>JAMXBD010000811.1:0-632254 GCA_024138025.1 Combretum micranthum | reverse complement strand
CGAGTTCAAAGTGTGGTAGTGATGGCCTTCTACATGCAATCGTGTAATGCATGCTCAATTTGGTAATTATCACGTCAATAGTTATTAAGTTCATTTATTTGGCAATCATACAATTGTCAGACACTCGCAAAGATCAAAATGATTAAGCAACACTCAATACTTAATGTTCAGAATAATGTATAGTATTTTCAATACATATAGCAAACACGAGTAACCACAAGCATAAACTTCCCAACCCCATACATGAATCATTTAATTTATATTAACAAAATATCATACTCTAAACCTACAAGCACAAGTAGATATAAAGGTCATCGGAGTATACTCACATGTTTATCGTTGCTTAATGGTCATAGAAGTCTACAAGAAAACTTGAAGATGGATTTATCTCCCTTGAGAATTTAGATAACGGATACTTATTACTATACTATTATTCATACAAAGAAACCTATTGTGTCTTTGTGTTTTAAACTTCGAGTTTTAACATTCTTAATCTAACCTTAACGCATAATTAGTCATTTCGAAGTTTGTAAAGGCTATGCTTCGTAAGTTAAACTATAAAATTCGTATAATCTTAGTTTTCTTAAGAAAAGTATTTTAAATGTTTTCAAATATCGAGTTTAATCACGAAATATTAAATTGGGCATATTATACTCGTTTTAACTTAGACTTTAGCATATGAGTAGTCATTGGAAACTTATCGAATGTAGTTTTTAATTATCAGGTTAAACTAATCTTTTTGTATATTTTTCCTTATATTACTTCAGGGGTCTGAAAGGTATCACAATGATGCCTATCTTTCTTGTTTTGTATTCTTAGTTATTATTTTAAGTTCGATTCCTTGTTTTATGTCTATTTCATCAAGTGTTAGTGATTAAACTTAATTTGAGTTCATTACTCTACTTTTTAGTTAAAGTATACATATTTATACTTATTTTCATTTTTCTTATCTTGATCTTATGTAACTTTTGTTAATTTGATTATATCAACTAATATTTATGATTTCTATTAATCTATACTTTATATCCTTATAGTCTTATAAGCGTTGAATTTTATACTTAGAGTTATGAGATTCTTGGTTAAGTTTAATCTTTCAATTACAATCTATATTATCTTGATTTTCTAATTTGTAATTGAATTACTTAAATTTTATTTTATGAATCTTATTCTTTTATTTGTGTTGAAATCTTCATATGTCTCTATAGGTTTGTTATTGAGTTTATCTGATAGATTTAAAGCTAAATATCTTTTATCTATATAATACTTAAATCATATCAAGTTTATCTATCAATATCCTATTTTGCGTATGATCTGAATCTTATATTTGTATATAAGGTCACATATTGAAGTTTAATTACATATCCAATCTTCTTATTGATCGAATAATCAAATATGTTTCATTTATCAAATTCAAGTAAAATTTTTCTTAAGTTTTCTTATAGGGATGAAACTTTTATTATAAGGTTCTAGGGTTTTCTAAGCTTTTATTTTCCTCCTTAATTCCATTTCTACTCATGAGAATATGTTGTGTGTGATTTAAATTATTTAAACTTGTCATAGAATATCTCTATTCCTTTTAAATGTCAGAACTATGCTATAAGTTTACTTTACTTAATTCTAATTATTTCTTTAGTTAAGATTTATTTCATAAAACATAACGAGTGTTTATATAAGTTAAGAATATTTTTGTTTTAGTGTTTTCGATATTAAAATCTTAGTTTGAGTCTTATTTATGTAAATTATACCTAATATCTAGTTTTAACGGGTATATCTCAATCCTAGTGATTTATCTTTAACTCATCATTTGCTAACTGATATACTTTAAAGATCTAATAATTCAATTCTAAACCAATAGTTATTGTCTTGGAATTATATTTATCGAGATATCACTCGTTTTGGAAAATTACTGTTTATTTCCTAGTAGGTCACTCATCATAGGTCATGAGCATGCTTAACTTTTAGTGTTTTGAGAATTTTCAAGTATTATACCAAACATATCACAATAGTTAAAGTTCTATATTTTTCTTACATTATTTTCGAATTGGAAACTAAAATCTAAAATCTACGAGATCGGATAGATTTAGGTTTTTCACCTATATGATTAGAGTTTCTAGATTTGCTAGCGTAAATTAGGATTTTAGTCTATACTTTCTTAATTGGGCTTAGCTTTTAATTAACGTCTTTTATGAATTCCTAGCCTAAGCCACTTTTCACTAGTATTTCTTTTCTTCGTTCAACTTCTTCCAAATCTATTTGCTAATTGCATACATTGGATTATTAACAACCGAAGTAATGTGATGGTGACCATTAATTACTCCTTACAATAATAATAAATTTATTTTAAAAACGTTTCGATTCCCCCTTTTTTTTTTATTATTATTATTATTTTATTGTTAAGTCAATCCTTCAATTCTGCTTTCTCGATCGTGGACAATTTATCTATATAGTTTTATATATTGAACGTAATAAATGTTCGAAAAATTTCTAGTTACAACAGGATCGGTTCAGTCACATTAATCAACGATTTAGATGTTCCGATCGTAATAGAACTCCTTAAATCCATTTAATTTTCATATGAGTGATTGTACGGTCTTGTAGCAAGCTATAAAAAATATTATACCTGCAAAAACTTTCCATTAGATGCTTTGATCCGAATAAGATTTTGATTCGTAGGATTCCGAATGATTTGGAATGTTTCAGCGGGTCCAGGATCGTTTGAAACTGCTACAAGACCAACTCCTCTGCCTTGATTTGATAATCCAACGAACTGCTTGGAGAACACTCTAAAATTGAATGTTGATTCATCAATCCTCCATAACTGTATACGCACAATAGTGGAAATCAAGGCATCAATGAGATGAATATAAAAATTGATGGAAAATGGATAGAGGAATGTGTTATTTTCGTTTGTCATTGATGGACTAATAATAAAAAAGAACATATTATAGATGAGAAAGATTCTTTTTTTTTTTCTTTTTTTTTCCAGTGAGAAAGATTGATCTTAAATGGATAAATATGTAAAAGAAAAAAGGATCCCACCTATTGTTATTTTTAAATTCGAACAATTTACCGTTTAACTTTTGATAGAAACGTTTACATTCACTGCATTTCTATTTCGAGTTCACACTCATTGGTTTGAATTATCATATGGGAAATTTTATGTTCCATAAAAAATACTATCTATTAAGGGCTTGGTTGATCCGTCCTTTTGCTATTGTTTTGGCATCGTTGTGGTGTCAAAGAGATATTGAGCTGACATTGAACCAATACTGATATGATACGGATGAAAAACCGATAATTTTACTTATAAACTGACCAAATTGAACTGATATTAAATCGAATTGATATCGAACCGATACTAAACCAATACAATTCAATACACATAAAAATCTAACAATCCATATAGGCCCTAAATCATCTAACAATTAAAATAAATATAACTATTAATACACCAAGTATTTATCACGGTTGGTTATTAATCTAAACTGTTAAATAATTAATAAATCAGACTTGTTAAAAAAATAATGGGAGTATAAAATTTTCCTATCTATCCTTATAAAATTATTCAAAAGAGTCCCTATGATATTAATAATGATTCCTTAAAAATTTCAATTACATGATTTTGTATAATATTCTTATCTTAAACATCATATTTCATCTATGTATTTTTTACAAGAAAAGTATTATAAAGAACACCGGAGATAATGGTAGGTCAAAGTGTTTCTACTTCTAAATTTTGATAATTTAGTACTTGTACATTTAAAAATAGATGTGAGAGCCAGTGTCTTTGTTAAATAATAATTAAAAGATATTTATTTTGATTGTGGGATAATAGCATATATTTGGCAAAAAATTATCAAAATTGAATGATGCAGCACTAAATTGTCAAAAATGAATAGAGTATTG
Organism: Combretum micranthum; assembly: GCA_024138025.1. Taxonomy (NCBI): domain Eukaryota; kingdom Viridiplantae; phylum Streptophyta; class Magnoliopsida; order Myrtales; family Combretaceae; genus Combretum; species Combretum micranthum. The sequence continues at coordinate 628,348 of JAMXBD010000811.1, read as the reverse complement.
GCACTTGATCTATTATTACTGTATCATTAAAATAAAAGTTTGTAAAATATTACTTAAGACCCACATACTTTAACAGTATAAGCAATAATTTACCAATACGTAAATATAAGTGATTAAATTTTCAAAAATTAAAATTACTGGCATTTGACCTGCACCTGCCTTATCCCATGAAAACAGAAAAATTAAAAGATGAAATAGAATAGTAGAATTTTTTTTAATAAACAAAGAATTTTTCAAACCACAAAATGGTAAAAGATGGCTGGCAAAATTTATCTTTCCCTTTCAATGATATTTTCTCTTTGCAACGTACCCGGAAAGTTTCCCATCCGCTCGCCTGGTCACGATTGACAAAAGATTAGTTCCACCCCCATTTTCAGCAGAGACATACTTGTTCAGTTGCACAGACATTAGCTGTATTTGTGTTCCATCCTGTCAAAGAACCAAATTTACCAAATCAATATGGTCTGAAATGCGTAAAAAAACTTTAGAATCAGGAGTAATTAGAATATAAATAAATCCTCGCATAATCTAGTATTTATTATAAGAAAATATAGTGAATTGCAAAAGGAAAGAATAGAATGGTTATTTATTATAGAAAATTAAATATGAAAAATTGTTTATCTAATTCCATATAAATAATATACAATAGGATACATAGATTTTTTTTTTTAACCTTAAACAAAAATATACTACTGCATTACCAACATATTTTACAAAGGAGAACAACTTACAATTATAAATAGCTAAGTACATATTATATATATATATATATATTACACCAAAGGCTTCTTACAAGCCTTAACCAAAAATCCTCAAAACACAACCCCAAACTAACACTTTAATTACATTATCAATCAAAGGGAATCACATCTAATCTATTACATTCATAGGGTTCCATTGTGTCCATGGTTATCTCTAATCTTCCAACCCATCAAGCAAATCTTCGAAGTTGGTTCCGTACCCCATACTTGTATAGAACTCATCGGAGTCATCATGAAATGGATAAAATATGAGCTAAATGCCCAGTACACAAGTAACGAATACAAATGCAAAGTGGATCACACAATCTTAGACTAATGCATTATGCAACAATCAATAGTTTATTGTTAAGTCTTTAGTTAGTAAAAACTCGGGAGTATTCAAACTCCGGACAACAAGGATCTAGTATTACATCCGCTCCTGAGTAGTCCTACTGTTCATACAGATTAGGCAGCCCACCTTTCGGCGTAGCCCGTAATACTAGGAGATCCTGAGTAACGTATCACGACGCTCAGGGGGTTGATATGAGTAGCTCGGATACTCATATCTCCTAAACAATTCTATATAACGAGAAAGTACCCTGCCCCAATCTGAGCAGGGTGCCGCTCTCCGAACCAGATTCAACGGCAAACAAAGACAATCAACACTCATATATCAATAGGATTTTCTTAATTTAAAGTAGTTTGATTTTGATGCCTATTAGCAAAGAGACAAGCAAGTTACTGCGTACCTGATATAGCTTGGGAATTAACGGGATTAGTTGGGCAAGAATCTATCACTGTTTAAGACAATATTAAATTTCACATTTAGCCTAAGTACTAATTAATTAGTTGAAAATATAATAAATCAAAGAAATCCAAATAAATTAATACAAAGTCATAATAAAGCATTTAAACATCCTATTATATCCTAGATCGCTTAACAAATACTTAATTGATCATATATCAAACTTTGGAAAATTTTGAAGAAAGTTTTTAAAATTCAAAAGCACAGGGGATACGTCGGCATTCAAAGCCGGCAGCTTTGAACTGGTATTCAACACTCTGAAATCAACATTGCCAACGCTGGCAGCGTTCAAGAGTACGCCGGCAGCGTTCAAGAGTACGCCGGAGGCCTTCATTCTACGCCGGCGGCTTTGAGCCGATGTAGAATGCAAATCCAAATTTCCCAAAATCTGCCGAGAGGTACATACCGGCAGCGCATCCATGTACGCCGGCAGCTTCTCACTTTACGCCGGCAGCTTTGGAATCCCAGTAGCCGGCGTACATGTGAAAAAAATGAACGCTGGCTAACTTTTTCAGTGAAAGTCGACGGCGTTCGAACGGCTTTAACAAATTTAATTCTGTTCACTTCCAACACCGCCTATAAGCCGGCGGTATAGAAGCCCTAGATGCCGGCGTAGACCAAAATTTTGCCTATACGAAAATGTTTTTGATTTCCACTATTTTATTACAACTTTGTTCACTTTAAAAAAAATTCCCAAACTTAATCTAAAATTTCCAAAGCTTGTTATATGATCCAAACACTATCCTAACAACATGAGTTTATCCTAATCATCAAAACACTAATCACACTTCAAATTCACATCTCAACTACTCAATCATTCAATCTTCCAAAACACTCATCCCCACACATCAACACTCCTATAAGATATAAACTACCACTCCATTAGCCACATAATCTTGTTTAAACCACCATCAAAGTACCAAATCAATCCCACATCAATTAGGACATAAAATTCATTTATATCTAACATTTACAAAAACACAATATAGAACATAAAGTAATAAAGATAAAGTTTGCATTCAACTTACATAACTAAATCTTGGCTTGGAATGTTGTTTAAATCCAAAGCTTATAGTTAATCTTGACTTAGGGTTTAAGATTTTGGAGTTGGAAAAAGGAAGAAAGAAAGAAAGAAAGAAAAGAAAGAAAATTCGTATGGGGAAAATAAGGCTGCAAAAAGAGTCTATAACTTGTCCAATTAAAATCAATTGTCATCCAAATTTTGCCATTAGGGGTATATTTGTCTTAGGATTATTTGGGCAAATTTCAAATGCATTTGAGTTGTATTTAGGCTTAAAAAGTGGACTTAAAGTTTGTAGAATTTCTATCACAAATCCTAAGCTATTCAAGAGTAATTTGATTAAATTCTAAACATAACAATGCATATTAATTTGAAAAAGACACACATATTCATTACACTATGCATATCAAACAATAATATTAATTTCATAATAATATACACATACAAAATAACATATGTCTAACACATTCACTAATTATATTAACCAAGCACACACATATATATTTCATTCCAATAACACATTAATATGTAATTTAAGGAATTCATGGCTATTTCAATTTTAAGCAAGTACTAATAAAATTTTCATAGATCAACGTATTTAGAAAATATTGGTACTAATTCTTTGACAATTAAGTAAGTAAGTACTAACAGTTAATCGTATATATATACATACAAACGTCTCATATGACACAAACAAAATTTATCCAAATAAAATATAAATGAAAAATAAATACCAAAAATCAAATCGTAGTTTTCAATTGGTTTGTACAATATCTTTTCATATCCAAATGAGGCAGTGATTGATGGATGCACATACACGCACACACACCTGTTCACACGTGAGAAAACGATTTCAAAACGTACAATGAAGAGCCTTTCCCACTAGGGTCTGTATCTTTTATTATTATTATTATTAATTTTTTTTTTATGCTGGCTAATATAGAAAAATAAATAATATATATATAAACCTAATTACTTGTACATAAATCATATAAATTAGATGCTAGATGATTTTTTTTTCTTTTTTGCTTTTTCAGTTGTGATAAAGGCTGACTCTTAATAATAGTATGTGACTCATAAAATATTTCAAGAATTTTCTAAGGAAATATATTGAAAAACTTAAAATAAAGTAAAAAATTTTCTAATAGGAAGAGATTTTTTTTTCCTTTTTTTTTCAGTGGGCTAAAAAAGCTATTCAACGCGGCCACAAAGAGTCCTTACAACACACTAATATGGGAATCGAACTTGATACCTCAAGGATGAGGATCTAGACTGACGCCACTAGGTTACAAGGCTATCGACATAGAAGAGGATCTTTAAGATGCTAATCTAATATCTTAAAAAAAAAAAAAAAACACCCTCAAAAGACCTACCCATAAAGATTGTCTCACAACAAAAACCTTCCTATCCTAGAGTTTGATATTTCTAAATTTATGATTGTTGCCACTTTGATGGCAAGTTTACGATTTGATTATGCATAGTTGTTTGTTTTTTCCCTTTACTAATTTTTTTTTTACTGATAATCCTCTATTACAACTTGAGAGGTGTGAAAATTAAACTCAAATGAATTTGTTAGAGAAAGGAATATCAAAGTTCAAATAGTAGTTTCATATATTTATCATTCTACAAAATACATGTACATATCTATAACTATGATCTGTAAAATTTAATCTTCATAATTTTATGATCTTGAATAAATAATTGTCACAAACAATTAGGACATAATATTGTGTACCTAATGCAGAAAACAACATGATTATAGAAGAATCAAGAAAATCTACACCTTTCTTATTAGATATGTTCCCGACGGGTCCAAAAATAAGAAACTTGGAGCCACCTCGGGGAGGGGATGGGGCCGATCAGAACAAGTCTAATCCATTCCATTTATATTAATTTAATTTTTTTTTTAATTTGTAGGGATGGATCCATATGGACCTGTCAAGTCCATGAGTCCAACAAGTGGACCTGTGGACCAGGCAAGTCCGATTTGAAGGTATGACTTGCCCGCCAGGTTGGGTCAATATAGGTTAAATTCGTGGTTGGTCGAGTCTAGTCTCAGTTTCAATCCGACCTCGAGACATGTTGAAATACCCCAAACCTTCACATATATTAGAAATTAGGTTTAGATAGATTTGAATGAATTAAATGAATTATAGGATTTAATTAGACAAGTTGATATAATTTAATTAGCTATTAATTGAGATTTGAGTTTCAAATTCCCTAAACATGTCATCAAAGTGTTTAAAGAATTCCTAAATCATTGATTCATAGCCTAAACACTAATTCCTAAATCTCAGTAAAATTTGAGTTCATTTGCTTGAATAAAAATATCAGTTCTTAAACCCGAACTCAAATTAAATATCTTTTATCTAAAATAAATTCTCAAATTAAGTTCTTATTACAAGTTCTTAATTTCTAACATATTGGTTTCGAAACAAACTTTTAAATACTTCTAGAACTATAGATATTGATCTGATAGTTCTAAAACTATATCCTATTTCTATTTTATATAAAGTTAGTTTTATCCTTCCCTTTTCTTTTATTGACTTTTGCTGCCTTTGCCTTTCCCCTTTCATTTCTTTACGTTTCCCTTTTCTTCTTCTTCTTCTTCTTCTTCTTCTTCTTCCTTCTTTCTTCCTTTCTTTCTCCAAATCCAACACATAAATCTCAAACTCAATAAGAGGAAAGGAGGAATCAAGTAGAATTAGCTTCCCTAAGAAGAAGGAGAAGCAATTGCATGAGTAGACTAAAAAAAGCTAAGTTTTCGTTTTCTATTTCTCTTTGTTTTTACTTGTTATTTACATTTCTAATTGATGAATTGATGTTGAAATGGGTTGAGAGTGCTGTTTATATATGTATTTGTTGCTTTCATGGTTGATGGAAGTTGGGTTGTGAAGGAGGAAGAAGATGATGAATAGTAGTTATGGAAGTTGATGAAGTTTGAGATGTTTGATGTGGTGAATGTGAAGTTATGCATGTTTGAGGATGTTAGAATAGATGTAGGGTGTAGTATGATGGTTGTAAAGTGTTTTGGAGAAGGTTTGAAGTGTAAAAATTTTGTAAAATTAGTGTTTGAAACAAGGAATTTCGTAAATATGTCACTACACCTGTCAAAACACCCCTGTTGCCAAGGGTGTAGTGCTATCGGATCAAAAATTTCATTTCCCCTGAGTTGAAACGGCCTCCAAAACACCCTGTTGCCAAGGGTGTAGTGTCCAAAACACCCCTGTTGCCAAGGGTGTAGTGCTCTCGGATCAAAAAATTTCATTTCCCCTGAGTCAAAACGGCCTTCAAAACACCCCGTTGCCAAGGGTGTAGCGCTCGCGGATTTCTTCCCTGACGCGACACTGTTTTGTAAATTGGTCATAACTTTTTCATACGACCTCCGATTAAGGTGATTCAAGTTGCGTTGGAAAGCTTAAAAAGAGATCTACAATTTTTATGTTTTGAGTTTTTACAAATTCGGAACTTATCGATGCTTAAATTTTAGTTCTTTCCAGCCTTTGTATTTTTCAAACAAAGTCAAAAACTTGTTTTGTTTGTTAAATGTGTTTTTGCTTAGGAAATGGATCTTTTTGAGCTAAAATGAGATAGATACGTGATATTTGATGTGTAATGATGATTGAGGGATATAATTAAGCATGATTTAGATAGATTTATAAATTCAACAAATAATTGAATTTCCATGAGTATTAAACCAAAAGTAGTTATGTTGTATATATGATTTCCATTGCTTGATTTATGATGTTGTGATGACTTAATGAAACTAAATGATCTTGGTAAGTATATAAATGATGATTTATGTATCTATATGAATTTTATTTGAATTTCCTTCATGCTAAGTTTAAGATTTGTTTATTATTTGTTCTTATGATTAGCTTGATCTTAAATGAACTTAGTTAATAAGCCTAGGTTCAACTTGACTAAATGAACTTGAAAGGACTAAAATGGATTAGATTGTTTAACTTTGATGAATTTGGCTAGGTTTAAGCTAACTTGGGATTAAGTGACTAGATCTTAGATGTATAATGAATTAGTAATTAATCTAAGTCCAATTTGACTTAATGAACTTTACTAAGCTAAAATGAATTAGATTGTCTATGTTTAATCAACTTGACTTAGTAAATGAATCAAATGACTAATTTTAATCAAATTGACTAAGGTTAAGCTAAAATGGGTTAGTAACAAATAATTGGATTAAATGAATGAATTAGGATGATCTTTGATTAATATGGGGAATATGTTGTTTCAAATGTGTGTTTACTTGGAAAATGAATATTTTTGGTATATGAATTCTTTGTTAATGCTTTTGTAATAAAACACTATAAATAAAGAGAAAAGAAATTCTTTGACAGACAAAGGAGAACTGTCCATATTTTGGCGGGGCGATCTTCGCAGCCATAGTGGGGTTCCACATTAGTGTCTGATCAAATAGGATTTAATAAAATGAGTTAGAGATTAGTGAATAATTGATATAAGTTCTTGTATGAGTTTGTTGAAGTGGATATTGGTTTAGGTTCTTATAAGAGTTGTTTCTTGAACCAGTGGTAGATATGAGATATATCTTCTGAGATAGCTTCTACTCTACCTTCTGAGACTCTGTTTGGATTTCATATTCAAGGTACGCAGTAACTTGCGTGTTGAATGTTAGGATAGGCATTCCAAACTGATTAAGACTTAAACTCGGCTTAATAATTGATGAGTATTGATTGTGCCTTAAGTCGTTGAATCCGGTCCGAGGAGCGACAACTTGTCATGATGCAATGACAAGGTTAGAATAAACGCTTAGGCCACTTATCATGATGCAATGATTAGGCTCGGCGGGTAATCGATAAGGAATGTGGTAACTGCGTAACGTTTACTTAATCTTGAGAGGAAGTAATATGATTTAATTCAATGTTTATGGGGCATGTGAATTAAATTATATTATGGATTAAGTTAAGTGAAGTTAAGTAGCGACTATGAGTCCTGGATGAGATTACTGTTTTTTTTAGTGTAACGTTATCTAGGAGATATAAGTATTCGGGCTGCTTATATCAACCCCCTGAGCGTCGTGAGCGTTACTCAGGATCCCCAGATTCCCATTGGCTTGTTCCGGAGTGTGAGTGCTCCATTGTTGATTTGTTTATTTTAATGAAAATATAATAACTTGTTGATTGTGCACTGCATTTAGTTAAGCTCATGTGTCACTCCGTGTGTGATTGTGTTGCTGTGTACTGAGCTTCGGCTCATTCTTGTTGTTGTTATTCTTTTTACAGGTTTTGTTGTTGATGAAGATGATGTTGATGAAGTTGATAATGATGAGTCCTTGTTGTTGTTGGTAATGATGGACGATGAGATGATGATATGATGATGTTGTTGTTGTTGATGTTGTGTCGAGTTTTTGGGTGCTTCCGTTGACTCGGGAAGGATTATGGATGAGCGATATGAGTCAGGAGCGTTGAATAGTTTAGTTGTTTTGTTTCTTCTTTGCTTTGTTTTATAGAGACTGAATTTATTTATAAATTGTATTTTCTTTTAAGGGCTTGTTAATGCCCAATCGATTGTAAATGATTATCTACCCCTAAGAGTAGATCATAAATGGTTTTTATAAAGCTAGTTTCTTAGAAAACTGGTTTGCTCTGTAGGGAGTAGAAGTTTATAAGTTGTTTTATAAAATTTGATTTTCCGCTGCCAAATCCAGTTATTTAGAAATCTAACTAAACGATTTCATAAATTCTAAAATTGGTTTAGCAATGTTCAACATAAACACCTTCTTTTAAGACAACCTTACGTATAATTCGTAAGAGTTATACGTGGTTGGGGACTTGGTGTGCTTAATTTGAGAATTGGGCATGTCGGGTCTTTACACATGTCTATTCTTTATGGTTGAATTGATTCCTTTCTCTTAACCTTTCTTTACTATTGCGAAAAAACCTAATGAAAAATTATCTGTAATCCTAATGGCTAGACAGAGGATCAATTTATAAAAATATCTATGACTTTAAATTTGATACGTTTATTAAGTAACCAAATAAATGGATGAAATTTATTTCCACCATTTAAATAGGAATTATAAAGCAAATAGGAATTATATCGGCCAAACTCTCTAATGGGTCTGCTTGTTTTGGCTTTTTTCGGTAGATACAGACACTTTTTCAAACTTTTTGCTAATAATTTATTTATCAAGAAATAGATATAGATAAAAAAAAAAAGTTGACAATTCTCATCAAAAGATCAAATAGAACAAATATAGATAAAATTTAGATGCAAATCGGATATATTTACATATATCATTTTAAAAAAGATATAAATACAGATGAAAAACAGACAATCCAAACAGATATCAACTTCTGATGAAAGCAATAGATAGATTTGGAATTGGAACCTTGTCTACGCATTCTACAGACTTATTAATGAAATATCATTTAGTCAACAAAAAGACCAATTACCGATTTATGGGACGATTATATAATTAAATATATAAATGTGCAGACACACACATTTTAGTTCTAGTCATATTTTGCGTAGGTCTGGGGTCCCATCAAGCACCAATCTCTGATAAAAAGTAACGTTAGCGTGGTGGAAAGGCATGGCGTAGGTGGATATATATAAAATTAAAATATAGGTCCAACGCACATAGAATTCAACTATTGATTCTTTTTTTTTTAACAACAATTCAATTAGACTACCTTTATGGATTGCACTGTCCTTCGAGACAAAGACTTGTCGTCCGGGCAAACAGGTCGAGCAGACAAAGTCGCAAAGCTTGACCTAAATGAAAATTTGCTGTCTTTAGTTTTATTTTTTTTTATTCTATTTTAGTTAATAAATAATTATCGTATATATATATATAGTAATGATAACTATTTTTTTTTTTAAGAATATTTTTATTTTTTAAATTTACTTAAAATATGTCAACTATTATTTATTGAGATAGGATTAAAAATCATCATTCTTGAAACATAAGATATTTTTTCGCTTGACCTCATACATATTATAGGGTATGTATTATGTTTATTTTGGTCTATATCTATAACTTATTTATATCATATTTTTTTTTATATTTATTTGGTTGGTTTATCAATAAAACTATCGGTTTTTCATCGATTTATGTTTCTTTATAAACATTTATTGGAAAACGATAAAATATGATGTCAATCCATCACATGAATGTTATTATATGATAATTAAACAAATAAATTAAATTATTTAATTTATCATTTTATAAATATATACGTTTATAAAATTACCTATATATATATTTTTTTTATATTTGCATATATTTCTATTGGTTTAAATTTTTTCCCTCTTTTAATTAGTAACTTTTATATCCATGCCTCTCATCCTCACTTATTTCTAATATCTAATAAAATTTCTCCGTATCATCTAGTATAACTCCTTATAACTACATGATACAAATCACTTTTTAAAAATATTTTTGAATTTATAAACACTAAAGACACCAAGCACTTTTTTACCCTTTTTTTCTTTTTTTCAATTATAATGGAGGAGAGAGGATTCAAACTTAAGACTCTTATATAAAAAATCAGGAGAGATGTTACTGGGCTACAAAGCTATTAGCTAAGTATTTTTTTACTTTAATACTATAGATATAGATAATATGTTAAAAACAAAAGTAATTTTGTTAGTTCCGTAGGGAATTTTAGTATATAACCAATATTGATCACATTTGCATGCATACTAAGTTGTGTTGTATATAATAGGGTCCATTAAGTTGTTTGTTTCATTTGTTTCTGATGGTTTTAGCATCTTTAATTTTTATTATTATTTTCAAACAAATGCATGGTTATCAAAATGGTAAGTTAAATATATGATTCTATGAGTTTATAATTTTATATGTTTTTTCTTAATTAAAATAAATGGAAAATTATTAAGATGTGGATGTTAAGTAGAATTATAAATTTAGATATATAATTCTACACGTTTATGATTTTTCCGGTTTTGTATGATTTTGTACGATTTTATAGATACGAGTGAATTGTAAATCACAATTTTGATAACCATCAATCGATGTTTATCAAGAAATAGGTATAAATGAAAAATAAATATTTTTACTCATAAATAAATCAAAAACAGACAAGATATACAGATGAAAATCAGACAATCCAAACAAACCCTTAACTTAAGCATAATCAATTAGCTTGAGGGTATTCATATTATTCATTATTAGAAACAACACAATCGGAAACATCAAGTTCTATCCCCATTGTAATATGCTATCAAGGGTTTGATTGGAGCATCTAAATTCTGAGGGCCAAAAAGAAAACCACATGATATTCTCATATGCAGATCATCTTAGGTATTCAACCACTAGGATCACAGTTCATTTATACCATACCGTTGTTCAGTTGTAAAATCAATTAGTCAAAATAAAAATAATAAAGTGAGTTCAAATAATCTAAATAGTTGGAGTTTTCCAAAGTCCTAAAATATTTTCCAAGCTTAATAACTAAATTGTCCCAAATTTAATAAATAATTGTGTAAAATTTAGTAAATGGTTAAAAGATATTTCCTTAAGAGTGGTTACGTAAATTATCCATATGTCCCTAGTTGATTATATAATATATGACTGGCAGATTAGTTAATTCGCATGTCCGAAAAAAAAAAAAAGATTAGTTAATTGGCAAGATTTTAAAATGTTGAGAAAGAATTAGTTTAAAGAAAGATCAATGGAGCCATATTAAAAATTTCTTGAATCGTTAAAATGATTATATCCTGTTGCCCTTACTTTAATATGAAGAGCTACTAAGGGTCATTAAGTAATTTTTCTTTTTCTTTTTTTTTTAATTTTTAAAATTTTTCTTAGACCAATCAAGCTCTATCGAAGATAAAAGTGTAGGGCAGTGAAATTTTGGGTAAAATATCTGAAGGAGTTTTGGTGAGATTTCATTATAGTTAATTCAAATGTTTAGTATAGTAATTTAAAATTTCTTGATTTGTTGGAATATAGAACAAACAAAAGACAGAACGAGTTATAGAAGTCTTAAGTAGTGTGTAGATTTATTATATAGGGTAAGATCAATTTCAAGGTATTTAAGATTTGGAGTTTGATTTATTATATGTTTAGTAACTTCTTTTGGTCTACAGAATTAAATAAGTAATTAGGTGTTGATCTCTTGGCTGGAGAAAGTAAATGATAAATTTCCTAGTTTTTATGTTTCATTAATTGGGGATTCATGATGTGAAGGATCTTGTTGGAAAATTTGGAAAAACTGCCTAGACTCTAACCTTGGCCATCCCTTATGTATTGATGTTTCAATCCATATTCTTCATTACAAGAAAACTTCTATTATTTATGAGATGAAGTTAATGTATCTCAATTTCTCATCATAGAATTTTAGCTTTACAGGTCAATTTTCTTGCAGTGACTTGTGCTTTAAGGAAATGACTCATCCATAATGATCAAAATTACAATTTTAAGTTGAGTTATAACTGTAAAATATACAAGAAGACTTATTTATTTCTTTATTATAATTACAAATTTTTGTTAAGTTGAAAAGCTATATCCTCATTCAATTAGAAATTTCTCAAACAAAATAATATAAAAGAATTTAATTTTGACTACAACTATTGTTTTTTTTTTCTTGTGTCATTTGTGGGTTAAGAGTTATTATAAAAAAGAGAACTTAATTTATCTATTTTTTTATATATTATGTAGATCAAACTTTTTACAACTTCTATAATATATCTATAATTTTTTTAAAGCTATTTTGTATAAGTTGTAGAAACTTAAGTTTCTACATTTTAATTCTACATTCCAATTTTACATACCTAACAATCCAATATGAATCGTGAGTTTGATAACTTTAGCTCATTTATTAATTTTTAAAGGCATGTATCCTCATCAACTTCATACAAATTTAGTAATTCTCGTATGTCATACAAATTTTTATGACATACATATGTTAGTAGCTCCGTGTGGAAAAATTGATCTTATTTACTCGGTTGGCTATAGTAACAATAAGATGGCTAATATCAATTTGATGAAAAGCAAGAGATAGATTTGGAATTGGAACTCTTGTCTACGATTCTACAGATTATTAATGAAATATTTAGTTTACAAAACCAATACCAATTTATGGGACGAGTGTGTGGATATTTATTTGTTGGCTAGCTTTTTTTTATAGTAACAGATGTTTTTTTTTTTAATTTTTTGTAAACAAATTGTTTATGAAAAAAGTTGATTCATTAAAAAAAAAAGTTGACAATTCTTATTAAATATTAAATAGATTAAATATAAATAAATATAGATGCAAATAAATATATTTATATATATCGTTTCGGTATAAATTAATTATAAATAAAAAAAAACAGATAATTCTTAATTAAACAAACATTTTTAATTCTAAGCCATGTTTTGCGTAGGTCTGGGGTCCAATCAAGCACCAGTATTGATAAGCAGTAACGTTAGGGTGATGGAAGGGCATGGAGTAGATATATAAATTACAGGTCCAACGCCCATAGAATTTCTACGATATAATAGGGGGGTAATTTGGTGAGGATAATGGATAAGTATGTGTAAAGGTGGATTGTTCTAATCCATACGTACGTTAGGACGGTGAGGGAATCAATTCCATTTTGATTTTTTTGAACAACAATTCAATTATTGTTGCACTTTCTTCGGGGACAACGAAGTGTGGGCAAAAAGGTCGAGTGGAAAAATCCCAGAGTTGACGCGGATGAAAAATTGCTATTTCAGGATGATAGTCACATTCTGATATTATTAATAAATTATTATCAAATGTATACAATGTGATATGATTGTTTACTTTATTCTAAAATGATTTTATTTTTCTAATTAACTTAACATGTGTCAACTATACTTGAACTCATATTTATATTATTTATAAGGTCTGTGTTATGTTTTTATTTTTTTATATTTATAATTTATTTATATCATATTTGTATCAATTGTTTGATGTTTATTTGTAAAAACTGTGATTTTACATCGATATCTATTTTTTAACAAATATTTATTCGAAAATAATAAAAATATGATATCAATCCATCACACAAATGTTATTATAGGATATTAAATAAACAAATTAAATTATTCAATTTTTCATTTTATAAATTATTTACATTTTATAAAATTAATTATTTTTTATATTTGTATATATATTTATTGGTTTAATTTTTTTTCCCTTTTTAATTAGTATTTTTATATCATGTCTTTTATAACTAGGCCACAAGGTTATTAGCTAAGTATTTTTTACTAAATAATATTGATATAGATAATATGTTAGGAATGGAAGTAATTTTATTAGTTCCATAAGGAATTTAGTATATAGCCAATATTAATCACATTTGATTGCATGTGGTTGTGATGTATAGTGTCGTTAAGTTGTTTGTTTCATCTATTTTTAGTTTTTAGCATATTTTTTTTTAAATAGATGCATGATTGTCAAAATCATGAATTAAATATACGATTCTATAAGTTCATGATTTTATATATTTTTCCTTAATTAAATGGATGAAAAATTATTAAATGTAGACTTTAGATATAAATATGAATTTAGATATGTGATTTTGCAAGTTTACGATTTTACGGTTTTGCACGATTTTATATAATTCTAAAATTATATAGTTATAGGTGCACAATAAATCGCTATATTGAATCTATGAATAGATATTTATCAAGAAACAAATAAATAAAAAATAGATAGTTTGTATTCATAAATAAATCAATGCATATAAGATATGATGAAAATTAGACAATCCAACAAACCTTAAATTAAGCATTATCAATAAGCTTGAGGTTATCATATTATATCATTACTAGAAGCACAATCGGAAACATCAAGGTCTATTCCCATTTAATATGCTATAAGGGTTTGATTGGGGCATCTAAATTCTGAGGGAAAAAGAAAACCACATATATTTCATATGAGATCATCTTAGTTATTCAACACCTATATCACAGTTCATTTTACCATTTTTTATACGTTGTTAGTTTAAAAATCAAGTAGTCAAAATAAAAATAATAAAGTGGTTCAAATATCTAAATAGTTGGAGTTTTCAAAGTCCTAAAATATTTTCAACAGTGAATAATGATTTAAGGATATGTTCAAATAATATTAAACTTTAATAAATCATAATTGTTAGAATTGTTTTGTGAATAGTTTAAAATATGTAATTTAGATTCGATTTTAAAATTAATCAATTAATACTTAAATTTAAAAATGATCAAATTAATACTTAAAAATAGCTTTTTATATATTTATAATATTTTTATCAAACGTTGCATTAAATGATAATATTAATTGATTCGACGGATATAATATTATTGATATATTATAAAATTTTTAAATATTAAATTAATTAATTTTAAAATTTAAATATCTTATTACATACTCTAAGTGCGAATATCATTCCAACATTATCCTTTGTTATCATTATTCACTGTTTGAAACTGGAAAGTGGCATGCAAGCGTTTCGTTCAAGATAGAATGAAGAGAAGGACTGGCCAAGCCACATGTAAGAGTACGTTACATCATAAATTCAGTTCTGAAACAGCTTTCAGTCCATCAATCTCTTCGGTACATGTGATTGATTTGGATATTGTGGAATTTTTAGTTGTACTTGAAATAAATTATATATATAGCAACCAGTTAGCATTGTAAGATATTATGTGTGTGTATATATATATATGATGGAGTTGTGTTTTGTAATTTAAATGGAATCGAATCAAATAATTATTTAATAATTTAAAATTTTTTTAATTTAAATCAAATCATTATTTAATAATTTGATTTTTAATAAAAAAATCTATAATAAATTATATTAGTTTGATTTAAAAAAAAAATGAACCAAATCCTTACGTATATCTCCACCGGTAACGAAACTCGAAGACATTGAAAGTTGGTTGTACTCTCTCTTCCCCGCGCGGGCTTTTCACTTTCTTGCTTCGTTAGTTGTTATATCTCTCTCTCTCCCCCCATTTTTCCTTTTCTTATCTTTTACTTATTTTAGTAATCATAAGTTTATACCAAACAAGTACTCATTTTTCAATTTTCTTTAGATTTTTTTTTTTTTTTTTTCGCCAAAAGCTTCTATTATTCACATATTTTCATTTAGAATGTGCCTTACTACTTTTATCATTTTACACTCTTTCATTAATAGAAAAGCATACTTTTTATATAAAAATAGTATTTGTCGAAAATATGCCAATTATGCATAATTAGGCACAATAATGCAACCTTCAGCATATGAAGTTGTATTTTCATAACTCAAAATATTATAATTTCGTTAAATACTAAATGTTTTATATAATCATAAATAGTCATAGAAATTATAATATGTAATATATACTTATATAAGTTTCTTAACGCAACAATATTCATCTAATTTTTAAAGTATTGATTGTTTAAATTATTAGTTGCATTAATTTATATAAATATACCATATTTATTAAGGTATATTTTATATAGAATTTACGCAGAACGGGGGATTATAACTAATTTATTATGTGCAGAATTTTTTTGTCGCCGACGGGGAAAAACACGGTGTGTCGGTTTGCTATGCAGGTGAACATTTCCACATGCTCGATGTCGGAAGTACATTAATGGGTCTGTTTAATTTGTTTTATCTTTTTTATTCTGGTTTTTTATCACATTTTTATTATTTTTAAATAAATATTTATTAAAAAATAAATATAAATAAAAAATAAATAATTTTACTTATAAACATATCAAATATATAAAATAGGGATGCAAATCAAATTCAAATAAAATATAAATAAAATTCAAACAATTTAAATAGATTCGTTTGAAGGCACACCCTCACATGCAACTTAAGCATTTTAATACTATAAAACAAGTAGAAGTATAATTAAAATGCGTTCGGTTTATCTTGTTTTGCATACAAACAAATTCAGCTTTGGTCTTCTAAATAAGCACATTAAATATCTCGAGTACATATGATATATTTTCCACTTAAAAGATATCTTTCAAGGCCTAAATGTTAGTATGTAATTTTCTCCAAATCAAAATGAGAAAGGGAGATACAAATTACTCCTATAATACAAGAAAATAATCTTTAGCAATGGAAATTCTATGATGAAAAATTAATAAAAAAATTATTTTTTTTATGAAAACAATTAGCGACGATAATTATTGCAACATAAATTTATGTTTAGAATAGAAATTTTATTTCTAATACCCAATTTTTTTTTGTGTTTATTCAACACAAAGATACATCTTACAAAGGAAACTACGTGTAATTAATTTCATATTGAAACAGGATCAACGTATAAAGAAGTTATAACTTCTTTTAACATTATGTGGGGATTAGTATAGTGATCCTCATCCTTATACATGAAATCAGCTACTCGAGCTAGGTTGAGAACTCGCAATACGATAGACATCGGAAAGCGGCATGATGGACGAAGGATTTCTTCGTTGATGTCCTTCCAAGAATGAGCTACTAGTTTACGAATTTCTTCTTCTGCTTGTTCTTCATTTACGCTATATTGCTTCATGTAGCATTCAATCGATGATGTTATATAGCCTCTTTTCTGTTCGAACTGCAATGGTGGAACAGTAGCAAAGAATTGAATGGTACAAAATTAAAATCAAAAACAGTAAATTGCAAAAATTTAAAGAATACACTTGTGGTGCATGTAACCAACTTGTAATATGGGTTGAAATGCTAGCTCGCTAAATAGAAAATAATAAAAAAATATTGTCCCCTTGAGGCTTTACATTATCATAGCTAAAAGTTTAGAATTTATAGGAAGAATGCAAGCAAGATATCATTTAAGAGGTCATAGCAAGGTTTTAGTGTTTGTAGGGTCCGTTAGGATTATCTTATTTTCATATATATTTGTATTTGTATCTGATATGCATCTTATTTATGTCTGATTTGCATTCAGTCTGTTTGATCTATTTATCAATAAATATGTCTGTTTTTCATCTGTATCTATTTTTAACAAATAACTTGATTTAAATAAATACCAAAGTAAGGAATCAAATAGAATTAAAAAAAAAAAAAACTTTCTATTCAACTTTTGACATCTAAGACCATTTTGACATCTAAGACCATTTTAAGAAATTGCACCATTTTTTTTAAGAAAATCCCACGTGTCACGAACTAAATAGAAAATGTTTCTAAAAATAGGTCCATTCGAAGTCTACCTAAGACATCAAGTAGCTTTACTTGTACTACAATTTTAGGACGTAAATAATTGAATTTACCTTGTGAGTAACTATATCACCAGTAAGCCTACAAATTGCAGCTGAGGCTTTCACTATCTTAGGGTTTTTCAATGACCACTCTAAAACATCTTCGGTCACAATACTCCCCATTCCTATAAAGGCTGTCATTGCCATCATAGGGTAGGCAACAGTAATCAATGAAATTGACATGTACTCCTCCAATGGTGGTATTTTTTGTTGGTGAAGCCAGCGCGACTCGTCCAAATAGTTTCGAACCAAATTCTTCATCTATAAATATGAGAATAAAAATGGGTTATAGTTACAATTATTTTTAGATTTCATATAAATGAGAATTGCAATTTCATCCATGTAAAAATTATGGACACTATCAATCCATTATTTCATTGTTAAAATGGTTATAGAAGTTAATGTAACGAGATTTGAATAATCAAATGATAAATCGAATGAACAAGTAAAAAACATAAAAAGGTTTTACTTACAGCCTCTTTTGCATAGTACAAGTATCTTGATCTTCCTTGCTTAGATAGGATACTCCCAACATCATAAGTATCTAGAAGAGCTTTGTACAGTATTTGCATATAGTTTGGCAATTTATGCAAAGAACTTATCTCCCATCTAATAATCATATAAATATAATCACATTAGAAGTAAACAACATTGAAGCAATGTAACAAATATGCAACAAAAGTAGTTAATTTATGGGTGCCGAGAGACCTTTGGATTGCATCGGTGAATAGTTCCAATTCATCTATTGTCCCATAAGCATCATAAACATCATCTAGGATTGAGGTTAGTGCAAGTACTTTAGCAAATATTTTCCTTGCAACCCCATTTTTAGGCTCAAAGTAAACACTTGATACCCAAAAAAGCATTCCACAACTCGATATCTTGCAAATGGCAATTTTGTCTTGAAGTCTAGTTCCTTCCACCACCTAACCATAGTATTAGAATTAAAATTGTCCAATTATAACATTTCAAATTAAAATTGGGGATGATTGCTGTATAAAACCATTATTTAGTGTATGTGTGTGCATATATATATATATATTCCACAGACTCTGGAATTCTTACTCTATCACCATTTGGAAATATGTACAAATGTAGTTTTGCTAAAACTCCAAAATCATTGTTAAAAGGATTATTAATATTGACAATGTTTTGGTATTAGCAACCTTCTATACATCTGTGTAATATTTCAAACATTATGATGGATTAATAAAGATATGTTTTTGGAGTTTAAAAATGTATCTATAATTGATAAATAGTTTTAGGTTATTTTGTGAATAGCAAAGTGTACCTTGAAATTTCATGAAGTTCTTGTCGGTGTTGTTTTTGCACTAGGTTAAAATCTATTTTGGCCAAGGTTAATAGGGGACCATCATGTGAAGGGTCCTGTTGGTAGATTGGAAAATAGCGTCTAGACTCCAACCTAGGTAATCCCTTGTGTATCGGTTGTTTCATTGCATGTATCACTTGGGCTTTAAGGGAAGGGCTCATTAGTTGGGATTCTAAGGCTGATTGCAAGTAAGAAACAGAAAACTCAAGTGCCTCTTCGAGAATATCTTCTCCATGTATCCTCATTTGGCTAGCTTCATACAAGCATAGTAGTCCTTGTATGTCTGTCTCATGAGATTCACTAAAACTGCCTTGTTCATCTTTGAACATGTTAAAAAGATCTGCAAAATATCGTACTCAAAAAGTCAGTTATTATTATTTGAACGATTAGAATATGCCAACTTGCTAGTGGATGAACAAGACAAAATGGACAGGGCATAAAATTCTATTTACACCCAATGTTATAAGATACAAATTTCCAATTTTTTTTTTTTTATTTGAACCTACCTTATAGAATATTGGGACAATCCTGAAGCCTAAATCTTGAAATTTATAGGGTACAAAACTACTCATCACATGGGGAAGAATAAGAAGAATGAAATGAAACCATAACTAAGAGAAAAATAAGGAAGAAGAAGGAAAAGAAAAACAAAATGTGAGAGACTATATAGGTTTTTTACCTTATGGGCTTTGATTTTTTTTTTATTTTATTCTAAAATATTTATTGGCTAAAAAATATGGATTATTATTATTATTTTTATTTAAGAATAATAATCAATAATTTTCTACGGGGGGTGAAATTTTGAATACCCTAAAATCTGTATCCTACATGTATTAAAGTAAAGATCCATGAGTAAAAAGCATAATGACCTCATACACGTATTTTATTTTTGCCAAAGAGTGTATATTTCAAGAAATTTATATTTAGAATATATCAAATGACCTTAATAATTACACAGAGCCTATCTAGTAAAGTAGAAGGCATGTGAATATGTGATAAGATTATCTCCTTTACTACACATAGTGGTTGGTGGTGCGAATTTATGAGGACTAATTGTTTTTATGCCATGTCGCGAACAGATTTAGATTCTCCAAATAATGGTTACTTTTTGTTTGTAAAATTAACTTCACATGTGCTAATATCGTTAGTTAGTAAATTAATAAAGATTGAGATGAATTTAAGTAAATTGATAGATCATTTTTAAGTCGTAAAAGTATTTCGAATCTTTTGGACTTACGCTGCGTCCATTTTGGTTCTACAAATATTGAGAAAATTTAAGTTAATTGATAGGATCATTTTTGAATCTCACATAGCTTTAATTATTTTCGGAGTTGGACTCTTCCAAACCTGTAAGGTCGCACGGTCCTGGACATTGGCATGGGTCATGTTTGACTCGTCGGGCATGGGTCAATTTAAGTTATTATTATTATTATTATTATGTTTGATGATAGTTTTTTTTTTAAATAATATCTGAATTGTATCTAAATTATGATAAAATATATAATTATATATTTAAATTTTAAAATTAATTAATTTAATATTTTAAAAATTTTAAATAAATTAATTTACTATTTAAAAGAACTTAATTAAAATATTATTAGTAAATATGATTTTTTAAATATTAAACTAATCAATTTTAAAATTTAAATACTAAATTAATTAATTTAAAAATTAAAATATCTAATTATATATTATGGTCAAATTCAAATATCCTTCGTCGGCAGAAGGGAAAAAGATGAAAAAAAACCCAAGGTGGGATCCTTGATGTGGCCGCACGAGGGGTCCTTCCTCAGCCTGTCCATGTCATAGGCAATCAATGCATGTTTATACACGTCCATATCTACACATTTATAGATGTTTTTGAACTTTATATCTTAGAATGGTTTTAAGGCGTAGGGACCATAAGAGTGTGTTCAAATAATTTATGAGATAGTCATTAATAAGCAAAACATTTCTAATGACTATTGCAAATTAAAGTATGAAATAATCTTAAAATGAAATGTTAGGACAGTGTGTTTATAATATTTATTTCTAAATGCACACTTCACTTGTATGAAATTAATTAAAAGCTGAAGCATACCGCAAGAATCTTGTAGCCTTCTTGTCGTAATAGTCTGAAAAGGAGAGAGACGGTGGATAGATCACCTTCAACTTTTGCATCAACACATTCAAAGTAGATTTTGTGAATTTGTTCCAATGCTTCACCAATCTCCTTTTCAAATATATAACTAATGCCTAGACGTTGCACTTGATTGATCAGATCCAATATCTTGAAGGGTTCATTTGCATCCATAACTATCATCTTTCTCACTTGCTCCTTAAGTTCGTTTCTTTTTTCTTCAAATTCGAAGTCATGGACATTCTACATCCAAAATTAGGGGAAAAAAAAGGATAAATGGTTGAACTTAGAAGCTATATAATATAACCTAATACAATTCAATATCATACCATTTTTAAAACTAAAATCAAGGGAAAGTGGGTAATTTATAAAAGTAGGTTTTTATTTATATATTTATTTATTTTCATACATTCGATAAAACCAAAGTAATCATATATCATATTATTCAGTCAGTTCCATAGTTTATAAGACACATGCATCACGGATATATGTTATTAACACTTGAAATTTTATTTGGTTGTTCTACCATGGAATCTTCCGAAACATGAGAGAGAAAATAATCCCCCCAAATGCTTGGAGGAAAATCCGCTAATGGACGCTCAACCGCTTCCACAAGGCCGGCGGCACCGCCTTCTGTTGAACTTGGGGCTGAAACAAGCACGGCAGACATTTTTCCTCACAACTATCACTAACTCACTATACTGATGAAGTGTGTGTTGTTGGTGGTGATGCCTCTTGCAGGATGAGACCCCGGTTATTTATAGAAAAACGGAAGCATCTCAACGATGCTTATTAAAATTATTAAAGTTGAGCTGGCAGGAACCACTACAAGAAATTTGTTTTTTCGCAACCAAACTATGGCAAGTACGGAACTTTAGGCAGCGAGCTTGCTTTCATTTTTTTCTAGTTTTTTATCGCAGGGATCTAGTCCCTACAATAACTTTTGTATAATATTTTAATATTAATTTTTTTAGTTATTCAAGAGATTAAAGTGGGCTGTTATTTTTAATCTTTTTTTTTATTTACAAATAATTATCCTATTAGATGAAATGCAAGGCGATCCCTTTGATAGGCTACTGCTAAGAAAATGAAACGTAAGGCAATCCCTACAATAGGCTACGGCTAAGAAAACTAATATGGCACACAAAACATCCTGACATTTATGGATTATATCAAAAGGCTAAAAATTTTCAAAACAAAAAAGTTGAAATAAATGACTTATATATTTGAACAAGGCAAGCAAATCATTAATTGGGTTTGTAATAATAAATAACTAATTACGAGTAATTTTTATCTATATTAATGATTTTATGATACAATTATTGATTTTTTGTGGGAGACCCATATTTATTTATTTGATGATGGAAAATTTTCTATTGCATTTAAACGAAAATCATGTTATTTGACTCCATATACTTTAACATATATTCATAACATTTTTTTTCTTTAAAAATTTAAAAATTCAAAACTTTTAACTTGTAACTTTAAATGAAATTTTCAATTTCACTTTTTTTCTTCTTTGTTTGTCTCTCACTTTTAATTATTTTTGCTATTTCCTCAGTTTTTGTTTTTTAACCCAGTACTATCCTATAAGATTTTACTAGAAAATATCTATTGATTTGATGGCTATCTATAGATTCCATAATAACTACAAAATCTTAACTAACAATATAAAGGATGATGAAAATAATCCTAAAAAACAAGTAAAATAAAAAATGAAATTCATAATAACAACAAAACAAAAAATCAAATCTCAACAAATAAATTAAATAAAAATGAAATATTCCCTGAAAAATGATATTATTGTTTTATCAAGAGATGTTATTTATTTCGTCAATTTTTTTTGCCAATATTTCACTAATATTTAGATAAAATTTTCACTTAGTACTATTGTTTAGTTTTCTATATGACATAAAAAAAAGTAAACTATTTTATGTTTCAAATTATTAGTCTTGTGTATGATTTAATTGATTAATAATGTTATGTTCTAAATTTTATTATCAATAGATTCAATTCACTATACATAGTTTTTTTCCAAAAATCACTTGTAGATTTCATGTAACTAACTTCAATTTTACTTGACTCATTTTTCCCTCTTTCATGTTTATGCATATTTGATTTATGTTATACATATCTCATTTTATAATGATAAGTGATTTCCCTTTTAAAAAAAAAAAAGGATATCTCTAACTTGTTCTTTAAGAAAAACAAATATATATTATTTTCCATATGAAATTTTAGCCTTATTATCATATTATATTTTATCACGACAATTAAAAAATTATATACTTTTTCATCTCAAATTTTAATTCTACTCTGACATTATACTTTAGCACACAAACATAGTGAGTGCGTTGTTTGCTAGTAATTTTTTTATACAACATATATTTACTCCTTTTGTATGTACCTCTAATTTTATAGCAATAAATTTACTTATTTTATTAATATCTTAATGCTAAAAATCTATCAATAATTAAAAAATTTTGAAGCTATATTTAATAAGAATTTCCCCCCAAATATATTAATACCTAACAAAATTTTCTACAATATATTTAATAAATAATTCTCAATAAAAATGAGATTAAATAAAAGAAATTGTCAAATAATTTTCTTAAAGGACTGACAGTAATATATATTTGCTGTAAGAAAAATAAGGAGCTATTACAGAAAAGTAATTATTTCGTTTTTAATTTTAAAAATAAAATCATAATCGATTTAATGCTGAATAAGATTTTAATTTATGAAGAAGACAAATAATGCATCTTATGAAAAAAAATAATTGCAATTTTTTCAATTAAAGCAAGACATATCATAAAGGAAAAAACATCATATTAATTTAGTGTTTATTTTTCATAAACTACCTATGTTATAGCTTACTATTGATTTTCTTTTGACTACTCATAATATGTTTTAGTATTGATTTTCCATTTTTTCAATTATAATTCTTCATTTTGATAGAAATTTAATAATTAAATGAGATTATGGGTGATAGTTTATGATTCAAATTTTTACTATACGTATCTCTATATCAGTATGTCATTTAATTCACACATATCTATGTTACTCATATCCCATTTTACTTTATTCATATCTCATTCTATTAAAGTTTTATCATAGCCTTTGAAAAATGTAGTTATTAAGTTTATGTAAAAAAATCACATGGTTTAGATGATATATTGATAATTTTTCAACATAATTTGTTAAGATATGATAAGTTTCATAAATAAAAAAAGTCATTTAAAATTATTTATTTAACATCTATCTATTTATTATGTTTAAGATGGCATGCAACTTCACTTTCTAATCTTCTTATTTAAAATTTTATTCCACTCTGGGAAAAGAAAAACTTAATAACTACTTCTTCCTATTTTTTAGAAACCACTTCCTCCAATGGTGGAAAAAATGGAGAAAAAAAATGACTAAATAACCACTTCTTCCTACATTTTAGAAAACTACTTCCTCCCCACTTACACTTTTATTTCTCCATATTTGTAACTATTCCTTGGCACGTATTTTCACTTTAAACTAACAAGTTCAAAATTCTTTGCAACGAGCAATTCTTTTTCCTCTCTTTACCATTGCTTAAGCTTTGGTAATATTCATTCTATCGATTTTCTTTCTATCATATCGAATAATATTGTTGATACAATGTATTTTTACCACTATTTCAGTATTATGAAATCTTGCTCTTTTAAAAGAGAGATAAATTACATCAACTTTAGTGTATTTCTCATTTGACAGGTATGTAATGCTTTGTTGTGTTTATTTTATTTTCGTGAAAGATTAAATTTTTATTCTTTTTGTTTCACCGTTAATTTTTAAATCTTTTGAAAATTGATTTGAGTTATCATATGGAGTTATTGAAATTTAATGTTTGAATTGAAATTAGTCAAATGGTGGAGTTTTTAAGTCTAGATTTGTTTTTACTTTTATTTACTTATTTATTTTTTCTTGATAGGAACACTTAACGTAATTCGACACAATGAATACTAAGGCGACAAAAGACTGTACCAGCAAGACAAGTTATATTGACAAGCATGGGATGTTTTATTGTGGCGGAACTATAACTTGAAGAAATAGTGTTTCAAGTTCCATATCAAAGTTACCAGATGCAAGTTTCAAAATTTTTTATCTTTTTTTTTCTTTATTTTTTTAAGAGAATATTGTAACTAATAACAATGTAACTAGTTATCATTGTTTATAGAATGAAGACAAGATCTTTCTTTAACTTTCCTCTCCTTCAACTTTCTCTCCTACCTTATTCTCTACTTAGATCTTTATTGCCCCTTTGTTCACAAAACAATGTTATTACTCAATTTAATATAAATATTAAATATAATACATGTTTTATATGGTATTAGCTACATAAGTATTTTATGACATGGATTAAATGTAATATTAATTTATTAATTAATTCTTTTCCTAAAGAAAATGTCATTTATAAAATGGATAGTGTTGCTGTCACAAATGACATATGGCAGGGACATACATCCCTTCCATAGTATTAACACATATGTTAAATATTTTAGAAGGGATGTGTGTCCCTGCCATAAGGGAGAGCTATGGAAGGGAGGCCATCCCTGCCCCCGTTTTTTCGCAAGGACAATAACTTAATAGCACAAGAATTGGAAGCGAGATTTACCTTCCTGCTATAACTTATGGCAGGGAATTTTTTCTCTTTCGAAGGGACTAAGAATCCCTACCATAAATCAAATTTTTTGTAGTGTACAACGTGAATCTTGTGCAAATAAGCCAAATACTAATTAGATGCTGCATCAAGTTGACGATCTTTCAGAAAGACCACGTTCTAAACGAATATAATGTGAAATTAAATATTTTAATCTTTAGATATTTGTTATTGCATTCGAACATATTTCTTCTAGTTAAATATATTAATATATCTGTTACTATTTAAAGTAGGAGGAGAGTTTTGGCGTAATCGTTGGATTTGTCAAATCAATTCTTTCTTTTAAAAAGAGAATAATTTATTATATGATGCAATCGTGCATTAATTTTCTAATGAAACTGTTTACGTTATTATGTTGTTTGGCTTTTTGAAAAATTAAGACAAGTAATTAACTATTAATTATATAATTTTTCATCATGGATAACCCTTCTAAACTTTGATTTAGGTGTGGATATACCTCATAAATATTTTGTAATATAAGATAAAATAAAATAATTTATAATTAAGAGAAAGGAATTTCATATGTCATTTTATAAGAGGATAAAATAGTCTTTCACAATAAAAAAATATAGTAATATCTGCCCATACTTGACCTACATGTCTTTTTCTTCTTAGTAGTTACATCCACAATCCTTAAGCCTTAAAACGCTCTTTTGAGAGAACATCCATTGAAGGACCATCAAGAGGCTGGCAGTCAAGCTAAATTGCTCTCTTTTCTTATCTTTTAGTAATTTTAAAAGTTTTCTTTCCCTTACTCGCACTTCCAATGTCAAGGTATTCACGTTTAGAAAAAATCAAGAGAAATCCTTAATCTTTTATTGCTTGTGGTGGTTGTTGTTTGCAAAAACGCAAGAGAAGATCCTTTGACTGTAGGTAACATGATTATAATAGTGTTTATACATTGATAAGTGCATTTTGGAGTTTTGGTCTAGTTTAAAATCAAAGAAGAGATATTTTTGGAGTTTTCTGGCTTTTTGGAGCAAAATAGGTTACGAACAGAAATCGGTAATAACATAGGTTGTGATCTCTTTGGGAGTCAAGAGTTGTGGCCGATCACGGCCGTGACAAAGGTCGTGGGACTTATCACCACCCCCATCACGGTCATGGTGAAGTGGTTGTTGGCCATCACTTCCCTCATCATCAGCGTGATATAGAGAGTGATCATGTTTTCTTTTTTCTCACAGCCTATCATGCACTCCATCATTGATATGATCAATAGGAGAATGTTATAACCTTGTTTTACTATTGTTTTGACCTTTTTAAGCACCTAAACCTTTGGCTTAACATTTAATACACCTAAACCTAAGTAAGAATGTTTATCTTGACCTAGAGTAGTAATAATCTCGATAACATAGGAAACTAGATAACATTAGAAGTGTTTTTTTTTTAAAATTGAGTATTGAGTTAGTATGTGTTATATGTGATCAGATGATTCCGATTTTGTTGAGTTAGCTTTTTCCGAATGTTGTATCAAGTAGGTCCTTACTTTAGTTGTTGCTTGTGAGTGTAAGCTTAGAAACAGCAAATGAACTTAACATTATTTAGCTTTAAATTGTTTGTTGCTTGAGGCAAAAAAAAAAAAAAGTTTGTTACTTGTGCTTGACTAGGTTAATTGGATTAGGAATATCGGTGTTACTAGGACGAGGCCTTGATGATCTTTGTATGTCATTATCTCGAGTGGAGTTGCACACATAGAAAATTACGGTAGTTTAGAAGTGGTACAAGCATAGTTCCTAAGGTGTTAAGAAATACTCAACACCAATATATATATATATATATATAGTATCTATATATATATTTTCTTAACATAGAGTCATGAGTTACTCTAGGTTTAAGCTTAGTTGCAAATGGTTTTAAATTGTATTGTTTGTCTAGCTAATCAAAAGATAATAAATTGTGATTACTGCATATATTATCATGTTGCATGTGAATATGCATGTTGTTTGTTCATACGCATACGGTTATGTATTGGTGTACTGAGCCTTGCGCTCATTCCTTTATACCTTTTCAAGAACAAGTGATGGTCCAGTGATATTTGATTTAACCGATTATGACATTTACATAGATTATAGGAAAGACAATAGTGGAGCTGACTTTTCTAGCTGGTTACTAGATGAATAGATTTGAGATGGCTAGAGTTATAAACTCTTTGAGTTTTTTTTTTTTATGTTATAATAATAAGACTTTTCATATGGTGTTTCCAAGTTAGATCTAAGTTGGTACTTGGTTAATGCCAACTAAGTTTTTATGATCTTTTCATTAATGGATATGATGGAACCTTAATTAATGTTAGATGTTGGAGTCATGCTTGGTTTTATTATGATTTAGCAGGATTTAAGCCTTACCATGTTCACCTTTACTAAGGATACGTGGCAAGCTAATAACATACTAAGTTTATGGTGTTAAAGTTTATGTGGTGCAAGAGCTTAGGTTATAAATCTTACTAGATCTAGGTTATGAACTACTTAGGATGGTGAGCAATGATAAGTGGGCTAGCAAGTAGTTGGGGGTTGCTTATCTAGTTTATTGTTGCTATCTAGTAGTTTCCTATAGTGTTTTGTTCCTGTTAACTTGCTTTATCTCTTTCCTCATGTTCTATGTATTTACCTTTATAGAATGTCACATACAAGAAGAGTCCTTGATGCTAGTTCCTCCAAAACTAGTGATGAAGAGGTTAATGGAGGACAACCATCTTTAAACCAGTCACCCTTGAATCAAATACTTCAAGACCTACCACCACCATGCCTACCTACAGGTCATCAGGTACCGGTTGATGCTATTCATCTTATGCAAACTATGAATTCCCTCCTAAGGGTAGTTATGCAATAATAGCAGCAAATGCGTTAGGATGTGCAAGTGGTACAGGCCAATGCTGAGCTTGAAGGTAAGAGACCCACGGATATAATGGTAATGGTGGCAATGAGGCTAAACATGTTGATGTCTTAAGTTTGAACAAATTTGTAGACTTAGTTTGCAAGTTTAAGCCTAAGCTTGAGAGGTTGTTAATGCTCAGATATGGATGGAGGAAGTAGAGAAGACCTTTTTATGCTCTTGATATCCATTGAAACAAAAAGGTTGGGTATGCTTCTTATTTGTTGATCGGGAGAGCAAATAACCGGTAGATGAGCCAAGAGGCACATGACTAAAGTGATCACCTGGAACAGATTCTAATATGCCTTATATAAGGAGTTTTTCCCTAAAAGTACTAAGCATTAGATGCTGCAAGAGTACTATACTTTACAACAAGGTCACATGAAAGTGGAGGAATATGAAGCAAGGTTGAACAGATTGATGAGGTTTCTACCAGATCCTCTGAAGGAGAGTGAGAAAGTCAAGGTGAGCAGATTCGTCACAGAGCTAAAACTTGAGAACCAACATCATGTGAACTTAATGGAATTGACCAACTACTCTGTTGTGGTGAATAAAGAAAAGACCAGTAAGTAGGGCCTACAAAAGATAAAGGGCTAAAACGCACAAAGAAGTCAGGTCTATTTGGAGAAGCGACTAGCTACTAATATTCTTACTTTAGACAAGGGGAAGAGGCCAACCACACAGCAGGTTAAGTCAGTAGCTCAAGTTACTAAAAGGAAATGTACCCGGTGTCATGGACCATATCATCTCAAGAATTGTAATTTGCTTGAGAAATGCTTGCTTTTGGTGTGGCAAGGTTTGGGCACAATAACAGGTTTTGCATAGAAAAGGTTCTCTCACAAGTGTTCTATTTCAAGTGTGAGCAAAGAGGACATAGGGCTATAAAACTGCAAAGAGCTTGCTAAACTAGTGGATCCAAGAATTCAAATAGGCTGACCTTAGGGTAGCAATTCTGGACAAAGAGCACTGGCCAAGGTTTGTGCCCTCCAACACTAGGATACGTCTAGTGTGGACACTATAGCAGATACACTTTCTATACTCATGTGTAGCGCTTATGTGCTTTTTGATACATGCGACCTTTTCATGCATTGTTGAATCGTTTATAACTGTGTGTGGTGTGTGTGTGTTGAAAATATGATTGAATTCTTGTTTATAAACACTCTAGGGAGCGGAATCATGCTAAATAGGATTTTCAGGAACATGGATGTAGAGATAGAGGGTAGGCATCTACCAGCAGAATGAGTAGTGCTAGACTTGGTGGACTTTGATGTGATTTTGGGAGTAAATTTGTTAGTAAAGTACCATGCTGTAATTGATTACCACAACCTAGTAGTGGAGTTTAGTCTACTAGATGGGGACCGGTTTTATATATAGACTTGAATGTAGAGACCTTCGACTCTACTTACTATGAATTATGGGATAGGTCTACCTTATCTATGGCAGCCATGATGATATAACATAAACCAGAGGTAGACCTTGCATAGGTACTGGTAGTATGTGAATAACTTAATGTTTTCTGGAAGATCTACCAGGTTTACCACTAGAAAGAGGGATAGAGTTCTATAATGACTTAGTACCAGGTACTACACACATATTCAAAACACCATACTACATGGCACCAACAAAACTTGCAGAGTTAAAGGTTTAGTTGGAAGACTTACTTAGAAGAGGTTCATCAGACCCAGTGTGTCACCCTAGGGAGCTCCAATCCTGTTTGTGAGGAAAAAGGATAGCAGCATAAGACTGTGTATAGATTACAAGGAGCTGAACCAGGTGACTATAAAAAAAATAAATACACTCTACTAAGGATAAATATCTATTTGACTAGTTAGCAGGAGCACATGTGTTTTCGAAGATTGATTTAGATCGGGATATAACAATATAACTTCCAAAGTAAAAACAATAGCCATTTCCTCCATTGGTTGGTTATGGCAGCGATTGCAAACAATCTTTATATAAAGGAGAACATAACTACCACTAAAATAACAAACGACAAGCAAAAGTGAAGACCAATATACAACTTTTCCCTACCATCCCATTTTTCTAAAATTTGTTACATCTACTGGGTATCTTCAAATTTTCAATCTTCCTTTAAAAAGCATTCTAATTTATACTTCAATGAAGACTAATTTTGGCATTTGGTAAAAAACTTAATTGCAATTAAAGACATAATAATTCACATGAGCATAATCACATAAAATCTACCACTACAAAAACTCAATGAAAAGGCACAAAAGATACAAAAACATTAAATCTCAAAGATTCTATTTTTTTATTTCTTAAAAACTATTTAAAAAACTCTAGTTTGATCAATTATGGGAATAACGAGAGACTTATTGCCAACATCAAAATAAATTGAAACTTACTTTTCTAGCAAGGAAAATATCCCTGCAACATTAAATAAAAGGACAAGGAAACAAAAATCTGATTACTATTTGTCCATTAAGTTAGGTTTCAAGTAAAAGGACTCATTAAGTTAGGGTACAAGTAGCATGGGAGGCATTTAAGGCTTGAAGTTGGTGAGAGCTTTGAAAAGTGAGAAAAAAGCGACGGCTTGAAGAAGGGCATATTGGGGCTTCAAAGAAGAGGCTTAAGTTGTCCAGTGAAATGAGGTTTTGTAACATTATCCACATGTTATAATTTTTTTTCCTTTTTTGTTTTGTCACTAGCACTCTAAAAACTATTGTTTAGTGTTAATGCAACCACACAACCCCCCAACCCTCCCCCCACAAAAAAAAAAAAAAAAAGAGGAATATACCAAACATGAGACTAAATATCCAATCCATTCCTATAAATTTTTGGGAACCAAAAGCCCCCTTATAAATAACTAAACACTATGAAGAAATTTCTATCATGTGACTCTTTTTTTTTTTTTTTTACATTCTAAATAGTTGGACAATCCATATACATCTAAGTTTTGCTTATAAATCTTAAGCATCAACTTATAACACGCTTTATAAAATACCCTAAGTTGCAACTCTTGGAAATATTTCATAACAGCCAAGAGTGTTTTTTTAAATCTTTCTACCAGAGATTCAAACTTTATTATAAATACTAATGACCATTTAAGTTTCCCTCTTTTCATTGTTCCTCTTTTTTTGGTAGTTTCTTCTCTCTCTCTCTCTCTCTCCCCCTCTCGTTTTTCTAATCAATAATGTCTTACCATTACATAAATTTAAAGAAACACCAAGCTAAGATTTTGTTGCCTCACAAAAAAGCAAATGTTTAGCAATTATACCATTGTCTCTCCTAATTTAGCTGGTAAAATTTTTCACGAATCAAGCCCTTGAGCTATACATTAGGAAAATCGGGTTCTTAAAAATCATCTCAAAGTTTTGAGTCAATTTCGTCATCTTATTATGCCTATAATGTTTAATCTATGCATTTTGTAATAAGATTTTACTTTAATGTTGTATTGGGTTCAATTTGGACAATTAGATGTGTAGTAGTAGTAGTGGAAAGTTTTAGTTTAAACTTTTAAATAACTATTCTTGTAAATTCTTGTATATTTGGGAAAAGATAGATCAAAGTTGATGGGAATAAATCATGTGTTGCATCAATTCAAGGAAAATAATTGGTGTTTATAAAGTATAGAAAGGTTTAAATTGAAACGGAGTTATATTGGTTTAAGTTCGTGGAGAATCTTTACAAGGTCAAAATCTATAGAAAACTTCAAACTTTCATTAAAAGGTCCAGACTCTTAAAAAAAAGTCCAAAGCATAAAGCACAAAATGCTCCCAAAATTGTTCATTGCATCGGAATTTCCAAACCACTTTCATTAAAAGAGTCTAAATCTTTTACCACCTAATACACAAATCCTTTTAACAAAGTTTCTTAACCTTTTACCAAAGTCTCGACACTTTTTCAAAAGTTTATAACTACTGACAAAGATTCTTGGTGCAAAGCAAATTGTGGGCCGGTTCCTAGATAAATTAGATAAATCCAAAAAGCCCAAGAAAAACTAAATGCGTAACCCATTTTCCGGAAGTCATAGCTTTTAGCATATAATTCTATTTTCTTATTATTATATATGTACATGAAGCTCTTTTAAAAATCTCAGATCCTTTGATTGGTAAGTAGTTTTGAGGCCTAAAAAACCTTTGTTTATGGCCCCAAAATGGGCCTTGAAGTTTTAGATCCAATTTTTGTAATTTTGACTCTTAGGGTTTTTTCAACAATGATATATAATGTCCCCTTCTTGTTACAGAACAATTTTCATCACATAATATTATTCTAGAATTTCTCGAGTGAAGCTTTTCCTCAATTTTGTTTTATCTTTTAAGATTATCGTTGATTAATCTTGCATTTTACGCTACTCGCTGTGTCAATTTGGTATCAAAGCAGGAAATTCTTGCAACTTTGTGTGTCTGAGTCTTCCGTAAGAAAGAAGTTGATTTATGACTTGCATGGCGGTGGATTAACTGGTCATTTGGGAAGAGACAAGACAATTGTTGTAGTCAGTGACAGATTCTACTGACCTTATTTAAGGAGAGATGTCAACAGGATAGTGCAATGTTATTATGTTTGCTAAATAGTTAAAGGCTGTCCCAAAACACTGGCTTGTATATGCCATTGGTTATCCTTGAGAATATATGGGAAGACTTGTTGATGGACTTTATACTTGGATTGTCTTGTACTCAACAGGTATGGATTTTGTTTTTGTTGTTGTTGACAAGTTTTCTAAGATGGCACATTCTATCCCGTGTTAGAAAAGTATAAGATGTACAGGCCATTGCCAAGCTGTTTTTTAGAGAGTTTGTTTGCCTCCATAGGGTACCTAAGTGTATCACATCAAATAGAGATACAAGTCTCTAAGCCATTTTTGGAGAACGTTGTGGCAGATGTTTGACTCATTCTTGAACTACAGTAGCACAGCTCACCCTTAGACGATGGACAAATTGAAGCTACAAACAAGACACTTAGTCATCTGATTAAGAGCATTTGTGGGGAGAAGCTAAAGCAGTGGGATGTTGCATTAGCTCAATCAAATTTTGCTTATAATAATGCAATTCACATAACAACAGGGAAATCTCCATTCTTTATAGTTTATTCCAAGATTCCTTAACATGCTTTAGATTTGATCAAACTTCCTTGAGTTCTAAGTTTAGTGCTGCAACAAAGAATTTAGCTGAAAATTGGCAGAATGTAATAGTAAAGTGAAGAAGATAGAGCAATCTAATGCTAAGTACAAAGCAGTAGCATAAAAGCATCAGAGGAAGTAATTGTTCTTAGAAGGTGATCAAGTGATGGTGTTCCTACCAAGAGAGAGGTTTCTAGTTAGGAAGTACAATAAGCTACAGCCCAAGAAGTATGACCCATACCGGATTTTGCAAAAGATTAATGAGAACGCCTATGTAGTTGGATTACCCAATAGTATGGGCATTTCAAAGACGTAGAATGTGGCCGATATATTCCCTTTTCTACCGAAACGATACACCTTTATCTAGAAGAGAACTCAGGGTCGAGTTCTTCTTAGGTCGGAGAGAATGATGCAAAGTAGATTGCAGGCCGGTTTCCGGATAAGTTAGACAAATCCAAAAAGCCCAAGAAGAAGTAAATGTGTAGTCAATCTTTCGGAAGTCATAACTTTTAGCAGATAATTCTATTTTTTTTATTATTATATATGCACGCGAAGCCTTTTAATGATCCACGATTATTTCAATAACAAAGTAGTTTTCAAGTCCAAAAGATCATCGTTTATGGCCTCAAAATGGGCCTCGAAGTTTTAGATCCAATTTTTGTAACTTTGACGTTTAGGGGTTTTTTTTTTTAGAGACGATATATAATCGTCCTCTTCTTATCACCAAACAATTTTCATCGCATGACATTATTCCAGAATTCCTTAAGTAAAGATTTTCCTCAATTTTGTTTTAACTTTTAAGATTAATCGCTGATTGCTCTTACTTTTTAAGCTATTCGTTACGTCAATTCCATACCTTTTTGTCCAAACCAAGGACTACAAATAAACTAAGCACATCAATATTACATATATGAATACATTGATAATATCAACTATTAAATAAGCACACTGTTTCATGTATATTTAAGTATTATATTATAAAGTAATTACTGTGTACAATGTGTATCATATAATGATTTTTATTATATTATATATATATTGCTTTGGTATAAAATATGAAATTAATTATTATTATTTTTTACTTTAGTAATAGATATTTAAAAGAGCATCATATAATAAAATAATGAAGTCATATAAAAATATTATCACTTCTTCTGTTTTTTTGGTATAATGTAGATCATAGATTGTATTCATGTGTCAAACATCTATTTAATGATGTTATAAGTCTAACTAATCTTTTACAATTATTTTTTTTTTGTTCTATATAATCACTTGTTATTATAAAGAAATAACTAATGTTAATAACAACAACTTGGCAAGTGTAAAACATCATATGTAAAGTGTGAGCATACGTATAAAATTTTAAGTCAACTATAATTAGAAAATGTAAAGAATAATTTAGTTGTCTTTGATAATTACTAATCAAGAAATTAACTTTTAATATTAGGATCTAAAGTTTTTTAGTAAAATGTTAAAAAACTTATTTTAGGCATGTAAATACCTTGTTTGCAAATTGTGGTTGTTAGATTAAACATTTAATAAACCAAACAAATGTTTGACACTTCAAATATTAAAAAAAATGTTAAGCACTAATAAATGTGTCAGTGGTATTTGGCTATGGTCGGTGGACCCAAAGTACCACTGATGTTGGCATCACGTAGTGATTGATATGTGATGGTATCTCAAATGTAGTTAATGCACTAGAATCATTTATTAGTTTTAGGATAACCCATTGATTCATGAATGTTGAATAGTACCTATCATCATATATATATATATATATATATATGTATTACTATATGCATATGCATGACCTCTAGTTATGAGTACTCCTATGATGTTTTATTAAAATAGTTGATTCCTAGAATATACACACACACTTTTTGTGTATTATATGAACACATGTAAGTTTGACAATTGTGGAGCGAAACAATCATCTTATTTATATTGGAAGACCCAAAAGATTCTTCCAGCGTACCATTTTTGGGTCCAATGGAATTCATTAGTATAAGAAGAACCCAGTCACATAAGATTTTTTCTTCATATATGATATAAAAGGATCGCTACTACAAATAATACTACACCCTTGATCGTGAAATATCAATTGCTTCTTGAACCTTATGAATTGTGTGAAAGTAGGATACTTAAAATTCGGGGTCAAAGTTTTATAAAACATTATTGGTGGGAAAAAAAAAAAACAATGTGAATGAAAGGTAGTACTGAATTGAATTAGGTTCCTCTGTCTAGGCATCCAGGTGTGTCTATGGTGTTTCATACTAGACTCTCAATGTCCATTTTAAACTCATGATTTTTAGGAATCGGTAAAAGACGAAAGAATAATAATTATCATGAATAATACAAAAAACCATTGGACCTAGAATTGTTGTCGCTTGGCTCCGTGTCTCATGTCTGTCCCAACCGTTTAGCTTTCTCCTCATGTCAATTACTTTTAGACAGATGAAAATTATTCATGATAATTTCTACTCTTTCCCTTTTTTTTTTTTTTTTAATCTTGTTCCTGTGATAAATACGTCTTCATTTATTTTTTGTATTATTTCACTTTTCAGAATATTTTGTATAAAATAACGAGATGACTTCATTAACTGATACAGTGCAATAATAATAAAAGTTACTTCTTATCTTATATGATAATTACACAAAATATTATTAACTTAAATATTATTTTCACTATTTTAATTTTTCATGGAATGGGCGTAATTAAAAAAAAAAGTAAAAATTCCATGTTGTAAAGTACAATTACATCAAGAAATAATGTAAATATTTGGCCAGAAGGATAAATAACACTTCCAATATCACAAATAATATTTTATCAATATATTTTCATAATATATAAATTTCTTTAGCATATTTTAATTTTTTATTAATAATAATAATTATTATTTTTTGCATTTCTACGTTTAATGAGTGAGAAGTAGCAACCAATATTCTCGATTGTAAAACAACTGAATGATGATGTTTTGAGACCATGACTTTTTTCATCAATTTCTTCTTTAGATATTAGTATATTTCTTATTAGGATGCATATAATATTCAAAGACCTAACCTTTCCTCTTCTTTGCTATCTTTAAGTATTAGACCAAAAATAACTTCCTTATTTTAATGACATTTTCTGCTAGGAGGTTTGTGAGATTTCATAATAAAGTAATAACATTCTTATTTCATTCATTATAAAACAAGTCTCTTCCAAATTATATTTAGCCTCAATTTATTGTCATTATGTTTTACTCATTTTTATACTCAAACTAATTTTTTGGTTAAATATATAATATTTGTACTTATATAAAGTTATAAATACATATAATAATAGCATACGTATATAAATCATATTGTCATTGATGCATATGTTCAAATATATATTTATGTATAACAATAGAAAGAACATACATTTGCAATATATACTTACAAGTCATATATAATTAATGCATCGATACACTCTTGAGGCCATTTAACGCTAGTAGAATTTGTAGTCTATTAACTGGACAAGATAAAAATTATAGTCATCTATAAGCGAATACCTTGAAATATAAAGCAACAACACAACACCTCAGTTATTAAAAATCTGATATCAAATATAAATTATTTGATATAATCCCTATAATAAATAGAGTATGCCAATTATGATAAATGAGGACATTTGAATATATAATAAATGAAATTCGTCTTCTGGCATGATGAATCAGATTATATTTCACTTTTTTCTAATAAATACTAATTTAAAAAAAAAAAATTGAACATTTAAAGGATGTTTATCAAGATACATTTACCTAATTATTCTGCCTTTTTAGAGCAAATTTGGTATATATTATTTATCCTTCTGGCCAGGTGTTTATATTATTTAATGATGTAATTGTATTTTGCAACATGAAATTATTTTTTAGTTACGCCATCTCCATGAAAATTTAAAATATTGAAAATAATATTTAAGTCAGTAGTATTTTGTATAATTATCATACAAGATAAGAAGTAACTTTTATTATTATTGAATTGTATTAGTTAATGAAGTTGTCTTGTTATTTTATACAAAATATTATGAAAAGCGAAATGATACATAAAATAAATGAAGTCATAGTTACAAAGGGGAAAAAACGAAAAAACACGAAAGAGTAATAATTACAACGAATAATACAAAAAAGCATTGGACGTAAATTTGTGGTCCCTTGGCTGCAGGTTCCATGTCTGTCCCAACCATTTTGCTTTCTTCACGTGTCCATTGCTTTCATAATATTACTTCTTATCTTATATGATAATTATACAAAATATTATTAACTTAAATATTATTTTCACTATTTCATTTTTTTTTATGGAATGGGACATAATTGAAAAAAAAAAAAGTAAGATTCCATGCTGCAATGTAAGGATCCGGTTTACCCCAATCCTATGATTAAGCATGCCTAGTCCCTGGTCACATATAATACTTAAGTACAACACGAAAGGCTATCTATAAAGGAAATGTTCATTTTGACTATTTGTTTGACCTATCATATCTTGAAATTTTTTTACAAAAGTTACTCAACATGAGTAGGTTATTCGTATATTTATATACATCATTAGTACCAACAGATAGTACTTTAAAAGATTATGAAAATTGATCATTTCAAAAACATGAAATAAAAGCTTTAAATCTCATATCATGAACCAAAGACTTAACCAATAAGCCTTTAATAAAAATTATATTAAACTTTAAAAGTCTTGGTAAAATCTTTTCCAAAACAAATTCACTTATAGATAGGTCCCTATTTGTCTCTTTCTTCCATAAACTTTTCCCAGTCCATTCCATACCCCAAATCATCATAAAATTCATCATCAGCAACACTTGTAAAAGAAAGCATGAGCCAGAGGCCCAATACACAGCAACACAAATGAATACAAAATGACATACGTCCTTAGACTAATGCAATGCAACAATCATTAAGTTATTCATCTATAATTAAGTGTAACAGTTCAACATTGGAGTACTCAAACTTCGAGAATAATCCATTGAGAAATTAGGGATCCTGAGTAATAAAAGCTGCTCAAGAGTTGATATAGACGGCCTAAATACCTATATCTCCTATAAGAACATCTATAAAGATAATAATTTTATTTAGGGTTCATAGTCGTTTCTCATCTTTACTTAACTTAATCCATAATATCACTTAGGTCAATCGGTTCTATAAACGTAAACTAAATCATATTACTTCCCTTTAAGAATAAGTAAACGTTATACCAATACTGTTTCTAATATCGACTACTTGCTAAGCCACTTATAAAGTGTCATTGCATCATGTCAAAAGGTAGCCTAAGCATCTAACTACCATGTTAATCTCGTCAACAGGGTTGCCGCTCCTCGGACTAAATTAAATGGCAATTGCACAAATAATTCAAACACTTTTAAGCCATCTTTGTTTATAGTCAATTTTAGATATGCTTATCCTATCAACCAACAATCAAGTTACTACGTACCTGAACAAGTTTTTGTTTTATTTGGCACAAGATCAATAGGCAAGTATAACTGAGTAGGAGAGTCTAAAAGAAAACAAAAATCAATTTATATAACATTCAATATCTATAACAACTAAAACTAAGTTCTTTATCTAATATAAACTTAAATAAATGCTCATGTTTAATCATGACTAAGCATTTGAACATATATCTATATAAAGCGTTCCATTTTGCTAAATTTTGAAAATAAATATTTTTTTATGAAAGAACATGACATGTATACGACTGTGTTTCATCCCGTGTTTCTTCATAATATAAACACACCAAAAACAAATCATCGTGTTCTCATTATGTTTCATGCAAAGATTTTACTCAGAGAGAAGCACGTCATGATAGGGTACACCGTGTTCAAGTTGTGCTTCTCCTTAAATAGAAACATGATGAAATATAATGAGTTATGTTTGTCTCATGCTTCATTATGCCCAAGTGTTTTGGAGATTAGAGAGAAGCACGGTTCAATAGGAACGATCGTGTTTTAGCCGTATTTTATTGAAAATCAATTTCCTCAAAAAATCAGAGAGAAACACGGTTAAATACAAGTGGCCATGTTCCAACCGTGCTATCAAAATTTTTCTTTGCTTAAATACATGTTGAGAAGCATGGTGGAATTGGAGTCATCCTGTTCCCCCCGTGTTTGTCCTAGAGTGGTCTTATTTCCATATATCAATTATATACACGAATAGAAACATCATCGTGTGTTCTCCTCTTGTTTCACTTCAAAAAATAGAGCATATACACTTTGACACTTAAACATTAAATTTTTACTTTGAATAACTTACACACAATCAACACATATACTCAATAGCTTCATATATAATCTTCACATTCACTTCATCAAATAACGCTCACAACTTCATTTTTGACATCGAAACTTCAAACCAATCTACTTATTTATCAAAGCAACTACAACAACTTCCACCACTCATTTATCACAACTTCAAGGATCTATTTAGCTCTACAGACTACTTAGCTTACTAATACCACATTTCAACTCATCAAGAAACCAAATTGGTAGAAATTTATATTCATTAAAGAAACAAGAAAAACTTTAGCTTAAATGATCTTAACTTGTGGATTAAATTAGAAGGGATTTTTTTTTAGGTTTATGAGAAGAATTGATCAAGAAAGTAGACGATTTGAGCTTGAAAGAGGTACCATATTGGGATCGGTCTTGGGGTCAATTTTGGAATGTGATATTTGTAAAAATTTACACTTGTAATTATCTAATATCTACCTTTTGACTTTTAAGGCAGAAGAAGCATATTTGTCTTTTAGCTTCGGCTTAGGTTTGGTTTGTTTCAAAATCTATTTAGGTTTGGCTCTAATTTACTTTTTAAAAGAAAAATTTATGTTCTTCCATAAAAAAACAACACAAGACCAATGCTAAATGGCACTAACACATTCAATTTTTATTAACTACATATTCACCACAATTTCATATATCAATCAATATATATAAATGAAATTTAATTAAGCATGAAAGTTTAGGATATTTCATTATTCCCTCCTTAAAGAAGATTTATCCTCGAAACTTATATTACCGTACTGATCAAATAGCTAGGGATACTTTTGTCTCATAACACTTTCTACTTCTTAAGTCGCTTCTCGTTCTGTTTGACCACTCTATAGTACTTTATCAAATGGGATTATCTTTCTTCTTAAAACTTTATCCATTCGGTCTAAAATATTGATAAGCTTTTTCCATTGTGATTAGATTTGGTTAGATGTCTAGCCGATTCCAACTGATGATAGCATCTAAATCTGATATACATTTTCTT
Organism: Combretum micranthum; assembly: GCA_024138025.1. Lineage (NCBI taxonomy): Eukaryota > Viridiplantae > Streptophyta > Magnoliopsida > Myrtales > Combretaceae > Combretum > Combretum micranthum. The sequence goes on along the minus strand of JAMXBD010000811.1, from coordinate 587,230 downwards.
AACTCAGATGCATGAAATACATTATGTATCCTGCTAAACTTGGAAGTAATGCTGCTTATCTAATGGTCCAATCTTTTCTAATATTTCATACATACTAATATATCTTGGATTTAATTTCCCTTTTACTTTGATTTGACCAATCCTTTAGTCAGTGATATCTTACGAAACACATGAAATCTCAAATTCCAATGGTCTTCATCTCATGTCCGCATGACTTTTTGTATCAATCATGTGCTACTTCATTCTTTGTTTAATAGCTTGAATCTTGTTCTATTGCTTGTTTCACTAAATCTGGACCCAGAATAGTTTTGCTCACCTACCTCATCCCAATGTATAGGAGATCTACACTTTCTTCTATATAAAGCTTTATAGGGAGCCACTTGTATTGTTCTTTGATAACTATTGTTAACGCAAACTCGACAAACGTAAATGATCATCCAATTGCTCACCAAAATCTAAAGCTCAAGCTCTTAACGTATCCTTCGAATTTGAATGGTTCTTTCTAATTACTCGTCAATTTGAGGATGAAAAAAGCTATGTTGAACTGAAGTTTAGTACCAAGGGCTTCATACAAATTTTCTAAAAATAACCCACGAACCTTGCATCTCTATTTGATGTAATATAAACCAGTATTCCATGAAGTCGTACTATCTCTGGAATGTAGATCTTCGCCATCTTTTCTAGTGAATGATGGACTCTTAGAGGAATAAAATGCACAAAATTGGTCAATCTGTCCAATTACCCACACTATATCATTTTTAACTAAGTCTGTTCATATATTCTCATTTCCACTCCAGAATTGAAACGGTTGTAGCTCACCATCGGTTTGATGTTCAATCTTTATTTGTTGGCAAGTTAGACATTTAGACATTAAATCTACAATATCTTGCTTCATGTATTCCCACCAATAATGCTTCTTCAATCCTTATATATCTTAGTATTACTGGATGGATTGAGTAAGTTGACATGTGGGCTTCTTTCATCACCTCTTTTCTTAAGTCATTAATCATAGGCACCCATATTCGATTTCCATGTCTAATGTGACCATGATCACTCCCAACTCTTTTCATTTTCCATTTCCTATGGCACTTGCTAACTATTTATATGTTATTTATCCTTCTGGCCAAATATTTATATTATTCACTGATGTAATTGTATTTTGCAACACCATGTTCCAACTATGTTTCTCTTTAAGTTAAAATAAATGAGAAACACAACACTAAGATTGATTCGTGATTCGTCTTAGGGAGAAGCATGGTCGGATAGGGAAGCCATGTTTTAGTTGCGTGCTTCTCCTTAAGTGAAAAAAATTGAGAAACATGACGTATTACATTGAGTAGTGTTTGTCTTGTGTTTCAATTAACATACAAAGCATTCAAAATCAGAGACAAACATGGTTAAAGAGGGTAAGGCGTGTTTCTTCTTAACATATGAAACATGTGAGAACAGAAAGGAACATGGGGAGATAGATCATCCTATGTTTTGGTCGTGTTGTTCTAGGAATTGAAGTTGCTTTTGTTAAAATGGATCAGACAAAAGCAGGACATGGTACACTAAACCGTGTTCCAGCCGTGTTTCCTCTCTAATGTGTAAAAAATAAAGAGCACGACCAATGTGGTTTCTCATGTTTCCCCCGTACTCATACTAAAAAATAGAGAACGTGTATTTTAATCCATTCTAACCACTTGTTTCATATCTTATTTCAATATCTAGCATCTTAAAATCAACATACAACTTAGCATCATCATTTATAACATCCATATTCATTTTTTTACTTCGTATTTCATCGTAATTGATTTCATCAATTGTCTAACCTATACATGTACATACTAACCTAAATTCTAACTTCTGTGTTCATATATTCATTGTTTATCAATTTTATTATCATTGATATAAAGAAACAACAAATCAAACAAATTAAAACAACTATACTTATCTTTTTAGCAACCACATGCAAATTGGTATTTTTTTTCTTATTGTTGAAGTCAACCTAAACTTGTTTTCCATCTCCTATCTTCTTGTCTAACTTTAATTTCTCTTAAGATTTCCTTGAACTTAAGATTTAGGGTTGGATTTGATGAAAGAAAGGAGAGAACGAGAAGAGAAGAAAAGGAAGAGAAAGAAATGGGAAAAGGAAAAATGGGAAAGGCAGAAAAATGGGAAGGGAAAAGGAAAGAAAATGATAAGGGTAAAGAAAATAAAGATATTTTTAAAATAGGGTGTTAGATTTAAACCTTTTTAATAATTATATTAAGTATTAAAACTAATTAGAAATTAATTTGAGAGTCTATATAGTAGAAATTATTGACTTAATTTAGAAACATAAATTAGAAGTTTGATTTACAAGAAACTGGTGTTTAATTTGAGTTTGGATTTAGGAATTGATATTTTTAAATAAGAAGTTGAATTCAAAACTCACTGGAATTAAAGAAATAAAAGTTAAGCTAAAGTTTAAGGATGCAGGAGTTTACTAAACAATTTAATTTGTTTGTTTAAAATTTAGGGAATTGGAAATGAAGAAGAGGGAGTCTCAATGAATAATTTGAAGTAGTTAAAAAGTTCGATTGATAAAGAAAAGTCATTGAGACAAATAGACGATTTAAAATAATGTTTGAAATCTTAAATTTTCAATTTAACCTATTTACTAATTTAATTATATCAATTTGTCTAATCATTTTCTATTATTTGTTCTTTTTATTTATTTAATTATCTAACTATGTTCACAATTATCTATCTATTATATTATTCAAATCAAATCATTTCTAATTTTATCAGATAAAAGTTTGAGGTATTTCAATATGTATAAATCCAAAGTTATGTATTGATATGAGATATCAATTAAGTTTGATAAGGTGATTAAGGACTTAAAACTTAATGATGGTTTGATGTTAAATCTTATATGAATGATTTATTTTTAATAGATTCCTCTAACTAGTTGAGCTTATTTGTTGTCCATTATTAGATATACCAGTTCTCTTAGGTATATAGTAACTTGATTGTTGAATGCTAGAGTAGGCATTTCTTAAAATTGATTATAAACAGAGATAGCTTACAAGTGTTTGACTTGTTTGTGTGTGTCGTTTGTTCTAGTTTGAAGAGTGTCAACCTTGTTTGGCGATGCCAACATGGTAATTAGGCACTTAGGCCATCCCTTGTCATGATGCAATGACACTTTATAAGTGGTTCAGCAGATAGTTGATAGGGCTATTGGTATCAGTATAACATTTGCTTATTTTAAAAATAATTAATATAATTTAGTTCACGTTTATGGAACCGATTGAACTAATTGATATTATGGATTAAGTTAAGTAAAGATGAGAAACGACCGTGAACCTTAAATGAAACTATTATCTAGTAGATGTTCCTATAGGAGATATAGGTATTCGGGCTATCTGTATCAACCTCTGAGCAACTGCTGTCACTGAGAACCCTCAGTTTTTCAATGGGTTATTCTCAAAGTTTGAATACTCCAATGTTTATTTAATAATCTAATTATAGATAAACAACTTAATAATTGTTGCATTGTATTAGACCGCAATGCCATTTTGTATTTGCTTGTGTTACTATACACTGAGCCTCTGGCTCATATTTTCTTTTACAGGTGCTGTTGATGATGAGTTCTACGATAATTTAGGGTATGGAATAGATTGGGAAGAGTTTTTGGACAAATGCGGTGAATAGGGACCAAGACCATGAGATGTTAATTTTTGAGAAAGAAGACTTGTTAAGATTTTGATGAAATTTTTCTGTATCTTTTCATCAAGGGCTTGCCTAGGGTTGTGATATAAAGTAATTAAGCTTTTTTTTCATCATGATTATTGTGGCTAAACCTTGTAATCTTATGATACACCAATCTGATAGTATTGATGATATATATGAAATGAATATTTACTCATGATGAGTAGTTTTTATAAAAGTTTTGTTTTAGTGAAAGGTTTGGCAAATAGTAAACATAAACATTTTTTTTTTTGGGACAACCTTACATGAAATACTCAAGTATTATACGTGGTCGGAGACTAGACATGCTTAATCTTAGAATTATGGTATGTCAAGTCCTTTTAGTTTTAATCATTTTTATACTCAAACTAATTTTGTCGGTTAAATATATAATATTTGCATACTTATGTAAATCATATTTTCGTTGTTGCATATATTCATATATATATATATATATATATCTATGTATAACAATAGAAAGAACATATATTTGCAATATACTTTATATATCAAATACGCAATATGATATATAATATAATATAATACATATGTTATATATAAATCTATATTTATAGATAACAATTTTTAGTTTATATTTGTAATACAAGTCATAAATAATTGAAGCATCGATACATTCTGAGGCCATTTAACACTAGTAGAATTTTTAGTCTATTAACTGGACGGTAAAAAAAATTATAGTCATCTATAAGTGAATTCCTTGAAATATAGAGCAAAAACAACACCTCACTTATAAAAATCACATTTGAATATCTAATAAAATGAAATTCGTCTTCTAGCGTGATGAATCAGATTATATTTCACTTTTTTTTTCAATTATTTTAGTTAATACTAAGTTAAAGAAACAAAGAATTGAACATTTAAAGGATGTTTATCGGGATACATTTACCTAATTATTTTGCCTTCTCAAACAAATTTGTTATATATTATTTCTCGTTTTGGCCAAATATTTATATTATTTACTAATGTAATTGTATTTTGTAACATGAATTTTTTTTAATTACACCCTCCTCCATGAAAAATTAAAATATTGAAAATAATATTTAAGTTAGTAGTATTTTGTGTAGTTATCGTATAATATAAGAAGTAACTTTTATTATTATTGCACTATATTAGTTAATGAAGTTGTCTCGTTATTCTATACAAAATATTCTGAAAAGTGGAATAATACATAAAAAGGAAAAACGAAAAAGAGTAATAATTATCATGAATAATACAAAAAAGCATTGGTCGTAAATTTGTTGTCCCTTAGCTCCGTGTTCCATGTTTGTCCCAACCATTTAGCTTTCTCCATGTGTCCATAGCTTTTATACGGTCTAAAATTATTTATGATAATTACTACTATTTTGTCTTTTTTTCTTTTTCCAATGATAAATAAGACTTCATTTTTTATTTGTATTATTTCACTTTTTAGAATTGTATAAAATAACAAGACGACTTCACTAACTAATACAGTGCAATAATAATAAAAGTTACTTATTATCTTATATGATAATTATACAAAGTACTACTAATTTAAATATTAATTTTAACTTTCCATTGGATGGGACGTAATTGAAAAAAAAAGAGTAAAGATTCCATGTTGCAAAATACAATATTACATGTAATATTTTGTCAATATCTTTGGTTAATAAATTAAAAAAGTATCAATAATTTCTTTGGCAAATTTTAATTTTCATGATTAATAATTCTTTTTTATTCTTTTTTGCATTTCTAGGCTCAATGAGTAAGAAGTAGCCACTAATATTCTCTATTGTAAGATAATTAGATGATGATGTTTTGAGACCATGATTTTTTTTTTTCAATTTCTTCTTTAGATATTAGTATATTTCTATTATGATAAATATAATATTTAAAGACCTAACTTTTACTCTTCTTTGCTATCTTTGAGTATTATACCAAAAATAATTTTCTTATTTTAATGACATTTTGTTGAACTCTATGTTCACGAATGATTTTGATGAGAATAATTATTACATAATTAATTATTTAAATATCCTTAATTTTTTAAATATTTAAAAAAAAATATATATATATATATATATGCTTTGTATTTGTTCTGTTGTTGTTTCAATTTTAACAGAACAAAAAGTTAAAGAAAAGTTAAGACAAAGCTATCAAGCCCAGTAGAAGAAATGTGGAGGCACTATTCATTAGATAAAGACAAAAGACTAAGTTTTTGGCAAAATCGTAAAGTCAAGTGTTGAAATTTTGGGAAAAACTATAAAGTCAAGAGCTGAAGTTTTTGACAAAATGAAGTCAAGTGTTGAAGTTTTGGGCAAAACTATGAAGTCAAAAGCTGAAGTTTTGGGGCAAAACTATGAAGTCAAGAGCTGGAGTTTTGGGCAAAATTTATAAAGTCAAGGGCTGAAGTTTAGGCCTCGACCTCAGATCTCGACTTCAGAAGTTTGCCTTTAAGCAAAATTTATAAAGTCAAGGGTTGAAGCTTCGGCCTCAACCTTAGACCTCGACTTCAGAAAGTTTGCCCTCGACTTCAAAAAGAAAAGAGCTGTTGGATGCATTTAATGCATGTGTCAGACAAATTTAATGCTCTTTTACTGCTTTTGACTTTTACACTTTATTAAAACGTTAAGTACATTAAACACAAGTATGTGTTGTCTGAAACTTTTTGATAACAGGCAAATTTTTATCAAGAGTTATAAATAAAATTTTTCTCTTCTCTTTGGAAAAAAATGAAATATTAGAATTTTTGAATGCACAGTAAAAACCAAAACAACGTTCTGTAAATTTTTTTTTACTTGTGTTTTTGTTCTTGTTCTCGTTAATTTGAAAATCTTTTTTAAGAGAATAATTAGTGCTCTATTTCGAAATTTGCTTTTACACTCTAAACAAGAGTTTTTTTAGTACTGTTTAAGATTTACAAAAATTGTTTGTCTGCTCGTTTAAGGAGCTCAGTTTGTAAAAGAAATTTGTAAAATTCCTAAAGTATTTTCTGTTGTAAATCTACTCAACTATGAGCGTTTCTTTGTAAAGGAAATTTGTATATTTCCTTAAGAGCTTTTAAGTTTGTAAATCTGCTCATATAGGAGTTGCTTGTAAAAAGTCCTCAAAGGAGGCATTTGTAAAAGAAGTCATGGTGTAAGATATTGAGAAAAGTCTTCGTAGAGGCAAAGTGAAGTCCTTCGTAGAAGGCAACGAGAAGTCCTCAGTGGGAGGCATTTGAAGTCTGGTCTAGAGTTACCAGCATTGTCCTAATTGCGATTAGGCGAGAAGTCTTTCATAGAAGGCAAAGAGAAGTCCTCAGTAGAAGGCATTTGAAGTCTGGTCTAGAGTTACCAGCATCGTCCTAATTGCGATTAGGTGGAAGTCCTCAGTGGCAGGCATTTGAAGTCTGGTCGTGTGTTACCAGGATAACATTGATTTATCAAGTGGAAGTCCTTTGTGAAAGGTAATTGTAAAAGTCCTATTGTGATAGGCATTGTTATAATTCCTCGTCTAAGAAGTGTATTGATTTTGGAATAATCAATATAATGGAAAAAGTCCTCTTTGAGGCATTTGCACCATGGAGAGTAGGCAGTGGACCGAACTCCATGTTATATCCTTGTGTTGCTTCTCATTCTCTCTCTCTGTGCTTTTTATCTCTGCTTATTTGTTAATTAGTTTATTCCGCTGCATCTGTTTGTTTAAGTTTACTCTTATCTTATCTTAGTTAATTAATATGGTTTGATAAAACAAAAAAATTGTAATACTTAATTTACCTCTCTCTTAAGTATTCTTTGTGTATTATTTCTAACACATTTTTCTGTTTAGAGGTTTGTTAGAATTTATAATAAAGTAGTAACATTCTTCTTTCATTCATTATAAAACAACTCTTCCAAATTATTTATACTTAGTCTCAATTTATTATCATGACATTTTCGTCACTTTAATTTTCAAACTAATTTTGTTGGTTAAATATATAATATTGGTACTTATGTAAAGTTATAAATACATATAATAATTGCATATGTATATAAATCATATTGTCGTTGTTGCATATATTCAAATATATAAATATTTATGTATAACGATTTTGAGTTTATATACTTGTAGCACAAGTCATAAATAGTTAATGCATCGATACACTCTTGAGGTCAATTTAATGCTAGTAGAATTTGTATTCTATTAACTATATGAGAAAAGAATTTATAGAGTATAGCCAATTATGATAAATGAAGACATTTGTTTAATAAATACTATGTTAAAATCTAATACAAATATAAATTCATTTGGTATAATCCCTATAATAAAGCAACAACACCTTAATAATTAAAAATCTGATATCAAATATAAATCATTGGATATAATCCCTATAATAAATAGATTATGGCCAATTACGATAAATGAAGACATGTGAATATCCAATAAAACGAAATTGGTCTTTTGGCATGATGAATTAGATTATATTTCACTTTTTTTTCAATTAATTTAATAAATAATAAGCTAAAAAAAAGAAGAAAAGAGTCGAATATTTAAGGGATCTTTATCTATATACATTTACCTAATTATTTTGCTTTTTCAGAGCAAATTTGTTATATATCATTTATCCTTCCGGCTAAATATTTATATTATTTACTGATGTCATTGTATTATGCAACAAGGAATTTTTTTTTTTTAAATTTCACCCTGCTCCATAAAACATTAAAATATTGAAATTAATATCTTAGTTAGTAGTATTTTGTATAATTATCATATAAGACAAGAAGTAACTTTTATAATTATTGGACTATATTAATGAATGAAGTTATCTTGTTATTTTATACAAAATATTATGAAAAGTGAAGTAATATATAAAATAAATGAAGTCAAAATTATCATAAGAAAAAAAAGGAAAAAAGACAAAAGAGTAATAATTATCATAATAATTTTTGTCAATCTAAAATCATGGAGCACGTGGAGAAAGGTAAATGACCTTTGGCTCTGTAGTATTATTGTACTATTTTGAATTTATACTAACACGAGATTAATTATTATTTTTACCAATGCGGATGGATTCAAGAGAATAGAGATGACACGCTTGCGATGATTCAAAATTACAAGAGAAAGAAATTCTTTAAAAAATATTTTTCATGAAACAATAATTGACCATACCACAATTTTAGAACCGCAAGACGCATACCATTTTATATTTCAATTTGGAAGTTTTTTTCTTCTTTTTTACTATTACAATAAAAAATAAAATTAAGACCCGACTCTTTCCTCTCAACTATAATCTTATTAGCGAGTAAACATGTTGATTTGTCACAAACTTATCACAAATGTTTACCTTAATGTGTGATATATATATATATATATATATATAATGTGTCTAATTTCCAATTGGAAACTTAGTTACTATTTCTTTCATAAATATGGATCGGTATCATCATCATTGCGCCCTTGCCTCAGCTATTAAAATCCTCCCTAAAGTTATGTCATCCTATGAAATCAACTGCATTAAATTTTCTTCATCATCATATTGCCATAGGTTAACCACTCTTGTCCATTACGTAATTTTTCAGTGTTATGGTACCATTGATGCCTAACAGGATAGGACTGTATGTGACCTATATGATGAAACTTAGTTTTCGTTTGTCCATTGGTAACACCCATATTACATATACATACATACATATATATATATGCCTTGTATCGTTTTGTAATCCTCCACAACTTAGTACCGTATGTAGAAAATCATTGATTGTCCATAACATGAGCTATATCCATATAAAATGACTTACCACCAATAATGTTCTCACCCATATGTCTATAACTTCTACAAAATTTTACAGTCCTATCATTTTTTCAATGGACCGGTCTTATTAGTTATTTAATGGCTTAGATTCATTACTAATTGTAATTATATCATTGAAATACTTAATATATCAATTATTACTATATTCATTTAAATTGCTAGAAATGAGATGGTAGAAGTTATTATAATTTTGATATGCTAGAGCACTAATCATAATGATCCCTAAGAAGTTCAAGGGTATAATTGAAATAACTTGATTAGTTTTTGTATTTTAATGTATCAATCCCTACTAAAGTTAAGGAGAATAACGGATGAAAATTCATCATTTTTTGTGATTATTAGTTTTGTATTTTAGCAAAAACTTTCTCATTTTAAAATTTTGGTGATTAAGTAGCCGTTTCCCATCTAATGACTTTTACTATCATTTAACATTATTAAATTATTGATTTTAAGTCAAATGTCAGGCATGATTTTCTATGAAGTTTTTTGGTGGATCGAAGATGCTTTTCTTAAATATATCTCACTAAATGGATCATTAAATTTTATGAAGGGGTCCTTTAATACAAAATTAAGCTAGTTGAACACATTAGGTGAGGATATTAGCTTAAGGAAGACCATGAGTTGCTAAGGAAATTACCTTATCTCATACTTTATTTTTTTTGTATATATAAAAGGTCAAAGGCCAAGAAAGAAAGAAAACTAAACAGAAGAACTAGTACAAGACTATGCAAGAGCAATAAGTGAAGACCGGAGGAAATAAACAACTCTTCCCTCTTGGATATGGTGACCCAAAGATGCCATTTGATTAGCACACAAGTTGCAACTTCTATGGACCTAAGAGAATTTAATAGCAACTATTATTTACTACACATTTTGTTCTAATTAAATATAATTAATACCTAATCAGCTCCATATGACTAAATCATCTCCTAACCATTTGACAACTAAAAGTGTCATAAAGCATAGTGGAATTTCATGTTATGGGTCATGGTTCAACTAAGGTAACTAAGCATGTCATTCCATAGCATCTTAGGTATCACTCTAGTTATCAAGAACTTAATACAAAATTAACTTTCAGTATTACCAATATACTTATAATCTTCAAGATAACTTAATTCAAACATAAAATACACTTAAATATCTTTCTTTTAGGCCATAATCAAATTGGAAAAAAAAAAAAAGGTACCTCAACATTTTAAATTTTTGTTATCATTTAGCATTTTTCACAGTACGTATTATTAAGAATTGGTCAAGAAATTAAAACAACTCCTATCACTACCATGCTTCTAAAATTTCAACCAACTCAAATGCTTGATCCTTAATCACATATCATCTTTGATTTCATTTGGTTTCATCAATCTATAATATATCAAGTTTGGTATATATGGATATTCCAAGAAATGCCCAATCATCAATATGATATCATTTGGTTTCATCAATCCATAATATATCAAGTTTCGGTACAACATTGATATCCTAAGAAATGCCTAATCATCAATACATACAACTATACATAAAGATGAATAAACAATTACACTAAAAATTCAACACCAAAATTTGTAAGATCCTACTTGGAAAAGGAATTGCAGCCATTTGAAAGTTGTCGGCTTTAAATAAATTTTGTCTATCCTTCTTTTTATTATTGAATCTCCTTCCTCTTCTTCCACCCCTTATGCATACCCCTAGATTTTTGGTATTTTTCAAAAATGAAACTTAGAATTAATATTGGAACCAAAATCTTGAAACAAATTCGAGTTAATCATGAACCTTAAAAACCGTACACAATGTCAGATAGGATGGAAAACCTTAAATGTCCAATGCGTAAGATGGGAATAAAAAATCCTAAATACCAAACCTTAAGAAAACAAGTACCTTAAAAAATAGAACGAAAATTCGATAATTGTTTGATGCGGAAACCCTACGCTAGCATTTTGTCTATCTTATTACTAACATACAAATCAAGATAATATATTTTAAATAATGTTTAATAAAAAAAAATGATATCAACTGATTTCCTACTATATAATATTAAATTATCGTGTCAAAATTTTATCAATTAAACCAAGCATATCGCGTAGCCGAATCTCTAGCAGTAAAATATTTGTAATTTCTACTATACTTCTGCGCCCTACATAATCTTATCTATTATTTTCATTCTCTCTCTCTCTCTCTCTCTCTCTTCTACCCTACTTCCTAAAGAATTTATCTGAAATATCTTAAACCAGTTATACTTAATTAATTTGTATAAATGTATTGATTGTTTAAATGCATGAAATTGACTATGATAATCTCATTAATATAAATTTTAAGTATTGGTGTAATTATGTAATTGCAATGAAAAATATTGAATTGAATAGTAATGAAAAATTAGCACATATGTTTTTTGTTTATTTAGTGAATGGATTTTGTTGCAATAATTTTGGTTGTGATAGTTATCTAAGTATTGGAATTAATGTTGTGTCATTCAATTCCTTAATGTAAGCTTAATATATTTCATTTTTTCATGTTGTGGAGCCAAGTCCAAGCTAACTCTAGCTAAATGAAAACCCAAGCCCATTAATATAATCTTCTTTACTCTTCTAATGCCACAAAAGTCAAAAGACAGATATTAGATAATTATATGTGAAATATTTGCAAAGTTTCTCTCCAAAACAGACCCCCAATTAGGTGCCTCTTCCAAGCACAAATCCTCTACCTTGATCCAATTTTCTTGCAAAACTCATCAAGAATTTCTTCTAATTTCATCTACAAGCTAAGGTCATATAAGGTGAAGCTTTACATGCCCTTCTAATCATTTATTTACTTGTTTCTTTCATGGATACAAGATTTGCCTAAATGAGTTTTTTAGTGAATCATAGGTAGTTTTGATAAAATAAAGTGATTCTTAGGCTTAGATAAATCTTAGGAGCTTATAAGAATAGATTAATGAAGTTGTTGTGATTGTTTTGGATAGATGAATGAATTGGTATGATTTATTAGATACTGCGATGTTATAATGGAAGTTGTAGATGTTGTTGGATGATGACAATGTTAAGTTTAAGTTGGCTGAAGAAAAATTGGATGTTGAAGTGTAAATATTAGCATGCTCTATTTTTCGAAGGTGAGCACAAGGAGAACATAGGGTGATGTTTTTGGTTATTTATCTCATTGAACTTTGAAAAAAGCCTACTCGAGAAGAAGCATGAGGGGAACATTATGACCTAATTCAACGATGCTTCTCACTATGCAATCTGCTTTAAAACTTTTTTTATCCCGATTGAAGGTCCCCAAACATCACTATGAAAAAGGTAAAAGGTTAAAGGATTTTCCAGTAAATATAGTTAGTTAGTTTATGCATTCACTTGGACTTAAGCATTTTGAGGCAACTTATAGAATCCTAAGATGCCTTAAAGAGTCACCAGGTAAAGGTTTTCTTTTCAAACCTCGAGGGAAGCTCTGCCCTCTAGTTTGAGGCCCACATTGATGTAGATTAGGCAAGAAGTGTTACTGATAGAAGATTAACCTTTGACTATTGTATTTATGTAGGAGACAACCTTATAACTTAGCGAAGTAAGAAACAAAATGTGGTTGCAAGGAGTAGTGTAGAAGTTGAGTTTAGAAAAGTGGCTCATGGTATATGTGAGGTGTTGTGGATAAGAAGAATAGTTCACGAGTTGAAGGATTCAAAGTCTCTACCTATGATGATGTACTGTGATAATAATGCTACTATTTCTGTCGCCCACAATCTAGTTCTTCATGACTGCAAAAAACATATTGAAGTGGATAAACACTTTATCAAGGAAAAGATGGAAGATGGTTTAGTATGCACGGCTTACGTTCTTACTAGGGATCAAGTAGCCGATTAGTTCACAAAGGGGCTATCAAGAAATCAATTTGACTGGTTAGTTAGCAAACTAACTATAGAAGACATCTTTAAACCAGCTTGAAAGGGAGTGTGGAAAATAACGAAGAAACTGTAAGGAATAATTTTTTCATTATGAATTAATATAATTGTCAATGTTCTAGTTCTCAATTTTGTATTTTGTAAATTTAGGAAAGTCAATTGGTAATTATAAGGGATAAAGGGCATGAGCAGCAGGAGTATCCATTCAAGTCTTCAACAAGATGAGCATGTCAGGCATATACAAGTTAGCCATCTCCTTGATCTCATTCATACGAATGGTGTTGTTTGCTCCTCTGACATTCTAAGTCAGTATTTTTGTTGGTTTTGCGTATTGAAATTGATTCATTTCTAATTCCATGGAAGTGGCAATCAATTTGTATCCTAATGTGTTTGTTCCATTTGCCACACGCTTTAACTCAATAGCACATTGGCATGGGATTTTGCTTGAGACCATTGCTGCCATTGTTCCCTCCCTGTTCTAAAAGAACAAGGTTATGCTCTTGTTCTTTTTTAGTAGATAAGTTGCTGGACGGGGCGGAGGGGGAACCATCATTTGTGGTTGTTGCATGATAGCTTCTGCTATTATCTTTCTTGTTAGCTCCCATACATCCATCAGATTGTTACCCCACAACAAGACACTTTGCAAAGTCGTTGGTATAATGAGGGTGAACTCCTTGGTGATCTCTATCCTGGTGTCCATTCGAGCTTGTATTATCTATCCCTGAACTTCTGTTTCTGCCAGCTGAATGGAGGGCACTTGAATTTGTGGCATCAAGTCGTCTTCTAGTAACTGGATTCGATAGAGGTGGGAAGTGATCCTTATCCAGTCGTGTTGTGTTGGAATGTAAAAGATCTACAGCTCTCTGTTGGGTAATGCAAGTTCGAATTTGGGTACCAAATTCGAATCTTGAAGACCAAGTGCACCTTTCTGTCTACTGGTTGAATATCTTGCTATTTTTTTTTATCTTAGTCACTCGCTTTGTTGGTTGAGAGCTGAAGGTTGGTATTTGCGGTTGAGAAGTGCTATCCTCATCCTCCTTTATACTCCTGGCTTGCACTATTGGCGATTGACAGGTTTCTACCATATTAAACTCATCTTTTAGCATCATTGATCCTCCATAAGCCTCCTTCTCCTTGGTTTGGATCTGTTTCTCTGTGTTCAATGCGTCATAATCATACATATCCTGTTTATTATCACATTTCAATGCAGGAGCTCTATTCTTATCTGTAGATCTTTTCCTTCTCATTTGTGGGTGCTCTAGTGAATTTTGGATCTTTTCATGATTGGGATCCGATTCTTGAGTAAATGTGTTGGTTAGTTCATTAACTAGACTCCTCGCCTTACTTCTATTGGAGTTGTTTCTAGATCGTCTCCTTTCCACAATAGCCCAGGGACCATCCTCATGATCACCTGGATTTTCTGATCTTACATTCTCATTATTGCTGTGCTCTTTGTTATTAAAGACATCATCCTATGTATTGTTTTGACTTACATTACCTGATTCTTCTTCTTCATATCTACCATTCATCAGTTCCTCACTTTCCTTTCTATCTTGCTGACTGTTAATGGTCTAATTGAACATTGGTTGATGGTGTGTCCAATACATCCACAGGAATAACATAACTTGGTGATCCCTTCATACTGAATCGGATAATCAACTCCTTCGATTCAAATTGTGTGAGGCAATGGCACATTCAAAATTCACTTGAATGCACATTCTAGTAAATCTGGTTCTTTTAGTGGTATAAGTAAAAGTATCTATTCTCAGAACTGGACCTATCGATGATCTAATTTTGATCAATTCATCTAGATCATAATATTCTAAAGGAAGTTCCATAATTCTAATCCATAATGCGACAGCATCAAATTGGGTTATTGAAGCTTTGAAGTTTGGCTCCCATTTTCTGATTGTGGGAAATCTCCTATTAATGAATCACGGACCCTCTCTAATGACCTGCCTGAGTTGGCCTTCATTTGAGAATTTGATAATATAGAATCCATTGCCATTGCCCACCATAGAAAAGTCTAGAGCAAACTTCCATAAATTCCTTAACTTGCTGTATAAATACTTGTAGCCCAATGATTCACCATAGATTTTAGCAATAATTGCTTTGCTCCAATTTCTGTATAACTTTAACTTTTCCTCTTTTGAAAACGTAACAGATCGCACCAGTGGGTTATTGTACTGCAAATCCTCTTTTATACCTTCTATCTCACTGTTACACTCTTGTTGATTTTCCAAACCTTCCATCTCCACGTTTTCAACAGAGAAGAAGTTATCTTCATAAGCATTAGGAATAGTGGCCTGTCTTAGGATATCATTATAAGATGCTCCTTTATCTTCATCTCTTTTATATGCTTCCACAAAGTGTGTGTCCCATGCTTGATCTTTGTTTTGCTCATGGGGATACCATTCCAACATTGACGGTTGGGTCTGCTGCTCACATGGGTCTTCGACGGATAAATGCTCACAAGTAGTATCTGGTTTATGTCCATTTTTCCCCAATTAATGAAACATAAAAACTTTCACAGACATGAAGAAAGTTTTTATGTTTCATCAATTGGGGATTCATGATGCTAAAGATCTTGTTGGTAAATCTGGAAAAAGTGTCTAGACTCTAACCTGGGCAATCCCTTATGTATTGATTGTTTCAATCCATGTTTTACTCACTATAAGAAAAATTTTCTGTCTTTGAAAGTAATATCAATTGCAAAAATTATTATCATTGATTTTATTTGGAGAAAAAGAAGTTAACATATCAATTTCCCATCATTGAATTCATATCTCTATAGGTCAATTTTCATATGGTGACTTGTGTTTTAAGGAAATGGCTCATTTATAGTTAAAATTACAATTTAACCTATATGATTCTACTAATGGTGACAAAAAAAAAAAAAAAAGAAAAAGAAAACCTACACAATTCTACGAATTTACAATTTGGGAGGTTTTTCCAAGTTAACTTATGTCGTAAAATTATTATTTTAATCTTACGATTTCAACTAATAAACCTCTATATAAAGTCGGTAGAATTTTACACTTTTAATCGAGTTTACCGATTTACCAATATGAGTCAAAGATGCCAAAATATAAAAAATACAGCCGTATTTTTATAAATCATTAGGATGATTCATATTTTTTTTTTTATCACATTTCAATTTTGTTTTCACACACTCTCTTTATCTCTCTCTTCTTCCTCCCCCCAACTTACATTTATAGAATTCGTTTAAATCGAGTTATAGCTATAAATTTTATGACAAAATTTATTTATTTCTTTTATTAATTAAAATTTAAGATAAATTGAAAAGTTTGATTCTCCTTCAATTTGTAACTTCTTTCAAACAAAATAATAGAAAAAGAATTTAATTTTGACTCTAGCCTCTCGTTTTTTTCTCTTTTTTTTTTGTATGTTATATTGTGGATTAATGGTTATTATGAAAAGAAGAACTTAATTTATTTATTCTTTTTACATCTATTATATATTTCAAAATTTTTATAACTTCCATAAGCATATTTATAGCTTTTCAAAACTATTTTATATCAGTTATAGAAATTTATATTTGTCCGTTTTAATTTTACATTCTAATTCTACAAATCCCCGAATCCCCATTGGACGTAAAAATCACGGGTTTGATAATCTTAGGCTTATTGATTAATTTTCAACAGCCTATTGCAAGTCACCAACTTTAAGAGAAAAGTGCCTCTTCAAGAATAGCTTCTCCATGTATCTTCATCAACTTCATACAAATTTAGTAATTCTCGTGTGGCTCTTACATGATATTCATTAAAGCTCCCATTTTCATCTTTAAACTTGTAAAAAATATCTTCACAACATTATGCAGACCCAAAAAATTAGTTACTATCATTTATTCGATTGGAAAAGGCTAGCATGCTAGTGGTTGGAGGGTAATTAATGATTTGCTGGGGTCGAATAGGTCTCAGATTCACCTCGGCCCATCCATTGGAGAAGTCGATGCGAGGGCTTCAAATTTAAGGCCTAGGGTTTGGTGACTAGACCTAGGATTCAGTGGGCCATGCAACCTGTATGTTTATACTACAATTTTTATGACATACATATGTAAGTGGCTCCGTATGGAAAAATTGATCTTATTTACTCGGTTGGCTATATTAACAATAAGATAACTTTGTAAGCCTTTAATACACATGTTTTAGTAATAAATTTTTTATATGTACTTTTCTAATGTTTTTTAAATTAAGCTTTTATTTGCCAAAATGATTCTACTTTGTGGCATCCCATTATGTTATTTTTTAGGTCATAGTTAATGATAAGTTTATCTAAACAGTTTAATTAAGCTTTATGCTCTATGTAGATCCTCTGCATAAGAAAATATTCTTAATAAACAATTTGTGAGAGAATTAACCTAGTAGAAGGAGTAAATGATCTTGTAATCTAATTGCATTTTTCTTAATTTCTTAAATGAGAGAACCAGATTTGAATCCTCTCTTTTTGTTATAATGATAAAAAAATCATCCTATAAGGTTGTTATCAAATAAAATAATCATAATAGTAAATGTTACATTTAAAATGTGCACCAAGTGTTTATCATATTTTAAATGCATACTTCACGTGCATGAAGAACAAACATGAAAGACAGGAAGCCATTAAGAGTTAAAATATACCACACGAAATCCTGTAGCCTTGTTGTTGTAACAATCTATAAGGGAAGCAACGGTGGATAAATCACTTTCAATGTTTCAATCAACACATTCAAAGTAGATATTGTGAACTTTGTTCAACGATTCACCAATCCCCTTTTCAAATATATTATTAACGCCTAGATGTTGCTCTAGATTGATTAGATCAAATGCCTTGAAGGGTTTATCTCCATTAACAACTATCATCTTCCTCACTTCCTCCAAAAAATCGTTTCTTTTTCTTTTTCTTTTTTCTCACTATATTGATGAAGTATGTGTGATTGTCATGGGACAAAAGCATGTTAAGTGTTTGGACTTCCAATTTTTCACAATTTAGTATCTTATTTTTAAATTTTAATGAATGAATACTTGTACTTTGAAAGTATGTATAATTTAGTATCTCTACTAATTTATATTTGCTGAAAATTTATTTTGATGACAAGTTAATGGTAGATCAAGTCCATATATTTTAAATTTTTAACAGTTTAGGATCGCATCTTTATATTTGAGCAATTTTTGGCCAATTGTTTGTTATTATCTTGTTATCTAAATAAATGTTCATTGAATATTATTTAACAGAAATATTGAATAGCACATACTTTAAAAGTATAACCACTGATTTACTAAAATATATAGATAAGACACTAAATTGTAAAAAACTAAAAGTATATGCACAAAGCCAATCTTTATCCCAATTGTGGTGATGCCTTCTGCAAGATGAGGTCCATTGATTATTTATAGAATAACAGTAGCATCTTGATGAAAAAGGAGTGCAATACGTTAGTTATTTATGTGAGTGGCAAGCAAGTATTAAATGAAAATGTTACATAGTATTTATAAAACTGTCAACATAAAAAATTTTTATCAGCAATTATATGTGACTAAGCAATCAACGTAGCCACTATTCCATCTCAATGATTAGACTATTGATTACTACTAGCGATAGAGAGCACCTGTGAATCTTCCACAAACACTATAAATAGATGCTCCGCGTATGATAATCCATCTATATTATTTGGTAAATAATAAATCAATCATGAAGTTGTTGTAATGTGTGATCATAATATACTACTATTATGGAAAAGGCTTTCTTTGGTATTTGAATTTTGACGAAATGGATAATTATATGTACCTTAACTTTTAAAAAGTCTAATTTTATACCTAATTGAACTTTTTGTGCCTCTAAACACTACCACACTCAATCGCTACTTGGCACATGTCAATTATTTCAAGAAATAATAAAATAGTGGGATAGTGAAAATGAACATGAAAAGTTTAATTATATATAGAATTGGACTCTTTAAAAGTTCACATATCTAAATCTACTTTGTCAAAATTTAGATACCAAAAAGGGTCTCTTCCCTACTACTTTTTTGGCTAATAATTGTAATTTAAATTTAAAACTTCTCTTGCAATTTTATGATATAAGATTTTTAAAGAATATTTTCTCATATAATAATAGGAAAGGGCTAATATAAAAAATGCTATGTAAAGTTTAATAAAATATACAATTAAGTACTTGAATTTTAAAATTGGTCATTTTAGTATCTGAAAAATTTGAAATTGATGAATTTAGTACATGAAAGAACTTGATTGACGTACCATTTATATACATGAAAAGTTTTTTTTTCAAGTACCAAATTAATTAATTTCAAAATTTAGGTATTAAATTGATCAATATAAAAGTTTAGATACCTATTTGCTTATTTTGTAAAAGTTCAGGTACAATTCGTGATATTAACCCTAATATGAAATTGAATGCTTTTAATCTTTTGTTATATGATTAATTTAAAATATTAGGAATTCTTAGAGCATGGGAATACATTACTAATAGTTTGATATATTTGATGGGGTTAATGTAAAATATGGTACTTAAACTTTTGCGAAAAGTCCAATAAAATACTTGAAGTTTGATTTTGAATAATTTGATACTTGAACTTTGTGCAAAAAGTTCAATCACGTATTTGAAGTTTAATTTTAAATAATTTGGTATACGAAGCAAGTTTTCACATACATTTTTCCTACTTTAAGTTTTCACTTCAGGTAGGAAAACTGTATGTGGAAAACTGTATGCGGAAAACTGTATGCAGAAACTTGCTTTAGATACCAAATTATTCAAAGTCAAACTTCATATACTTAATTGAACCTTTTGCAAATTTTAGATACCATTTTCTACATTACCCTTGTTTAATATATTCAAGTATATTAGTGTCATATTTGGTATGTAAAAATCGTTTAGAATGGAATGGATTGGAATAGAATGAGTTATGCAATGATAAATCCATTCCTATATTTTGGATGGTTACATGGAATGGAATGAAATGGAATGACTATAAAGTATATTGTCAAAATTATCCCTAGTAATAAATGTAAATACAAATATGTGATAAAATAAAGGGTAATTACACTTTGCACAATTAATGAAGTTGGAATGGAATCGAAATCCCTCTTTGTGAAGACGGAATCGAATTCCCCTTAAAGCTAGAATCGTCGATTCTAGGGAATTGTGATTCTAGCTTAAAAATGCATCCAAACATAAGAAATGGAATGTAACTTGAATCGCTATTCTATTCTAGCATACCAAACACAACATAGGAGTTTTGGGGTAATTTCAATTTGTTAAATTAATCCATTCCTTCTAAAAGATAGTAATTTATTATAGTAGGTGATAATTCCATAATTTATTTTATGAAAGATTTTATAAAGACAATAATTTATTTATGAGGTGATAATTCCATAATTTATTTTATGAAAGATTTTATGTTTCCATGTTGTTTAAATATGAGAGAGAGAGACTAGGTTGTTTGCCACTATTCGCTCGATTACTTAATATGAATTGTTATTCATTCCTTTCTCGTTTTACGTAAATTGATATTACGGTGTTCACTTTAAAATAGTACATACAAATTTATGTCTCCACACCTATAAATTGTTATTAATTGTTTATTTTCCAATTTGTTGTAAATACATTGTCTTGAAAATATCACCTATATATTTTTCATCTCTTTATAATAAAGGTAAGGGATATCATAGATGTTTTACTATTTATTCTAATAATTACTTATTTTATTTTCTATACCAATTGAATATCATCATAATAATCAATATAATCCTAATACATTCCAATCGAATTGGAATTGGAATTCAATTCCCTGCTTATTTGTTACGTTGAAGTGAACAAATTTTATAATTATTATGTACTTTTTAGACTACATCTTACCTCTATCTTTTCTATTATAATCTATATATTTGGAACTTCAGCTTATATTTTCCTTATATATCTTATATATTTTCTTAAAAGCCAATAAGATTTTTCATTATATTTTTAATGTTACATTTTCATACCACTACATCAATACTAACTTTTAGTAAACTCATAAGCTTATACCCAACACAACACCACATTTTTTCAATTTCTTTTTAGACTTTTTCATCTTTTTTTTTTTTTTTCCGCCAAAAGCTTCTATTATTCACATATTTTCATTTAGAATGTGCCTTACTACTTTTGTCATTTTATACCTTTTCAATTAATAGAAAAGTATACTTTTTATATAAAAATAATATTTGTCGAAAAGTTGCCAATTATGCATAACTAGGCACAGTAATGCAACCTTTAGCATATGAAGTTGTATTTCATAACGCAAAATATTATAATTTCATTAAATACTATTTGTTTTATATAATCATAAATAGTCATAGAAATTATAATATGTAATATACATCCTTATATAGGTTTCTTAACGCAACAAATTCATCTAATTTTTAAAGTATTGATTGTTTAAATTATTAATTGCATTAATTTATATAAATATATCATATTTATTAAGGTGTATTTTATATAAAATTCACGTAGAACGGGGATTATAACAAATTTATTATATGCAATCTTTTTGTTGCCGACGGGGAAAAACATGGTGTGTCGGTTTGCTATGCAAATGAAATGCATACTTCCCATTAGACATCGTCACGGTCCGGTTCGGGTCTGAAACCGAACCCAAACCACCGGTTCACAGTTTCAAAAGTGATGGAACCGGAACTGGACACGTGGGAGTTGGTCCGGTTCCCAGTTCTTAAGAACCGCTGGTTCTCACGGTTCGGTTTACATTCTAGAGGAACCGGGAACCATGAAAAAAATAAAAAATCAATTAAATAATTTACTTAATTTAACTAAGAAAAAATGCAAAATAAATTTTTAACTTGAAATAACATTGAACCTAACAATAATTGTTCATAGTATTAGTTAAAAGAAATTCTATAATTATGTATTTATTTATATATAATTACTTGCACTTTTTTAGTTGTTATATTAGCAATGTGACACTATAAAATATTCAAAGATATAAATAATTCTCAATAACAAAAAACGAATCACACATTGTTAAGAAAGAAAGTCTACTTGATTAGAAGTCTACATAAATTTAACAATTATGATTTCAAATGTATTTATTACTTGTGTTGTTAATAATAATACATTCAATATTGTGAATAGGAAATAAATTTTTTATTATTTATACAAAAATAGTTTTAAATATTTATTTTATAATTACAAATTTTTATAATTTTATTTTCTTTTTTTCTTACTTTTTTTTATAATTTTTATGGTGCAGAACCGCCGGTTCTACCGGTTCTTGAATCGACGGTTTCAAAACCGCCGGGACATGCGGTTTTTAGGGATGGAACCGTAAGTACCCGTCAGAACTGACGGGTCCTTTACTGGTTTAGACCCACCATTGCCGGCCGGTTCTCGTTCAGGAACCGCCGGTGATGGGTCAGGTCGGTTCCCTGTTCGGAACCGACCCGTGATGATGTCTACTTACCATTGTACATTTCCTAATTTCCACATGCTCGATGTCGGAAGTACATTCATGGGTCTGTTTAATTTGTTTTATCTTTTTTTTTCCTGGTTTTTCTTATCACATTTATATTATTTTTGAATAAATGTTTGTTAAAGAATAAATATAGATGAAAAATAAATATTTTTACATATAAATAAATCAAATTTATATAAAATAGAGATGTAAATCAAATTCAGATAAGATATAAATAAAAACAAGATAATTCAAATAGATCCGTCTCGAAGCCACACCCTCACATGCAACTTAAGCATTTTAATACGATAAAACTAGTAGAAGTATAATTAAAACGCGTTCGGTTGTCCTTTCCTTCTAGCATTCCTGCATGTTTATTATGTTGTGTTTTGCATACAAACAAATTTTAGCTTTGGTCTTCTAAATAAGCACATTAAACATCTCAAGTACATATGATATATTTTCCACTTAGAAGATATCTTTCAAGGCCTAAATGCTAGTATGTAATTTTCTCCACATCAAAATGAGAAAGGGAGATACAAACTACTCATACAATTGGTACGCCAATTTCACTACCAAAAAATTAACTTTTAGAAATGGAAATTTTGTGATGAAAAATTAATAAAAAAGTTATATTTTTATAAAAACAATTAGTGACGATAATTTTTATGACATAAATTTATGTTTAAAGATAAAAATTTTATTTGTAAAACCCAGCTCTCTTGCGGTGTTTATTCAATATAAAGGTACATCTTACAAAGTAAACTACATGTAATTAATTTCATATTAAAACAGGATCAACGTATAAAGAGATTATAACTTCTTTTAACATTATGTGGGGATTAGTATAGTGATCCTCATCCTTATACATGAAATCAGCTACTCGAGCTAGGTTGAGAACTCGCAATACGATAGACATCGGAAAGCGGCATGATGGACGAAGGATTTCTTCGTTGATGTCCTTCCAAGAATGAGCTACTAGTTTACGAATTTCTTCTTCTGCTTGTTCTTCATCCACGTTATATTGCTTCATGTAGCATTCAATCGATGATGTTACATAGCCTCTTTTTCGTTCGAACTGCAATAGTGAAATAGTAGTAGCACCATATCTCAACATATCAATTTAAAATATACTAAGATAATTTAGCTTTAAAATAGTAATTGGTATTTCTACTTAACTCCCTATATTTCTTGAGCTTAAGTCTATAGCATATGTGATGTTTAAGTAAAGAAATTGAATGGTACAAAATTAAAATCAAAACAGTAAATTGCAAAAAATTAAAAGAATACACTTGTGTTGCATGTAACCAACTTGTAATATGGGTTGAAATACTAGCTTAACTAAATAGAAAATAATAAAAAATATTGTCCCTTTTTGAGGCTTTACATTATTATAGCTAAAAGTTTAGAATTTATAGGAAGAAAGCAAGCATGATATCATTTAAGAGGTGATAGGTAGGTTATAGAGTATTTAGGGTCTGTTTGAATTATCTAATTTTCATCTGTATTTGTATTTATATATAATTTATATCCGTATCTTATTTGTGTCTAATTTGCATATGGTATATTTAATTTGTTTACGAGTAAATATATCTGTTTTTTACCTGTATCTATTTTTTAATAAGTAATTTGATTCAAATAAATACCAAACCAACAAAAAACTAACTAACCAAACAGATCCTAATTTTAGAAAAACTTTTTATTCAACTTTTGACATCTAATACCATTTTAAGAAACTGAACTAGTTTTTTTTTAAAAGAAAATCCTATGTGTTGCAAACTAAATGGAAAATGTTTCTAAAATAGGTCCATTCAAAGTCTACCTAAGACTTGGCCAAAAAAATAAAAAATGTCTACTTAAGACATCAAGTAGCTTTACTTGTACTATAATTTTAAGACATAAATAATTAAATTTACCTTGTGAGTAACTATATCAGCAGTAAGTCGACAAATTGCAGCTGAGGCTTTCACTATCTTAGGGTTTTTCAATGACCACTCTAAAACATCTTCAGTCACAATACTTCCCATTCCTATAAAGGCTGTGGTTACCATCATAGGGTAGGCAACAGTAATCAATGAAATTGACAGGTACTCCTCCAATGATGGTATTTTTTGTTGATGAAGCCAGTGTGACTCGTCCAAATAGTTTCGAACCAAATTCTTCATCTACAAATATTAGAATAAAAATGGGTTATAGTTACAATTACTTTTAGATTTCATACAAATGAGAATTGCAACTTCACCCATGTAAAAATTATGGACACTGCCAATCCATTATTTCATTGTTAAAATGGTTATAGAAGGTAATTTAACAAGATTTGAATTATTAAATAATGAATCGAATGGACACATAAAAAACATAAAAAAGTTAAACTTACAGCCTCTTTTGCATAGTATAAGTATCTTGATCTTTCTTGCTCAAATAGGATATTACCAACACGATCGTAAGTATCAAGAAGAGCTCTGTACAGTATTTGCATATAGTTTGGCAATTTATCCAGAGAACTTATCTCCCATCTAATAATCATAGAAATATAATCACATTAGAAGTAAACAACATTGAAGCAATATAACAAATATGCAACAAAATAGTTAATTTATGGGTGCAAAGAGACCTTTCAATTGCATCGGTGAATAGTTTCAATTCATCTATTGTTCCATAAGCATCATAAACATCATCCAAGATTGAGGTTATTGCAAGTACTTTAGCAAATATTTTCCTTGCAACCCCATATTTAGGCTCAAAGTAAACACTTGATACCCAAAAAAAGCATTCCACAACTCGATCTCTTGCAAATGGCAATTTTGTCTTGAAGTCTAGTTCCTTCCACCACCTAACCATAGTATTAGAATTAAAATTGTCAAATTATAGCATTTCAAATTAAAATTGGGGATGATTGCAGTATAAAGCCATTATTTAGTGTGTATATATATATATATATATTCCATAGACTATGGAATTCTTACTCTATCACCATTTGAAAATATGTACAAATCCTTGTAGTTTTGCTAAAACTCCAAAATCATTGTTGAAAGGAGTATTAATATTTACAATGTTTAGGTAATAGCAACCTTTCATACATATGTGTAATATTTCAAAATTTATGACGGATTAATAAAGATATGTTTTTGGAGTTCAAGAAATCTATCTATAATTGATAAATAGTTTTAGGTTATTTTGTGAATAGCAAAGTGTACCTTGAAATTTCATGAAGTTCTTCTCTGTGTTGTTTTTGCACTAGGTTAAAATCTATTTTGGCCAAGGTCAATAGGGCACCATCATGGGAAGGGTCTTGTTGGTAGATTAGAAAATAGCATCTAGACTCCAACCTAGGTAATCCCTTGTGTATCGGTTGTTTCATTGCATGTATCACTTGGGCTTTAAGGGAAGGGCTCATTAATTGGGTTTCTAAGGCCGATTGCAAGTGAGCAATAGAAAATTCAAGTGCCTCTTCGAGAATATCTTCTCCATGTATCCTCATTTGGCTAGCTTCATACAAGCATAGTAGTCCTTGTATGTCTTTCTCATGAGATTCACTAAAATTGCGTTGTTCATTTTTGAACATGCTAAAAAGATCTGCACAATATCGTAGACTCAATAAGTTAGTTATTATCATTTGGACGATTACAATATGCCAACTTGCTAGTGGGATGACCAAAACAAAAATGGGTAGGGTATAAAATTTCATTTATACTCAATGTTATAACATACAAATTTCCAATTTTTTTTATTTGAAATCTATCGTATAGAATATTGGACTGCCCAGAAGCCTAAATCTTTTGAAATTTATAGGGTACAAGCTACCTATCACATGGGGAAGAATAAGAAGAATGAAATGAACCATAACTAAGAGAAAAATGGGGAGGAAGAATGAAAAGAAAAACAAAAATGTGAGAGACTATATAGGTTTTTTACCTTGTGCTTTGACTTTTTATTTTATTGTAATATTTATTGGCTTAAAAATATGGATTATTATTTATTTTTATTTAAAAATAATAATCAATAATTTTTTATAGGGTGAATTTTGAATACCTCAAAATTTGTACCCTATATGTATTAGAGTAAAAGTTCTTGTATGGGTATAAAGTATAATGACCTCATACATATACTTTATTTTGCAAAAAAGCATATATTTTGAGAAATTTAAATTTTGAATGTATCCAATGACCTTAATAATTACTTGAAGATTATCTAGTCAAGTAAAGTACATATGAATACGTGATAAGATTATCTCCTTTCCTACACATAGTGGTTGGTGGTGCAAATTTATGATGGACTAATTGTTTATATGCCATGTAGTGAACTGATTTAGATTCTCCAAATAATGGTAATTTTTTTATTTGTAATATCAACCCTCACACGTGCTAATATCGTTAATTAGTAAATTTAATAAAGATTGAGATAAATTTAAGTAAATTGATAGGATCATTTTTAAGTCGTAAAAGTATTTCGAATCTTTTGGACTAATTCTGCATCGGTTTTGGTTCTACAAAGATTGAGAGAAATTTAAGTTACCTGACAGGATCATTTTTAAATCTCACATAGGTTTAATTATTTTCTGAGTTGGACTCTTCAAAACCTTCAAGGTCGCATGCTCCTGGACAATGGCATGGGTTAGGTTTGACTCATAGGGCATGGGTCAAGACCCACAACGATCCTAGGGTTTGCCTCCAGTGGAAAACTACGAAAGTACAACGCGTACCTGCTCCTCACCAAACTCGACCGGATGTAGACGTTAGCTTAAACCTGACTTGTCAAGTCATCCAAAGCCGCAATATAATAATGACACCAAAAACCTCATCTTTTCATAACCTTCAGTTTAATGGGTACATGGAGCTCCACTCTTTCATTTAATGCCGAAGTAGAGATTGAAGTAAAGAAAATTATTATTATTATCAATATTATTATTATTGTGTTTGGTGGTATTTGTTTTCATTCACATCGGGAAGCGATAATATCATGAATACTATCTAAACTTTGATAAAATATGTAATTATATATCTAAACTTTGAAATCAATCAATTTAATATGTAGAAAACCATGAAATCAATTTATTATTTAAAGAAATTTAGTGGAGGTATTATTAGTGAATACGAAAAATCTTTTCAAATATTAAACTGATCAATTTCAAAGTTTATTTATTAAATTGATTAATTTTAAAATTAAAATATTTAATTATATATTTTAATAAAATTTAAATATTATTCATGACATTATTTTACGTGGGAAAAAAAAAAGAATAAATACCCAAAATTAGGATCCTGGATCTAGCCGCACTAGGGTCGAATGGGTGTTGGTCCCTCCTTAGCCTGTCCATGTGACAGGGTCTATGCCTGTCTTCACATTTAAGGCGTAGGACACACAATAAATGTATCTAGGTTCTACCAGGCTAGGCAATTGAACTTTCATCTATTAGAATAGTTTTAACCTGTGATGTTCTCCTTATAACGTTTGATATTAGAGCTAAATAGGTTTAATGATTTGAGTTAAAGTGTCATATAGGAAAAAGATTCAATATTATCAATACATCACGTGTTTCAATGAATGATAGGGAAAAAAAGCAATATTATCATGATATATAGTGGAAAGTAGAGCTGTTGATTGAACCCAATTAAATCAAATCGTAAAATACGATTTTTTTTTTTATATTTTAATTCAGTTTGCGATTCGGTTTAGGAAGAGTTTGAATAGTTATAATTCGATTCGAGGGATTGAACCGAGCCAGACCATTTGAACCCAAACCGAATCGCTTCACATAAAAAAAGTGAAAAAAAATAAGAGTCATCTTATTTATTTATAATTCTTAAACATTAAATATTAGAGTGACATGTAAAATTTCACTCTAATATTACATATGCATATGGTCTGTTAGAATAAACTCGAAATAGAATCAAAATTGTAAATTTTAATGACATTCTTTTGTTTAGATGCATTTTTGAAAGGAAACTGAGTAAGATTTTAATTTGTAGATTTATTAGGAGAAATTGTCATTCTATTCCAATTTATGAAATGTAAATTATATTTTTAATCATATTAATGCTATTTATAAATATAAATGTTGTATATATATATAATTTTCGTATTTATATTTTACATAATACACTATGAAGTGTATTATATATATAATAACATTAAACAAGCAATCTTTTACATGTCTCAAAAGTTTTCCAATATGTTTTCCTATTTTATTAATTTTAAATTCTTCCTGAAACTAGTAGACATGCATCAAATTAAAATAAAGTGGTATAATTGAGTTTAAAACATGCCCAATCATTTAATTGGTATAACATAAATTTAAATATGTTATAAGAAAAGAATATTATAAATAAATATGTAATTAATGTAAACGAATGATTTTCTTTAGCTAGTGTTATAGATATATTAAAAATATATGTTACTTTAAATTTGCATTAAAAAATATTTTTTAAAAGGGAGAATATGCACATATGAAATTATTAAATATACAACTTAATATAATGACAAGTAACTTTAATTCTTGCATTTTTTTTTGAGAACTCAAATGACCATTAATATTATTTATTAAAATTAAATACTTTTAAAAGCAATTCAAACCGAACCGAACCAAACCGCATTTGAAATGGTTTAAGGTTCGACCCCTGAGTACCCCTAATGGTAAAGATGTCTTATCTTTAATAAATAATTTATAAGTTAATTAATTTACACGATTAAATTGCTAGTACCATTAAAACATTTTATTATATGATCCATACTCACCATACTATGAATATTATATTAGGTAAGTTTGTCTTCATGTGATCAATAAGTACCATAAGGGTGTATGTTCAATTTGAGAGATAATCATTAATTTACGAAGACATTAGCTAATAACTATAGCAAAATGACAATGACTATCTCATTCAGAAAACAAAAATTAAAGGCGATTCTTAATGAAATAATCCTAAAATGATATGGCATATTTCAAATGGACTGAGCGTTTCTCATATTTCTAAATGCACACTTCACTTGTATGAAATTAGAAGCTGAAGCATACCGCAAGGAATCTTGTAGCCTTCTTGTCGTAATAGTCTGAAAAGGAGAGAAACGGTGGATAGATCACCTTCAACTTTTGCATCAACACGTTCAAAGTAGATTTTGTGAATTTGTTCCAATGCTTCACCAATCTCCTTTTCAAATATATAACTAATGCCTAGACGTTGCACTTGATTGATCAGATCCAATATCTTGAAGGGTTCATTTGCATCCATAACTATCATCTTTCTCACTTGCTCCTTAAGTTCGTTTCTTTTTTCTTGAAATTCGAAGTCATGGACATTCTACATCCAAAATTAGAAAAAATAGAAATGATTGAACTTAGAAGCTATATAATATAACCTAATACAATTCAATATCATATACCATTTTTAAAACTAAAATCAAGAGAAAGTGGGTAATTTATAAAAGTAGGTTTTCATTTATATATTTATTTATTTTCATACATTCAATAAAACTGAAATTTTATTATTCAGTCAGTTCCATAGTTTATAAGACACATGCATCATGGATATATGTTATTAACATATGAAATTTTATTTGGTTGTTCTACCATGGAATCTTTCGAAACATGGGAGAGAAAATAATCCCCCAAATGCTTGGAGGAAAATCCGCCAATGGACGCTCAACCGCTTCCACAAG
This sequence comes from Combretum micranthum, assembly GCA_024138025.1. NCBI lineage: Eukaryota > Viridiplantae > Streptophyta > Magnoliopsida > Myrtales > Combretaceae > Combretum > Combretum micranthum. Next base: position 556,762 of record JAMXBD010000811.1, on the reverse strand, counting down.
GCCGCGGCACCGCCTTCTGTTGAACTTGGAGCTGAAACAAACATGGCAGACATTTTTCCTCACAACTATCACTAACTCACTATACTGATGAAGTGTGTGTTGTTGGTGGTGATGCCTCTGCAAGATGAGACGCCGGTTATTTATAGAAAAACGGAAGCATCCCAATGATGCTTATTAAGATTATTAAAGTCGAGCTAGGAGGTGCAACGTGAATCTTACGCAAATACTGTTTTGAGCCCCTCTAGTTGACGATCTATCTAAATTATTTAAGAAAGACCACGTTCTAAACTAACATAATGTGAAATTAAATATTTTAATATTTTGTTATATGATTATTTTAAAGCATTGGGATTGCATTTGAACATATTCCTACTAGTTAAATATATTAATATATCTGTTACTATTTTTAAAGTAGAAGGAGAGTTTTGGCATAACCCTTGGATTTTTTAAATCAATTCGTTCCTTTCAAAGAGAATAATTTATTATATGATGCGATTGTGCATTAATTTTCTTATGAAAGTGTTTATGTTTTTATTTTTATTAGATTTTTAAAAAATTAAATCAAGTACTTAACTATTAATTATATAATTTTTCATTGAGGACAACCCTTCTAAACTTTGATTTAGGTATGGATATACCTCATAAACATTTCAATAATATAAACAACCTTCCTAAATTTTGATAAATTGATAACATTAAGAATTAATTTAATTTCTTAGTTTAATAAGAACATATCAAGAATGGAAAATTCCACAATCCCATCGATTATTAATTTTAATTGGATCAGTCTGTCGACTATGTAACGGTTCAGATTTATATCCAATGCACAATTAAAATAGTTAATATACCAATTATTATATTCATTATACGGTCATATAATTAATTTTATGGTCCATGGATGGGACTGTACAAGTTTCAATCAAGATTAAAGCTTTGGAGGTATTGAAGTATGTTCTGATAAGTTTGAGGAATGCATATCTTGGTAGTCAAACTCGTGATTCTATGTAGAATTGCTAAGGGATTAGTGAAATTGGAATATGGAAATATAAGTTTCTACAATCTATGTAAAATAGCTTTTAAAATCTAGAGAATTGCTTATGTTAATCTTTGGAAAACTTAAAATAGATAATAAAAACATAAAAAATCAACATACATATTGATCATATCCATATGTCACAATAACACTCATAGAGTCAATACTCAATAGTTAGATCATAGTATTGATAATCAAGCACAATCTTTATGATACTGCAGAAAACTGCATTATAAATAACTGTATAGTGCTAATAAAAGGTGCATTACAACATAAAATATAATAACAAAATGATAAACTAGAACAAATCACCAATTTCGTTATTATCATTAGAATCAGTATCATCTCTTCCATCACCATTACCATCACCATCACCATCAACATCAACATTATTATCAATGCTACTATCAATGATACCCATGTCTTCTAATTCTAAATCTTTTGAAGTTCTTGCTCTCATTCCTACTTCAATCGCATCAATATCACGAATCTCTAAATTATTTTGATCTTTGCTCCTTTAACTCTCAAAATACACAAACGCTCTAATTTCCTCTATAGCATCATCTTCATCAATTTGCTTACCTATGAAAGGATATTCAACAAACTCATATTTGATGAATTAATATCTTGTTCATCAAGTCTGATGAGAGAACTTCAACGTGAAGTTAGTAGTACTGTCAATTTTTCTCTTTTTCTTATCAATCAATTTTAGGTTATGCATGACAAATACTAAATCATTCATTTTCTTTTGGTGCAACTTATTTCTCCTTTTTGTATGGACCTGAAGATATAAAAAAAAGGTTATTTGAAGATTGATAACATCATTAGCATAACATATATAACAATAAACAAATTAATGAATTGTACCATACCATCTCAAATGCATTTCAATTATCCTTACAGCTAAAAGAACAATAGGTCAAACTTAATAGACGAATAGCAGATTTTTGCAATTTAATTAAAAATAAAAAGGTTTTATAGTCTATCCTAATGTATAATTAAATGCTTTGTGGTTTGACAGATATATGATTAAAGATGAAGATATGTTATTAAAGATGAAGAGATATTGTTAAAGATGAAGAGACGTTGTTAAAGATGAGACGGTATTAAAGATGAAGAGATGCTGTTAAGGATAAAGAGTTATTCCTTGTCTCTTATATAACCCAGGCTTTCTCCTACACCAAAACCATTCTTAAATATAGAATTCGTTCAAAATCCTCTCTAATAGTGATCTTTACATCAAGGAATATCAAGAAGTAAGATTAAGGTAAGGTTATCATCAAATTTTTAACAATCTAAGAAGTGATCTATTACTAAGGTTCTCTTTTGATTTTGAAGGGATTTTGGAGAAAAAACCCTAAGTGTGTTAGAGATTAGTGTTCTGCAATCAAGGAAGAACAAGTATTAAGAGATAGGTAAGTTGATCTTTTCTTTTCCTTTAATGATCTAAAAAGTGAGGTCTTTTCTGAGTTGCTTGTTTTTTTTTTTTTTTCTATTAAAGGAAGTCATAAATTTTAGAGGAGTTTTTGGAGAAACTCTATTCTTTTATTGATTTGTGGTTTGATAATTCAAAGGAGAAAGGTGTGTATAATTTAGAGTTTGTAGTCTTTTTCCAGTTTAGGGTTATATGATGGTGAATTTATGATTATCATGCGAGAATATGTTTTGATTGAATATTTGATTATTTAGGTATTGTTGGGGAAGTTAGGGTTTCTGTTCCTAAAGTGATTTCAAGTACGATCTTACCTTGTTTGTTGCTTGTGTTTGTAGGATTAGAAATTGTAAACTGATTGAATGTTATTTGGCTTTAAATTTGATTTATTACGTGTCTATGGCTGGGTCTAGTAGATTGGGATGACCATTGCTATTGAGACAGTGCCTTGTTGATCTATGTGTGTTCTTGTCCCGAGTGAAGTCGTTCAAAAGATGATTCGGTAGTCTAGGAGTGGCGCGAAAACGATACCCAGGGTGTGTGGGAGTTCCCAACACCAATATATGTATATATTACCTATTTTCCATACTAATTGATTTACAGAGTCATGAGTTTCTCTGGGTTTAGGATTAATGACTAATAGTTCTAAATTGTGTTGTTTGCTACCTAATCAAAGATAATAATATGTTGATTCTTGTATATAATATTAGATTAGATTGTATGTGAAATCTGTATTATGCTTGTTCATGCTCATGCGTTTACGATATGGAATATTGGCCCTTTGTGCTAATTCCTTTCTATTTTTCAGGAACAGGTGATGAACATCTAGTGTTTGATCTAGTTAGATATAATGTCTATGTGGACTACGGGATGACGATAATGAACTTGACTTTCTTACTAATGTTTAGATGTTTTGGTTTTGAGATAGGCAAAATTTAAGATCTTATAAAGTTTTATATGTTTTTATAAATCTAAAGTTTTTTAAGAATTTTCTTAAGATATTTTAGTTTAAATTGAGTTGGCTTTTGGTAAATGCCAACTAGATTGTTATGAAGTTTTTGGTTATTACATGATATTTAAAAGTATCTCTATATGTGTGATATTGATGATATTATATCTAATTTATGGATTAGTGGAATAATAGTCTTAGCATCTCCATATCAAGTGAGGACATGTGGCAGGTTGTAATGCCTTCAGAATAGGGTGTTACAAAACAAATTAATGAATTGTACCATACCATCTCAAATGCACTTCGACTATGTTCACAACCAAAAGAATTACAGGTCAAACTTAATACACGAATAGTAAACTTTTGCAATTCTGGATATTCATCTCCATACAAATCCCACGATTTTGCTGAAGCATTTTTTATCCCTTATTATCCTTGTAGTTTCAACAATAAACAATCATTTAACATCCTTAAAATTTTCAACCTGCATATCGATTTGGGTCATTTCATTTAGATCAGGGACCAAATGCTCTATGCATCTTTATCTTCCAATTTTAACATCAACATCACCTAAAATTAGGAATATAATGGTATTGTGGGTTTAAATAGTGCATGCAGCGTGCAATGGTCTATGGAGTTGGAGCTCCCATCTTTTGTCAATAATCTGAATATCGGTTCATTATTACATACAACAAATGAATATGATGATATCCTTTAGCAGATCAAATTTTAAAATGAATAATGAAAAAAGAAAAAAACATTATACTTGTATAACTATTGACTTAAAATATTACCTTTTCTTTATATCGTTGAAATTTGTTTTAATCTACTCCTTGGCACATTCCATTCTTAGATAAATGAAGCCCATGGCTAGTCGTTCATTTGAATCTAAGAACTTTGATAAAAGAAATTGTAGCTTTGAGGCAAGTAATAACAATTTTTCCAAAATCTACTATCTACTTCCCATCTCGTGTGCTCGAATATTTACATGATTTCCAAAGACTAGAATTTAACATGGTCATCAAAGTACCCCTTAGCTCACTAAGGCATCCTAAAGTTATATAAAAAGTTTCATATCAAGTTGTGCACGTCCTAATCAAGTCCCTCCCTTTTGTGTAGTGCCTTAAAATGAGATTAATATAAACTTATAATAAATATAAGTAGCAATTGTTCCATGATGGATCTTCAATTTTTCTCAATGTCTTCTAACATCAAATCCATGCAGTGTGCTACTTAAGGTGTCCAATATAAACCTATTCTCTTCTCCATCAATTTCTCTCTTGCTACTTTATAATTTACAGCATTATTTATGATGACTTATACAACATTCTCCTCTCCAACCTTCTTCATAATATCATCTAGCATTGCAAAAAATTTATTAGTTGTTTTGGAAATATTGAAAATATCAATGGACAATAAGAAGATTGCTCCTATTCACTAAGAAACTACATATGGAATGCCTCTTTTTTGATTAATCATGCATCTAACATAATAGAGCATCCCGTTTTTCTCCATTCATCTTTATAATCCTCAAGCAATTCTTTTATTTAAGTTACTTCTTTCTTCAATTATGTCTCCCTTAGCTAATGATAAGAAGGAGGCTTTAGTCGAAGACCATGTTGACCAACCATCTGGGAGACAGGTTGGATGGTTAAACCACATAGGATGGAATCTGAAGGTTCTTTTCTTAAGGTCCAACTGAAAGTAAGGCGTAGTCTTAAGAAGAATGGGAAGGTAATCTAAAATCTAAGATTGAAGATAGAAGGCTTTAGCCTCGGGGTATAGTGACAAACATTCACAATTTGCCCAAGCATAGTCTAGTTTAAGTTGGATAAGATTTGAAATCTTCTACCCATTGGACCAAGTATATTTAGGACCAATAAAGCCTAAATCCTTGAGTTTGCATTGATCCATATAGTTTGTATAAAGGGCTGCTTTATTTCTTTTAAAACTAGAGCCTTCCCCCCACCTTAGGTTATAGGGACAACCATTAATAATTTGCCCAAGCACAGTGTAGTTTAAGTTGGATAAGATTTGAAATCTTTTGCCTATTAGACCAAGTATATTTAGAACCAATAAAGCCTAAATCCTTGAGTTTGCATTGATCCATATTGTTTGTATAAAGGGTTGCTTTATTTCTTTGAAAACTTGAGCACCAATCACCCTACCCCCCTTCCTTTCTAAACCCACACATTTTTCAAATTCTTTACTGATGTCGTTAAAGTCTTCCATGACAATCGAAGGTCTATTATATATCAATTTTGCAAAATGACATAGGTTTCCCCAGAAGGCAGGTTTATTACAAAGGTATGGGGGCCTATAAACACTTCAAAGAAACCAAGAGATGTTAAGGTCAGAATTTTATACTTGAATAGAAGCATGCATCTCATTGTTAGTTTGATTAATCATATTGACAGCAAGCACATCCTTGTTCTAGAGGATCATCATGCCTCCGCTTTGGCCATTACATTCTACACAAAAATAACCATGAAGTTAGGAGTGTCTATAGAAGACTTCAGTAGATAATTAGTCTAGTTTGGTTTCATTACAATCACTAGTTAGGCATGTATTCAGTTAGAGCTTTGACCACATTGTCTCTCTTCTTCTTAGAGTTTAAGCCTCTCATGTTCCAAGCAAGGACTTTAATGGATCTATTTAAATTTGGATCATGGTATCTTCAATTTATTGAAAAACTAATCTATAGTAGTTACCTCTACTCTAAGTAAAGAGATTGCTTTGATTTCAAAGTAGAAATTCACTGAAGACTTTACACTTTACAAGAGGAGGAGAGACTCCTATTGTTCTAAAAGAGGATGGACAATGTCTATCCCTTAATTTGTTGAACCAAAGGTGTTAGGTAGGGCAGTAGGCTGAGTACCTTGGTTATTATGATTTGTTGAGCCACTTGGTTGTGTGTGTAGTATGAAAATTTGAATTGATTTCAATTTTCCCTGATCATTGACCGAGTTTTTCAAATTTATAAATATTTTATAAATCAAATTCAATAACTATGGTCTCACAGGGTAAGCATACCCATCAAATGTAGCATAGATAATGATTTAGGTTGGTCCCAAGGAAATGGTTGGCATCTAGTATACTCTCAACCTCATTAATTATCTAACCAAAGAAAGGTTTTAGAAAAACATGAAGAAAAATAAACTATGCTAAGTTAGAAATATTCACAAATGTTTAATGGGTAAAATGAGAAATAAGCCTGTAACTTCTATGAAGTAGTAGCTCACGGTTACTTCACCAATTCATTATCAGAATGATTTCTTAAGAACAACAAATTTCTCAAAAGCTGTTTGAATGGTATGTTTATACAGTCGAATTCTCTAATTTAAACTAAAGCTTCTCTTGAAGTCAGTAGTTCTAGATCTAATTAAAACCGGTAATCTGAAGTTTCAATTAGACCCGCATAAAGAATAGGAATCCATTATTTTGAAAAGAAAACTCAATGTACTTTTAAAATAAGTGACAGAAAGTCTTCACCTATTTCTCGACAAGAGGTAGTTAGGATCAACTCTATTAGCAACCATAGATCTATTCAATTGAATGATCTCTCGATCTATTCAATTCAAATCAATTGTGGATCTAAAAGAGTGCACCACTCCTTTAAAAACCACAAGTTAAGCTTAAGTTACTAATTACAAACACCCAATCAAATTTACTTGAAAACGCATTTGAAATCAGACTGAATCAGGAATTGGATTCGTATCCCTAAGCTGTAAGAGTTTATTTCTCCATGGATTTATAAAAATAAGCACATATTAGAGAAATGAAACAAATTCAAAAAATTAATCAATTAATTGCTAAAAAATTCATAGAAATTACAAACATTGGGTTAAATTGATTTTACCCAGAAAAAGAAGAATTTCTCAAGTAAAAAGAAACGGAAATTCTTTTACCCAAGAATCCTTGAGAAATCTATTCTACATTAATACTAATTTACACTGTTAGAACTACTTTACAACGTACGCTTGCATGTTTATTTATAGACTACTAGGCATAGAAAACATGGCCTACTTTATTTGACATGTGGCAGATTCGGAAGATTCTTTCTAACAAAAATTTGATAACTTTTCACACGCGCATATGATCTGTGAAAACACTCATCGAGGGTCGCATGTGATCTGTTGGTCGAGGCTCGTATTAAGCAAGATCAGGCTCAACTTTAGGAATTTCCTAAGTAAACTGTGCATTTTTGTCCATTGCTTTATCGAGGGTAAAATTGAGAAAGTCGAGGACTGTATTATTGAGGCTCAAGGTAATTTTGATGAAGAATTAATCTGTCAACACAATTGTCGAGGATCGAGTTTGAGGCTTGACTTTGAGGTTCGACAATATATTTTCTTCAGAATGATGCTCGATCACTTCGACTGAAGTCGAGGGTCATGTCGAAGGCTCATAATTGAGGCTTGATAGACCAATTTTTGCTGTCTTCTTACTTTGTTTAGCATCGGCTGTGAATTTACAAGGCTTAACTTCTTCAATCTTGACATTTCTTGTTGTTTTTTGCTCCAAATCTGAATTAAAACACTTGATTACTCCTCATTGGATTCTAAGGGCTTTAAAACAACATTATTTATCAAAAACATTAATTTTTGCAGGATTCTTTCTAAAGTTCTTAGCAAATTAAGCTCAAAATCCTATGAAAGATATAGATTAAAAATGACTTATCACCACTAAAAGAATGGTTTTCTTCCATTTCTGCATCAGGAGGATAGGATTTGTTTCCTTGTATAGTAGAAGGTGGGGATTAGGAAAATGAAGTCTCCAACTAACCTGATTTTTAGACTTGTTTTTGTAAAATAAGTTGAGCCTTCTGCTTCCGCAATGGCTACATGGATCCAAGGAAGCCGATCTATCATCGGACCGTCCTTTAGCATTTTGATTTCTTCTAGGGCAGCTATAACTTGATATTTGGTTAAGGTGTTCTCCATTTGAACAATCAAAACCTTTGGTCTATCCAAGGGATATTTGGGTTTAGGGGGAGAAACTGGATTCTGAATATTAGAATGGTTTTTTGCTTTATGATTATGTTTAGATCTAGTGAGAGTTTTGAGCTTAAGAGGTTTGGAGGGTTCTTTTGGTGTAGGAGAAGTAAGTAGGGAGGAGGTAGAGAAGAAGAAATAATTTACAGAGCTTTGTTTAAGAGCAGGTAAGGGGTTGGCGTTGTTATCATTCTTCAATATGTCTTTAGTCACATTACAAACTTCAGTCACTATTGTGAGCGGCTGAGAAGAGGGCGATTGTAACTTTTGTTTTTTGTTTGGATGTATGGGTCGGTGGTTTTGGGAGGGAGGGGGATCCGCATCTTTTATAGCAATATTCTTAAGGATGATGTTACCTTGGAATCCTAGCTAAGATTATGAGAAATTACTATTGGGACTAGCTGTTGGCTTGTCAAAGCTTTTTAAGGGGTTATATTTCTTTGTAGCCTTTGAATTGTTTCTCCTTTTTTAGGTTTAACGAGCATCCATTCCCTATATAAATCCTCCTTAGATTTGGATTTTACCTCTACATTTTTAGGATCATTGCTGTTATTGTAGGAGGGGTTTTGTTGCTTTTCGGCTAAGGGGCGTTTAGTGGAGATTTCCATGTTGGTGTGCTTTTTTGGGCAAACAAGTGATGTGTGCCCAACAACACCACATTTAACACAAAAGGTTTTAATGCCTTCGTATTGTAGATGGAACATCTAATTTTTATAGTATGCATTAAGGGTTCATTAAAATAATTTTGAACACAGAAACATGCAAATTGCCCCCTTTCAGCATTAGTAGTATAAAGCATTAACTCTAAGGACAAGGTCGATGCTTTCTCTAAGAGCAAAATATTCAAATGGAAGTTCATTTATTCTAATCCAAATAGATACATAATTAAAGGAAGTAGTGGAAGCTCTCAAATTTGGTTCCCATTTCCTAGTAGTTAGGAAGTCACCATTGATGAACCATAGGTTGTCCCTAATAATTTTGCTCTTCAAAGGACTTGAGGGAGACAATATAGTATCCATGTCCTAATTCAATCAATAAGGAGCTACTTACAAAGGGTCATAGGTTAGATAACTTACTATGGAGTTGTTTATACTCGATTGAGAGGCCATATATCTTAATGATGTTTGAATTTTATCAAAGGAGTCTCGAAAGTTGCTTCTCTTGGTTCAAGAAAGATATATGCTTGAAACCAAACTTTTCAATTACTCATCTGTTGCAGACATCTGTGTTTTGATTCGAAACTTGATCAATTTCCATATTCACGCCTAAGCAGTCTTCTTTAAGACCAAAACTTTCCACGTATGCTTTTGGAATGTTCATGGAGGCAAATTCCTTATAATCAGCATTCTTCTTTTCTACATGCGCAAATGTGTAGGTGTCATTTGGCTAACTTGAGTCTTCATTTTCAGGTTAGTGAAATTGTATGGAGTCCAAGCCAAATAAGAGAGATGCTTTTGTCAAAGAGATTGAGGTTCGTTTCTTTTTCCTAAAGGAAACTGGAGGGGGGGGGGTTTTGAAGTTCGGGTGGGGGATGGAGGTTGTTAAGGCTTTAAAAAGGAAACTTTCTTTGCTTGAGATATTTTTCATTACAAGCGATATAGTTTAGTATTGCAGATAGGTAAAGGATATCTTGGCTATTCGAGTCACGAAGAACTCCACAAGACACATTTGTATCTTTCTCAGTAAATGGGTCATGTCTTTTTCATTCTCTTTTCGATCATATATATATGTACAAGTAACTGTAACTCTATTAATAGTTTCAATTTCTTTTATTGATGTCAGTTTACACAGTTTATATCAACTATCTACAACTAATTCTAATTCAAGTTCAGGTATGACATATTAACAAAATATCCTATCTAACTATTTTTACCTATTCATGTGGTATTGTTGTTGAATTGTTTGCTGCCTTATTTTGGTTGTAACATCGTATGTCTCTCCCAAATAAAGGTAACCAGTGAAAATTGTAATCGACGCTTACTAATCACACCCGAAGTACCACACACACTCTCTCTTCCCTTGTGTGTAGTTGCTTTTCGCAAAGAAGGTCTAATTTCTCTTCATTCTCTCCTAAATTTGCTTTGCCTTTTCTTTTTTCTTTTTTTTTTTTGTAAAATATCTACCGATAATGATTTTGCATGATTATGGAGGTGTTGAGAAGAAAGTGGTTGGAATTTTTTTCATAATTTTTTTTTTTTTTTTTGCATAATTAAGATTAGTAACTACATTTGACAAAGTTTAAGCTTGTGGGTGATGTTTTTGGGAGTTGAATCGTTTAGTTTGTAATGTATTGTTTTTTTATTTAATATTATGAATTTATTAGTGCATATATGTGTGAGTAAATGAAGTAATAAAATGTACGGTGGTATGTTTTGATATATTAGATAGTAAATGTTAATAATATGTCCTTTAAGCAAGTTCAGTGATTTAGGACCTGATCAATGAACCAATGACACTTCTGGGACATTTATTGATTATCAAACCCAGGTAGCCAAATAAAAGAGACGAAATTAAAAGAGCTCGTGTATTTAGCCTCAAAAAGTTAACTTAGATATTAAATTTAACTTTTAAAAATTTAGGCAAAATTCGGGTAACATATTCAAAATTTTCCCATTTATATGTATTGGGAAATAAAAGAAAAAAAAAACTCTCAGGTTGTAAATGTACATTTATTAAAATTTGACTAATGATGGGATATAAAAATATATCTATTAGATTAAATTTTAAGTAAAGATGTATAGACCCACAATTCAGTTTTCAAAGGGGAAATCCAATACCACATGTACTTTCATTGTAATGGTTGTGCTATGGGTGTATTGGAGAGGCTTATATGCATGTAAAAAGGGTTGAGCCAAACCCATGTGGGACAATCCTTCACACCATGTGTAGCAGTGGTCCCCAAAAGGCTATGCGCAAGAGAGTTTCCCGGTAAGGACTCGGGGGCTCACAGATGAGGGCGATGCTACTGTAAAGTGGTAACGCTGGGGAAGCCCACATGACTTACACCCAACCCTTTTTACATGCATATAAGCCTCTCCAATACACCCATAGCACAACCATTACATTCATATTTCAAAAACATGTGGACATATGCAATATTCATATTACTCCCAAGTTAATCCGGTACTCAATATCACACTAATTTTCAGTTTAACTAATTAATAATTTTCTTAAACTTTTAAATTGAGAAATATCAAATTCATACCTAAACCTTGCATAAAAAAAATCAATTTGATGTTTGAACTTTAAATAGTTAATTTAATACCTAATAAATCTTTTTATTTTTATTATCTCATTGCACCATTTGTTCTGTTTTCTGACATGGAAAAAACAATCTATTAGTACTAAACGATGTTAGGAAAAGTATGAATTTAATGATTTAACGGATAATAAAAATAGTTGCAAAAGATTTGATTCGATATTTAATTGACCACTTCAAAAGTTTAAACGTTAAATTAATTTTTTCTTTTTAAAATCATATAAAATTCAACATTTACCCTTTGCCATATGAGGCTCTCCAATCGAGACAGAGGGAATGGAAATTAAAATAAGCCAACAGCTTGGTGGCTTTTACGGAATCAATAGTTGAGAATAAGTATAAAGCTTCCGTCGTAATTATATGCTAATGGCTTTGAAACATTGTCTGGAAGAGAAACTGAGGATTTTCCTATAATGAGCATGGTACGATAAACTTTTTGGTTCTAATTAATTGAGGTAGATATAAAGTTAGACCTAGGCTTTAGTTAATTCATAAATGTATCTGTCGATATGGATGAAAACATGAGCAAGTGAAAGGGCATCATCTAATAAATTTAGTTTTTTTTTTTTTGAATTTTCTCCATTGACTTTCTAAAGATGCTATTGCAAGTAATTCATAGTTGAGATTCTAAGATAGAAGACGATGCCCAAGTGCTTAACAAATCTAAATAATATTGACTATTAGTTGAATTATGAATTAAAAATTGAGGAAAAAATAAATTCATAAATATATTATTTGTTAATTGAAAGGTGGCAAGTGTCATGACAAGTGAAAAACAAGATATTTAGTTTTATAACCATTGATAACTTCCCCATTTATGATAAAATTTGTAGGAAATGTGACTTAGTGGGATAATAATGAGGTTTATCGCAAGATGTCGATTCAAGCATGAATACTCAACTTATTATCTCCAACACGTATTGATTATGAAAATTCATGGGTTATTTGCATCAAAATCTGAAAATTATCATAAGAAAATTTGAATTTTGGAAGAAAGGAGCAAGACATGCTTAATAAAATTCTATTCAATCAATAATTTGTCTTTGCTAGTCATATAATATGTGAAATACTTTTTTTTCCCCAAAAAGGAAATACATCTAATACTTATGTATAAAGAAAATAAATAAATAGAAAAAACCAATGCCACTAACAACATATAAAATGGACTCTCCTATCAAAAGATATAATATAAAGAAAAGTTATAAAAAATAGTAAAAACGCAATTTTAAAAGTCTAAACAATTAAATTTGCCCAAAAACTAATGTACATCACGAGTAAAGCTGGTGAGTTTTCCTTCTTGGCTTGATTACCATCAAGATAAAATGCTGCAGCATGAAAATCTACGACCTTTTAAAATTACGAAACTACCATTATTAAATCCATTGCCATTTCTTTTAAAATTACGAAATACCATTGTTAAATCCATTGCCATTTTTTTAAGTAATTACGTGCGATCTCTTCCACGGAATCAAAATATCGATGGAAGTCCTAACCATTGTTCATTACCGACTTCTAAAATGTTTTGAAACCATAGGGGTTCGACCGTAAACCTTTTTTGCTGTGTGTCTGTCTTTCATTTCCTTCCTTATCTGGCATAAAAAATAATTTAAGGACCGTTAACCATTTGAAATATTCATAGAAAGATTAATGCAAGGAAAAAGGTTTGTGGGGTATAAATTTTATATGTATGGATACCTGATCCTTAAAATATCGAAAATATTTTAACATGTGTGTTAGTAAAATTCGCAGTTTTTAAAATTATTACTATTTGTATATTATATTTATACATTACGTAACATAAATAATACGTAACGAATATGCTTACGTCCGGATGTGGCTCTCCGGGGCAGGTAGGTATATAAGAACCTGCGACATTATTTCTTTTTTAAAATACTCGTTTAAGAGTTACGACGACTCTTATGCTGTGTGCTTAAATAAAGTAAGGCTTTGCGCGTACAGCCGATATGTTTTATAAATTTTTTTCCTAGTCTTTTGATTAAGATAAAAATTTGCATTTAAACACTTTACATCTAAACTAGCACGAGCAGCCTAATGATTTAAAAGCTGTATATACGTAAGCAAAAAAAGGTGAAAGAAAAGTAAATATAGAAATTCCTTGATGTATATACATATATTATATACACATAAATATGTGGCAGCAAATAAAAAAGCTATAGCGGATTTGGACTTATTGGACGAAGAATAGACTTCTAGTTTCATTGCAAAAGTGTAAACAGGTATATATTTATTTAAGGGGTCTAATCAAGGTTTTCGGTGTCTATTCATTGAAGGATGTGGCCGGTGGTCTCATTTGATTAGTAGGAATTGATCTATACTTTATCTTGGCTCACAAAATATATAATTTAGTATTTGAATTTTAAAATTAATCAATTTAATACATGAAAAATTTTAAAATTATTTAATTTAATACTAAAATAACCTGACGGAGGTAACGTTGATATAACGAAAAGTTCTTTTAGATATCAAATCGATCAATTTCAAAATTCGGATATTAAATTAATCAATTTCAAAGTTTAGGTATCTAATTGTACATTTTATCATAGTTCATGTACTAAAAACTCAAAAGTAAAAAGAAGGAATTTCGAACAATTTTAGATATAAGAGGAATTATAGATATTTGTTATCCTTTTCATATTAGATACCAAAGTTGGCTCAGAGATCTAGACTTATAGAGGGCTATTTTTATAGTGCTTAAGCTTTGTATTGTGAAAGAAAATGTGGGTAAATCAAATTCAATTAGTCTTAATTGAAGCACATTATATCAATTGTCTCTTGATGATCCTAATATATGAATTGATATGAGTTAATATGGCTGTGTCTGCTTAGACCAAAAAATTAAATTTATATTAATATTTGGATAAAAGCTTGTCAATCAAATTTAATATTTGGATAATAGCAAGATTTTCAATTTCCAACTTGGTGGTGATTTTGACAATGACAGTATCACCTTGTTAGGCAACAATGGTGGTTCTTTCTAAGGTTGTCAAACTTGTAATTTCATGTAAAATCGCTAAACAGTGAGTAAAATTGAAACATATAATTAAAATGTAAAAACAGAAGTTTCTACAGCCTATATAAAATAGCTTTAAAAAACTTTAGATATGCTTTAAAAAGTCATAAGAACTTGAAATAAATAATGATATAAAATAAAAAATTAAAGAAATTATGTTATCTTTTCATGATAACTCTTAATACATGTATAAAATATATAAAAAAAGAGCGACTAAGGTCAAAATTAAGTTTTTTTTTCTATTATTTTGTTTGAAAGAAGTCATGAAATGAAAGGGGATATAACTTTTCGGCTTATCTTGATTTTTTAAATTTTATAAATAAATAAATTAACTTTCTTGTAAACTTTTAGCTATAGATTGACTTGAATAAATTATATAAATGTAGAATAGGGAGTTAGGAGAGGGAGGAAAAGAGATAGAGAGTGTGTGAAAATAGAATTGAAATGTGAAAAGAAAAATATATTATGATAATAGTTTATGAGCTTATAAAAAATACAGTTATATATATTTATATTTTAGCATATTGACTCAACTAGGTAAAATTGATAAACTTGATTAAAAACTTAAGATTCTACAAAAGAAAAAAAAAATTCTATGTATGAGTCAGCTCAAAATTTCCTCTTAAGATTGTAAACTCGTCGAATCGTATGGGTAAAATTGTGATTTTGATAACCATATAATACATATTCATAAAGATTAAAGTTTGGAAGGAACTTATTAGGTTTTATGCCAATTTATAAAAATTCAAGGGGTAATTTGCAATATTAAAAATTTTAAAGAATATGTTTACATAAAAGGAAAGGTTTAGAAAGATTATTTGCGTTTTGTTGGATTTTTTTTTTTTTAAATATACATATATATATCACAATTTTGGAAAGAACTGAACCTTATCTATAGCTTTGAATTAATTATATAATTATCCTATATATTTTAGACATTCAAGATTCCAGATCTCATCGTTAACATCTAGATATGTAATATGCTGGTTCTTTTGTAGCTTATGGAAAAAAAAAAAAAAAAAAAAATCCTCTGCCGACGTGCTATACGCATGCATGCTCACAGCTGTCCGCTTCGAAATACTTCACGTCGGGACTCGGGAGTGCACCTCACATGCAACTTAGGCAATTTAATATGTGATAATCTAGTTGTCGCAATTAAAACATGGTTTTATTTATAATAAATTGAACTAACCTTGTAGTAATTGCAGAGTTATTTTTCATATATTTTATACGATAAGAATTAAATAAATAATATAAATTTATCGTATAATTAAATTTATTAAAATAAAAAAAATATGTTTTTTTTTCACTGATGTATATGTGAATGTAGGTGGAAGTGTGTATGAGTTAGAAACAGGAATAGTATGTGTGTGTGTCTGAAGTGAGAGTATAAGAGAGGTTGTGTGTGTGTGTGAAGTGAGAGTGGGAGAGAGGCTGCGCGCGCGTGTGTGTGTACGAGTGAGAGAGGTGAGTGTGTGTGTGTATGAGTGAGAGAGGTGAGTGTGTGAGTGAGTGAGTGAGAAAGTGAGGGCATGTGAGTGAGAGAGGGAGAGACAGGTCATATAGATAGGAGAAGTATGAGGCGAATATCGCCTCATATTACATTAAGAGGCGAAATTCGCCTTCGATTCTTTAAGAGGTGAATTTTACCTCATTATTTTTGTCTCTTCCGCCAACTTTTCTACTAGTAATTAGTGTTTTCCCTCTAAATCAAATAAGTTTAAATGGTTCACATAACCAAATCAAATTCCATTAAAACTGTTTTCATCAATCGGATTTCACTTCGAGTCGCATTCTTATAATATATATATATATATATATATCTTTCTTTTATATATATATATATAGTTTCATTTTACCATCTTCTTTGTGATTATATCTTCATATATTTTCTTTGACTTTGCAGATATAAAAACAGAGAGATTTTCGAAATCTTAATAATGCTGGATAATTAAAGAAAAGAAAATGAAAGTACCATTGACCCATTTAGTAAATGAATATACATATCAAAAGGTTATTAGAGAACTCAACGTTGGAGTAATTTTAATTAATTGGGCATAAAAATGGAATACATTAATCCAATTAAAATTAAAAGTATAAAAAAATAGAGACTTTTCGTAGTTAATATTTAAACTTTTTACTTTCATTGATAAGGTGATAACCTTTTTAGTTGCCTGTCTTAACATTGGACCCAAATTTATGCCTTCTAATAAAACAAATGAAAATTTTTTCTTTCTTTCTCTCTTCTTCTTTTTTTTTTTTAATACTCTCTTTTTATTATCATCCAAATTGCCTGCAAACAGTTCTATTCAAAAAAAAAATGAAAAAAATAAAAACTTTCTTACTTTCTTAAACTTCCATCTCCATGAATTAATCAAGGAATGAAAACGCGTTCCCCCTTTTCTTTTACATCAATAATTTTTCCTTTTCTTTTAAATTATGAATTTCAAATACCATATATACACTTGTGTATATGTATAGTAGGGTCAGTGGTTTTGTTCTCCCTCCACAAGTGTGGGGATGAGATTGAAATAGTCACGTGAATATTGGAATTTAATAAGTGCTTATAGACCCTTATTTAGAGATTTTGAGTTTTATTGTTTGATTTTTGATAAGTAATTTGAAGAAATCAGCATTTATTTACTAAAGTTTTGGTTTTGGGGTTTTAATGCATTATTTGAGCTAAAAAAATAGGAAGCATTTGAATGGTTTTGGGTAAAGATTGACAGAGTTTGAAAAAGTAGAAGTTAACATAAATGGTGTTAAGATCATGTTTATCCAGGTTTTGAAGGAGAAATATCAAGTTTTAAACTATGATCTTATGTTAAATTCATGTTTAATACATGGAAGGAACATAAGATACAATGCAACTGATGTTTAAGTTGCGTTTTGCATAGAAGGTTGAATATGAGTGAAACACGACTTGTGTTTATTTCGTGTTCACCCATAAATTCATATGTAGAAATGAACATACAAACATGATTTATGTTCATGGATCATGTTTAGTGTACTAACGAAGAAATTTTGAGAAGATTTGTTAAATATAAGTTAGACCATCACCATGTTTAATATTTATGTTAAGTAAGTCTTTTTCCTTAAATAAACTCATTCATCTACAAACAAAATTTTTAGAATTTGTGCAATTTAAAGAGAATTTTAGAGAGAGAAAGAGATTTAAAGCAAGTTAAAAAGATCTAGAGACAATTGAAGATTGCAAGATTAACAAAATTAAATGGGTTGTATGTGCTTTCCATGCTTCTTAATTTTATATACTCTTTGATAATGTATCCTAGAGAGAAGTGAGCTCTTTTAACTAGACAAAGATGAGCAATATGTCTGATATATAACTGAGGTTGTTTATATTCAATGATTATTAGTGATTCTTGAATTCAATCATGTATATGCAATTGTTTCATTAAATTGACATTTTTAACGTATTGATTCTTGACTAAGTTTATACTAGTTGATTGAGAAATCGCTTGTTGGTCCCACTTAAATAAACAAGAAGGGGGGTTGAATTTATTATTATCAAGAATTCAAAATGTTCGACCTTTTAAAAATTTAAATTCCCTTTGTAAAATTTGTGAGAACAATTTAAACAATTAAACAAATAAAATAAACTGCAAGAACTTAAAGGATAGAGAAAAGAGAATTAGACAGTTATTTATAGTCGTTCTGCCTTGTGCGCCAATCTACTTTTCCAGCTCTACGTCAGGGACCCGGTTATCTATACTGGTTGTGTTTCACTATATCAAAATCAAACTGAGAGTACAATTAAGCCAACAACTTGGCAATGTCTCACTGCTGAGTCTCCCTAGCTTTAACACTAAGCTAACACTTAATTACAGTGATATACAACTCTCAAAACTTCTCAAAGAAGTATTAAATTACAACAAGGAGAAATAAAATATGAAGTTCCTCTACTATTTAAATCGAAGACAATAGAATACTGAGGGTTTTTGCGCTTGAGAAAGTTCTTGTTCAGAATAATCTTTTCTTATCTTTTTTTCTTCTTGTTCCTCGTTTTTTTATATTTATTTTTAAATCAACGGCTATTTGCAGCTTCAAAAAAAAAAAATGCCGAATACTCTTTCTTATTTTTAATTTGTAATTTTGGATAAACTCTGTCGTGATCCCTTCATTGATTTTTGCTGAAATTCTTTTGATAAGCCAATCTAGAAGATACCAAGATCTTCTCCTCCTTATGTGCTGTGATTTGAAATTAAAATGAGATTGACTTGATAAAATCCAAGAAAACAAATTGTTGAGATCTTCTCTTCCTTATGATCTTCCTTTGGATAAGCTTCCAGTTGGTTGCTAAGATCTTTTCTTATCCTTTGCTTGAAAAAGTAACGAAGATATTATAACACCATATTATTATCTTCTACTACAATTCTTGATTTAGTTGTGCCGAGATCTTCTCATGAGATTTGAAATTTGGATAATCTCAGCAAGATAAACATGTAGATACTATAATATTAAAAAAAAAAATCTCTTAAAATTATGAGAGCTTATCTTTTTATACCAAACCTTATCTTCCATATTTTTTCTTGTAACAAACATATTTTCTTTTGAAATGAACCTTATCTTCCATATCTTTTCTTATCCGTGATTCATAAAGACTTTGTAAAACTTTCATACATCTTAGTAAAATATATTTAAGAATACCAAAACAAAAAAATCTTTTGTAAAATAACTTGATATGATTTGGTCTCCATGATATGAAATCCAACTTAAGTGAAACACATCGAGTATAATATACTTGATCAGTGGAGCTGGGTCTTGAAAAAATATTAAAAATCAAGTTTTAAACAATTTTGTGCGAATTTAGAAAAATTCGTGTTGGACCTGAAGGTTCTGAAATAGCTTCTGCCAAACTTATTTTTCTATCATTGAAGGTTCTGAAATAGCTTCTCTCAAACTTATTTTTCTATCGTTGAAGGTTCTGAAACAAGTTCTGCCTATCCTTTATCTAGGCTCTGAACCTGGTTTAAAACTTTCAAAAGAGCTTCTAACTATATAATACCTTATTTAGTCGACCTTTCAAAGGTTTTGAATTAACTTCTGTCAAACCATACTTATAAAAAAACTTGAACAAGGTTCTGTAATATATTAGACATTTCAACATCCTTTTGTTATCATCAAAACATTATTAGAGAACTTAACATTCTCTCCCTTTTTTATTATAAGAAAACACTTTTTTGTGTATATAAAACATAAAACATTAAAAAATTTATCATCAAATATCAGTAACATACAACACAACATTTCAACAGCACAACATTTTAACATAATGTTAGCATGTAATCAACATATTAGTTAATTAGTTATGTTTTTCTCTTAAATTTCTCTCCTTTTTTGTTATCATCAAGAAATAAACTCCCCCTGAATTATGCACAAGAAGAAACTAAAAAACATTTAAGTAGGAAATGAGAATAAAATGTATTAAAAGATCAAGTTTTTGAAAGAAACATAGAGTCCTTAAAAAAATGAAAATAGATAAAGTTTTTCTTGATTTCTCTAGAGAGGTGGACGAAGCTGAAGGTTGGTTAGAAGTCTTCTCAGGAAAAGAATCCAAATCAATTACATGCGCTCCCTTGTGAACATAATCTGGAAAGTGAGCTTTGAAGAACATTTGGATTTCTCTTTGAAAATTTTTTGCAGCATTGAGGCTTTAAGCAGTCTTGGAATCAAGATTATTAAACCATGTTGTGACCGAATCTCCAATTTTTCTTAATTGATCTACCAAACAATCAAAGTTTATGGCGTTATGATTCAGATCATTTTTGACATTCTCACTGAATTCATCATAAATAATTATGTAATTTTTAAACTCAATGAGGATTTTCCTTGAGTCTTCTTTGACTTGTTTACTCAGATTATCTATCCTTTTCTGATCAATTTCTTGAAAGGATTTAAGCTTTTCCTTCACAGTTTGTTTAATTATGTCCATCAACTCAATCTTAATAGAATCTTGAATAACCTTTTTCATTTCATCAAGATTGAGTGTTCTTGTGTCAGATGGTGAAGAACTTCCTCCCTTTTAAAATTTTCTTTTCTTTTTCTTTTCAACTTCAACTTCTGCCAAACCTTTTGATGTTTCTTCTATCAAGTGAATATGAAGGGTCGAAGATCCAAAAGGAATTCCCTTACGCCTATGTTTATCATCAGCGTAGTGTGATGCATCATTAGCATACCACAAAAAATCCTTTACATAAATGGACATATGATGGAGCACCTCCTTGCCAATTCTTTTCAATTTCACAGGTTCAAAAGAACTTGGTGGAAGAATAATCTTTTTAAACTCAAATAATTTCATCAAGACATTTCCAAAAATCAAGCTATCTTGATTTTTCCAGATTTGATCTATCACCTTAGATGCGATATAAAGCTTCTTCTTTTTCATCATGGCAAAAATGATTTACGCATGATCAATAGACATAGAAGTTGTACTTCTTTTTCTTGGACATATGCACTCAATAATAATTTTGTGCAGAATCCTTGGAAACAACTTGAAATCCATTATCATCGCTTCTTTGCCATAGTCCATTTCCAATCCTCCATTAACCGCAGCAAACAATTCATTCCTAGGCATATTCACTATCTACACATCATCATTGACATCCACAATTTCAAAACATTTAATCAAATCGTCTCGAGAAATCGCAATCTTTTGTTTACATACCTTAAATATTAACACATTGTCTTTTGGGAGGCTTAAATTGCTATAAAATTCCTTTATACATTTTCCATATACCATAATTTGCAAAGAGCAAAAATTCATACATCCTATCGACTCTAATAGATCATTCAAGTAAAAACCATTACTTGTAAAGAAATTAAAATTGATAAAACCACATGCACACACCTCATTTTTCTTTCTTCCCACTGATTTTTTTGTAGAGGTTCTTGTAGTACTTGTTTGAGCGGCTTTGGTCGATTTCTTGAGAGCCTTTCTCTTTGAAACCGAAGATTAACTTTGTTCTTGTTCCATTTTTTTCTCTTCCCTTTTTGGTTAATGAGGTTTTTTTTCCCTTTTATCGTATATTTCTTTGAAGATTCTAACTCAATGTCTGATTTTGTGGTGTTGAGATTTTCTTCTATTAAAGGTTTTGTTATAGGTTCTTGAAGAGTTTCTGTGGGTTCTGTTTCTTGAGAATCAGATGATTTGTCATGTATAACTAGTGGTTTATCCAAGGGTTTTGTTTTGAAGGATTTTTGCCTAATTCTCTCATATTTTTTGGGTGACATATCCACAAGTGTTGAAGATGAAGAGACTTGTGAAGAAGAATGTAAAAAGTTGAGAGGTTGAACAAAAGTTGAGTTTGTCGTTATTTAAAACTTCTTTAAGAAATTTTGATGGGTAAAATTATTTTATTATTTTTATTTATAAAACCAATAAAGTAGGGGAGTAACTTTTAATGTAACTTAAAAGGGGAGATGTATCACAATTTCCAAAATTTTCTTTTTAAAAAAGGATGACAAATTCCAATTTCATTTCTTATAAATTCCAATTTCAATTTTTCAAGTGGTTTAGTAAAAATTTCCGCTAATTGATTTTTAGTAGATAAAAACAACATTGATATTTCCATTATTTACATGATCTCTAATAAAATGATGTATGATTTTTATATGTTTTGACCTATAATGATGTACTGGATTTTTTATCAAATTAATTGCACTAGTATTATCACATTTAATAGGTATATTTTTATAAATAAACCATAATCTTGTAATTGTTGTTTAATCTGAAGCATTTGAGCACAATAGTTACTAATAGAAACATAATCTGCTTCAAATATAGACAAGACAATAGAATTTTGTTTCTTAGGAGACCAATAAATTAATTTGTCACCTAAGAATTGATAAGTACTAGATGTGTTTTTTCTATTAATGTTACAACCAGCATAATTTGTATCAGAGTATCCTATCAAATCAAAATTTTGATTCTTAGGGTACCCAATGCCTAATTTAGAAGTATTTATCCAGTACTTGAAAATTCTCTTAACAGTTGTCAAATGTGTTTTGAAACTGCAATAAACCACACTTCTCAATATTTTAAATATTTTAATTTCAAATACAAGTGTAGTACTTAACCGGTCAGCAAAATCACCGGGTACAAAGCAGTATATTCTGAAAGTCCAAGTCGTATCCACAAGGAGCTAATGGCTAATTACTAGAATTAAACTTTTACCCTAATCTAAGCAATTGATATTTCAGATGTGTAATTAATCTATGTTGATCTAAATTAAAAATTAGATTTCAAATGATTTATCAAGAACTAAAACCATATGTTCCAGCAACTATAACGAGGGATTTAGGTTTAGGAGATGCAGATGATATATGAATGATGTATTTCTATTCTCATGTGAAATGACTCATACTTTAAATTGATATATAACATTGATTACTTGGGATTTGATCAAATTCATCTAAGAATTGCTCACCTCTCGATGTAACAAAATCTTTCATAGCATAAACTATCCTATTAAGATAAGTTATCTATGATTTCAGGTTAATAGCATTTTGCTCTCACCAAAATTACTATCTTAGTTAAGAATACAAAACAAGCACCGTTAAGTGACCCAAATTTGTAACCCTAACCGCATAAAGATTAATGAATTCTCAAGTTCTATCACAGATTTACATATCTCTATGACAAATCATATTCAAAAACATAAGTTTTGCTTGTGCGGATCATTGAATCCTTCTCAGGTATCTTTAATCCTTTCTATCTAATCTATGTTGATCAGGCATAAACTAAACAGATTACAAACAAAGATAATCAAATTCCCAAATAATCAACACCGATATCAATTTAATTCATGCATCAAATCATCAAATCCATTCATACATATCATAATTTACAATGAAAACATGCCTCTCAATATACAATCAAGCATAGACATAAAAGAATAGAGATTGAAAACACCTTAAAAATGGTTCATTTTCAGAAACGGAAATTTCCAAAAAAATCCACAATTGTAGGCAACGCTTGATTGTAGCTAAACCCTAATCCACTCTAAATTGCTAGAACATTAGGGTCTTAGTGCCCTAAAAGAAAAACAAACAAGAACATTTTGTTTCCTAATATTTCTGAATTATTTTTGTGTCTTAATTCTCTCTCTTTCTTCCTTGCTACTGTTGATTCTTCCTCCATCTTCAATTTATAATGGAGTTCACATAAATGAAATTGAAAGCTCATTATGGAGGAATTTGGAAGTTACAGGATCTTTTGGCTTTTCAAAGTAACACATAAATGGAATTGAATGCTCATTATGGAGGAAATGGGGAGTTACGGATCTTTTGGCTTTTCAAAGTAACACCCCTTTAATGTCCAATAGACGTTTCTTTAATAAATAGGGGGTTACTATTCAATAAAAAAAAAGCCGTTTCTCAAAAAGTAACGGACTGTCAAATCGACAGGTTTAGGGACAGGTCGTGTCTCATAAATGTCTTCCAAAAGCTTGATATTTAGCCCTTAATTTTGATTCTTTCTTGTAATGGTTGAAAGACATGGCTTGTTATTGTCATGTTGAGTTCTTCTTGATCCAAACTTTACATTTTTCGTCTTCGCTTTCTTTGAAAAATATCTTCTTTAAAGACCTGAAAGCTTAACTCCATTAATTCAAGTGCTAAATTCCCAATATTCATCAATAAAATGACCAATGAACATATGTTTTAGCACTCATAAAATAGGAATAATTTTGGTTCATCATGTTTCAATTGGTGTACTTTGAAATCTTGCACACAAACATACACTGAATAGAATATTAGGTCTGGATGCAGTTAAATATAACAAAAAACCAATGAGACTTCTATATAATTTTTCATTTACCTTTTCCCCATTTTGAATCAGAATATAACCTTGTTGAAGTACTCATAGGTGTTATAGCTCCTTTACATCATTCATACCCGAATTTCTTAAGAATTTGTTTAGTGTACTTTTCTTGATGTATAAAAATTCCTTCTTTAGTTTGCTTAATTTGTAGACCAAGAAAGAATGTCAATTCACCCATCATTGACATTTCAAATTCAGCCTGCATTGACTTTGCAAAATCTTGACCATATATTTCATTAGTAGAGCTAAATATAATATCATCCACATATATTTGTACAAGTAAAATATCTTGATCACATATCTTTAAAAACAAAGTTGTGTCAACAGTTCCTCTTTGAAATCCTTTTGAAATTAAAAACAAACTTAATCTTTCATACCATACCCTTAGAGCTTATTTTAAATCATATAAAGCTTTATTTAATTTGTAAACATGATCAAGTTTAAAAGGATCTTCAAAACTTGGGGGTTGTTCAACAATACTTCTTCTTTTATAAAACCATTTAAAAATGCATTTTTTTACATCCATTTGAAAAATTTTAAAATATTTAAAACATGCACATGCAAGCATTAAAGGATTGCTTCTAATCTAACTACAGGTGCATATGTTTCATCAAAGTCTAGACCTTCTTATTGTGAATATCTTTTAGCTACTAATCTTGCTTTGTTTCTAGCAATCTTACCATCTTCATTCAATTTATTTTTAAATACCCATTTAGTTCCAATTATTGATTTTCCTTTAGGTTTAGGCACAAGATTCCATACATTATTTCTTTGAAATTGATTTAGCTCATCTTGCATGGCATCAATCCAATTATTATCTTTTAAAGCTTCAATTATATTACTAGGTTCAAATTCTGATAATAATACAAAATGGTTTTCAAAATCTTGTAAACTAGCTCTTGTTTTAACACTAGATTGAACATTACTTATTATTTGTTCAAGAGGATGAGCAGATTCATATCTCCAAGCCTTAGAAGTTTCTGGTTTAGATTCCCTAGGTTCTAAAGTACTTTTTGTATTACCTTCTGGAATAGCTTCTGTATTTCTAGATTCAAGGGTTTCAATTGTTGGTGCTTTAGACTTTAGTTCTGAACAAGATTCTTCTTTAGATTTAGATTCTTTTTCATCATAAGATTCATCATCCTTTATATCTTCAATAAACTTAACATTTATTGATTCTTCAATAGTTTTAGATGTTTTATTAAAAACGCGATAAGCACGACTATTTAAAGAATATCCTAAAAATATAGCTTCATCAAATCTTTAATCAAACTTACCAAGATTAAAAGCATTCCTTTTCATAAATCATTTAGAACAAAAAATATGAAAATAAGAAACGTTAGGTTTTTTACCTCTAAAGAGTTCACATGCTGTCTTCGATGTTATGGGCTGTATGTAAACTCAATTTATGATGTAGCAAGCTGTAGATACTGCTTCTGCCAAAAAATACTCAGCAATACCACTTTCATTTAACATAGATCTTGCCATTTCTTGTATTGTTCTATTCTTGCATTCTACAACTCCATTTGGTTGAGGTATATGTGGAGCTGAGAAATTATGAGGTATACCTTATTCTTCACAAAAATTTATAAATTTTGAATTTTGAAACTCTTTTCCATGATCAGTTGTAAGACTAATTATGGAATTTCCTTTTTCATTTTGAATTTGTTTTACAATTTTGTTAAAAGAATTATTGGTATCTCTTTTATGTTGCAAGAATAAAACCCAAGTATGTCTTGAATAACCATCAACAATAACGAGTCAATATTTACTTCCACCCATGCTTAATACTCTTGTAGGTCCAAACAAATCAAGATGTAACAATTCTAGAGGTCTTTTAGTTGATATTTCATTTTTGCTTTTATGAGATATAGAAACCATCTTATTTTTCAAACAAGTATCACATTTCAAATCTTGTTTAATATTGATTTTAGGCAATCCTCTTATTATATTCTTTTTAGATAACTTTTCTAATTGATTAAAATTTACATGTCCTAAATGATTATGCCAAGTAAAAATATTATCATTCATAGATAACAAGCAACAAGCAACAAGCAACAAGTATCTTCAACTTCAGTAGGTTTTATCAGATATATGTTTTTCTTTCTAAACCTTTCAAATAATTTTATACCATTTTCATCAAAAGCAAAATATTTATCCTTTTCAAAAACCATTTTATAACTTTTATCACATAGTTGACTATTGCTTAAAAGATTATGTTTTAAGCCTTAAATAAGATAAACATTTTCTATGATGTAGGAGGCATACCAATGCTTCCAATTGCAATAATTTTACCTCACTGTCATCTCCAAATTGTACATATCCTTTTTCTTCCTATGTTATGCTATTGAATAATGAAGCATTTTCTGTCATATGTCTGGAATCCACTGTCTAGATACCGTGTGTCCTTTGATTTTAGCTTCATGTTCCTGCAAAATTCAAAAAGGATTAAACCTTTTAGGAGCCCAAACAAGTTTGGGTCTTTCATAAGACAAGTTCATTTGATTTCTTTGTTTAACTTGTTGATCATTGAGCTTGTTTTTTTTATAATAGCAATATTTTTCAATATGACCAGGTTTATTACAAAAGAAACATGTATATGAGATGTTATTCCAATACCTATTGTTTACCTATTCCATGTTATGCTGCATTGGGTAACTTCTGGAATACCTTCTGGCATTGTTTTGATCATATCCATAAGAAGGATAACTTCTGGAATACCTTCTGGTATTATTTTGTTGATATCCATAAGAAGGATAACTTCTGGAATACCTTATGGTATTTCGTATATAACTCCTTTTCATGTGATTTGAATTTAACTCTTGCTTTTTAACAATTGATTCAGTATTTATATTTGGTTTAGCTTTTACAACAGGTTTTCTTAGATATATTAGAACTAGATTCATGCTCATATCCTAAACCATGCTTTTCAAAAGATAATCTTTGAGATGAAATCAATATTGTTAATTTTTTGTCACTTTCATTAAATTTATTAAAATTATTCTTTATTGAATTAGATAATTCATCTATTTTTACTTTGAAAACTTCGGTTTCTTCTTTTAGCATATTATTATCTTTTCATAATTTCTCATTATCAATATGTAACTTATCATTATCATGCTTCAAAATGTCATTTTCATCAATAAGTAAAGAATTTGTTTGTTTTAAGAACTCTTTTTCATTCTTAAGCAGTTTTATCTCATTATCATTTTTAGCTAATTTTAAGTCAGCCTTTTTAAAGGCTTTTAACAACTTTTTCATTTCAACAAGCAATAATTCAATTATTTTATTATCAGATTCAAAATGTATCTCAGAAGTAGCCATAAGGCATAGATTTGCTTCTTCATCATAATCTTTTGGAATACTTTCTATGTCATCCAAATCACTCCATGTTGCTAATATTGCTTGACTCCTCTTCCTGTATTTCTCCATTTTCTTTATCAAGATAGGACATTCATATTTGATATGTCTTGGTTGTTTGCACTCATAACATTGGATCTCCTTCTTCTTCTTTTTCTTCTCTTTTTCCTTATAAGTCTTTCCTGCATCATTTTTCTTATATTTAGTAGTTTTCTTAAATGCACTAAATTTCTTACCTCTTTGTTCCTTGAAGAATTGGTTGAGCTTTTTAGCTATAATTGTTATGTCTTCTTCCACTTCATCTTCACTATCATCATATTCAATTTGAAAACTTCCTTAGCCTTGAATGCAATCCCTTTAGTACTACTTTTATCTCCTTGTGTAGTTTTCTTGTGAGATTCATAAGCCATTAGTTTTTCTCTTAGTTGACTAAGAGAAAGTTTGTTGAGATCTTTTGCTTCTTCTATGGTAGTTTTCTTTGCATCTCAGGAAGGTGGTAAAATTCTCAGTATTTTCCTTACAAGATCAGGATCACCAATCACTTTGCCAAGTGACGCCAGTTCATTTGTTATTGTACTGAACCTGTTAAAAGCATCTTTGATAGACTCACTAGTTTTAAATTTAAACAATTCATATTGTTGAAGTAAAGCATTAATTTTAGTTTCTTTAATTGTATTTGTTCCTTCATAAGTTTCACTCAATTTATCTCCTATTTCTTTTGCACTACTGCATGATTGCATCAGATAAAATTCTAATGTAGCAATTGTAGTCAATAGCAAATTTTTTGCTTTTTTGTTCTTCTCAATAATTTTCTTCTTAGATTCTATTAAAGTTGAATTACCATTGAAGGTAATCACATTGTCTCCAATGGAAATAACCTGCTAAGAATCATAATTATTAGCTTTAATGTATATTTCTATATGCATTTTCTAATGAGAAAAATTTGAACCATCAAACAATGGAGCACGATTAATTACAACATTGTTCTCAACCATATTGCTTGGATCACTCAAATCATAAAAGAGCTCTGCTTTAACACCAATTGTTGGTCTCACTTAAATAATCAAGAAAGGGATTGAATTGATTATTATCAAGAATTCAAAATTTTTGGCCTTTTTAAAATTTAAATTCCCTTTGTAAAATTTGTGAGAACAATTTAAACAATTAAACAAATAAAATAAACTGCACCAATTTAAAAGTTAGAGAAAAGAGAATCAGGCAGCTATTTATAGTGGTTCCACCTTGTGTGTCAGTCTACTCTTCCAGCTCCACGCCGGAGATCCGGTTATCTATACCGGTTATTTTTCACTATATCAAAATCAAACTGAGAGTACAATTAAGCCAACAACTTGGCAAAGTCTCACTGCTGAGTCTCCGTAGCTTCAACACTAAGCTAACACTCAACTACAGTGATATACAACTCTCAAAACTTCTCAAAGAAGTATTAAATTACAATAAGGAGAAATAAAATATGAAGTTCCTTTACTATTTTAAACGAAGACAATAGAAGACTGAGGGTTTTTGTGCTTGAGAAAGTTATTGTTCAGAATAATCTTTTCTTATCTTTTTTTTCTTCTTATTCCTCATTTTTTTTATATTTATTTTTTAAATCAACGGTTATTTGCAGCTTAAAAAATCGAATACTTTTTCTTGTTTTGAACTTGAAATTTTGGATAAACTTGGCCATGATCCCTTCGTTGATTTTTGCTGAAATTCTTTTGATAAGCTAATCTAGAAGATACTGAGATCTTCTCCTCCTTATCTTCTATGATTTGAAATTAAAATGAGATTTACTTGATAAGATCTAAGAAAACAAATTGTCGAGATCTTCTCTTCCTTATGATCTTCCTTTGGATAAGCTTCCAGTTGTTTGCTAAGATCTTTCCTTATCCTTTGCTTGAAAAAGTAACGAAGATGTTATAACACCATATTATTATCTTCTACTACAATTCTTGATTTAGTTGTGTCGAGATCTTCTCATGAGATTTGAAATCTGGATAATCTCAATAAGATAAACTTGTAGATACTATAATATTAAAAAAAAAATCTCTTAAAATTATGAGATCTTATCTTTTTATACCAAACCTTATCTTCCATATCTTTTCTTGTAACAAACATATATTTTTTTGAAACAAACCTTATCTGCCATATCTTTTCTTGTTTGTGATTCATAAATACTTTGTAAAGCTTTCATACATCTTAGTAAAATATATTTGAGAATACCAAAACAAAAAAATCTTTTGTAAAATAACTTGATGTGATTTGATCCCCATGATATGAAATCCAACTTAAGTGAAACACATCAAGTATAATATACTTGATAAGTGGAGTTGGGTCTTGAAAAAATATTAAAAACCAAGTTTTAAACAATTTTATGCAGATCTGGAAAAATTCGTGTCAGATCTGAAGGTTCTGAAACACCTTCTACCTATCCTTTATCTAAGCTCCAAGCCTTGTTTAAAACTTCTGAAATAGCTTCTGACTATATAAAACCTTATTTAATTGACTTTTCAAAGGTTCTGAACTAACTTTTGTCAAACCAGACTTATAAAAAAAAACTTGAACAAAGTTCTGTAATATATTAAACATTTCAACATCCTTTTGTTATCATCAAAACATTATTAGAGAACTTAACATCGCTATTATAAACAATTTGTATTATTGAAGTGATTTTTATACAATCTTAGAGATAGAACAACATGTATCTTCTATATTAGGTGAAACCTTAAGTGTGTTTAACCCTAATAGCTGATTTCATTGAACATTATCACGATTCAAGTTACTATTAATTAGGAAGAGATCCAATTCATCAAATTAGGGTTAAAAGTTAGTGATCTTGAGAAAGATATTAATTTTATTAAGCAATTCCCTAATTAAAGAACATTAATAAAATCATTGAAAGTATTTAGACGTTATATAGAGTTCTTAGTAGGAATTGGATATCTAGGTAATCTTGCAATTGAATTGAATCAATTTAATGATATTGACTTGTAATATTAGTAGTAGTAGGAGGAGGAGAAGGAGGAGGAGTAATAATAGTCAGTTTAGTAGTATTCATAGATAATTAATTAGAAAAATTAGATTTTGTCGATTAGACAATAGGAAAACTGCAATTACTAGTACTTAAGATTCTTTAGGAATGAAATCTAGACTTAATTCCTTACTATATATTGATAGGCACACTAAGTAGGATAACTTAGGATTTTAACTTGTTAAGAAAATGATCATCAGAATCTCACATTAGACATGGCATTAGAATAGTAATGAGTATATGACACTAAGTGGGATAACTTAAGGAAAATGACAGGAGGATATACGTCCCAAGCCAAAGTTGTTAATAATCAAATTCATAGACACTAATGAATTTTCTTAACTTTTTGACCAAGAAAATTTTAATTAGTTTTGACGTGATATTTATTCCTTTAACCTTATAGATCAATACAAATTTCCTCCATAACATGAGGGATTGCACATATGGAGTACTATGATTTTGTCACAATTAAGAAAAGAAGTAAATAAGATCCAAAGTGGATGTCACTATGTTTGTTCTTAACAAAAATTGTACCAAATCTAGTACAGATTAGTTAAATTTGTTAATAATATAGTTAGAGTAACAGATGAGAAATAGATATCTGATATGAACATGTATAAAAAGAAAGAAAATGAAAAAAAGGATAAGCAACTTCACATCCCAAAAGCCAGTTTAAGAGCTTGTTTGGGTAGGTCAAACAACCCAGAGCAGTCTTTACTTATCATCACCCACATCATATACATGCACACATTAGAAAGAGAAATATATAGAGCAATCATGAGAAAATTAAGGTTTCATAGTGCTTAGCATGTGGAAGAGTCAAGAAGAGGCAAAAGAAGTTTCTGGAGTGAGAAAAGACTTTATACTAAGGTTAAAGTAGTAGACCCTAGTTAGCACTTAACAATTTGGTGCTCTCGTCTCGCACATGACAACCAGAAATCAAGTTCAAGCCATGCATATGGATGGTTGAAAGACTTCGTTAGTGGCTATTCAAGAATCTTTAATATAATTATCCATTTGCATAGATAAAATTGAGTTGAATCAGAACCTCAATTCAACATGGAAAGATCGGGTTGTTCTTAATGTGGATTCATCATCTTCTTTAAGTGCTTCTAATACAGGAGCATTACTTAAGGGCAATAAACTTGAAATACCCAAATTTTCGAGTGAAGATGTTGGGATGGTTATTGCAGGTTGACTAGTTCTTCACATTTCATTAGATTCAAGAAGAATAGCAGATCACAAATGCAAGTTTTGCTCTCGATGGAGCTACTTTACAATGGTATAAATAAATGTATTTGAACCAACAATTGAGTTCATGGTCCAAGTTTGTAGATGTTTTATCAACTCGCTTTGGTCCTTTAGTTTATGGGATGTACAGGGAATTTGTCAAAGCTATTACAAATATTAACTGTAACTAAATATCAAGCACAATTTGAAGCTCTATCAAACTGTATAGTTAGATTATCAGAATCCTTCTAATGAGTTGTTTCATATCAAGATGAAAGCACCAATCTGACGAGAGGTACATATTGCTATACCTAAATCTTTAATTGATGTAATATGGTTAGCTAGAGTACATGAAGATAAGATTAGTGACAAGTTTTCTATTTCTAAACCATTTGCAAAGCCCAACATTGCATATAATTCAAATTAATTACATTTTGCTAAATGCCCCTTAAACACTTCACCCTCAAACACTTTAAACCAAACACTTTCCAACCTAAGCACTTCAACTCAGACCTAAACATAATGAAAATGAACCTCTAAACCCTTACCCATTAAGCGTTTGACACC
Source organism: Combretum micranthum (assembly GCA_024138025.1). Taxonomy (NCBI): domain Eukaryota; kingdom Viridiplantae; phylum Streptophyta; class Magnoliopsida; order Myrtales; family Combretaceae; genus Combretum; species Combretum micranthum. The sequence continues at coordinate 524,035 of JAMXBD010000811.1, read as the reverse complement.
AAAAAAATGCAGGTGTGGGGAGAATAAGGTATATGTTTTAATTGTGATGAGCAATTCAACTGCAATAATAAATGTAAGGCTAGGTTTCTATTGTTACTATCTGATGAAAATATGCATGATATTGAAGATACTGAAGTCATGAGTAAATCACAAGAGTTACTTGATGTTGGAGCAATAAGCTATCATGTTTTGCATGGTGATATGATTCCGAGAACACTTCATTTTTGTATCATCCTTAATAAATAAAATGTTTTTTGTTTTGGTTTCTTCTGTAGCACAAATAATTTGTGCAATCATGCATTGTCAACTACTTGTGATTTGTGTACAACTTACACCAAAATTAGTGTTATGATTGGAAATGATCATAAATTACAATGTAAAGGGCAATGCAAAGCTATCAAATTGAACATTTAAGGGTTCGAATTTGTAGCTACCTTTATGTTTTTCTAATATAAAGGTTGATATGGTTCTACATGTAGAGTGGATGAAGGATATAGGGCCTCTTACAATTGGTTATAATCAATTTTCTTTACAATTAATGCATCAAGGAACATAGACTACTTTAGTTGTCCTAAAGATTAGGAGATGATTTAGTCGTGTATGGAGCTGATTAGGTATTAGCCATATTTAATAGAAAAAAATGTGCAGTAAAATAATAATTGCTAGTAAAGAATTATGAGACAAGTTATTTCCCTAGCAACTCATGATCTTCCTTAAGCTAATACCCTCATCTAATGTGTTCAACTAGCTTAATTTTGTATTAAGATGACCATTCATAAAATTTAATAATCCATTTAGTGAGATAAATTTAATAAAAGCATCGACCCACCAAAACTTCATAGAAAATTGTACCTACTATTTGCTTAAAAATGAATATTTAATAATGTTAAATGATAGTAGAAGTCATTAGATGCCAAAGGACTACTTAATCACCATAATTCAAGTTAAAATGAGAAAGTTTAGGCTAAAATACAAAACTAATAATCCACAAAAAATGATGATTTTTCATTCATTATTCACTTAACTTTAGTAGGATTGATATGTTTAAAATACAAAACCTAATCAAGTTATTTCAATTATACCCTTAAACTTCTTAGGGATCATTATGATACGAGTGCTCTAGCATATCAAAATTATGGTAACTTCTATGATCTCATTTTTAATCATTAAAATAAATATAGGAATAACTGATATCAAATATTTCAATGATATGATTACGGTTAGTAAAAATCTAAGTCGTTAAATGACAAACAGGGCCGATCCGCTAAAAAAATGACGGGATTATAGAATTTTGTGAAAATTATAGACAAATGATTGAGAACATTGTGTGGTTAGACATTTTATATGGATGTAGCTCTATTATGGATAATCAATGATTTTCTACAATATGTATTAAGTTGTGAAGGACTACAAACGATACAAGGCCTAATACATGTAACATGAGTGTTACCAATAAACAAACGAAACCAAGTTTCATCATAGGTGACATAAAATTCCATCTTGTTGGGCATCAATGGTACCGAACACTGTAAAATTTGATGTCATGGACAAGAGTGGTTCACCCATGGTAAATATGATGATGAAGAAAATTTAATGCAGTTGATTTGATATGAGACATAACTTTAGGCAGGGTTTCAATAGTTGAGGCAAGGGCGCAATTGGAAATTAGACACATTTTTTATATCACACATTAGGTTAACATATGTGATAAGTTGGTGAGAATAATATTGAATATGAGGGGAAAATCCTAGTAGTTGTTAGTATTTATAATAATGTGTAATTGTAGTTGCATTTGTTTTACCTACTATATTGTGTGTGATCCTATAGGATGGAGTGCAATTTATAAAAGTTAAATGTTTGAGAGTAAATTTCATCAATAACATAGGACAAATCAACATGATTTTTGACCTGATAATAAGATTATAGTTGAGAGGAATGAATCCGGTTGAATTTTTTTTTTTTTTGTAATAGTAAAAAAAGAAAATCTTCTAACTTGAAATATAAAATGGCATGCGTCTCATAGTTCTGAAATTAGTTATGGTGCAATTACTGTTTCATGAAAAATAATTTTTAAAGAATTTCTTTCTCTTGTAATTTTGAATCATCCCAAGAGTATAATCTCGTGTAACATAACTAATTAAAATGCAAATCCATCCGCATTGGAAGAATAATAATAATAATAATCACAGTTCAAAATTGTACAATAATATCATAGAGCCAGTCTTTTACTCTCGTGTTAGTATAAATGTTATCTTTCTACATAAAATCTATAGATTGGAATCCTCTGTTCTTTCAATCAGTCTAAAGAAAAAAGAGGGTTGGTGTATAATCATAAAATTTCTTAACCAAAGTTTCTATTTTTCGTTCCTCTGACCATTTTCCTCCTCCATCCTCTCTGATATTAAAAAAAAAAAAAAAAAAAATGAGAGAAAGGAGCAGCAGAAGAACTGGACTCCTCGTACATCAGTAAAACTGATTCCACCTTGTTTCCAGAAATTTCATAGTGTGCAATAGTGCATCTCTGCTTTTGTACCTTTTTGGTACGCTATTTGATGTCCTTCCCTCTGACATGGTAACAACATTTCCAGAAAAATGAAGAACAAATCATATGATCCAGTTAACTGATGAATTAGTCAATACATGTGAAGGCGGCAGATTTATTTCATTATTCAAAAGCCTTATTCCAATGATACTTATTTTTATATGATAATCAAACTTTCTGAAGGTTGTAATTTTTAGAACTTCAACGTATGAATTTTCTAAATCTTATAATTGAAAGATTAAGAACTTGTTTTTTGAGTGATATATCAATTTATACATCCAATAATCTCATAAAACCATTAAATTGAGGTTGTAAATTTGTTGATTAAGAAATTTAATTGGATATAACATTTAGTAATTTTAGCTTCAAGTGTAAAATTTGATTAAAAAAACAGTTAGAGTGGGTATGGTATTTAAAATTTAAAATTAGGTGTAAAATTAAAAGAAAAGCAAAATTGACATAAGTGCAATGACATTATTACTTTGAGCGATTACAAACATCTTTAAACTATGATCTAGCTATAAATTTGTCTTCTGAACTTTCAAATAAAGCACCTTAAACTTTGAAAATTTGATAAGATATAGAATACTTGATTTTTTAATTTAATAAAACTATATTAAAATAAAAGTTTATGGGGTTTTAAAGTACAATTTAATAAATTTAAGGGTGTTTCTTTGCACCAAAGTTGAAGATTTGAAGAGTGTTTTAAACATTTAGGGTAAAGGAAGGGATTTGCAACACAAATCATTTGATAGTAGGTTTTATTAAAGCTGAAAGTCACTAGGCCAGGGTGGCAGCGAGGACTTGATATCACTATGTGTCCAGCTTTTGATTCCTTCCATTTTGATTTCTTCAAGGTGACTAGGTTATTTAAATTGTTTTACTTACACATATATAGTTTATCATATATTATGTTTGTGTCTTTTCTCTAATATTTTTTATATGTTATTTGGATGTTTTATACATGTTTTATATTCGTTTTCTATTCATATATTTGGTGTATCATATCTTTCACTCGCGTGGGTATTATTGTGTTTAACTTGCTTGTCTTTGATCCTATTTATCTTTATGATAGGGCAAAAAATTTTCGTTTAAAAAAGTTGTGAGAATTTCTAATAAAATTTTAAATAAGAGTTTTCAAAATTTTTTATTTTCTCTTTCCCCGGTTTTTTATATTTTGACTAAAAAGATAGATAGTAAAAAAATACATAATAATTTTCTACTCCATTCAATATTTAGAGAAAAAGATAAGAGATTGGGATGTGTTATGGTCTAGAAGAGGGCGATGAAGAAGAAGTGTATTGGATTAATAACCTGCTATTGGAAAATGACGTTAAAATGGTTCAACTTATATAGGAAAATATTATTATAGGATCCAATTTATTTGCAAGATATTAAAGAGTTCAACTTATTTATAAAAGGAAGAAATCATGAGAGCGACCCTAAGGATATTTATAATTTTTTTTTTATATTAAGCACTTATACTTTTAAATAGAGTGGGTGCTTACATCTTTAATTATATAATAATTTATATGTATATAAGGTGGAAAATATTTTAAAATTAATGATCTGCTATGTCATATAAATTGCTGACATGACAAATAGGTAATTAGAATATTTAACTTCAACCTGTTATCATTGGATTATAACATCTATGCATAACTAAGGATAAATGAAGCGCCCAAACATAAGAAAGAATATCAAAGCATTCTATAACCCAGATAAAATAAAATAAAACTTCTACATAGACGAATTTTAAATTAGAAAAGAAAACATCAAACAAGATTCCAATGTTCAAACCCTAAACCTTGAATTTAAGCCCTAATTTTAAATTTGAATTGTAACCATGCCCTGTAAATCACCGTCAAACCATAATTTTCATATGCAAAAAAATCCACATTTAGGAGTTCCATGCGGACAATGATGAGAAGCGCGAGTTTGTGGCGCACCACAAAGGTCACATATACAATGTAAAAGACATCCACCGACAGTGCACTATTGGATATATTGTGACTACGCAATAAATAGCATGAAGAGCACATATAGACAAAAGAAATCAGCAGACAAATTTTGCAACAATTCAACGATCACATGTCACTAGATTATTATTCACCATCCTTTTCCAATTTGCCACTCCATTGAAACTCGTTAAACTCCTAATTTGCATTTCGCATATCCATATCTGTCTAGAGATGATTAAATCTACTTGACTATCTTTCGAGCTTGATCGAGATTCACATACCTCAAATGAATCACATCAATATATATATCATTTGTTTAAAGCTCGTAATTATAGACAATCCTCCTTTCATGGCCTTTGTCAATCTGCCTTTAATTAGATATGACATGAAAGGACAGCTAAATCCAATTTCACATAGAAAAATCAAACTACACCACATGAGAATCACGAAATCCAATGATATAACAACTAAATTACAAAGAGATAACCACTAGAGGTCCACAATCCTTTGTAAGGCTCATAATTATCACGCTAAACACATCATTATACAGAAGTTGTTCATGATAGTATCCTTCCCATAATCCATGTCTACATTGTATCCCAAATCATCACGACGATCAACCTCTTTACCTATTCCTAAAAAACATGAGTTGTAAATGGACTGATTGAGAGGCTGTATGAAACACCACAAACGCATATGGATGCTGCAATTATCAAGCTCACGTGTTCATATAATATATATATATATATTATATATATATATTCTAGGAATTAATTGTTTCAACAAAACATCATAATAGCACTCATAACTAAAGATCATACATAAGCATATAGTAATACACACACACACACATATATGTGTGTGTATTAGGAAAAGATCTGACTTTTTTCCTTTTGCCAATGCGATCAACAAACAAATAATAATAAACAGAAAACAAAGAAAGCAAATCAACACCAGGATTTACGTGGAAAAGCTTCACCACAACTGGTGGATTACAATAAGAACAAGATTTCTTTCGTCTAGAGTTTCTTATTTTAGGATTTCCTCACTTTTCTCTCTTTCTCTCTCTAGAACTCTTTATCTAGGCTTGAGAAGAGGCACAACCTTGTTCCTTGCAGACCTTAAGATAATAATGAGAATATATTTGCAACAACACAAGGAAAACCAACAGACACTCAAGGCTGTCAACATTTAATTAAAGGCTGGCGGTTTTGGATTTAGATGTTGACCTTTGGCCTTCTTGAGCAATCAATGCAGCTTATACACTGGCGGTGTACCTCATTTGCTGTAGGTGTACATCATAGAACTTCTTGAATTTGCACAAAACTCCTTATGTCTTCAAGTCCTCTTCCAAGTATATCACATATACTCAGGAAATCTTGATTTAAAGTCATCTATATATATATATATATATAACACCATATATTTAGGATCTCCTTGTTTAAAGCATGCTAGTCCATTCTTACTTTGATTCCAAAGACTTCTAAATATATCACATATATATTTAGGCTCCCATTGGTTACAGACCCATATGAGTTGAATCTATAACCTAACAATCTCCTCCTCCAACTCATATGGTGGGTATCCCTAAACCTGCTGCTTTTCTACAATACCTTTTGTCAGACTAATCTTTCACGATCAGCTGTTGTCTTGTTCCTTGATTACGAGCTCTTATCAGTAGTCTTCACCCATCTGTTCTTCAGAGGTCCCTTACCTTTAGGTAATTTCACTAAATCAATTTTCCTGTTCTCATGGAAGGATTTCAATCCATCTTGCATGGGTCTAACCTTTCCTTTCTTCTTCTCATTTCCCATGGTTTTTAGATGATCATATGACTCTCCCCCATCAGTGAGTATCTCATACTCATATGGACTGAATTTAACTGATGATCTTCTATCTTTTGTAGATGTTCTCATCTTGAATTGTTCATGAGACTTTTGGGATTTTTCAACTAAAACTCCCCCATTTCTGCCATCATTAGAACCTTTGTGTGAGAGTACAAATTCACATCTCTTTTACTTAGCTTTGCTGACATTAAGTAAAGGGAGTTCCACTTCATTCCCTTTGCCATAATGAGAGAATCCTTGGTGAGCTTCCAACTTCCTTCACCAAAGTAGCTACTATAGCCATCATCATCAAACTTTCCTACATAAATAAGGTTAAGCTGGATATCTGGAATATGTTTGACATTTCTGAAAGAGAGCCTGCAACCTGTGTTAGTCTTTAAAATTATGTTTCCAATGCCAACAATACTAGATTTACTGTCACTTCCCTTCCTAACATTACCAAAATTACTAGCAGTATAGGTTGGGAAGAACTTACCATGTGAAGTCACATGGAAAGAGCCATCGGAATCAACAAGCCAGTCATCATCATAACTAACAAGGTTAACACACTTTTCATCCCAGGCAATGATAATCTCATCATCATTTGTTGCTGCTACAGCTGTGTCTACATCCTTTTCTTCACCTTTACCCTTCTCTTTCTTCCAGAGCTTGCACTGTTGCTTTAAGTGACCTGGCCTATCACAATAGTAGCATTTAAGGTCTTTCTTTCCTCTTGACTGATACTTTCCCCTGGATTTCTCTGATTCATCATTCTCATCAGATGATCTTTTGAACCTGCTTTTACCATTCCTTCATGGCTTACCAGTAATAAGTGCCCTCAAATTAGATCCTGTATCCAAATCCTTTCTTCTAGCCTCTTCATTAGGCCATCCTTCACCATTGAAAGGGTGAGCGTTCCCTCTAGGGCATAGTTACTAACAGACACAACCATGTCTCCCAACTATCAGACAAGGAACTCAACAACAACAGTGCTTGGATCTCATCTTCATGCGCCAGCTTCATGGTAGACAACTGATTCACCAGCCCTTGAAAATCATTCAAGTGCTCCATCATGTTGGATCCATCCCTGTATTTTATATTTACAACTCTCCTGATCAAGGAGGTTTTATTCAAGGTCGTCTGCCTCTCATATATGGATTCCAACTATTTCCATAAGACATCCGCTCTCGCTTCCTAGGCCACATGGTGATAAACGTTGTGATCCAACCATTGTCAAATATAATCAACAGTTTTCCTATGCATGATTTCCTAATCAATATCAGATTTATTCTCTGGCTTTGCAATGTCACCACCAAAAGGTAATTATAAATCTTTGCAATACAGTAGATCGTTCATCATAGATTTCCATATGGAATAATTTGTTGAATTTAGTTTGATCATCGTACTCGATGATTCTGCCATATCTGCGCTATAACAAAACACCTAATTTTCTTTTTGAATCCTGTGCTATGATGCCACTTGTTAGGAAAAGAGCCGACCTTTTCCTCTTTCCAATGCGATCAACAAACAAATAATAATAAACATAAAACAAAGAACGCAAATCAACACTAGGATTTATGTGGAAAAACCACGGGACCAGCAGCGCTCAAACCTTCTTCTATAATTAATATAATGGGATTATAATTGTTTTTCACTAGATCTATCTAGTAGATCACTCAATCATCACCACAAACGATGGATTTTTGTTTCTTCACCAAACAGGTAGATTCGACAAAAGCTTCACCACAACTAGTGGATTACAATAGGAATAAGATTTCTTTCGTCTTGAGTCTCTCACTCCAGGATTTCCTCACTTTTCTCTCTTTTCTCTCGAGAACTTTCTATATAGTATTGAGAAGAGGCACACACTTGTTCCTTGCAAACCCTAGGATAATAAGGAGAATATATATGCAACAACATAAGGAAAACCAATAGACACTCAAGGTTGTCAACATTTAATTAAAGGCTGGCGGTTTTGGATTTGGATGTTGACCTTTGGCCTTCTTGAGTAATCAGTGCAGCTTGTACACCGACGGTGTACCTCCCTTGCTGTAGGTGTACATCACATGACTTCTTGTTTTTGCACAAAACTCCTTATATCTTCGAGTACTCTTCCAAGTATATCACATATACTTAGGATATCTTGATTTAAAATCATCTAAATATATATATATATATGTATGTATATATAACCATATATTTAGGATCTCCTTGTTCAAAGCATACTAGTCCATTCCTAGTTTGATTCTAAAGTCTTCTAAATATATATCCTATATATATTTAGGCTCCCTTTGATTACAAACCTATATGAGTTGGATCTATAACTCAACAATATATATATATGTATATGTATATATATGATGTTAGGTATTGTTTAACATTCATGAATCCATAGATTATGCTAAAACTAATAAATCATTTTAGTACATTAACTCCATTTGTGATACCATCACATATCGATCAATAGGTATTGTGCCAGCATCAGTGGTACTTAGAAGCTACTGACCATAGCCAAGCACCACCGGCATATTTATTAGTGCTAAACAATTTCTTTTTAATATTTAAAGAGTCAAACATTTGTTAGGTTTGTTAAATATCTAATCTAACAACCACAATTCTCAAACAAGTATTTACATACTTGAAACAAGTTTTTTAACATTTCATTGAAAAACCTTAGATCCTAGTATTAAAAGTTAATTTGTTGACTAGTAATTATCAGAGACAACTAAATTGTTCTTTACATTTCCTTATTATAGTTAACCTAACATTTTATACATATGCTCACACTTTATATATGATGTTTTACGATTGTAAAGTTGTCATTATTAACATTAGTTATTTCTTTATAATCATTAGAGTATAATAAGTAATTATAGTGTACAAAAAGAAAAAAATTGTATAAGATATTAAAAAGTACATCAAAATTGTATAACATTTATAATTAGTTAAATTTATAACATTATTAAATAGATATTTCAACACATTAATACAAACCATGATCTACATTATACCAAAAACTATCACAAGTGATAATACTTTTATATGACTTATTTATTTTATTATATGATGCTCGTATAAATATCTATTACTAAAGTAAAATAAATAAATAATTTCATATTTTATACCAAACCACTATATGTATAATATATAATAAAAATCATTATATGATAACATTGTACACATTAATTACTTTATTATGATACATAAATATATATGAAATAGTGTGCTTATTTAATAGTTAATATAATCAATGTGTTCACATATGTAATATTGATGTGATTAGTTATTTCTTGGTCAAAATCTTTGTTGTTATGCATATACATGTGAAAAAACATTAAAATAAGTAAATATAGATAAGATATAAATGAAGTACACTTGGTTTGGAGAAAAAGGTTTAGAACTTTTGTAAAGAGTTATAAAATTTTGAAAAAAAGGTCGAAACTTTGGCAAACAGTAAAGAAGTTTTGTTAAAAGGTTTTGTGTATTAGGTGGTAAGAGGTTTAGACTCTTTTTTTTAAAGTGGTTTGGAAGTTTCCATGCAATGCATAATTTTGCAAGCATTTTGTGCATTATGCTTTGGACTTTTTTGGAAGAGTTCGAACCTTTTAAGGAAAGTTTGGAGTTTTCTATAGATTTTGACCTTGTAAAGATTCTCCATGAACTTAAATCAATAGAAATCCTTTTCAATTTAAACATATGATTTATTTCCATCAACCTTGATCATTCTTTTCCAAAATATATGAGAATTTGCATGGATAGTTATTTGAAAGTTTAAACTTAAAATTTACACCACTATTACATACCCATTTGCCCAAATTGAACCCAATACAACATCAAAGTAAAATCTTATTACCAAATGCATAGATTAAACATTATATGCATAATAGGATGACAAAACTTACTCAAAACTTTGAGATAATTTTTAAGAACCTGATTTTCCTAATTCATTATCCAAAGGCTTAGTTTGTGAAAATTTTTACCAACTAAATTAGGATAGACAATGGCATAATTGCTAAAATTTTTTTTTTTTCATGAGGAAAAAAAAATTAGGTTGGTGTTTCTTTTGATTTTTGTAAAGGTAAGATATTAGTGATTGGAAAGATTAGAGAGAAAGAGACAAAAAAAAAAAGGAAGAATGAAGAGGGAAACTTAAATGGTCATTAGCATTGGTAATAAAGTTTGAACATATTGTAGAAAGATTAAAAAAAAAAAACCCCTTGGATTTTATGAAATATTTCTAGGAGTTGCAACTTGAGGTATTTCATAAGGTATGTTATAAGTAGATGCTTAAGATTTATAAGCAAAACTTAGATTTATATAAACGGTCCAACTATTTAGAGGGTTGGAAAAAGAGTCACATATGATGGAAAATTTTCATAGTGTTTGGTTATTCCTAAAGGGGAATTTGGCATAAAAAAATTTAACGGGGGGTGGGGGTGGGGGTTTGGTTGGGGTTTAAAATACTAGTAGCAAATTTACAAAAAAACATTATAACATATAGATGATGGTATAAGACCTCATTTCATTGGACAACTTAAGCCTTCTTTGAAGCCCCAATATGCTCTTTTTCAAGCCATCGTTCTTTTCTCACTCTTCAATGCTCTCACCAACTTCAAGCCTTAAATGCCTCTCAGGTTGCTTGTAACCTAACTTTGAGTCCTTTTACTTGAACACTAACTTAATGGACAAATAGTAATCGAATTTTTGTTTCCTTTTCCTTTTAGTTAATGTTGCAAGCATATTTTCCTTGCTAGAAAAGTAAGTTTCAATTTATTTTAATTTTTGTAGTAAGTCTCTCATTATTCCCCTAATTGATCAAATTACAGTTTTTTTTAGAATAAAAAAAATTAGATTTTTTTAATTAAGGTTTTTGTATCTTTTATACGTTTTCATTGAGTTTTTGTAGTGGTAGATTTTTGTAATTATGCTCATGTGGATTATTGTTGTTTTTAATTGTAATTAAGTTTTTTTTTTTATCAAATGTTAAAATGTCTCCATTGAACAATGAATTAGAATGGTTTTCAAAGAAAGCTTGAAATTTGAAGATACCTAATAGGTATAATAGATTTTAGAAAGATGGGACAGATGGGAAAAGTTGTATATTGGTCTTCGCTTTTGCTCTGTTGTCTTTACTGTTGGTGGTAGTTATATATTTCCTTTCTACAAATATTGTCTACAATCGATGCCATAACCAACCAATTGTGAAAATGGCTATTGTTTTCAAATTGTAAGTTATATTATTATTTATGTGCTCAATTTACATATTTGCTAACCCGCCTTTTTGCACTTTGGACTAAAGAAGAACAGTTGGGGTTTCAAAATAGAATCCCCATCGTTGTTTTTGCTTGTCATACCAAGTGATTAAGAAGAATACCTAATAGGCTTTCATTAACAGATAAGGACAGAGGTCCCTTACCTCGATTGCCGCCATGTTAGCATTCACATTTTCTTAAATTTTATTTGATTAAATTTGTGAATACAATGTGCATTCTTGATGTTGTAGTTGTTGATGGGATTTTGGAATATGTGGTGTTTGGTTTTTGTTTCCATGTGTAGTTGTACTATGTTGTTTTGTTTGGTCAATTAAGCTTTTGCGTGTAGCTAAAGCCATTAGTTCTATGATTTAGTATGTAGTAGTTGGTGTTCTTGTGATTTAGTATATGTATGGTTTGTAGAAACAAATATAATACAAGGCTAGGAATTGTGAATGCTTTAATCATATTTGTTATTGCATTCATGAACATTTCAGAATATCACAAAATTTTTAAATCTTCCTGCCGCAATGACAAGATGAATTTTCAAGTTGAGAGGTATAGCTTAATTTGTTAATATAAAAGAATTTACTTCTCAAATAATCACCATGTTGAAGTTATCTCTCTTCGTTTTACTTGTATATCAACTAAATTGTTCTAATGCATAATATGATAATACAGGTTAAATCACGTGATAAAATTGCATTTATACTTTTTAGCTGACTTTCCTCTCCCTTATAGTGCCATAGATTTAGTAGCAGCACCACATTAACATCTTTAATGTTTGTTATTTGACTTTTCAAGAATATTTTTGTTCTATAAATGTCCATGAATTTGATATCTAGATCATACTTACTAATTATTTATGATTCATTTATTTTTTTTCTTGGATCAAGATTTGTCAAAATTTCTTGTTGACTCATTATATGTTTATGCAACAAAATGAAAGCTTTCTAACTAGTCATTATTACTTGTATGAATTGTCTGATTGGAAGTGACCTTAAAACAAACACCTATTTTTAATTATGGTTTAACTCATCATTGGACTGCTCCTCTATGGTGATATTAAAATGACATTTGGATTTATTTATTTAATTTTAATATTTTATCTATAATATGGGTGGTTGAAATTTCTAGTTTCTGTTTCATGGTTGACCCTTAAGAGCGGGAGGCTGCATTACGTAGCCCCTTTATCTTGATATGTGAATTTTTGCAATTCTAACTCGAGTTGAGATGTTTTCCAATCTTCATATCCAAAATCTTGTGGCCATTTCCTTTATCATCTTGTTAATGAATTTGGAAGAAGCAATGTGATAGTTAACTTTGAATTTTTAGTTGAAGTTTTAAGAGACCATGGTGCATGCATAAATTTCCATATAAAATTTTTTTCTATAGATATTTTAGTGTAAAAACAAGACCCACGAGAAAATTTGTTAAATTTGAGGAAAAATCTTCATTAACCTTGAAAAATTGATGGGAATTTGAATTTCAATTAGAAATAGATCTATGGTAGTTTTATGACTCAATTTCAAACAAAAGGTTTGAAGTTTTGGTTTAAGGGTCCTTGATGGTTCCTTATTATTAGAAGAATAAGTGTTCAAAGATAAATATGTTCCACATTATATTCTCTACTCTATAAGGATTGAGCAAGTAACTTAGGCAAATGTTTAATTCTATTGCTTAAGAATTGTAAGGTCAATGACTAAGGTTCCTCAAGTTCCCATGTTTATCAGTTAAGCATTGGAGACACTAAGATTACTTGTTTTTCTTTCATGATACAACCCCCACCCCCAACATCCTTAAGGTGAAAAGTTGGAAAAATCTATTTAAACTCTTGCAAATCCTTCCAAGTAGCGTCTTTTAGAGATACTCCATACCACTAAGCCAGTATTTATGGTACATTCTTCCCCTATCATACAATAATCCAAAAGTCCACTATACACAATGGTATTAATAATGAATGATTCTCATACATATTTGGTGGCTAATTTAAAAAACGAAACATGAAAAACACCATGTATCTTTGCATGAGTTGGTAACTCTAATCTATAAGTACAATCACCAATCTTCTGAACAACATGATAGAGGCCATAGTATCTTAAATAATTTGTGAGAAGCATGATTTGATACTAAAATCCATCTATAGGGTTGAAGTTTCACAAACACATATTCTCATATAGAAAAATAAACTTCAGTTATCAACATATTCGCATATTTCTTCATGAAGCTCTAAGCTCTCTGTAAATACTCTTTATTTTATTTTATTGGCCAGTCTATAAATACTCTTTAATAATTGATATTGCCTCAGCATATTTTTAAAATTTATAAAAGCCCATTCTTCATTCCACTACAAAGGCAATAAGCAGTGTACCTATCAAAAGTGTAGTATACCGCTAAGATTGTGGTCGTCCACAGGGAAAGAAGACAATTACTAGTGATAACTCTTTTTCTACTATCTAATCACCTGATTGTAATGATCGATTTATACTACTAACTAAAAGTTATAGCTAATCTATTGTGAAAAAAAAAAATTGAGCAAAGCCTACTAACAAAACGCAACTTTCAAATCACTATGGTGAAGCAACCTAGATCTTGTCTTACACCTATCTCATCATATGAAGCCTTGAAAACTAAAGATTACTACAATTGGGTTCTTAAGCTATTGAGTTTCTTAAACAAATTAATAATCCTCTCGAATCTATCTACTTATCTAATCTTAAGTCAGTCAATTAGGATCTCTCCTTAATTAACAACAAGCTAAGATTGCATTCAAAATATGAACTCATAAAAAATTCAACAATTACAGAAGATCTTTGCTATCCTATCTCTATAATTACAATCACATCTTATCAATTGCATAGATCTATTCATAAAAGTAATTTCTCAATTGACTTAAATGAAAATCAAGCATCAATTTGTATTCTAAACACACAAATTTAATAAACTATTAAGGAACATGTAATTCAACAAAAGAACATCAATCATATTTCAATTCAAATCAATTCTCATCACATAAATGAGATAGAGTTCAAAAAAGACCTAGATCTAGGATCTAGTCTCGATGACAACTAAAGGAAATTCATGAAAACTAAAAGGATTATAACTCATTATACATCCTTGAAAAATAGAGCTTAATATATTGAGATCTTCAATCTGAATCTTCTTGACTTGTTGTTTTCTTCCAATATGCCAATTCTTTTCTCTAAAAACTTATTGAAGAGTTCTTGTTACTTTTGTTCTTTGAATTACTCTCTAAATCCATTTTAAAATGACTCAAAATTTGTAACTTCTTTTATCTCTTAGAATTTTGGACGTTATGAAACTAATTTTAGATGTTACAGAACCTCAAACATTAAAAAGATGAAACAAACTGATGACACATGACTTACCATGCCCATCGCCACGCCTCATGTTAATAGTCATGGTACATTCTAATCTTGAGTCGAACCTCACTACGCCCCATGGCAGTGCGTGGTACACACTATGATAGAAACTGGGCTCATACACTTATCACCATGGGTCTTGGTAGAAGGTGTGATGCTTCTTGATCCAACAATTTTTCAATACGCCTTCCTCCATGGGGCGTAGTGGCTCCTTGTGTTGAATCTTCATGCTACCACTATCAGCACTGGCCATATGGAGCAAGGATTCTCTCAATTCTTCTTCTTCTTGTCAATTTTGCTTGAATTAATTATGTTTAGTCCCAACTTGCCTGAAATTAACAATTTAAGGGATTAAGTACCAATTCTAAATGATTTTCACTTAAAATTTTAACTAAATATAGTCCAAATCATCCTATAATTAAGGGTGCTAATACAATCATCGATAACATCCAAAATAGCATATCTACTCAACAACTCCATATCAATAGCTTCTAAAGAAGAAGCTCCTCTAGTATACATGGAATAGGGGGTGGCTCGCTCCCATACACTACTTCAAATGGTGACATTTGAGCTCCTTCATGAATTGATGTATTATATGCAAACTCAATCCATTTGAGCTCCCATACACTACTTCAAATGGTGACATTCAACACTTTTGTTTACCCATCCGATTAAGGATGATCTACTCATAGCCAACACCACTTAGATAAGAAAGCTCTTTCCAAATTGAATTGACAAAAACTGAATCCCTTTCCGAGACAATAGACCTTGTGAATCCAAGACATTTCACCACAATTTAAATAAATAAATTGGCCACCTTTGAAGCTGTAAAATGACTATCTAATGCTTCTAAATGACAATACTTAGATTCAATCTACCACTGCTGATATAGTAGTAAAGCCATGTGACTTAGGTAAACAAGTCACAAAATCCATTGATATATCTTCTCATACATGTTATGGAATAGGTAAAGGAGATAATAATTCTGCTAGCTTTTGAGTAGAGAATTTGGTTTGCTGATCATGAACTTTATATTCTTGCATAAATAACTCTACATCATGTTTCATACCTAGCCAATAAAACTAAGAAGCGAGTCGTTTATAAGTTTTTCGCACTCTAAAATGACCACCAATATGAATACTATGAAATTCCTCTAATAAGGTTGGGATCAATTTCAATTGAGAGACCAAAAAAGTCTTCCTCTGTAAAATAACATACCATTATGCCATTTAAGCTCCCACTTCAATGTCTTACCAAGCTGTAAGTTTTTAATAAGCTTTTGAAATGCTAGAATTGTCACATATTCCTTACGAATATCATCCACGATATGAAAATATGGAATAGAGAATGCCATAAAAGAATAAAAGTTGTCAAATTATCTTGACAAAGCATTAGCCACCACATTATCTTGCCTTGACTTATACATTATAGTATAGTCATACCCTACTACTCTTACACGAAGAATTGAAAGGCCTATAATATCTTACCGGGAGCTTAGGTCTACTCCTGCTTGAGGAAATTACAAACATTCAGGGAATGCATCCTTTAGGAGAAGCCATACCAATCAATTGCTATGAACGGGTGTTGGAAAACCTCAATTTGAATTCCCTAACCCTTCTCATGGAGGGCATAAATCCATTCTATGTGTAGGTTCTAGATAACATACATATTTGTTTGCTTCATGTGTTTTGTTGCAAACATACGCTTGTCTAACAAACTTGTTTGATTATGGTTGTACGGTATGGATGAAGGGATTATCTCACTAAGCATGTTGTAGCTTACACGTCTATAAATTTTTATTGAAACAGTAATATATATATATATATATATATATAATATGGCTTCACTAGAGGGTCAGGATGCCCGAAGTACTTCTTAACAGACCCTTGGAGTTCTTGAAGGAGATTTATGGGAGAGTATGAAGTATATTCTTTTGATAACTCTATGCTATGTTAAGTGAGATTATGTTACTTTGGGAGAATTCTAAGGGTGACTATAATATTTGAATTATATGTGGATTTAGCAGAGGTATGCCCCCAAGACTATGTAATCATTTAGTGATTAAGATATATTATGTTTAGTTATCTTGTCTATGAATATCTGTTATCTTCTTGAATTGCACTACTCCTTTTGTGTTCCCTTTGTCGTGAAGACACTTTATGTATAGTATGTGAAGCTTAAATTTTTTATCTTTAAATGTAAATTTCCCTCGCAAAATTAATGTCTTTAAAAGTCAATTTTCTTATAGCAATATGAGAGGTTTTGGACTTGCACATAGGGTTTTGATTAAAATTGGGAGCTAGGTTCAACATGGTATTAATTCTTTCTTAAATTTCAAGAGTCAGGATGAAAGTTCGAGTAAAAGAGAGACTCCACTTAAGCTTTGTTTGATGGGATGACTTTGGATGGATTAATTAGTTGAGACATGAATGCATTTTGATAAATGGTGTATGTACTTGTTAGATATTTAAAAAGATTTTATTAAAAAAACAAGAAAACGAGTAAGATATGGAGAAGCCAAGGGGATAAGACATATCTTTAAGGTGTTAAATTAATAGATGGATTTTAGCTACTATTTTCAAACCTAAGTTGACCTATCCCGGTTCAATTTGATTAAACCAGACCATTTCTTTGATCCCTAGATTAATGCAATTTTATTAATTGATCCTTAACTCTCTAGCATATCTAAGTGAGGTCTTCGGATTAGGTTTAATAACATAGATTTTATCTAGATTTTGAAAAGTACTAGTCTTGAATTTTAGAACTATATTTTGGGAATTACGTAATATAATGGACGGCGTTGTAACATAGGTGTGATGGCTACACATGGCTTGACATCTCCTACTTTCTAAAGGCAAAGAGGGGGGGGGGGGGGGGAACTGGCTTAATTTATTTAAGTTAAGAGTTAGCCAATGAGGTATAGTGGTTATGAGGATTGAATTCTAAAAAAAAAAAAAAGGAAAATAGGATGGTGATTATAACGATTGAATTTAAGGAAATGGAAAATGGGTTAGAGCTTGACTCTAGCATGGTGCCTGGTTGTGAATGTTTGTGCGTTGTGTTTCAAATATGATTTGTGAAATTCAAAGCTTAAATTCCACTAATCATTGATTGAGTTTTTCAAGTTTATAAATATTTTCTAAATCAACAACTACAGTCTCATAGGACAAGCGCACCCAACAAATGCAGCATAGTAAATGATTTAGGTCGGTTCCAAGGGAATGATTGACATCTAGTATACTTTCAATCCCATTAATTGTCTAACCAAAGAAATACTTTAGAAGGTCAAAAAGGAAAATAAAACTAAACTAAGTTAGAAATATTCACAAATGTTTATTGGGCAAAATGAGAAGTAAGCCTGTAACTTCTATGAAAAAGATAGCTCAGGGTTACTTCACCAATTCCTTATCAGAATGATTTCTTAAGGATGATAGCTTCTTAAAAAGCTATTGAAATGGTGTGTTTATGCCATCAGATTCTCTAAATTAAACTAAAGGTTCTCTCGAAGTCAGTAGTTCTAGATCTAGCTAAAACCAGTAATTCAAAGTTTCAATTAGATCCGCATAAAGAATAGGAATCCATTATTTTAAAAAGACAACTAATGAATTTTTGAAACAAATGAAAAAAAGTCTTCACCCATTCCTCGCAAGAGGTAGTTGGGATCGACTCCATTAGTAACCACAGATCTATTCAATCGAATGATCTCTTGATCTATTCAATTGAAATCAATTGTGGTTCTAAAAGAATGACCATTCCTTTAAAAACCACAAGCTAATTTCAAGTTACTAATTACAAACACCCAATCAAATTTACTTAAAAGCGCATTTGAAATCAGACTAAATCAGGAATTAGATTCGTAATCCCTAAGCTGTAGGATTTTATTTCTCCATGGATTTATCAAAATAAGTACAAATCAGAAGAAATAAAACAACTCAAAAGATGAATCAATTAATTGCTCGAAGATTCAAAGAAATTACAAACATTAGGTTAAATTGATTTTACCTAGAAAACAAAAGATATTTTCAAGTAAAAAGAAATGAAAATTCTTTTACTCAAAAATCCTTTAGAAATCTACTTTATTAATATTGATTTATACTGTTGGTACATACTTTACAATGCACGCTTGCACGTTTATTTATAGACTGCTAGGTACAGATTGTATGGCCATCTTTATTTGACACGTGGAATATTCAGCAAATCCTTTCTAACAGAATTTGGTAACTTTTCACGTGCACATATGATTCGTGAAAACACTCATCGAGGGTTGCGTGCTTTATTGGTCGAGGCTTGTATTTAGCAAGATCAGGCTCTTTAGGAAATTCTTAAGTAAACTATGTTTTTATCCATTGCTCTCTATCGAGGGTAAATAGAGAGAGTTGAGAGTTAACTTTGAGGCTCGAGAGAATCTTGTCGAGGAATTGGTCTGACAACACAATACGAGGGTCAGTTTTGAGGCCTCGACTTTGAGGCTCTACAATATATTTTTCTTTAGAATGATGCTCGATCACTCTGATTGAAGTCGAGGGTCTATCGAGGGCTCGCATTTGAGGTCGATAGACCAATTTTTGCTGTCTTCTTTCTTTGTTTTGACCCCGGCTATGTCTTTTCAAGGCTCGACTTTGCATTTTTGGCTTTGATTGTTGTTTTTGCTCCAAATCTTCAAAATCTTTTTACTCCTTAATTGATTCTAAGAGCTTTAAAATAACATTATTTATCAAAATCAATTTTTGTAGGATTTTATCAAAATTCTTAGCAAATTAAGCTCAAAATCCTATGAAAAATATAGTAAAAATGACCTATCAAATTCCCTCACACTTAAACCTTTGCTTGATTTAAAGATCACAAGGCTTATTTTAAAGAAACAAATCATGAATGGTTTATTTGACTTAGATATCTTAAGCATAAATCATCTCCGTATTGAGAAATTAATTATCTTTACTGACTGAAATAAATTTACTTTTGTACAAATCAATTGGCTTATCTAAGTAAATAAGCTTTTACTCTCATTATTTAATAAAGAATTTAAGCAAAAATTATTCAAAAGATCAATTAGAGTAAGAATAAACTCAGTTATCTTTTATCCCCTTATATATAAAAGTATGTAATCTATTAATCATTTCTCTAAGCAGAATAATCTAGAGTGAATGCATGTTCATCAGATCATCCCCTGAATCTTTTTCCTTATCTATACTTTTTATTCCTTAATTTTATTCATTATTTAGAGCTTCAGAGGGACAGGGTGTTGCCTGCATCTTTTCTTTACCTCTGGATGGGGTGTTGGCCGCATCTTTTTGCATTTTTTTTTTGTGGCTTTTGAAATTGAAAGAGGGGACAAGAAGTTGCTCTTCTGAGGGACCAGCCCAAGCCCATTCCAATTTTAAGCACAAATTTTTGTTATTTTGTTTTTAGTTAATATGCACAAAAAGATATCAAGTTATGGATTCATTTGATCATTCACCATAAATTAAAACGGCTCTCAAAATAACTAATTTGGGAAACATACTAATCATTAAGCTTTTAATAAGAAGATTGAGTAGCCTTACTAAGGACCTTAAGCAATCCCAGCTCTAAAATTCTAAACTAAATAATGAGTAAAACTACTTCACATTATATCACGCCGCAAAGGGTACCCTAGACGCGACAGTCTGCTACACTCAATACATAAACTCAAGTATGACGACCTTAGTCATTCCATAAGTTTAGACACTGGGTGTAAGGCTTACGTTCACCATATAAAGGACCTTACTTTGAATCAAAATAGCTTAAGAATACATACATAGCAATAAGAATATAAATCATAACAGTTATAACCAAGATTAATCTATTACAAAGATCTAAGGGGAATGCTCCTGTCAAAATATTAAGAGTCTTTAGGATCCACAAAAGTCTCTTACAACAACATATATATATATATACACACACACATGATTAAGGAGATTTAACTAGAAATCTATGACTAACGTCTAGGTCCTAACTTCTTCAAAAAGCTCTTTACATTCCAAAAGCTATACCTGAGAGAAATGTCCCTTTGGGATAACCATAGATAATTATACTACAACAGGAAACTATAAGGGTATAAGATTGCGAGCTTAGTGAGTTTCACTTCCAAATTAAATACTTCATTAAACAATAGGACAAGCAGGTTATATTAAGTAATCATATGAAATGCACAAGTACGTGAGCACACAATACATAAGACTTTCTAGGAGTCCTATGTTGGATGGATTTACGCCCTCTATTCGGGTTTAAGTGTTTCAGGTCCATACGACCATAGATTTCAATTTTTCTTATTTATATCGTGGTTGATTCAGGTTCCCACCCACTCATTTATTATGTAGTTGAATCAAGTGCCTACTCCACTTCCATTTTATTTCAGGCGACCCTGCGCCAACATCCGAGTTTTCCAGCCCACCTGTTGGCTAGCTATTATGCATTTTCCCACAATGGTATAATAACAAATGTAATGTGACTCATCATATGTTACGCATGTACAATTTAGTTATAAGATCATGGCATATTATTTAAGTGAATTACAAGCAATTATAGATATTTCAGACACTTCGATTCTATACTAAAATCATACAAATATTTATAGCAACTCCCCATCTCAATATTCCTAACATCAATTCAACCACAAAGAATTCACATGTCATTCCAGTTTTATATTGTCCTAATTCTAATGCTATTATCATTACAAGTACAATCACAAGCATGTAATTTAAAGAAAGTGAACTCAATTTGCTACGGCATGAAATTCCACTTAATCGTAATAATCCTCGAAAAGTCCAGTCGTCTAAAAAGTTACCTAAAAGAATATGAGTATTTCTATGAAGTTTAAATGAAACTTATAAATTATATTCTATACTAAATCATACAAATTCTATTCTCTCTCTCTCTCTCATGCCTAGAACCGATGCCCCCCTTGCCTTCTCCCTCTCTCATTTTGTTTAAATTTTCTCCTTTATTTACTCAAAACAAACCTTAATCCATTTTCTATAAATATTCTTTCTGTCTTTCACTTTTCACTTTCTCTCTTTCTATACAAAAATCAAATTTTGGAAAAAGGTTTTCTCTCCTTCTCCTCTCCTCTTCTTCCCATGAGTTTCACACGCGCACACAACTTTTTTTTTTCTTTCAAGTTTCTTGTTCCAAACACTTCATAGGTAGTAGATCTTGATCCTACCACCATAAAACATGTAATGACAAGAATCATACATATGTGGTTCCACAAAAATCCTCATGAGCTTTTATGCTAAGAATGTGGAAACACTAAAGCATGACATTTATGTCATCACAATGTTGTGGATCTTGATATTTAAGTTGCTTCACTATTATTTTGCTATATTATCGTTTTATGTTGTTATTATTGATATTTTGTGCATATATTCATTTATTAACCACATCTACATAATGTTGATGTTGCATTGCATTCATGACTTGCATGATAGACTAGAGTTAGTTGTTTTGAACACATAAATGCCATAGATTTTTGTTTTATGTACATAAAAGACTTATAGTAGCATTATAATAATGAGAAAATGTTAGAAAGTCCAAGATCTATCTTTGTTTCAACAAAAATGATTTTCGGAAATTCGGATTTAAAAATAACCTATTTTAAAAACCTATTTTTCAACTCCAAAATGAGTATTTTATATTAAATATGAAGGATTTAGGGAATAGGTATCATAAAGGAATAGTTTTGATGAGTAAAGCTTAGATCTACTAAGTGATAGTTTCAAAATAAGAGAAGTTTATAAAAGTCATGCTAGCATTATGTTTCAACCCTAACAACTAACTTAAAATTCGTAATAAGAAAAGGTTGATATGTGAACACCTATTTTCCCACCCTAAAATAAGAGTTCTATTATAGAAATGGAAGCCTTAAGGAGTAGGTTTGATTAGGATTTAATTTTTGAAAGATTGAATGAGTTTTACATAAGAAACAATCTCAAACATAACTTTCAAAATTCGGATTTAGAAATAACCCCCATTTAAACACCTATTTTCAATTACCAAAATGAGGATTTTAATAGAAAAATAGAAGTTTTAGGGAATACATGTAATAAAGACTTAATTTTGACAAGGATAAGTGAAATTTATCAAGATATAATCCTAAAACAAGGAAAGTTTTCAAAATATAGATTAAACAATGTTTTCATTCTCTAAAATTTTGTAAAATTCGTAACTTAGTAAAATCCCTATTTAAACATCTATTTTCCAACTCCAAAATGAAGAATTTCATTGAAATAATGAGGGCGTTAGGCATATAGGTCAATAGGGTTGTATTTTCATAAAAACAAATGTGAATTTGCAAGAAATAACGTTAGTTTCTCAAATTAAGTAATTTAAAAGGTTTTGAAAAGCAAAGGTTTCTTGAAAGAATTTTTTGTAATCAAACATCATTAAGGATATACATATAGATAGCTCATCTCATGGCATTCATGATAATAACTTGTAGATATTGCACATACATGTAATATATTTGGTAGGAACAAAGCTTAAGGAGATAATGTCTTTTAAATCCCATCAAACATTGTCTAAAAAAAAATGAATTAACATATAGAGATAAATTCATTTAAGGTATTAATATTTCAAGTGGTTAAAAAGAGGTATCAATATTTGACTCTTAATGAAATTAAGAAAACTTAATTGAAAATTAATCGAAACATTGATATCTTAAATGAACTTTACAAAACATTGATTCATATTTTATTTGTCCATTGATTATAGTAGTACTCAAACAAAAAGCCAACCAAAATTCAAAAGCTATATGAGAGTTCGAAATTCTTGGGAAAATAGAGCAATACGATGCTAAAAAAATAATATTCATCAATCGTTGTATTCTTTGCCCTATGACATACAAATATCTGCAACCCAAAAGCCGCCAAAAATAAAATAAGAAAAACTATAAAAATAGAAAGTCCATAAAATCTATAGATATAAAGTAAATGAGTAAATTACACTAGATGGTATCAATGTTTGAGGGTACCTTCATTTAAGTTATCAATATTTCAAGTAGTTAAAAAGATGTATAACATTAAGCAAAGTTAATTTAAGATATCAATATTTTGATTAATTTTCAATTAAGTTTCTAAATTTTTCATTAATGATCAATTATTAATATCTTATTTGACTTACTTTGTAAAACGTTGATACATTTTTTCTAACCACTTGAAACCATGATATATTAAATAAATTTATCCACAAACGTTGATTCTTTTTTTTTAAATCATTTGAAATGTTAATACCTTAAATAAGTTTTCCCTCAAATGTTGATATATTTTGGTATATTTACCCTAAAGCAAATAAAAGGCTAAATAAAATGTCACAAACAACATATAACTCGAACTTTTCTATTACAAGTTATGACTTTATTGAAAGTTTCCCAAAATATAAAAAATGTGTTTTTGAAAGTCTTAACATCTAAATTTGTCCAAAAAAATGATGTTGCTCATAACCTAAGTTACTGAGCTTTATTCGTTGACATGTTCTATATAGAATAGGTACCGAAAATTATAAAATTACCATTGAGTAGTTTTTATCTCATTTTTCCATATACATATACGTGTTCACCACTGCTTCCAACTCAACAATACCCAGCCCAAAATTGGGGGCAAGAAACCCGTGTACAAATCCTTCTAATCACTTGATCCTTCTTTTGTAACTCATTTAAAACGACCTTCTGTTATGACACGAAGTCACAGGACTCGAAGGCCACCAATACATTTACAAGATTACATCACGAAATAAAACAGATGTATTCTGTTTTAAATAACATAGCAATATACAGTTGTATTGGAATATCTAGCATGTTTGTTTCATGTAACAGATTAGAAAGATAACAGCTAAGCAACATGTGTAGAAGTTGTCTTTTGTAACCGTAGAAACAGTTATCAAACATAGCTGGCAAAGATTGTAAAATAAAAAAACAAACTGTAAGGATCTGGAGAACATATAAAAGAGAGAAAATAGAACAGAGGAGGACACGAGTTTTTACCCAACATAGATCTGAGCAAGGAGCCTACTGGAAGCTCGAATTCCAGATTTCTTCCAACATTTACATCTCGCACAGACATGATAATCAAAGTATTAGAACAGAAAACACACACAGATCTGATCTTGAATCATTCGTAAATACTTAAACACTTAACCCTAGTTTTACTTTAGAAAAGAAAATACAGAGAAGAAGATAAGAAGAACATACCTCGAGTGTGTCGGAAGAGAGAGTGTGAGGGAACTTAGGGTTTTATTTTTACCTTCACACGTGAGAGTATTAAGTGCCCGTGTGGGTCTATCATTGGTGCTTTCATTGATTTTTTTTCTTGCGATCACCATGGCTGATGGTACCAGGAGTATTTCTCGTTTACAAGATGAATTGCAACAACATGACAGTAAGATTTCTTCATTAGAATCAAAAACTGATCGCTTGTTATCAGATATGGCTCAAGTTTTACAATTTGTTAAACTTCAAATGGATAATCAGAATACTACTAGCCATAGTAGTGGTTCATCATGTTACAATGATAATAATCAATCCTCATTCATTCGGAACATCAAATTAGAGCTTCCAAAATTTTCTGGATCGAATCCTCTTTCTTGGTCATTTCAAGCAAATCAGTTTTTTGATTTTCATAATGTTCCTGATACGGAACGATTGAAATTAGCCTCTTTTGCTATGGAAGGAGATGCTTTGGATTGGTACCAATGGTTGTTTAGAAATGGGTTGTTATCTACATGGTCTGCTTTTGTTAAGGCATTAGAGACTCGATTTGGTCCTTCTTTATTTGATGATTACCAAGGAAAGTTATCTAAATTGGTTCAGACAGGATCTGTCTCTGAATATCAACATGCTTTTGAATCCCTTTCAAATCATGTCAATGGTCTCTCGGAGGATTTTCTTAAGAGCTGTTCATATCTGGTCTTAAACCACTATTGCAGCAGGAAGTTCTAGCTTGTCAACCCTCTTCTTTTACATGCTATTAGTCTTGCTAAACTACATGAATCTAAATTTCATCACCTTAGTATGACCACTCCTACACCTATTTCATCGCAACCTAAACCTTTTTCCAAAATCCACTGTCCAATCTTCTTATACACCACCCTCTTCTATTTTTCCAAACCTAAACAGAATATTTCATCTACATCATCTTCTTTTTCTACCACAAAAAAATCTCTTCCTTTTAAAAGACTTACTCCTTCTGAAATGGCCATTCGAAGGGAGAAGGGTTTATGTTTCAATTGTGATGACAAATTTAGCAAAGACCATATATGTAAAGCAAAGTTTTTGATGATTATACAACCTGACAATGATTCGGAGGATGATAGTTCATATGAGATTGAATTGGGTGATAATTCTGATATTTCTAATACAGTTGAAATTAGCTATCATGCTTTATCTGGAGTTTCTGTTCCTAAAACTTTGAAATTAAGAGGAACAGTTGGGGGAAAAGCAGTGTCAATACTTGTTGATTCTGGGAGTACTCATAATTTTGTGCAGGAACAAGTGGCTAAACGATTACGTTTACCATTCTTGCTGCTAATTCTTTTCAAGTCATGATTGGTAATGGTGAACGACTGACTTGTTCTGGGTTGTGTAAAAACGTACCACTTATTTTGCATGACAGTGAGTTTCTGGTGGATTTTTATGTTTTACCTATTCAAGGGGCGGATATGGTTTTGGGAATTCAATGGCTTACTACTCTTGGTCCAATTACTGTGGATTATTCTACTCTTACAATGCAATTTATGTTGAATGGGCAGCCCATAATTCTTCAGGGTAATTCTGCTATTGATCCTAAGCAGATTGAGCCACATCAGTTCCATAAATTGATGAAATCTGACAATGTGGCTTATTTCTTTAGTCTTGTGGCTCAGAGGGAGGATAATTGTCATGATACCACCAGCAATAGTGCTGTAGAAACACTATTGGGCAGATTTCATAAACTTTTTGAGTCTCCTTCATCATTGCCACCTTTACGAGATGTCCAGCACCATATTCATTTACAAGAGGAGACTCAACCTATTAATGTCAGGCCTTATCGCTATCCTTATTTCCAGAAAGCGGAAATTGAGAAGTTAATTCAAGAAATGCTTGATTCGGGAATTATTCGACCCAGTACCAGTCCTTTTTCATCACCAGTCCTCTTGGTGAAAAAAAAAGATGGCTCATGGCGTTTTTGTGTAGATTATCGAGCTCTCAATCATGCCACAGTATTGGATAAGTTTCCAATTCCCACTATTGATGAGTTACTTGATGATTACATGGAGCACAGATTTTTTCAAAGTTAGATTTGCGTGCTGGTTATCATCAGATTCGTATGTTTCCTGGGGATATTCATAAAACAGCTTTTCGTACTCACGAAGGCCATTATGAGTTTTTGGTAATGCCCTTTGGGCTCACTAATGCTCCTTCCACATTTCAGGCTATTATGAATTCTATTTTTAGACCCTATCTCAGAAAATTTGTTATTGTTTTCTTTGATGATATCTTGGTTTACAGTACATGTATGGAAGCTCATCTTACTCATTTGACTCAAGTTTTTACTAGTTTGGAAGAACATCAGTTTTATGTGAAGAGATCTAAATGTTCTTTTGCTCAATTCAAGATTGACTATTTGGGTCATATTGTATCAATGGATGGGGTAACACCAGATCCGAGTAAGGTTCAAGCAATTTCTGAGTGGCCTATTCGTACTAATCCTAAACAATTAAGGGGTTTTTTGGGTCTTACTGGTTATTATCGACGCTTTGTAAGACATTATGCATCCATTGCAGCACCTCTTACAAATTTATTGAGGAAAGAAGCTTTTGTGTGGGATGAATGTGCTACTGTTGCTTTCTCTAATCTTAAGGCCGCCCTAATGACAACACCAATTTTAGCTCTTCCTGATTTTTCTCAGACATTTATTGTAGAATCTGATGCTTCAGGTGCTGGAATGGGAGCTGTGTTACATCAGAACAATCACCCTATCGCTTTTTTCAGCAAAAAATTTCTTTGCGACTTTGCAAAGCTGGAGCTTATGTCAGGGAAATGGTGGCTATAGTGGAAGCAGTAAAAAATGGAGACACTATCTTTTGGGGAGACATTTATTATTAAGACTGATCAGAAAAGTCTTAAGGAAATCCTTACTCAGGTAATTCAAACACCTGAACAGCAACAATATCTCGTTAAACTGCTAGGATATGATTACGAGGTTGTTTATAAACCAGGTATAGAGAATAGAGTTGCAGATGCATTATCGCAAAGCTTTTTTGATGAAGCTCAGCTTTTTGCTTTATCCTTACCTTCTTTTGACTCTGTTACACTACTTAAAACAGAGTTTAAAGATAATAAGGAATGGTAGAAATGGATGTTGGATTGTGAACAAGGAGTTTCTCTGCCATGGCCACTTACAGTCAGAGATGGTTTGCTTTTTTTGGGCAACAAGATTTTTATTCCACCTCATGCTTCTATTATCAATTTGCTGATATTAGAATACCATACTTCTCATATGAGTGGACATTTGGGAGTTTTAAAAACTTTTAAAAGACTCAATGAATCGTTTTTTTGGAAAGACATGAGGAAGGATATGGAGGAATTTGTGAAGCGCTGCCATGTCTGTCAACAAATCAAATATTTGACAACCAGTCCAGCAAGACTACTCCAACCTTTACCTATTCCTCAACATGTCTTTGAGGATCTTTCTATGGATTTCATTACTGGATTGCCAGTATCTAAAGGGTATTCAGTACTATTAGTAGTTGTCGATCGACTAACTAAGTACTGCCATATTGGTCCTCTGCTGCTACATATTCAGCTACTTCAGTAGCATCATTATTTGTAGACATTGTTATTAAATTGCATGGATTTCCTAAATCCATTGTGTCAGACAGGGACAAAGTTTTCATGAGTCGTTTCTGGAATGAACTTTCGATTGAGTGGAACACTTTGAAAATGAGTTCAGCCTATCATCCTCAATCTGATGGTCAGACTGAGGTCATGAATCGATGTTTGGAACATATTTACGAGCTTATGTTATGGACTCCCTACACTTTGGCCTAAGTTCTTACCTTGGGCTGAGTATTGTTTTAACACTAGTTATCATACTAGTGCTAACATGACCCTTTCAAGCATTGTATGGGAGACTTCCTCCTAATATTCCTCAATACATACAAGGCCAATCTACCTTAGAGGCAGTGGATCATGAATTGAAGACTCGAGATGATATTTTAAAACCTTGAGAGCTAATTTAGCTCAGGCTCAGCTTCGAATGAACAGGTAGCTGACTCCACAGATCGACTTAAAATTTGAAATTGGGGATTTAGTGTACGTGAAGCTTCAGCCCTATAGGCAAACTTCTTTAGCCAATAGGCTTTCTTACAAGCTCTCACGACGTTATTATGGGCCTTTTAGGATCCTAAAGAAGATTGGAACTGTAGCATATCAGTTGGATTTACCAGATCATTCAAGACTTCATCCGGTATTCCATGTTTCTTTACTTAAAAAAGCTTATGGAGACTCATTTCCTACAATTCCACTTCCTCAGGACTCTTTTGAAAATCATCCTATACTTCAACCGTTAGCTATTTTAGATTCTAGAGTTTTGGTGCGACAAGGAGTTAATGTTCCCCAACTTTTGATTCAATGGGAGACTCTACCTACTGAGGATGCTTCTTGGGTGGATTTATCAGATTTCAAGAGGGATTTTCCCGATTACCACCTTGAGGACAAGGTGTTTTTCTCAACACCGGAGGAACATGTTATGACACGAAGTCACAGGACTCGAAGGCCACCAATACATTTACAAGATTACATCACGAAATAAAACAGATGTATTCTGTTTTAAATAAAATAGCAATATACAGTTGTATTGGATATCTAGCATGTTTGTTTCATGTAACAGATTAGGAAGATAACAGCTAAGCAACATGTGTAGAAGTTGTCTTTTGTAACCGTAGAAACAGTTATCAAACATAGCTGGCAAAGATTGTAAAAAAAAACAATACTGTAAGGATCTGGAGAACATATAAAAGGAGAGAAAATAGAACAGAGGAGGACACAAGTTTTTACCAACATAGATCTGAGCAAGGAGCCTACTGGAAGCTCGAATTCCAGATTTCTTCCAACATTTACATCTCGCACAGACATGATAACAAAGTATTAGAACAGAAAACACACACAGATCTGATCTTGAATCATTCGTAAATACTTAAACACTTAACCCTAGTTTTACTTTAGAAAAGAAAATACAGAGAGAAAAGATAAGAAGAACATACCTCGAGTGTGGAAGAGAGAGAGAGTGTGAGGGAACTTAGGGTTTTATTTTTACCTTCACACGTGAGAGTATTAAGTGACCTAAAAAAAAAAAAAAGTGATCTACCTCAACAGTAAATCGAAAGACCTAAATGATCTACCTCACGCTTAAAGTAGGGCTACTTCATATGGTAACCCAGCAGGCGTCATTTCTATCACACACTTGTTTATTGTGCTCATAATAAAGTAATGAAGCATAATTTTTCAAAGGTCGAGACGATCAAATGATGTATTCACAAATGGAATACTTCACCAGTCACTTGTATAAGAAGCCTGAACCCCACCGCTGACACCCTACTAGTCATGGATGAAAAATGTGGACTTCAAATTCCATAACTAGCTTAATGACATAATTATCGCAATTTGAGGAATTATCTAAAATGGAAGTTATCAATGCTTAGACAAGTTTGGTTGCTCGTCTTCATGTCATTTTTGTTAAGTGTGTAAGGTTGAAAGTCAAAGTAGTATTGGGTATGTGGTCCATGAGAGTTGAAGTCTCCTGGGTAAGAAATTCACAAATCATAATGATAATTACAGAAAAAAAAGGGATGATCGATTATCTTTCGTAATTTGCAGAACATCACTTTGTTGCATACAACAAACCTATAATTTGGTTTGAATTTTAGAAATTCGCAGGCCTTTTTATTTTTATTTATTTAATTATTTTGTCATTACTATGGAAAAAGGAAATTTGAACCCAACACCTCATACTTAAAAGACTAGAGGTGATGCCAATGGGCTATTAAGCCATTGACAAATTTGTAATCACTTGTTTTATTTCTTATAGCCACATTTAGCCATTAACAGCTTAAATGATGCTTATAGGGCTTTAAAAGAGTTAAGAGTGGAGCTTTTAGAGACTCTGGTTCAACTCATTTAAAAATTATTGAGTTCAAACTCAAGCAACGAGCCAAACATTTTATTGAGCCTGAAATTCAAGATGAAACTCAGCTCGTTTGGATAACAAGTTTACTTCAAACTTGAGTTCACCTCGTTTATGAATCAAGTTTGAGTCAAGATGATCATTTTATCAAGCTTGAAACAAGATTTATTTTAAACAGAAGCCCGAGTCATTTTTCCCTTAAATTTTTTATATCTTAATATTTTTCTAACCTTAAAATAGCATGTAAGAGATGCAAAATATATATACATATATATTAATGAAAATTAGGTTTTAACTAAATATTTATATATAATATATCACACACACACATATATATACAAGCCTGATAACAAAACTTGTTAGCGATCCTAGTCGTGAGCTTGTTTGTAATCGACTCATAGGTTTAAATTAGAGTCCGAGATCTAGTTTGTTCTTAGCTCAAACTCGAGTGAATTCGAGTTTAATCTTTGAAGTGTAGATTAGCACTTATTGTGGGTTTTTCAATAAGACAGTGTCTATGTTGAAAGGTTGAAAACAAAATTTATGTGTAGCAGGCACAAAAGTTTTAATGAATATTAAGTGCGATCCCTATGTGAAGAGTTTTAAGTTTCCTATTAGATGATGTAAGAAAGTGCAAATATATGTATTAATTATGATGGTAGATAGAATTCCTATACATCGATGAGAGAATTTTCCCTATTTGTAAATCTCATTAATTATATAGCAAGGGACTACCATCATTAAAAAAAAAAAAAAGCCGTCACACGGTCACATCTGTTCTAGCTAATACTTAGAAATACAATTTCTTGGAATATACCAAATTCATAAGTAGCTATCTATTACCAAAGCTAATGACTTTGATACAAATTAATGTCAGTTTTCTAACACTATGGGAGAGAATGACACGTACAAACTCAAAAGACACAAGAATGGAATTGCTATTACCTATACTCGATTTATATAAATCATGTTTTTAAAACATTTAGATACAAAAGATCCTTATAAAAGAGAGAGCCTTCGAGAGATATTACATGTCAGGTACTTATACACATCCATACTTTCACTTAATGAAGATATTCCTCTGAAATCAACACATGAAACACCATGTCTTTTTGGTTAACAAGCTTAAAGATGCAAACATCACGATCACGTAGAGGAACTTGGGCTCTAAAATCACTCCACCCAGCACAAAACCTTGCCTCTTTGAAAACTGAATTCACTAGATGGCACCACATATTGACACGCCATGAGCGTGACATTTGAAGGACTTTTAGGGTCACCCATCTTGTTGTTCTTTCTTCTAGATTCCTGACGAAATCATTAGGCAAATGCTGAACAAACAAACATCAAGGGAAAGATTATCCTTAACCATGACAAATGTAGTATTTGCAAGATATTCCAGATTATTATGTTTTTACCAATGAATATTTCATTTTGACTTCTGAAAACACGATCTGGAAGAAGGGAGAGGTCGATTTGATTCTACTTGCTGCTTCAACAGTCCTGGCTCCAGGGGATGAATCGGTTGTGGAGTGACGAGGCATCTGGGCTGCCATTTCGCTTGCCTGATTCGAGAATTGCCTAGCCTTTCCTGCATATATCAAACCCAAGATTTAGAAAAACGACATTTGAACTCTTCTGAACTATAATTATTCATTCACAAAACACAACTACTTCCAAAACTTAAATAGTAAAATTTCCAAACCATCAAGGTCATGTTTTGAGCCATGTGGGTGCATCATTTTTATCTTCAAACTCGTGGTCTCCGTTGTTTTTCCATGCATAAACTGTTTGGCTTTTGCCTTCTCGTTTTCAGCCTTCCTTTTGCGGCTTGGCGAAGCATCAGGGGAGGATTCTTGTACTACATGAACATTATCATTATCATTATCATCATCTTCTTCTTCAATCTTAGGTGACAAGAACTCACTATCATTAGCACCCACACTCGGCTTCTTTCGGCCAACAGAATTGTTATAAGGATAATCTATCTCGAGCATTGTGGTGTCGAATATCATTACATTGAATTTGGAATTTCCTTCGTATCGAAATACTATAAAGAAATTTGTGCCTATGGAGTAGTACTTGACAAAATCTCTCCATCCTCCCGACATCCAGACCATGTTCTCGTGCTCATTACTCTTGACCAAATCCATTTGCCAAGTTTTACTATCTGGAACTTCAAGGAAAACTTTGTCTGAGAGAAGTTTTCCATGTTTACAGATGAAATTCTTCGGAATATGCTGCACAAAAAAATGAAAAAAGAAAAAAAGTGCCAGAATAATTTGCTTTCTTGTTATATAAGCTCCTATAAATTAAAAATGGTGTTTAAAAAATGTATAAAAAGAAGAAGTAAGAAAGAATTACAAGTTTTTCTATCTTGAGTGTCTCGGGAAGTATTACTTTGTGGAAATGTGGAGTCTCTGACTCAAACCATTTCATTTTATCTTCTTCTTGGCAAAAACGATCCATTGTTCTTCAATTATATCTCTTCTCCATTAAGAAATCAACAAAAAGTATGAAACAAAGAAGTAAGAGCGAAGAAAAGGAAGTAATAGTACCACTAAAAGCTGAAATGCTGAACGTGGAAGACGAACTAACTTTGCTGCTAAAGAGCAAGGAGGACTTTATACCAAAAATGTTGAAGTTTGGTACATGTTGGAGCTTATGCGGTTTCATGTTAAATCATGTAATTATTAAAATAAATACAATTATTAGAATATTAATTATTTTAATAGTATAATCACACTTGAGCCGTTAATATTTGACGATACCAGCTTCGTACAAGAGCATAGAATTTCCTATTAACTTTACTCAAAAATTAAATTTAGTATTAAATTTTGAAATAATCATTTTAATATTTAATTGAATTTTTATGATTATTTTTACTACCTTCATTATACTATATAGTCTATTTTTTGACGTAAAAGAAATAATTTATCAATGTTGCACGATGTTAAGAAAAAATAGTAAAAATTCAATAATATCTCATCTCTCTTTTATGTTAATAAATAAAGTAAATAATATATAGAGAGGAAATAAAAGTAGCTATAATAATAAAATTTAGTTAAGTATAAAAATGAATAACCACTTTAAAGTGTGGATACATTTGTTGCAATAAAGCCATGCCAAAAAAGGTAAGAGTTGAAAACTTTTTACCTACTCCGTCCTGTGCAGAAGTTTATCAGAAGCATGAAATTTTCATGTAGTACCTAGACTCGTGTACCAACCAAAAGCTTCATCATGATTGTCTACTCATATATATATATATATATATATTGACTAATAACATCATGATTATTTAATTAGTCTTGGTTAGTTTTGCAAAAATTATGGTTTACGAGCTTTTTTATTCCACTTCTTAATTTTCATTATTTTAGTCTCGTTTCAAAACTATTATTAAATTGTGTGTATTACAACAAGACATATGAAAGTATAAATATGTATATATATATATATATGATTCTCTTATAAAATTTAATACTCTAGCAAGTTAAACTCATTTTAACGATTTATTTTAATCGATTTTATTTTTTAAATGAAATATTTTTCTAAAATATTAAACTATATTTCATATAAGTCCTATTTCTTTTAATAAAAATATTATTTAAGAAACATTTTCTCTATTTTCTTTTGTTTATTAGGTTAAAAGAATTTTCTCACACCAAACCGAAAAATATAACCCATTATAAGTAAACAACTTACACTTTTTAAAACAAAACATCATTTTTTTTTTTTTAGTTACTCTCTACAGCTCTTTTTTACAGTAAAAAGTAATTTCTTTTTTATATTATTTCTGTAAATAACTTGTATTATATTTTAAAATGTTAACTAGTTTATTGGATTAAAAAATCTCAGTACTTTTTAAAGAATTATACCATTAAGCTAAAAACGTTGAAATTATTAATCTTAAATAATCCTTTACATTCAATATTTTCATTTCCACATAAAACCTTGAATTTGGTAGACTTATGATGGTGTGTTTAGATAATTTAATAATATAAGCCTAAGAGTTATATGAACCACGCAAGTCAAACGCTGGAAAAATAATTTCCAGGAAAATATATTTTCGCTAGACAATTGGGTAAATGAAATCATCCAGGGACTAGGGTTTCAAAATATTGAACTTTTAAATTATTTCTTGATTCTCACCATCTTTAAAGTGAAATAGATCATTACAATTTTTGGCCATTATAGATCATTAGAATTTAAATAAATACATATCAAACAATAATTAATATATATGTATCTCTCCATGAGATATATACAGGATATGCCATTAGAAAATTCTTGAGTATATATTATACTCTACGAATGATATATACATAATGAGTAATATCAATGATATTCTAATACGTGATTATATAAGTGATAATTATTTTAAAAACTATCATTTAGATTATTCATTTATTAAAATATAATCAATAATAACTTATCACGTGTATATATACATGCTGTGTACTACTTATCCAATATTTTTTCACTCTATTAAAGAAAATCACAGGAGATTATATGTATATTCACTTGCGTGATAACAGCTGCTGAGATGGGTTAAATGTGTCAATTTTGCTAGGCTATTATGATTTATGACAGTTTTAGGTTAAACGTCTAGAGGCAAAAGGCTTTATTATTATTCCCAATTTACTAGTCTACTCCTTGTCCTATATGTGCAGGGCAAGAGGTCGTACGTGACGCAGCTTTTGACAGAGATATCCTGTACGTCGATGTCGTGCAGGCAGAAGATTTGTTGATTCCAACGTTATTATTCTCCGTGTAAATTGTTTTATGCGATGTCGAGATGAATTTAGAAATAATGATAATTGTATACCGTTCTACAATCTTGTTATTACAAAGAGCAAAATTAGATTACATGAAAGCTAGGAACAAATCAAATATCGCTGCTTACCGATAAAACTTCATTTATTTGATGAATAACTATCAAATTTTCCTTTTATTATTATTATTATAAAAGAATGGTTATTGTATTTAGTTAAACTTTATATGCACAATAATACTCCACCATAAATGTTTATTATTTGAAAAGATGAATAGCAATTTATCCATCAAATCTATGAGCAGCTATTCACACCTAAAATAACATTAATTTTTCTAAAAGTAAACATTATTTAAACATATTATAAGTTACAACCATATTCTTTTATACAAAAGCATATTACCTGGCTTGGTTTTTCCATATTATAGGCACAC
This sequence comes from Combretum micranthum, assembly GCA_024138025.1. Classification (NCBI taxonomy): domain Eukaryota; kingdom Viridiplantae; phylum Streptophyta; class Magnoliopsida; order Myrtales; family Combretaceae; genus Combretum; species Combretum micranthum. The sequence goes on along the minus strand of JAMXBD010000811.1, from coordinate 487,691 downwards.
TAGTCAACCTTTAAAAAGTCTCAAGTTTATGACATGCAGAGGAATGTCATGAAGAGATGCATAGGGAGGAGAAATAGAGCAACTTAATTTCCTCAAGCACACATATAATGCCAACTTGAACATGTTGTTCTTGAGGATTACTGTTTTGAATAATACTAAAACTTTAATAAAATATACAATTACATATATAAACTTTAAAATTGATTCATTTAGTACCTGAAAGAACTTTTTGTGCACACTAAGAATACCTATATTAATTTCTTTTAGGTATAAAATTGATCAATTTTAAAGTTTTTTAGTTACCAAATTGATCAATTTTAAATTTTAGGTATTAAGTTAATCAATTTTAAGGTTGACGTACCTAATCATTCCTTTTTTTTAAAGTGCAGATACCATATATGACATTATTTCTTGTTCTTGATATGATTTTAACCATTCTTATATCATTCATCGTTTGATCTTTTTGAGTAATCTTATTAGAGTAGTAGCATTTGTATGAAACTTGCCAACCCTTTCAATGTTCCAAATGAGGGGAAGAAAGCTTTAACTTATAGTTTCAACCTTTGATATGGATCACTAAGTAGACCAATTGTTGATGGCATCCATGAATCAAGACAATCACAACTGTTGATGAGATATATTGGGCTTTGTATGGGGTTTGTATAAGATAATTTTATAATTTATATGATATGATTATTTCATCATATCAATTTCAGGATCTTTGAACTTCATAATTTTCACAACAAAATAAATAAGATACATATATTTATCTATAGCCATATCAATATCTTGAATTTGAAGAATAAGAATAAGAATATTTTAATTTCTTCAAGATCACCTTATCCTTCCAATCCAACCTTATTTCACCAAAGAAATGATTTCTCTTCCTTTCCCTTAATTTTTTTATGATGGATTTTCAAAGTGAAGACAAGAGTGAACATTTTTTTTTTTTTTACTTTAATATCAACTCTTGTATATAAGGGTAGGAAGAGGACCATACCTCTTCATGAAATGGTAAGGGTGTCTTCCATCAAGGCACCCATTATGAAGAGTCATGTCATTTAGATTAAAAGTCACAACTCTTCTAAAATAAACTTACACAATGGGCCACAAATTCTAACATTCTTCCACTTGGCCCATATATGTTTCTTAATAACTTAAAATAAAAATAATGTGTACGCTAACATTATTCTAAGTCTTCATTATGTTGATTGTACCGTTATATCACATTAATTAAATTAAAAATTAATTAGAGTCATGGCGGTTGTACGTCATCATCTCGACATAGTTCCTTCCATGTACTACATAATTAATCTCTAATTAGACCTTAACTTAATGAAGAGATAAATAAAGGTCTAACTTTAATGTCTTTATGAAGATAATTCCTATTAACATAATTCTATTTCAATCATGTATACAATATAGAAAACAGGAAATAACAGAAATACTGTAATTGAGCTCGAGAGTGTCATACAAACAAAATACAATAATTTTTAATCAGGACGTCCTATAATGCCCATTCTTTCAACATATTCTCTAAAAACATTAGGTGCTAATCCTTTTGTTAATGGATTTGCAATCATTACTTTTGTACTAATATGTTCGATTGACACCTTTTGTTTCTGAACTTCTTCTTTAACGGCCAAGTATTTAATCTCCATATGTTTTGCACCCTTTGAATACTTGTCGTTCTTTGAGAAGAAAACCTACAGAGTTGTCACAGTAAATTTTCAGCAGTCTACTAATAGTGTCGACACCTTAAAGCCCCGAAATAAAAATTCCGCAGCCTAAATCATGAATTGTGGCCTCAAAGCAAGCCACAAATTCTGCTTCCATAGTCGATGCAGCAATGACAGACTGCTTCGCACTCTTCCATGAGATTGCCCCTCCAGCTAATAGGAACATGTAACCAATCACCTCTAACTGATCGGACCTTCTATAAGTGAGCATGTGGTCCTTTTTCCTTGCAAGTATCTCAAAACTTTCTTGCAGCTTCCAGTGATCCAATCCTGGATTACTTTGATATCTGCCTAACATCCCAACACTAAACTGATGTCGGGTCTTACAAGTTTGAAGATACATCAAACTCCCAACAACAGATGCATAAGGAATTGTTGCCATTTGTTCTCGTTCCAAATCATTCTTTGGACATTGCATATACCAAATTTATCTCCTTTCTGAATTGGAACTATACCTGCTAACATTATCCATCTTAAATCTTTCTAGAACTTTATTGATATAAGCCTTTTGGGATAAGCCTAACAATCCTTGTGATCTATCACGGAATATTTCAATTCCTATCACATATGTTGCCTCTCCCATATCTTTCATTTCAAAGCTCTTAAAGAAAATTTGGTTTCACGTAATAAACCAAAATCATTAGCAGCAATTAGATATCATCAACATATAGGACTAAAAAACAAATTGCTCCCACTAACTTCATATATACACCGATCAACGGTGTTTCTTTAAACCAAAAGAAGTTATGGTATCATTGAACTTAAGATACCATTGGCGAGAAGCTTGTTTAAGTCCATATATTGACTTAAGTTTACATACCATATGCTCCTTTCCTTTAATTGAGAAGCCTTCAGGTTGGTCCATATAAACTTCTTCTTCCAAATCTCCATTAAGAAAGGCGTCTTAATCCATTTGGTGTAACTCTAGATCATAATGAGCAACCAAGGAAAATGATCCTAAGTGAGTCTTTCTTTGAGACCGGTGAAAAAGTTCTTTATAATCAATACCATCTTCTGAGTGAAGCCTTTGGCAACAAGTCTGGCTTTATGCCGTTCAACATACCATTTGAGTCTTGCTTGTCTTAAAGACCCATTCACAACCAACTCTTTTACATTCTTTTGGCAATTCAATGATTCTCCAGACTTGGTTTTGATCCATAGAATTCATTTCATCTTTCATGACATTTACCCACTAGAGAATCATTGCACTCCATGGCTTGTGAGAACGAAACTGGATCATTGCCAATTCCTATGTCAAGTTTAACCCTAAGTGTAGAACCACATAATCATTAGAAATAGCATATCTTCTCTCTCTTTGAGATCTTCTTAATGCTGTTTCATGTGGCTCCTCTACTAAAGGGGTATCATTTATAACTTCATGATGTGTTTGATCCATTACTTGTTGTTCTTCACTTTGGTGAGTTCTACAATATTAGGATCAATTGGCTTAGAAGGTAAAAGTATAGGAACTTCTACCCTAACTTCTTTAATGCACACATCATGTTGTTCTTTACTCCCTAATCTCACCATTTTCAATGAACTTGGCATTTCCGGTTTCAACAATTCTTGTACTATGATTAGGACAGTAAAACCTAAATCCTTTGGACTTTTCAGGATATCCTATAAAGAATCCACTAACTGGTCTAAAGTCCAATTTCTTTTCTTGTGGATTATAAAACCTTACTTCTGTAAGACAACCCCACACATGTAGGTGTCTTAAACTAGGTTTCCTTCAACTCCACAGTTCAAATGGGGTCTTTGGAACTGCCTTACTAGGAACCCTGTTCAGCAAATATACTGCAGTTTTCAATGCATAAACCCACATGGATATAGTTAAAGATGAATAACTTAATATACTCCTAACCATGTCCAATAATATACAATTATGCCTCTCTGCAACACCATTCTGTTGTGGTGTACCTGGCATAGTGTATTAAGTACATATGCCATGCCTTTCAAGAAATTTGGCAAATGGACCTAAACATTGTCCTGATTCATCATACTTCCCATAATATTCACCACCCCTATCTGATCTTACAATTTTTACTTTTCTATCTAATTGTCTCTCAACCTTATTAATGCATACCTCAAGGGCATTCACAGATTGAGATTTTTCATGCAAAAGATAGATATAAGTATAACGTGAAAAATCATCAATAAAGATGATAAAATACTTTTCTCCACCAAAAGATGGAGCATCAAAAGGTCCACATATATCTACATATGTAATTTCAAGAAGTCGCATGCTTCTTATGGCTCATTTCTTAGTATGTTTGGTTTGTTTCCCTTTAATACAATCAACACACATTCCAAGGTCAGTAAAATCCAAAGTAGGAAGAATTTCATTCTTTACTAATCCTTGTAATCTTTCTTTAGATATTTGACCTAAGCGTTTATGCCACAAGTAAGCAGAGTTATCATTAACCAAACCACGTTTGGTTCCAATATTATGATGCGAGGTTAATAAGGTCTTAGCAAAATAATCATCAAGCTTAAACTTGTAAAGACCATCACATAAAATTCCCGAACCATACAGTTTATTGTCCTTATACAAACTGAAAGATTCAAATCCAAACTTAAAAGAAAAACCTAATACATCAAGTTTTGATAAAGAAACTAAATTGGGAGAAAATGTGGGAACATAAAGGGTTTGGAACAAATTTAAGTGATGCCTAGTCTCCAAAATCAAGCTTAAGTTCCAATTCCTTCAATTGAAGCTTTGTTTCCATTTCCCATGAACACAAAATTCTCATCTGGCTTTATAGTTTAGATTGTAAGGAATCCCTGCATCGTATTGGAAATATGAGTTGTTGAGCCAGAATCAATCCACCAAGTATTATAAGGGACTTGTATAAGATTTGATTCAAAACAAACAAAAACACAAGGCTTACCTTTCTTTTCTAACCAAGCCTTACGTTTCAAGCAGTCTTTCTTCAAGTGTCCATCTTTCTACATAAATGGCACTTGATTTCCCTTTTGTGGATTTTTGCATCTTTAGAGGATTCATTTAGGTTATGTAAACATTTTTTCTTGCCTTTTCTAGCCCTTTTCTTTGAACTCGATGCAACTTTTTGATGACTTGTAAAATGAACAGAATGAGTCTTTTGGTTCTTTAATCTTGTTTCCTCCTGAATCAGCATACTGATCAATTCATTGATATTCCATTTATCCTTTATAGTGTTATAATTCATTTGAAAAGGCCCATACGTTTAGGAGGCAAGGAGTTCAATATAAACTATACAAAAAAGAACTCATCCACAGTCATTCCAAAGTCCTTAATTTTGCTGCTATATTCGTCATTTCAAGGACATGCTCATGCATAGTACGAGACCCATCAAATTTCATGTTGGTCAAAGTACCCATCAATGTACTAGCAAGAGACTTAGCAACAGTTTGAGAACGCTCTTCCACAAATTTAATGAATTCCTTAGCATTATCAGTTTAGGGAAGAGTAGCTTTAATGTTGTTTGCTACTGTCATTCTCATAAACATTAGGCTTAATCTGTTCGATCTCTCCCAAAGTTTATGGAGACGTTTTTCATCATCACTGCTTTCATCAGTTATAACAGTGGGTTTCTCAATTTGAAAGGATAAGTCAAGATCTAAAACACCTAAGTGAAATTGGACCTGCTCATACCAATCTGAGAAATTCAATCCATTGAATATTGGAATAGATGAAGCATAAGAATGTAGAGAAATAGGAACAGATACTGCAATAATAAAAGATACAGTAGGCATTAATGCTTTGAACAATCATAAAATTCAGATTCAATCAACTCATGGAATAACATAATTATATATATAAAACTCCACCTTTGGGTGATACTAAAATATATATAAACATTAATCATAACAAATAAGTATGCATACAATTTGAAAAATTTGCTATCTTTGGATATACAAATAAAATAAATAAAATATACTTATCATAAATACTTGCGTTATGTATTATAAGAACCAAAACCATCTTTGGAGGATTTATAATATCTTATAATACAAACTTTTCATTTACGCAAATATAATCTATTATGTCATTCACAAAAAAAATTCATGGATAAATTTAGAAACTTGAATGCGATGAAATTTATAAATGTAACGATTTGGCCACTTTGGTGACTAGAAAATCATCCATTATATAAATTTCATCTATAATAATTATAACCATACTCTATTCTTCAATGAGTAAGAAGTCAATAGAAAATTTCATGCAAACACATTCACATTACATAAAATATCCATAAATTAATAATTTAATTTAGTAAACATTTTTTTTAAACTGTCATACGAAACTCATGCAATTCAATTTCAAATGATGAACACCGTTGCTGTGTTTCTCCAGTGGTTAATTAATTCTACGTTGACCATCTTTCCAAGCTACATTGTTAATTTCATCTTCAATTAAATTACGGAATTTCATCTTAAATTGAATTACGGACAGAAATTCCATAAAATCAGTCCGCATGTTATTGGACTTCATTGTTCAACTGGCTAATAATTTATTAACAACAATTAAAAGAATTAAAAAAAAAATCGATTGCCATCTTTCTAATTATATTCGAATCCACTGTTTCAATAAAAGGTTAACATATACCAATGAAAGCAATATTCAATGGTTTCATTTCAAACCAATCAATGTCCCTTCACTTCATTGCAGTTACGACAAATTTAAAAACATTCCGAAATGGTACAATCCATTTAAAGAATTTCGTACTGCTTTAAAGAATTTCATAAGTCCAGAGAATGAACTGCTTTTATTAGGAAATTGAAAAAAAAAAAATTGTAGCAACCAGTTTTTATGTTTCCGGTGATTACAATGACCATTAAATATTAGTCCCATTTCAGCAAATCTGAAAGGAGTTTCATCCATCCAATTTTAGTGTCCATTATGGCAACTTAATCCATTAAATATTATGAATCAATCATAATAATTGAAAAACCATGAGTTCGTAAACCATGCTCTGATACCACATGTAAGATAATTTTATAATTTATATGATATGATTATTTCATCATATCAATTTCAGGATCTTTGAACTTCATAATTTTCACAACAAAATAGATAAGATACATATATTTATCTATAGCTATATCAATATCTTGAATTTGAAGAACAAGAATAAGAATATTTTAATTTCTTCAAGATCACTTTATCCCTCCAATCCAATCTTATTTCACGAAATGAATGATTTCTCTTTGTTTTCCTTAATTTTTTTATGATGTTTTCAAAGTGAAGACAAGAGTAAACATTTTTTTTTTTCACTTTAATATCAACTCTTGTACATATATATAAAGGCAGGAAGAGGACCATACCTCTTCATGAAATGGTAAGGGGTGTCTTCCATCAAGACACCCATTATAAAGAGTCATGTTATTTAGATTAAAAGTCACGATCTTCTAAAATAAACTTACACAATGGGCCACAAATTTTAACAGTTTGGGCTATGCTAAGCCCACTAAGGCTTGTGCAACTTGTTCATGGAATTGTTGACTGTTGTTTACTTATTAAGTTGTAATATAATATTTTCATACTTGACCATCAATAAGATATTTTCCTATCAATTGGTAAATTTTTCTCTTGGAAAGTGACAGGACATCCATGGCGTTATATCGATAACTTGGATGTTAATAGTGTTTTATCCTTTCATAAATATTTGCAAAGAGAAATAAAAGCTGTCAAAGCATTTGCTGAGAATTGGATTTTTAAGGGAAAAAAAATTATATATATATATATATATATCTCTAACGATGTTTAGCTAACGAAATTACTGAGTTTTAGTCGAATTTTTTTTTTTTTGAATTAATCTTGGTAGGGCTTTACCAAACTCATGGTTCACTTATCAAATCAAGAGGTTTTTTCTATTTGGCTTCTTCCTTTTTTTCTTTTTACGCTATTTGGATGGTATTTTTTTTATCTGCACTTTAGTTGCATTTGTATTTTATATGTATTTACTATGTAAGATCTGTTTATGAGTAAAAAATTTTATTTTTTTATCTATATTTGTTTTTAACGAATAATCTGATTAAAACAAATATGAAATAGATGTCAAACAGATATCAAATTTATAAAATTAAATTTATTAAATACTTATTGTATTCAAATTTTATTTTTGAAAAAGTAAAGTAATTTATAAAATATATTGTTTTGAGAAAATTATTTTTTGGAGAACATTTTGTCTGTTTTCTTTAGTTTGTCATGTTAAAAAGAATCCGTTAAGTGAATAACGTTGTTCTTTGTAGGAAAGAGTTTTTCTACTCATATTAAAAATTAAACCCCTTTAGGTGGAGCAACTTATACTTTTCACAAGAGAACATCATTTTTCAAGTTACTCTCTACAAGTCCTTTAAACTAAAAAAAAAATATTCTTAATCGATATTGTTGCAAATAACCTTGTACTATGTTTAATAATACGAACAATTTTTAGTGGATTAAAAAAAATATCAAAGCACTTGTTAAGGAATTATGATGGGTTGAATTAGGATTTGTCCTAGGACGGGAGTTTCACCTCTCAAAAAGTTCCGTGCAGTGCTCGACCATCCCTCCAAGCATTGTTTGTTGTTAATCTAGATGGCGAGCCAGCCTAATCTTCCTAAGTCAATTCTGAGCCTTACATTCTCACAAGGAGCACCCTCTTGGCTTTGCCACGATCCCTTATACATTTGGGAGGTTCAACTATATCAATTGGTTTCGGCCTACCTTGGCCTCATCAGGAGAGCGGCATCAACTCTCAACCAGTTTATCCACGAGAGGCTAGACCTGCCTTTAGAGATAACCCACACCATGAACGAACCTTCTGCTGATACCACTCATAACTCAATATGCTCGAGCTAAACACCACCATAAAGTCATCAACTCTCGAACCATGACAATTAGCCCAAGAAGCTAATCCATTACATTTAATTGTTGAAAAAGCCCATATTACCAAAATGGCTATCATTGCGTTCCCTTCCAGATAGTGGTTGAACATCTACGTCGTGACATTAACAATTTGGATCTTCTTGGTGATTTCTTCTTTCATTAATCATTAAGAGAAAGTTTTATGAGCAATTATTGAAATTCAAGGTTTCAAATTTTTCTTTCTTGACAAATGTCAGCTGATAAAATTGGTGTGTTTCATTTTCCTTTAACCAATTGAGCTTTCCAAAGCTAGTTAATTAACTTCATAAATTATGGAAGAAGCACTAGTATTGATAATATGATGCTTCATCAAGATTCATTTTTCATCCATGGACTTGCATAGAAAATTAAAATTTTCCAAGTATTGTTTGATGCTTTAAGCCCCAGCCCTGCCCCGCCCCTCCTCCCCTAATTTATAATATATATATATATATATATATACACACATATATATACATACATATATATATAAGTTGTATAAGAGCATTTTTATCTTAGTTACTTAAAGAGTTGCTTAAAATATTATTTCGTATCTAAAATAACTCTCTACTTTATCTGTCACTTTGAAAGAATTACTTATCTACTTTTTCCAAATTTTTATGGGTCCCATTTTATTTTATTAGCTTAAAATAATTTATATATATATATTATTTATAAAGATTACATATGTGTGAAATGACCAATAGGAGTAAGAGTGAGAGGCTTATATTTTGTAAAAATTAAATATGTGTAAAGGACCAATAAGAGGAGGAGTAAAAAGGTTACTTATCATAACAACTTTGTTGCTTTTTTTTTTTTTTTTGGTTGGTCATCTAACAACTTTGATTACTAAGCAACCCATTTTATTGCATAAACAACTCACATCACTCATTCCTCAGAGTTTTCACTAAATATTGAGGAATAAATCTGCTTTGATAGACTCTTTATTCTTTAATTAATTTTAGCTTTATTGGACTTCCCAACAATACTAAAATCATAATTGTTGGCTCAAAAGTCAAAGGGTAGAAACCTATTATAGTCTAAGTAAGTTCATAATTACAAGAGATAGCCTAGTAGAGATCAAATCCTGGTAGTTAAATGCATAACCTACTCTTCCTTAATTACTTACTTTTTACTTTATTTTTTTATTCAGTTTGGATTTTCTATTAGCTTTTTTTTTTCCTAAAAACCAACCCAAATTTCAGGCGTAACACATGATTACCGTTGCTAAAAAAATTACCAATATACAAATTTGATAAAATTAATTACTAAAATACTATAGTAAAATCAGGTCTATAAAACGAGGTATGAATATTTACACACTAATCGCCAATATAAATTGTGATATCATGTTTCACATCATACTTATATCGTGTTTTATATAAGCAATGTGTTTTTTTGTTCCCTTACGTATATCCCGATTCATTCTCACGATACACTTTTGGCCTTCTAAAACTTCACCACATTGTTATCTTTTTTCATTTTGCTTTGATGTGGCTATGGGATCCCCATGTTACCTTTTTTTTCCTCCATGATGCTTCAAAATTCAGGAAGTGTGCCTTTTCATTTTGTACAGTGATGTGATTGATGTTACCGGTAGTGGGACCAACTGTTGCTTTTTCTTTTTACGACTATGTTTTTCTTTAGCGATTAAATGTCAACGACAATTGCGATGATAAATCACGACATGCTATCACAACCCCGGATACCCTAGTAGTATTGATGCACCATATAACAACATGGAGATGAACATTCATGCTAGACCACAGTAGGGTCAATCGAGTGCGCTCAAAATGAGGAGTTGCCAGGTTCAGTAGACCGATCAATTAAGGCTTCTCTTGAATCTTGGGAAGCCCCACTGGTTAAGTTAACGAACGTATAGAAAGATGATTTTTTTTTTATCTTATATAAAGAAATCCATATAGATTCTTACAGGCAGGGGGGATAGCTGACGAGAGAAGAAGGTCTCTACGTCTTTTGTTAGAGCATTCCATGGCATAGACACTTATAACAGGACTATGGGGTTGTTTAGGATAAGAAATTTTGCATACATATAAGTCATATGCAAGAATATCATCATACACGACTTGAATATCATCATACACGACTGTGTTAAGTTCTTAACTAATACATCAGACTTATACAAATATCTTTCTCGGACTATTCTTTATATAAGTTACTAAACTCCTTCTCCTCTTGTTTAAGTGTTGGTTCCTTTGCTAGCTATGACCTTCGTCCACTACGAAGCATAGATCAACTCTAATGATCCCTTAAACCATTCAAATGTATAGGAGTGTGAGAAAATCATAGCCCAGTGAATGAGTAGATCTCAACACATATTAAGCAAGGATAAACAAGCTTGATTAGCATGCATATGCTATGCAACAATCAACCATATGAAACAAACATAGTTTGGATAATCACAAGTCAAACCCATGGAGATTTACACTCTTTCTTTGGGTTGAAGGACCAGCTCAATTAATTAATGCCTAAGAGAGACTAAGGACTAAGAAAGGAGAAATTTTCAAACTTGTTTACTATTTATATATATTATATTATATATATATATTTATAATCATTAATCTCAACTTCTCTTAGAACCTCAAAACTCCACTATGTGTTAGCCGCTCCATGTCAACTCTAACTCAGGCTATATCCTTCTATGCCTACTTAGTTCTCATAAGGTTGACAAAGTAATCGTAATCTTTAGCAAAGCTAGATTTACTGGAGTGACACATCATAACCATAAAACTGGGTGGCTAACATGTGACATGAATACCATGAAAATGCAATTTATGATGTTGTGTAATGCATGTGTGCTTAGTGCATTAGTTGCATATGATTAGGGTTTATTATTTAGTGATCACCCAAGTTTCAAACGGTCATTATTTACATGCAATACAGCACATGCTTCATAGATCACTACACACTAGTGACTATCTTCTAAGATCTTAGAACTTTGTCATCCATTCATTCACACACAATGGGCAATATTCCCAATCCCCATGCAATTTGTCCTTTTTCAGTGACTTTACAAAATAAATGCAACTACATTACAAGCATAGCCAATGTGAAAGACCATAATCACTTACCATGCATCTTGCTTAAATATCATAGTAGTCTATTACAACAAATTTGACATTTAGCTACCAACCTAAATGGTAGCTAAAATATCAAAATTGGTAGCCAAACATATTAGCTACCAATTTTATTTGGTAGTGCTTGAGAAGTTACTAAAGGGTATAAACTACCAATTTTAATTGGTAATGAAAAGGTACCTCTTTTGCCATCAAATTTTGGGTAGCTAAAAGTGTCATAAAATAGCGGCTAATAATGATGATTTAGCTAAATGTATAGCTATCAGCTACCAAATATCATTTGGTATTAAGGAATTATGCCTTTTGCTACTAAATTTGGCAGTTAAAGCATAGTAGGATGGTACCAATAACAATATTTGGTAACTAAAAATTATGCTACTAGCTACTAAATACAAGTTAGTAATGAATTGTTATCTCTTACAACCATACTATGGTGGTTAAAGGCATTAGAAAACATACCAAATAGCAATATTTAGTAGCTAAAAAACATGTTATCAGCTACCAAATATGACTTGGTTACTAAGTATAAATTACAATTAGCCACCATTTTTTTCTTTTGGTTAATAAATTTGTCTTATATATTTTTTATTAATATTCTCATAATATTGTCACATGTTTTTCATTTATAAGCGGCTTTGCGTGCTTCAAACACATTGCACCCATTCCTCTAATAAGTACAACTAAAAAAGAAAAAAAAATAAAACTAATAATTGATGACATTGCCAATTAATATAAAGTTTAAACATAACTTAATATCTCACAACAAAACAAAAAATAAACTGTAACCTAAATACTTAATATGAGCTTCTAAATCAACAACAAGGTCTCCAACTATAAGCTAATTTTCCAAATTATAAAACTAAAAAGAAGGATGAATAACTTGGCTCTTGAACTTGATATAGATATGATCTTAAAGCCTTGCCATCTTAGAAAATCTACATAGTGAAAAGGAATAAAAAGAAATAATATAAGTTTTCACTAACCAACAATAAGTATATTTTTCACAAAAACAAATATATACTCCAACAATATTATGTATGAGAAGACATTCCAATTCAAGTTTTGATTGTTGTCATTCATCGACATTGGAATTACTTGAGCTAAATTAATTTCTCGTATGTTAGCTTGCATGATGGTCATATGCTCTGTTTGGTCTCTCACTATTTCTCTAAGTTCTTGTAGCCCAGCATTAGTATTACTCAATTCATCTCTTGTCTTAGATAGCTCTTGTAATGTATTTGTTAACTACTCATGTGTTCCAATTAATTTCTCTCTTACACCTATTAAGTCCTCTCTTAAGCCCTAAACCTCAGTAGAATATGACCCATCTTCATTTCTTGGTAGAGGTTTTGGACCATGACCAAGTCCATTAACATACCCTGAACATTTACCTAAAACCACAATACAAATTTCATCTTCAATTGGTGGCCGCTTGTTGTTTCGAGGAGGCTCATTTTGTATAGCAAACATTTTAGCCTATGGTAACATAACAAATAATGATGACTACGCATGTAATACCTTATGAATAACATCAAATAATTAAACCAAAATCATAGCAACAATGAACATACATAGTTTTCTTCAGCACAAAAAGATGCCCATTAAACATTTCGAAAGCAATAGTGTTTAAATAATGGTATGCGAGTGCAATTTTGAACATGGACAGTACATAAAATTGACAATATAAGTACTAAAGAGATTTAATTGTCAAGTAAATGAATATGTGAAACCTTACTGTTATATGGCATGCTTGTACAAATGATTGAGATCCATTACGATGTACATGTGGCTATGATTCTAACATCCTGACATTGAGCGTTGCTACATTTTAATTAATATAAAAATATAATAAATAAATTTTTTTAAAAGAAACAATTATTATGCACATAAATCAAAATAATCTACCTAATATTTCTCTGAATAAAAAATATCACACATAGATAACCACATATCCTCTCTTCCTTTTAGGTCAATATAAGGTTTTTACCTCTTAATTTCTCCACATCCCATCTTTTTGTAATGATCATGACAAGTGTGGCGAAATTGTTTATATAAATTAGCAAACATATTGCTTACAACTTTTTGAACTTTAGGTTGATCATCCCATCCCTTTGTGTCAAAGTGTTCATAAACATATATAGTAAAAAGGTTAGAAGTATTGTTTTCTAAAGCATAAAAAGTAGTTAATTTGATCTATATACTTGCATGTGCACAAAATCTGTCCTTGTGTTTCTTTTTTCCAATGACTTTCCATCCAACACAATCAAGTGGACAATGGAAGCATATATGTATGCCTATCTCAGTTGAAAACATAGAAGCAAATTCTCCTACTAGTCATTCATTTTTAGTTATAATTTCAATAACAAGCTTAACACCTTGACTGTGCAACTTCTTCAGCTTTAAGTTGTGATTTTTGCCTCGAACAAGTGGCTTCTCTAAAACACCAAAAAAACATTTCAGTGTTACAATAATCTTACAACAAGCTTGACAGGATAATAATAAAGATTCATATAGTCTTATTATTCAAAGAACATCTTATCTACTTATTAAATTTTTGCTTCTTAGAAAAAAAAAAAAAAAAACAAAGAGAGAATCATGTAAACACATACATAGTAGCTACTACTAGATAGCAAACAAGACTACAATATAAAATAGATTGAGATGCAAGAATATGACAAAACCAAAACAGACCAAAAAGAGCAGAATTAGTGTTATATATATGTGGAAAGAGCTAAAAATTAAGAGGAATCCTAAAAGATGTGGCGTATATATACATGCATATGTTAATCACAATATCATATGTTAATTGGATCTCTCCCTAAATTTGAAGAGCTGCTCAAAATGAAAAAAATTCTAGAAAGACGTGGTATGTATATTACATGTATGAATATATATATATATATATATATGTTAATCATAACAATGTATGCTAATTAAAGCTTCTCTTATAATACAAAATTTGAGAGGTTTTTGCATTTTATACATCTTCATTAATAATACTTTTTTAATTGGTAATTATGTGCATTGACTATGGTCCTAATTACAAAGCCAATTTTGTGAAACTGTTAAAAGTTGAAGCAATAAATGGAATTTTTAGAATTCCTTATCATTTTGGAAATTTTGTTTTCTAAATTTAAAGATTCGCTCAATATATAAAATGTTAAAAGTAATAACTATACCATTTTATAAAAGATTATTATTACCTAGAAGCGTACGTTCTCTTCTTACATTTGCGCAAGATCCATCAATGTTCAGGATTAGTTAAGATGAATTTACCATGTGAGAATTCTCTATGGAAGTACAAATAACATATGATAAGGAATACTTACATTTGTTATGATATAAAAAATATACGTGTTAATTACAATAATATATGTTAATTGGATCTATTTCTAAATACAAAGAACTATTAAAAGAAAGATGCGACATATACATTACATATATGAGACTGTGTATGCTAAAAATAATAATTGGAGCTCTTTCCAAACCTACTTGATATATAGAACACTGTTAAGAGTAATAACTAAAAAATTCATAAATTACTTTAATGTGTTCTTTCTCTTCTTATGTCTGAGCCAAAATAAAATCCTTAAATATTCTCCATTGGTTGAAATGAATTTGTGATGTGAGAATTTTCTATCAAAATACAAACATAAAATAGGGAATTCTTACAACTATAAAGTCAATCCTAATATAAAACTAAAAATTATGCCATTGAATGGTTAAGACACCTAACAGACACTAAAGCAATTTATCAAAATTACTTTATCCCTCCATTATGTGCTAACTTCCCACATTTACTAATCCTGTTTTTTCTCCCAAAACCTATAATTTCAATTTAAGGAAAGCTGCTGTAAATGAGCTCAAAATTATAAATATTATTATATGGGCTTGACTCGTGGGTTAAATGATAAAGTCCAATGAGTCTGGTTCATTTATTAGGATGGCTTGGAGAGATTTAGTTTGATGGGCTTAGAATAGGAATCGTTGGACTGGTCCGCCTCATCTAACCTTTCTCAGGTAGGCTCATGCACAAAAGAGATAGCTATTGGCCTTGGCTCATAGTGGAGCTTATTTAGGAAAACCATGAATTGAGCTTGCTCTATCTTATCTGTTAATCACTAGGATGATCTGACGATCGTCATCCATACTAAGTGTATAAATACTCAGTCACTTCTCTTCATTTCCAACTTTTAGAGAGAGAAAACAAACAACATTCTATAGGGAGGTTCTGTTAGAAAGATCAAATAAGGCAACTCAAGCGATTTCTTCATCAACTGCTTAAGAACTATAAGATTGACGCACGGGGTCTATTCAAACTCTCTTATTTATCATTTATGCATTCGAGACATTGAGACTGTTTATTCCTCCTCCCTGTCACACTCTACAAGCCATCCTATCATCATGTGTCATCTCCTCAGTAGTATTTGGAAGTCACGTGCCAGTCGTTGAGACCCACACGACGAGTGCATGACTACAATCAGAAAGAACCCTGCATACAACACTTTACAAGTGTTGATCCAAAGTTAATTGAGGTAGACCTCGAAAAAGAATGTGGGATCGTTTCCGCTAGCTTGTAATTGCTAGCTATTCTTGGACGTTAAACTCCACAGTTTCCCGCCGCCCGTCATGGCTGGGATTATTGACAATGTATGACTCGATAACGGTGTAGTGGTGAATAAAGTTTCTTCATTTACCAAGAGTGGAAGGAATCTTTGGGAAGACTATGTTGTGTCCGTATGCAGGAAGTGGGCCAGCTATCGTTGGAAATTTGATCATGCATGTCCATTGCAATTCATGTCATTCGAAGTCCGCTACCATCTGGAACATATTATTTTAGCTTGCGACCATTGAAGAAACTTGGTAACATCAAGCTATATATATAGAGAGAGAGAAAGAGAGGATGTAAAGGGATCATGAAGATAGACATGGCTATTTTAAATCTAAGATTTGGTGAATTTTTGTGTGATTTCGGTAAAGATCCAGGGATGCATCTAGATTTAATATGAGATTATGATATATCAAGAAAGATTTGAAACCGGTTCTATATATACGTATATATATATATAATATCTGCTTTGTTGCGGCTCGCTCATAGGAAGGTTCGATAGGCGATTTTTAAGATGGAGAAAAGAGTGTAGTAAATAAAATAATTAAGGGGCTTGTTGGATATTGCCTTGAAAGTCCGATGTCTCATTCCGTGGATTTCCGAAGCAGATAAAAAAGGTATTTTGTATACACTTAGCATATTGAAAAAAAAAGGCGGGAATTTGATGGTGACCAATCAGAATGAAATCAAATATGGATATGAATAATGGTTGGGAAGTGAATGTGAACATATTTTTTCAAAAATAAAAAATAAAATAAAATAAAATAAATAAAGTACACATGGAGGATATTGCCATGCATGAACCAGGATCATATTCTATGATAATGTATGTATGTGTTTGATGCCATACAAAGATCTTAATATGTATTATATTAATGCAAGTGAATTGATATATAAAGTTCTTCATCAGTAGAGGTTTGCTTTTTATGTTGCGAATACAAATACTCCGTCAAAATTATATGAGAGGTCATGGAGTGTGACAGCATGGTGTACACATCTCAAGAGATCAAAATTGGAAATGCCAACTGATGCAGAAGTTCAACTCAATGTATTAGTCATTCATGTGAGTAAAATCATTTGACATGCAGACAACTGATTAATGAAAAAGATTTATTTAACGATATTATCTTGGGGGCAATGTCATTCAGAGGCATATAATGCAACGTGTGCAACGGAAGCGGTGCTACAATTTTGCACACTATAATACAACTATTTGTAATAAAGATAATTACAGTGCTGGTACTTGACTTTTGCTCAATGATTCATCAATGACAAATGAAGTCTTCAACTCTATAAGAGCAATTGGCAGTATTATGTGTCGAGTATTGATTAAGCGGTACCCAAAATATTTGAACTCTATCAAAAGAATTTTGGTTAGGGGCAAAATGTAAATGGGCTCAAAATTATTAATATTATCATATGGGCTTACTCGGGGGCTAAGTGATAAAGATCAACGAGTCTAGTTCATTTATTGAGATGGCTCGGGGAGATTTGGCTTGGTGGACTCGAAATAGGGATCATTGGATCGGTCCACTACATCTAACCTTTCTCAAGCAGGCCATGCACAGAGAAGATAGATATTGGTTTTGGTCCATGGGGAGCTCATTCAGGATAACCATGAATTAAGCTTGCCCCATCCTATCTGTCAATCACTAAGATATTCTAACGGTCATTATCCAAGCCAAGTGCCTCTAACTACTCAGCTACTCCTCTTCATTTCCAACTTTTGGAGAGAGAAGACAAACAATATTATATAGAGGAGGCTTTATTTAGAAAGATCAAATAAGATAACTTAAGTGATTTCTTCCTCAAATACTCAAGAACTATAAAGTTGGTGTGCGAGGTCTATTTAAGCTTGCTTACCCATCACTTATGCATTCAAGACATTGAGACTGCCTATTTCTCATCTTTATCACTCTCCAAGCCATTCTATCATCAAGTGTCATTTCCTTAGCAGCAATTAGAAGTCGTGCTAGGCATAAGACCCATGCAACACTTTTGTTACTACCTTCAGGAAGAACCTTGCATTTACAGCAGTAAAGGATCATGTAATTGATTCCTTCACAAGCACTACACATTAATACTTATTCTTACATGAATCAAAGCCCCTTTAAATAGTTCATAGCCTTGGTACAAATGCTTCCAATACACTGGTATAATTGGTCTCATTCTAATAGCACATCATATGTTGTAACTCTTAACTCCCATCAAATAACAAAAAAACTATATAAAAAATAACATATACAAAGTATAATACTTACTATAGCTTATACATGTATGTGGTGTAACAAACAATTGTTCATAAAAAATCTCCTAAGGCTTTCATAAAAGAAACCTCTCTTCATTAATCAACACTATTTCATTGGCATAGTGACATCCTTAGGCCAAGAAATGTTTTATTTTAATTTTCTGCCTTATCATAAAATAAAAATCTTGCAATATTATTTTCCTACAAGCATCCAACAATTTTAAATTACTAAATTTTGTATCATAACAACATCTAGTCATCTTCTTTTCATAATCATCCATCCAACCTTATCATATTTTAATAAGTCAATATGCCTAGTAATTCACAAATAATAACATGCTATTGTCTAATTTCTTTTTAGTACCCTTGTTCATACGAGAGAGAAAGAATAAAGGGTTTTGACAGATTGCACTAATGTCTGTTAGGTTGGGAGTTAACAAAGACACTTATTGGCTACTCTTTAAATCTTGGAATGCTAAAATACAATGAATGAAACTAGAGACAATAAATTTTCCAAATCAAAATGTTCAAACATTTCTCTAACCTTTGTCACCCATATAATCATACCATGTTCAATATGTGAGTCAGCCTGAGGTACTTTCTTACCACTGTGACCATTTCCTCCTTTAGCTAATGGTTGACAACAAGAACAAACTCTGGATACCATAACGGTATATACAAAAAAAAAAACATAAAATATTGATTTTGTAAAAAAATATTAAAAATTAATTATATAAAATTTATTTATAGCTATGACCATTCTTACCTTTAGCTAATGGTTAAGAATGAAAATGAACTCTGGATACCATTCTTGTAAATACAAAAAACATAAATTGTTGAAGATCATTAATTAATAACTGCAACAAATATTTATATTGGGATTTGAAATATGTATCAATATATCATTCTTACCATTCAAAATCGCAATCTACATCAATTTCTTCATCAATATCATCTTTTTCATTTACATTATATGGAGACTTCTCATTACCAAAATCTACATCATCTTCATTATTTATAGAAATATTGATATGCTGATTCCTCAAGGGCTCAACATTGACAACATCAGCTTCAATATCATACGATCTAAAGAATCAATCTGATGACAGTCTTCAACATTAATTATATAATTAGATAATTCTTGTTGAAACATATAAACATTACTAACATCTACTTGGTTATTAACATTGTCCATTGTATCAAGAAAGATTGGCTCTTAAGATCTTTTCTCCTATCAAGAAAGATTGGCTCTTAACATTTCCCCTTTCTGTTTAAATAATTACTTATATTTAAAATTCAACATGCAAATTCAAACCTGCCATGTAATTACACTACAGATAAGGTAACAAGAACCATATACAGATAAGGTAACAAGAAACCATAAAGTACATACATCACAAAAAAGATTAAAAGAAAAATCGATGATATTACCTTAAAGTTAAAGAGTGATTGAACTCCTCACCAATAGCATGATTAGAAACCCTGCATGAAGGGGATTGTGCATAACAGAGTCCGGAAGAGTAAATGAAAAAAAAAAAAAGATGAAATTAACTTAATGTAAAAGAGTGATTAAATTCCTCACTAATAGCATGATTAGAAACCCTAGCATATGAAGGGAATTGCTCTTAGCAAAGTTAAGAAGAGAGAGTAGATGAAAGGATCATGATATTACCTGATTAAACTCCCCACAAATATTTGAGTGGAAACCTTAGCATGAAGAAGGCAGTTTAGGATATTGTGCACAACAGTAGATAGTAGACCAAGGGGCATTTTAGGAGAATGTGCACACTGGTAGAGATAGATGAAGAGAGAGTGAAGTCTTAAAAATGAAAAATGAAAAAGAAAAGAAAAAGATATGCATATCTTGATGTGTTTATTGACTTTAGGCAGCAGTTACAACGTGGGAATGAAAATACCCTGCCTTTTTCAATATTGGTTGCAAATGATGAGTGTTTTACTTTGATTGCTACCAAATATACAACTAGTAGCTAAATAAACATTTTAGGGACCAATGTATTGTGGTAGATATATATTTTTAGTTGATAAAAAAATTCTGTAAAATGCTTTTAACTACAAACATTAAGCCTTGGTTGCTAATTGTATCATATTTAACTACCAAATTAATAATTTGGTAGTCAAAACATATTCCCTCCAATACCAAAAATTTCCCCTCAATTTATTCACCACCAATCAACAATTTGGTAGCAAAAACTAATATTTTGCTACTATAACATATTGGTAGCTAAATATCAAATTTGTTATTGTTCCTATAGAACAGCACACATACATTACTATACATATAACTAAGTAAGAACTTTTATTGGTGCCCAAGTGTCTTAGATTTTTGTTATGAATGCCTCAGTTTACTTGTCTCTCTATCGCTTAAAGTATGCTACTAAGGTTACTTTAACCTTTAAAAAAAATGTTACTTAGAAAAGTGAATTGTGCGTGACACAAGATGAATCGTGGAGGCAATCACAGGCGCATTCCAAACCAAGATTAAGCAAGATGAAAATCACAATCATTCATATTTTATATAGCTTAAACCATGGAGCCAACAAAAGGCCCAATTCATGCCACAATTGATGTTGTGCTTAAACCTTATTTTTATTTTTAGCCGTAATTTTGTACAGTTTTAACTAAGAGACTAATCTTAGTGGATTTCGACCGCGATTAAGGTTATATGCAAAAATCAATGCCTTTGATTTTACTCAGTCTATACTACTACGGTTTCAAACTGCAAGTGCGGTTTAGCTTCGATCTCCAACATGTGTAAAACAACAAACTTAGTTTATTCTACTTTAGAAACTGCTTTTCTTCAACTGATACATATATTAAAACATGGCTAATGATAGACTTAACACAACTACATAAAGCATACTGTATCTAACAAACTTACTAATTAAACTGAGATCTAACGTTCTTCCATCTAACTACAGTTTACGCATGAGTAGTTGGTATAATTTTTCTCTGTTCTATCTCATGAGCTGTTATTTTTTTTTTATGTTGAGCAAAGTTAGACTCGTTCATGATTTTTTTTTTTTTAACAAACATAAAACAACCCTAGACATAAACAACTCATAGAACAAGTATATACATGTTTTTGTCCTTTCTTAGTAAGCTAGCTTTGGTTTTAGCTTACTAACTTAGAACATCTGCTAAACTTGATGTTTTACTCGTGAACAGTGAAATGTGCATGTATACTAGTGCATTTAACAAAGGTATTGTACTGTTACCTTTTTAAAAGTAAAATTACCTAATGTATTCTACATGATTATTTTACCCCTTCCTTTCAAACTACCGACAGTAAAGTTCATATATACTACCTTAGAAATTTTTCTAGTAGGGAAGCTGAAAGTTTAAAGAAACAGTTTGTGTGCGTAGATGAGATTATATTAGAAAAGCAGATTTTAAGAATTTTGTGTTCATTTTCTATAAATAATGATGTCTGGCTAGTGTAAACTTTCAAATCTATGGTTGCTTCTTTTTCAAGTAAAGGAAATTAAGTTGTACTTAATTGAAGAATTATCATTTTAGTATTTAATGAAGCAAACTCTATGAAAGGAAAGGACAAGTATACCTTTACCTTGCAATTTATGAAGGACAAGTCTACCCTTACCTCACAATTTATGGTGAAACCAACTTTGCAAAGTGATTCTTGTAGTTTTTGAAAGAGAATCAAGTATAGATAATGAAAATTTAAAACTAATAATGTATATAAGACGAGCCAGTCATGACATCTAATACATATTAATTAATATACAACCAAAACATTAATTATTTCAGGACACTAAAATTAGAACTAGGTTTAGGTTTCAAATCTTATGAAAATAAAATTTTAAATTAATATTTAGCATTTTATATTCACGTGTTTTATTTCTAAGCTATTATTGACCACTAAAAACATTAAAGATTTATCCTTCTATTGTCTAACTTAGGCTAAAGAAAAACTTCGGACTCACACATATCAACAATAATAATTATTTCTATATCTTCTTTCACAAATGTGGTTTTGTTGTTTGTATTTTGATAATTAATTTTAAGGGGAAAAGCAAAAACAATCCCTAGCTTTAGCAGTAGCGCAGATTGACCCCCCATACTTTAAAAGCGTGGTTTTTGATCCTCGAACTATAAATAATTTGTAAGTTTAGAACATCCTGTCCTTTTTCCTTACAAATATTGTATAAAAAAGTACACCTAAAATAGTATAAAATGCTATACTTTTTTATAGAAAAATATAAAATGTCCTAAACTTGCAATTGTTTATAGTTAATGTGTCAAAAAACGAACTTTGAAAGTATGGGGATCAATCCGCTACCCATAAAGTTTAGGAAGTATTTTCACATTTAACCCTTAATTTTATTTTAATCTTATTTAAATAATTAATTTCAAATAGGGTCCTAAATAAGAATAATTTCTTCAAAGTTCTAATATTTTTTACAACAAAACTTAAAATTTATCCCAATCCTTATGGGGTATTACTTTATAAATGTATATAGACCCACTTGCATTGCATCCTAAGTACTCCGTTGTTATGACCCTCAATCTAAAAGGGAAAATAAATAAATAACCAAATCACGCGTTTACTTGTAGGCAATAGGTTTCACATGGGGTAAGCGGCCGTCTTCGATTAAATAAATAGGTAGAAACTTCGTCAAGAAGTTTGTTGAAGTATTCTGCTCCCACTTGATTCTTAAATGTTGTTGATGGATTCTTTTAGATATAATATCTAAACGAGCTAACAGGTTCTTCTTAGATTGATTTTCGATCCATATTAATTCACAAAAATTTTGACTTTAGTTAGGTTTTCTGGCGCATTCGTTGGATACATGTTCTTAGGACAGAATGAACTTTCCAATTGTCTAATTTAATGCTTGTTAATGATTGCATGAGTTATATATTATTCATTTGCCAACTATAGCATATAGAAAATAAGCTAGATCATATGGCGTTTAGTACATATCGATTAGTTTTGATTGTCTAATTTTTATTTATATCGTATCCATATCAAATCTATATTTATAATTTATTTATATTATATTTGTACGTATTTGTTTTGTTTATGTATGAGTAAAATTATCAAGTTTTTTATTGATATTTATTTTTTGATAAAATTTTGTTTGAAAATGATAAAATATGATACTAAAATTATAAGAATACGATGAAAATAAAAATTTGCTCTCGCATTTACGCACAGATTTGGCAAACCGGAAAAGGGGGAATTCGATTGTATAATATTGGATTTGAAAGAAGACAAACGCATAAGGTGAGGAGGCTTGAATGACCGATAGAATGGCCCGATGGTTGAGTGGAGGGACCACTACGGGTAATTAGAGAAAGATGCACGATAGGTAAGGTACGCTACACTTGATGATGATGATGATCATAATAATAATAATAATAATAATATAATAATAATAATAATAATTAATCTTAATTAATAATGTTGAATAGAATAAAATAAAATATTTTGGGGCAAATACAAATAATCTTTTTAAATTTTGATCTTGGTGCAAATACACCTCTTATTTTTTTTAAACAGTGTAAATCACTTCTTTAAACTTTTTATAAATTGAAAAATGACTCATAAGTTTCTAAACGTTGATATTGGTACATAAGCATTCTTCAAACTTATCAAATAATGCTTTAATAACTCTTTAAATTTTAATCTTAATGTGTTTTTATTAAAGTAATAAATTAAGTATATCCTTTATATTTCCAATTTATCAAAATTTGGGGGGTAATTTGCAACAATTGAAAATTCATGGAATAAGCCCATGGATTGATACTGTGTGCTTGACTTGAATTTATAAGAGCATCCCCAATAAGAACACCTTCAAGAAGGTCCTAACATCTCATTTTTTTCGAGGACTTATATATCAGTAATAATTCATTCAACCTTTTGGGATTGTCCTTGCTTTTTTTTGCTTTATTTGGCTTTTTTTTCCTTAACTTTAAAAGATTAATTGCAACATGGATCCCATATATAGTATAATAAAAAAATTTTAACGATTTTAAGAATAAGTAAAGAGCTCCTTAAAAAAAATTCTTAAAATGCCGATACAATGTCTTTCTTAGCATTTTAGAGATGTTCTAAATATTATGTCATGCTCTAAGATGAAAACATTACAGCTCACCACGTGTCCTTCTCTTATTAAGAGCACGCCAAGGTTATGAATCACTATACCATAATTATAACAAATATAATCATCAAAACTCACAATTTGTTTATCTTAAAACATCCCATAAAAATAATCTCTTTAAAAACATGAACTAACAAAATCCGAAACTACACGTCATCAAAACAAATGAAAACCAAACAAACTAGTCTCATAAAATTCCTAACTACTAATAACATTCAAACATAAAATCCACAAAGTTTCCATATCTCTCCACTATATCCAATGCTTAAGATCCGTGAGTCCTTAGCTGGACAGTCAAGTTCACTATCGTCATCCACATGATCTACATATAGATCATACCTAGATAGATCATAAACAACATCATCTTCACCTGTAACTGAAAAATTAAAAGAATGAGCGAAAACGCCCAATACGCCATACCACAAACAAATACGCATGAACATGCCAATATGAATCACATACATTCCTAAAACTAATGCAACAGGCACAAATTATTATTTTTAATTAGTGAAACAAATAGCATTGTTTAGAACCATATGCATCTAATCCTAAACCCAGAGTAACTCATGACCCTGATTCACAACCTTTATATAAAATAGTTTATATACAATATATTGATGTTGGGTACTCCCCACACATCGTTGAGTACCGTCATATGGACCGGAACAACTCTTAATCTACCAGAATCATCTCTATACACGAGTCTACTCGAAACACCCTCACATAGATCATCAGGGCACCTTAGTATCACACTCTGCGTGGTCTTTACTAACCAAAGCCAAATACAAGCAACACACATTTCAATTATAATTCGGATAGAGTTTAGTCAATTTATTTTTCTAATCCTACATGCACAAACAACAAGCAAGGTAAGGTGGTACCTTTTTCAACTCTTTCACAACTTTAATATCACAAATCTTTTACCATAGATATAAACCCTAATTCACCAACACCTGAATAACAACATACATTAATTCATAATCCAATTCCACATTCATAATTAAAACCTAACCCTAAATCCATAATTTCAATACATAAGATTTATAATATTAGATCTACACACCTGTACTCTAAGATCACCAAATAACAAAACCCTAGAGTGCCAATTTCTTCAAATTCCTCAAACCCTTATTCTATTTTTTTTTTTTAACATAACAACGATTGAAAGGGTTCAATATTCACTTACAACTTCGGATTTCACAACTTCTTGACTGTGGAACCAAGATCTTTAATCACACTTAGGGTTTTGGGTTCTCCAACGTAATCATCTTTAGCCACTTGATTCCTAAATCAAGATGAAACAACCTTTAGAGAACAATATCTAATCATAAACTCAACCAAAAGGGTTTTGAGAGGAATCCTTACCTAGATCTCACCATAGGTTAAACTATGGAGAGAAAACTAAAGACCTTGATGTTTATATATATATATATATATATATATTAGGAACCCTAACTTCAAGATAGACGTTTTAATTCGTATAACTTATAAGCTAGAACTAAGCTGACAACTCAAAGGCAGCTTAAAATCAAAACAAGGAACAAAAGCATATAGGCTGGTTGAAAGCCGGCTACCTTTGGCTGGCTTTCACCCATACACTCCCAGCTTCACAAATTTGTTAGAAATTCATCCGAAACTCCAAAGTTGATACAAAGCTAGCGGCTATAAGCCAGCCTAAAATTCTCCCTTCTCATCTTCAAGAACAATCCTGGGTCTAAATCCATTTGTGAAATGACAAAATTAACCTCTTTAAACAATCTTATATTACAATACTACCCTTCATTATAAATTAATTATTTGTATATTACATCTCTACCTTCCTAAAAAGAACTTTCGTCCTCGAAAGTTACTTGGATTATTGAATAGCTCGGGGTACTTTCATCTCATTTCCTACTCTAGCTCCCAAGTTGTTTCCCACTTAGATTGATTTGTCCACTAAACCTTAACATATTTGATCACCTTTTTCCTTAGAATCTTTTCTTCAGTATCCAAAATCTTTATTGGTCTTTCAACTGAAGATAGATTCAGTTGTATTTCCAAAGGTTCCAACGCCACTATCTCTTCAGGATCTTTGACGTATTTCCTTAGCATAGATACGTAGAACACATTATGTGCTCCTTCCAAATTTGGCGGCAAGACTAATCTATATGCCATATCGCCTATTTGTTCTAAAATCTCATAAGGTCCCACATATAGGATTCAACTTGCCTCTCAAGCCAAATCTAACCACACCCTTCGTTGGTGATATTTTGAGCAAAATGTGGTCTCCCACTTGAAATTCCAAGGGCCTTCTCCTCTTGTCGGCATAGCTTTTCTAACGACTTTGGGTTATTTGCAATCTCTGTCTAATCAACTTAACTTTGTTAATAGAGTCATGTACCAATTTTGGTTCTAAAATTTGTCTTTCACTAACTTCATCCCAATGAATTGGCAATCTGCACTTCCTGCCATACAAGGCTTCATAAGGGGGACTCTTATTGATGATTGGTAACTGTTGTTTTAGGCAAACTCTACTAGAGGCAAATGATCAACCTAGCTATCTTTGAAACCCAAAATGTATGCCCTTAACATATCTTCAAGAATCTAAATGGTCCTCCCAGATTGTCTATCAGTCTGAGGATGATAAGCTGTGCTAAAAACTACTTTAGTACCCAAAGCTTAGTGTAGACTCTTCCAATATCTCCCAACAAATCTGGTATCCTTGTTCGACACAATGGTTGTCAGTATCCCATGCAAACACATTATCTCTTTGATGTATAACTATTCCACAAGTTCTAATTTATACCTAGTCTTGATTGGTATAAAATGAGCTACCTTAGTGAGTCTGTCCACCATAACCCAAACTGAATCAAACTTTTCTCTTGTCTTAGGCAAAGTAGAAACAAAGTCCATAGTGATGTGTTCCCACTTCCACTGCGGTATCGACAAAGGCTTCAATTCACTTGCCGGCCTTCTATGTTCTATATTGACCAACTGACACGTATGGCACTTGGATACATACTCCACTATCTCCTTTTTCATGTTATTCCACCAATACCTCTTTTAGTAATTCCTTTTTAAGATCTCCCCGTTCTGGCACACATAACCTTCCTTTGTATCTCAAAACACTATCTTCATCGATATGAAATTTAGGGGCCCTTCCAATTCTCATCCTTCTTTTCACCTCTTGTATACTCGAATCATTAAATTGTGCTACTTTAATTCTTTCCAAAAGAGTAGGTTGTATCTGCATACTTACTAATCTAGCACCTACTTGATTGGTTATTATTTCCAACTCAAGTTTTCTCATGCCTTCTATCAGATGTCTCTCAAAAGTTATCAAAGCTGCCATGTTCTCAACTCTCTTCCAACTCGAAGCATCAGCCACAACATTGGCCTTCCCAAGATGATGTTAAATATCAACATCATAATCCTTAATGAGCTCTAACCATCTTCTCTGTCTCATGTTTAGCTCTCTCTGAGTAAAGATGTATTTCAAACTTTTGTGATCCGTATATACCTTACATCTTTCTCCATACAAGTAGTGTCTCCAAATCTTCAATGCATGCACGACTGCTGCTAGTTTCAAATCATGTGTTGGATAATTCTTCTCATATGGTATCAACTATCTAAAAACATATGCTATTACCCTACCCCCTTGCATCAATACACATCCTAGTCCTTGAATAGAGGCATCGCTGTAAATAGCATATTCCTCACCACTTATGAGTAAGGATAACACTGGAGCTGACACTAATTTATCTTTCAAATACTGGAAACTAACTTCACAGTCCTCGTTCCACTCATACTTCACCCCTTTCTATGTCAGTCTAGTCAATGGACTTGCTATCTTGGAAAAATCCTCTACGAACCATCTATAGTATCCTATCACTCCTAGAAAACTTTTGATTTCTGACATGTTCTTCGAAGTCGGCCATTCTACTACTGCTTTTACTTTCTCAAGATCCACTAATATCACATTTCCATCTACAATATGTCCAAAGAAAGCCACATGTTCTAACCAAAGCTCACATTTTGAAAACTTAGCATACAATTTCTCTTCTCACAGTGGTCAAAACCAACTTTAGATGTTCTTCATGCTCTTCCTTTGATTTAGAGTACATCAGCACATCATCAATGAAAACTACTACAAACCGATCCAAATAATCTCTAAAAACCCTATTCATTAGATCCATAAACACTGCTGGTACGTTTGTGAGACCGAAATGCATGACCACAAACTCGTAGTGTCCATACTTGGTCCTAAAAGCCGTCTTTTGAATGTCTTCTACCTTGACTCTCGGCTAATGATATCCTGATTTCATATCAATCTTGGAAAATACTGGTGCTTCTGCCAACTGGTCAAACAAATCGTCTGTCCTAGGCAACAAATATTTATTCATGATTGTCCTCTGGTTCAATTCCCTATAGTCAATACACAATCTCATAATCCCATCTTTCTTCTTCACAAATAACATAGGAGCTCCCTAAGGCGACACGCGGGGTTTAATGAACTTTTTCTTATGTAACTCATCCAACTGGACTTTAAGTTCTGCAAGTTCCGTAGGAGCCATATGGTATGGTGTCTTAAAAATTGGTAAAGTACTAGGCACCAATTCAATACGAAACCCGACATCCCTTTCATATGGTAATCTGGCAAATCTTCTGGAAATACTTCAGGGTATTCACACACCACTGGTATTTGATCAAAATCCTTCTTCTGTTCCCCTTCTATCACCATGGCTGCCAAAGATGACCTTCCCCATAACTCGTATGTAGGCAACCCTGGTGGTCTATGTACATCTAGCTTATGCATGAAACAATCTCCATCTGGAAGACTTAACTCTACTACTAGGTTGTGGCAACCAATCTTTGTATGATATCTTGTCAACTAATCTACTCTTAGGATAACATAGAAATCCAACATGTCCGGAACTACTGGATTTACATATAAGTGTCTACCTTCTGTTTCTACATCTCTGCAAATCCTATTTAACAAAGCTCCACTCCCCAAAGGGGTATTCACAGACAAACATCCAGACATGTGCTCAACATTCATGCCACAAACACATGCGAAAGAATCAGAAACACACAAAAAACTAGTACCTGTGTCAAATAGAACATGTGCACTATACAGGAGTATATGGAGCGTACCTGTCATAGTGTCAACACTGGATGTGTCCCTATGCTATAGAGCATAAACTTTAGCTAGAGCTATCTGCCCTTGATTGATATGCTGTGGTTTACCAAACTGGGCTACTAGCACAAATTGCTTTCCAGGGTCCTTGCTATCAATAGCCCTATGTCCCCTCTGCCCACATTTAAAACAGAAAACTGTTTGGAGGATCTTCTCTGTGCAGAATTTATTATTATGGCCAATTTTGCCACATGTAAAAGAAGAACCTTCAACCCACTTGCAGTCCTTAAGGTCATGTGGTCCAAGGCATTTACAGAACCTGTTCTCAAAATTTTATGATGTTGATCTGTAAAATTAGGTAGTCAGCCTCTTTCCCCTATCTTGTATAGCAACACTAGAAGCTAGCCTCTTCCCTAAGAAAACTTGACCTCTCTGGGCTCACTACTCTTCATTCTATTCAGGCCCTGCTCCATTGTTTTAGCCTTATTAACCACCACTGAGTAATTATTCAAATCCATCATATTCACTTGATATTGAATCTCTGGCTCCAATCCAGTGATGAACTTACTAACCTTAGCTTCCTCACTTTCCTTCAATGGATCAAGTAGGAACCTCTTCAACCTATGCAACTTAGCTTCATACTCCTCGATAGTCATCCTACCCTGCTGCAGGGTATAGTACTCCGAAAGCATCTTCTGCTTTACACTGTCGGGAAAGAACTCTCTATAAAATGCCTGCTGGAACATGTACCAAGTGATAACTCCAAGCATCTGATACTTGGTGATCATCCACCAGTTGTTTGCTCTCCTTATCAGTAAATAGGAGGCATATTCCACTTTCATGTTCTATAGAATGTCCAGAGTAGCGAACATCTTCTCGACCTCCTCCATCCATAACTGTGTATCCAAGGGTCTACTAGGTATAGGCTCAAACTTGTAGACCAAGTCTACAAACTTGTTTAGGCTTAAAACATCGGCATGCCTAACTCCATTGCCCCCATTACCATTCAACCTTTGGGTCACTTGTCTCCAAGCATCAGCATTAGCCTGAATCACTTGCATGTCATTCCTCATGTTCTGTTGCTGCTGAGTAACTACTCCCAATAGAGTATTGACAGCTTGCATTAACTGGGCAGCATCAACTGGCACCTGTTGTCCTATTGGTGGAAACGGCGGTGGTGGGAGTAAATCCTCTGGCACCAGATTCAAAGGTGGTTGGTTTTCTAGTGATTGTTCCTCCTAGCTAGTCCTGGAGGAACGAGCATCAGGCGCTCTTCTTCATGGAGTCATTTTATCATAAACAAACACACTACATAAGATAAAAGGTAAATCAAACTTAAAGATTAAACGTTATACATATAACTATTAAGTAAAATAAGACTATTAGGTAAACAACACTTATTTTGCTACCCCACTCATCAATACTCCGTCCTGAGGAGTTCATAACCTATATCTATCAAGATCAAAACCTATGGCTCTAATACCAAATAAGTTGTAACACCCTAAGATAAACACATTACAACTAGCTACGTGTCCTTCTCTCATTAAGAACACGCCAAGGCTGTAAATCACTATACCACAATTATAACAACTATAATCATCAAAACTCACAATTTGTTTATCTTAAAATATCCCATAAAAATAATCTATCTAACTGGTCTCATAAAATTCCTAACTACTAATAACATTCAAACATAAAATGCACAAAGTCTTCCATATCTCCCCACTATATCCAATGCTCAAGATCCATGAGTCATCAACTGGATAGTCAAGTCCACTATCGCCATCTGCATAATCTACATATAGATCATACCCAGATAGATCATAAACAACATCATCTTCACCTGTAACTGAAAAATTAAAAGAATGAGCAAAAACGCCCAGTATGTCATACCATAAACAAATACGCATGAACATGCAAATATGAATCACATACATTCCTAAAACTAATGCAACAGGCACAAATTATTATTTTTAATTAGTGAAACAAACAGTACAGTTTAGAACCATATGCATCTAGTCCTAAACCCGGAGTAACTCATGACTCTGATTCACAACCGTTATATAAAATAGTTTATATACAATATATTGATATTAGGTACTCCCCACACATCGTTGTGTACCTCCATACAGACCGGAATAACTTTTAATCTACTAGAATCATCTCTATACATGAGTCTACTCGGGATACCCTCATACATAGATCATCAAGGTGCCTTATTGGTATCACACTCTACATGGTCTTTACTAAACAAAGCTAAACACAAGCAACACACATTTTAATTATAATCCGGATAGAGTTTAGTCAATTTATTTTTCTAATCCTACACGTACAAACAGCAAGCAAGGTAAGGTCGTACCTTTTTCAGCTCTTTCATAACTTCAATATCACAAATCTTTTACCACATATATAAATCCTAATTCACCAAAACCTGAATAACAACATACATCAATTCATAATTCAATTCCACATTCATAATTAAACCCTAACCCTAAATCCACAATTTCTATACATAGGATTTATAATATTAGATCTACACACCTGTACTCTAGGATCACCAAATAACGAAACCCTAGAACGCCAATTTCTTCAAATTCCTCAAAACCTTAAAATCCTCAATCGAAAAATAGCACAACTATAAAACAAATTTCATTTTTTTTTTTAACATAGCAAAGATTGAAAAGGTTTAATATTTATCTAGAACTTTGGATTTCACACCTTCTTGACTACGGAACCAAGATCTCCAATCATACTTAGGTTTTGTGTTCTCCAACATAATCATCTTTAGCCACTTGATTCCTCCAAAATCAAGATGAAACAACCTTTAGAAACAATACCTAATCATAAACTCAACCAAAAGGGTTTTGAGAGGAATCCTTACCTAGATCTCGCTATAGGTTGAACTATGGAGAGAAAACTAAGGACCTTGATGTTTATATATGTATTGGGGAACCCTAACTCCAAGATAGACATTTTAATTCGTATAACTTATAGGCTGGAACCAAGCTGGCGACTCAAAGGCGGCTTAAAATCAAAATAAGGAATAGAAGCATATAGCTTGGCTGAAAGCCAGCGGCTTTTTGGCGACTTTCACCCATACATTCCTAACTTCACAAATTTGTTTGAAATTCCTCCGAAACTCCAAAGCTGATACAAAGCTAGCAGCCTTGTATTCAAAGTTGGCAACTTTAAGCTAGCCTAAAATTCTCTCTTCTCATTCTTCGCGAACGAAATCATCAAGTCCAAATCTGTCTATGAAATAATAGAATTAACCTCTTAAACGATTTTATATTACAATATTACCCTTCATTATAAATTAATTATTTGTATATTACATATTAATTGCAAACAATGTTTTTATCAATATTGTAGGTCTTTTTGTTTCATCATATTCTTATCATTTTAACATCATATTTTTCTTAATTTTCAAATATATATTTGTCAAGAAAATAGTTTTACTTATAAACTGACCAAATAAATACGATACAAATATAATACATATATGATACAAATAAGTTATAAATATAAATTAGATATAGATATGATATAGATCCGGCAACACAAATAGAAAATGGCTAGAAACTTTTTAGTACTTCATCAAATATTTGCAGGTTATGCATGTTTGGCCGGACGGCAGTACTGGCTTATGAGAGATAAAAAGAGAGTAAATGCAAGTAATATTAAAGTATTGTCCATGAACTAGTATTTGAGACTATATAAAGAAAATTAATCAATTTTTTTATGGAAAACTTACTTGTAAGTTAAATTCGTAGTCTCGCACATGTGTGTGTGTGTACTCGAAAGCTTGAAACTAGTGCTTGATATATGTAGATCGTGGCTGAACTAATCGAACGTCTAGGCTCAAATCATTTGTAAAATTTTATATTAGTTTTAGTTGAGTTATATTCAACTTAAATTTGGCTAAGTTCGTTAAGGACGACGTACACAAATTTAATTTGAGTTTGATTAGATTTACAAACTATTAACGTTAAAGAAATTATTTAAGTTTAAACTTAAATATATTTAACATATATCGAGTTGAATTTAACACACATATATATTGAGTCAAACTTAAATAGCATATTTGATAGATTATTTGAGTATGTTTAAATTAAAGCCCAATTTAACTAGAATAATTGAAGTGTAAACATATGTCGAGTCGAACTTAAATACTTTATATGTCCGCTTGATTTATTTAATTTACAAATCCCACGTGGGGAATGAAGCTTACTATTAGCAATATTAATTAAATATTTTCACTGTCAGCTGTATGCAGCTTCACGGAAGGATCGTCCATGCACAAGGTCCCAAGCATGACCACTTCAAGCCAAAACACTATTCAACGGCCTTCCACCTAAGAGCCCTATCAAAATGTTAAAAAATATATACATGTATCCATTTAATTTTAAATCCCTAAATAGTAATAATAGACGATTTTTAAAAATAATATTAGCACCACACATCAAAATTTTATTAATACTTATTTATTACTCTAAGGAGCTTCTACAGTTTTATTAACACGATCGTCCAGTCAACCATATCTAACCATTAAAATAAATATAATAATTGAAGTATTAACTATTTTAGTGGTTCGATTACGATTAGAAATAACATGAGTCATTGGATGATAATGAAACCGATCTCATCAAAATTAATAATGGAACCATATAATTTTCCGTTACTCTAATGCATACATAGTATATAATAGTTTATATGTCCATTCTTACCATTGTAGGCATATATGACCTGGTGCATTGTCCATCTTTTTATGTTTGTGTATAAATACCATCACAGATGTCCATCAAGTTCAGCTTAGCAAGAATTCCAAACTCAACTATATTACTTTCAAAATGGTGATGGTGACTTTGCATCTCAACCCTATAATTTCATCAATTCTTCTTGCTTCCAACACAACCGGATTTCCAAAAAACAACTTCAAGACAATAAAGCCCATTTCATGTTATAAGGCTAATAATGCTTATGATCAGTTAGCAATTCAAAATAATACTAAACCCAATTTTTATCAACTTCTGTCACTTGGGTCGGAGAAAGCTGGGTTAGATGAGATAAAGAAAGCATATAGAAGCATGGCTCGTCTGTACATCCTGATGTGTGCCCTCCTTCTGCTAGGGAAGAGTCGACGAGGCGTTTCGTCGAGCTCCGAAAGGCTTACGAGACGCTCTCCGACCCCATTTCGCGGCGACAATATGACCGTGAGCTAGGGTTTCGTGATTCAACGTTTTGTGGATCGTTTACGCATGAAAATGGTGAGAATTCTGGTACTGCTTTTCCTAGGATTGTTTGGGAAGAGCAGCTCTCGCGATTGCGAGAACGGTCCCGGCTACGTATGGAGCGGAAGAGAAAAGGAGTATTTTAGACTTCTGGTTATTTTTTTTTTAATAATTATTTATTCATTTGTTTGAATGTTAATCATGTATAGTATATTGTAAAATCCTGTTTCATCAAAAATTACAATTATTTGATCATGAATAATTGTAAATCATATTTTTTGGTAACAAAAAGAAAAGTTAAAGTCGTATTTACATATTTTTTAGGTCATGACTAATTGAGAATTTTTTTTTTCTTTTTTTGGTAGAAGAAAGTAAAGTTAAATTTATACCATTAGAAAAACATTTAATATGCATGGAATTTGCTCTTCACAAGATGTTTCATTTATGCCCTTGCGTATATCAAATAAATTTAAAAAATCCCTGAAATGAAACAAACAATAATTATCACTTTATGATAGCATTTGTTCCTAACAACATGGGTGGGGAAGTATTTTGGGAGAACAAATTTATAAATTTTCATACGTTCTACTTACATGCCAATATTGCAATAAGATTCCAATTTTATAAAAATATAGACTGACAAGCCTTGAATAATATTGTCATTCGTAAATTTACTTATAATTAGTTTTCTAAATGAACATTCACTTGTAGATATTTTGTTATGTAATTTATTATCTGATTTGGGAATTTTCCTCACCTTGTTTATAGTCTATTGGTTTATATGTTTGTTAAGCCCGATAATAAATCTATTCATAAAAATTATTATAGTTTTATATTAATATAAAAGATTGATCTAATAATATATTGGATTAAAAAAAAGGTTTTTTAATTTTAACATTTTTTGAATAAATATACGTGGTTCATTGAAATTTTAGGTTTTTTTTAAGTATTTTGATAATTTAAAAAAAAAAAATATATATATATATATATAGTCCATTTGGTGCATCCGATTTTGAATGTATCAAACCTCCCTCTCTCGCTCTCTCTATACACATATATACGCATATATATTCGCCAAATGTCAAACCTATATCGAAATTATGCTATAATAAAAATAACCGGTAGGTACGTGTTTATCTTCAATTTAAAGTCTTGACTCTTGACACTATCTTGTATTTATCTAGATGGCTGACGGCTTCTGGCTTCAGGATTTTTCCTATGTGCACTGGCCTCTTTTTAAAATAAAATAAAATCTATATTCATAAAGAAATATATATATAGATATAAGCTAAGATTTCCAGATCTGTAAGGTATTTTTGCCCTCAATTTATATTTATATAGTACTTTTAAACGTTATTTACGTGTAATTGATAGTAAAATTATAAGAGGGAAAATAAAAAAAAATAATTTGATAATAATGTTATGTATTTTTTATATCTAAAATAAAATTTAATTATTGATTTATAAAAGGATAGAAAATGAAGAACATAAATATTGGAAACAAAATGAAATCGGCATAACTAGATATTCAGTGACTAATAAAATCGTCGACCATTCAAAGCGAACCGTCAATGAAGTAAAGCACAATAAACATGACATGAACAGAAGATTATTTATTTACAAATATCTTTTTTTGAAAGCTAGATTACTTACTTATAGGTCACAACCGGTAAATATCGATATGCCCATCTGCAAATGAAATATTGATTTTCAGTGCCCAATACATATTGTATATGATATACACGTGATGAGTAAGTATCAATTTTTTTAGATATATGATGGTTATTTTGAAATTTACCTACTATCTCTTTTATATTAAAATATAATTAATAATTATATATCATATGTATAAATATATGGTATGTATTGCATATCTAATATTTTTCCCGCGTGTAAAGATCATTGGTAAAGGTTAGAGACAGATGGAAAAGGTGTGTGTGAAACTGGTATGAAAAAACTACCAACTGTTGCAATACTACTAAAAGTTATTACCATAAAAAGCAACTTACACTACTGATCATCAAATTAGTTTAGGGTTAGTTCCCAACTCATCTAGGATGTTGGTTTGAAGTAACACAACTTCTAGACATGAAACAATAAGCCAGTTTAACCATTGGTCACATCTGGTTTCAAACAACATTCTGTGGGCATCTACCGGAAGGAAAAAGTAAAGAAAGTGCCAAAACTTATGAAAAACGTTTTGAAGCCTTTTTCAAGATGACCCACTTTTTGTTTTGATATTGAAATGTCTAGGTCTATTTGAAAAGCATCCTGTTGTATCAAGTCCTAACTTTCTCTCCCCTTCCATCACTGAACCTGGGCGTATTCCTAACATAGGAGAAATTAACACTAGTACTCTTAAGCCGCCTTACATCTCTTATAACTCCATAATTGAAAACTAATCGACATTCTGCATTAAATTTCTAACTATGAATACTTCCGAATCATGAAATTCGATAAAGAATGGTATGCATAGATTTAGAACATTTCTTAGTGAAAGTCTCTTAAAGTTGTAACAGGATAAACAGTGGCTTTTCACTCAAACTCACATGCTTTTCACTAAAACTGAAAAAAATCACACACACGTTCTCACTATCCTAGCAAACCATGAGTAGATTTCTTATTGGCACTTTCATAACTTGGCACTCATCCTAGCTTCTTAAATATTGCCACCATTCTAATAGATATTGTTCCCTTCACTCGATCTATTAACAATTCTTTTGTCAAAGGGTTCACTATATTACAATTGATCTTAATATAAGCTATATTTATGACACTATTCTCAACTAATTCTCTCCCATACTTATATCTTAACCTATTACCTTTGGACATCTCATCATATATTTTATTATAGACACATTACATGATCATTTCATTATCATAGAAAATTAAAATGGCTAACAACTTGGCATTAGTTGTGGTTACAATTCTATTTTCCAAT
This sequence comes from Combretum micranthum, assembly GCA_024138025.1. Classification (NCBI taxonomy): domain Eukaryota; kingdom Viridiplantae; phylum Streptophyta; class Magnoliopsida; order Myrtales; family Combretaceae; genus Combretum; species Combretum micranthum. Next base: position 449,692 of record JAMXBD010000811.1, on the reverse strand, counting down.
AACAAATCTCTTAGCCATTCCTCAGAGCCAATTCTAATTGACTTGAATAGTTTACAAACTTTCATCTCATTACTAAATTGAACAAATCCTTCGAATCGTCCTATATAGTGTTTTATTGATACCAATGCCCCATGTGAATAAATTAGTGGCGTACAAGTACCAATAAAATTTTGACTCAACATAAACCGTAAAAACTATCCATTATGTTTTTACATACCAAAATATCATTAATATTTGTTCAACGATCATCTAAACACATGGTATATTAGTGTTGATGAATATTTTTGTCTCTATATAGACCTCTTCATCAAGATTTTTATTTAGAAGTGCTATTTTAATATCCATTTGATGCACATATAACTCATATATGGATGGCAAAGTTATAAAAACCCTCGTTAAGGTTATTCTTGCAATGGGATCATAAGTGTCAATGAAACTAACGTATTCGTAATTTCTTTAAAAAGAACTAACCTTAAATGTTTGTATGACCCTCTATATTAGATTTTCTTTTAAGTTCCCACTTACACCCATTGTTTATTTATTCAAGAAACAAGTCAATTAGAATTCAAAATTTGTTGATAAGTTAATATAGAAATGGACCCTTATACCTATACCAACCTATTCAAGCGTTAGCTAAGCTCTTTAGGCTAGACCCAATCTAATTTGAAGACTTAAGTGAGCCCCACAAAGTTAGAGTGAGCTACCTTATTGTTAATAGCTTGGTTACTCTTTGCACATTACTTCACAAGCTTATTACATGCCCTAAGTAGAGCTTTCACTTAGTTAGGTGAAGTTGGCATCCACTAAGCAATCAATAGAAGTGCCAATTGTTTCCAATTCACTGTGTGAAGATGTCAAAATCTTAATCAATGAGAAAATTATCTTCCTAATATATCAAGATGCTTTCCTAATAAATCAGGATATACCCCCATTAATGGTGATCCATATTCTTGCTTGGTCTCATCATTGCATTACAAAAGCACCACTGACCTTTGGTACAATCGTTTACACATACCCTATGATATTAAAACTTCATCAAATTTTCTCAATAGACTACTAACTTAAACATTAGAATAATTGTACTAAACTAACCTCCAGCACTTGCTAACACTTACTTATCTTGCGAGCCTATCTCATAATGGGTTCAATCCATCCTATAATGTATTGAAAGAACTTGGTGATAACAAGCGTTATTTAGAGATACATAATCCGTTTCATCATTGATTGCCTCTTTTAAAAATGTTACATCTTTAGATAACATGGCTTGATAATAAGTCACAAGATCATTACCTATACGTAATATTGTAGGTAATTTCTTTATTGTGTTTTCCTTTTTCTTCTATAACATGAAAAAACCTAAGAAGAAATGAAATCTGACCTAAAGTCAATTTCTTTTTTAACTCTTTGACTTCTTCTAAGTTTTGTACCCATAAACTCACTTAAGCTGAGAAATCTCTCATCAATGGATATCTCCTCTATGTAATGTTGAAATTTACCTTCAATAAATTCTTCATTTTTTGTTTCAACAGTCACTTTCAATTATGTAATCAATATTCAACAAGCCTTATAATTTAGCAAAAATCATACGAAGATACATGTTGCAGGTGGAAAGCCATTGGTAGTAAGTCCAAGTTCTTGCAATTAAAAGGAGCAATTAATGGTGCACCGGGTAAATACAGTCACTCCAATGCTTAAGTCAGTAATAGGTATTAAGAGAGTGTGTAAAGTGAGAGAGAAAGTGAGTAAAATCATGTTAATGATGTGACTGGTATCACATACCCAAAAGGATTAGATTCTTTTCCATCCGGCCCTGAGTCTTGTTTATAGGCAATAGTCATACAAAAATGGGGGCTTATAGAACATTCTCTATGCATGTGGTGTATCCATAATAGAAGGGAGTAAAAGGAGTGGGGACCTCTTTGTTGGTAGCTAACCTATATCAAAGGTGGTGGTAGTGATCATCCGAATAGAGTGGCCACACAAGTGGAGTCATTTCCCTGACGTACCCCCACTAAGGTTAAGTGCCTCCACAAAGATATGGAGACCAAAGAGATGTTCTTATCAAGGGTGGAGCTTAGAGGAAGAGAACCTCAGACTAGCCTCTTATGTGTGCCCATGGAAAGAGATAATCTTCTAGACTAATGGTCAACTAACATAGTGAAAGATATAGGAAATTATAATTGACACAGCAAAAATATAGGAGATTATCACAATCTACGTATTTGTGCACTAATACTGGAGTGCGATCTTCAATTATATGTTAATTATGTGAATACCCAAGTAAATAGCATCCAAAATCTAAAAAATATAAGTAAATACCCAAGAAAAGAGTAAACTTGGCTCAAAATTGTATTACTGATCAAAAACTGAATTGTCCTTTACAATAAGGTATACGCATATAAGTAAGCTCACAAACTGCTAAAAATAGAATCCAAAAACTACCAAAAATAGAAACACTCTAAAACTTAAAAATATAATGTAAATGAAAAGAAAATACAATGCCATAAATGGTAAACAAAATAGAATAGTCTATAAGAAGTTATAACACATATAAAACCTGCCCTAAATAGAAAAATTGACTTTTTAAGGGCTTAAGTAATGGAACTTACCTTAAAAACATACCTCACAAAACCACAACTGACCTATCTCTATCTCACTTTGTCAAGTATATGTTTGTCACTACTTCCCCACATCAACGAGTAAGGCTTATGTGTTGAGGCAATTTAGGGTGCTCATTGAGCTTTCGTGGACCCTATTACTGATCAATTTTACTAGTGTTAGGCATATTGGGCCATGGTCAAATAAAGCCTATTGGGTCATGATCAAATAAAAGCCTACAATCCTTTAAGTTGCCTCCTAATTTGTCTAAGTTAAGACTAACGACCCTATTGTAAGTAAAATATATACCTTACCCCACTCCTATAAATAATCCTTTGTCACCAACAACATTCCAAGAGTTTCTTAATTGAACAAAAAATAACACCCCCTAGGGTAAAGAATGCCAGATGCTATCTCACCCAGTTTTCCAAGCTTTACAAATGCTTATAATCTTTTGATCCAATATTTCATGAATTGTGCTAGGTGTTGGAACAAGAAGCTCCTATGATACTACAACAAGTAACACCAGCTTAGTGAAAATAGAATAGGTAAGAGTTATATATGTTAGTAGATGTTATGAGCTTAATCTTTTATTTGAGTTACTAATATGGAATTTTATCGAGGAATATTGAAGAACCTACCTTAAAGTGGCAATTATTTTATTGGAAATTATAGGAAGCTTCATTGGAGGAAAAAAATCCAACTTGAAGAACTCAATAATACAAATTTAAAGTGAGATTCAATCAGTGGAGATAATAATCAATTTGTTAAATAGATATTAAGTCATTTTACACGAATGGGTTAAGTAAAACATGGAGACCATGTGTGTTTATAGTATCCATTGTATTAATAATTATAATGGAAGTTCAACATGTATTGTTTTAATAATTATTATGGGAATTTTAGTTAAATTGATTTTATCATATTAGTTGGTATGGGAATCTACAAAGCTCTAAGAATAAAATTTGTCCATCAAATGTAATAATTTACCTACTATAGATGTTAAAGATATGGCTATGTATGTATATGTATATGTAATGATATATGTCAATAGTATGATTTTCATATGTTAACTATGCAAATGCCCTAATCAATCTGTGTAACACAATTAATGAGACCAAGTGTAGTCTACTAGGGATCAAAAGCACAATCACTCATTTTAACATAGTTATTCAAGTCTAGTTTATTAATCCCAAAATATTATAATTACTATAATAGATTTATTAATTTGTAAAGATCAAATTCATATAATTATGTATCTAGATTGGACATTGTTTTCCTTAAGATTAATTAGGGCTGTAAACAAGTTGAGTCGAGTCGAGTCGAGTTAGTATAGTTTGAAGCTTGAACACAACTTGATTGAAAAATACGAAGCTTGAAATCAAACTCAATCGAGTTTTGATTTTAAGCTCGAACTCGACTCTATTTAATGCTTGATAAGCTCAAACTCAACTCAATTAAACTCAATATTCTTGTAAATATTGATTTAGCTATAAAATGTATTTAATATTTAATAAACTCGAACTCGACTTGACTCAATTTAATATTCAATTAAGTTCAACTAGGCTTGCGAGCTCATCAAGCCAAGTATTTTAAAGCTCGAATAGCTTGAACTCAAGCTTGACCCGATTGTAAGCGAGTTGAATTTGAGCTTTCGCTCAGTAGAACTTGAGTAGCTCGCAAGCTATCTCGATTCACTTACAGCCTTAAGATTAATCATGCAATATTATTAGAAATGTGGTTAATTCCATTACAATACTCCTAAACCGCATAAACTCCTATTGTAGATTGCGATTGAAATGTGTAAGGACCTAGCTTACCTTGATCCTTATGGTTAGTTATGTCTAGTCCCCAACCACATAGAATACTTAAGTATCATATGTAAGGACATTGATAAAGAATATTTTCATGTTAACTGTTTTTTTATCCTATCTTATAAAACAAAAACTTTTATAAAAGCTACTCAAAATGAGTAGATAATCATTATATTTAAATATACCTCACTAGTACCATTAGATTGGTACTTCAAAAGATTACAAAAACTTGATTATTTCAAAAGCATAAAAGAAAGCTTTACATCTTATATTACAACCAAAGAATCATAAACAAGTTCTTTACAAAAATTTCATTCAAGCATAAAAGTCTTGAGAAAATCTTTTCCAAAACAACTTTGCTTGTAGATAGTGTCCCTAGTCATTCCATTCATCCATAAACACTTCACAGTCTGTCCCATATCCCAAATCATCATAAAATTCATCATCAGCAATACCTGCAAAAGATACATGAGCCAAAGGCCCAGTACATAGTAACGTAAGCAAATACAACATGGCATACATTCTTAATCTAATGCAATGCAATGCAATGCAACAATCATTAAGTTAATTATCTATAATTTAAGTGTATCAATTCAATATTGGAGTATTCAAGCTCAAGAGCAATCCATTGGGAAACTGGGGTTCTTGAGTAACAACAACTGCTCAGGAGATTAATATAGGAAACTCGAGTACCAATATCTCCTATAGGACATCTCAAATATAATAGTTTCATGTAGGTTTCACAACCACTTCTCATCTGTACTTAACTTAATTCATAATATCACTTAGTTCAACTTTGTCTCATAAACATGAACTAAATCATATTATTTCCCTTTAAAAATAAGTAAACTTGTATTAATATTGTGACCCCTATCGACTACCTGCTGAGCACTTATAAAGCATTATTACATCATGACAAGGGGTGGCCTAAGCATCTAACTAACATGTTAACATCATCAATAGGGTTAATGCTCTCGAACCAAATTAAATGGCACATGCACAAACAATTCAAACACTTTTAGGCCATCTTTGTTATAATCAATTTTACAAGATGCCTACCTTAGTATTCAATAATTAAGTTACTACATACCTGTAGTATCTCGTAAAAAATCAATAGACACATTCAATTGAGGAGATGAATTAATTACAAGAAATCATTTCAAATAAGACTTAATATTATATCATAAACAAAAGCTAAGTCTCATTATCAAACATCAAACTTGGGTAATATTCCATATTAAAGCATTCTTGCATATATCTTTATATCACATTCCATTAATTAAAATTTTGAAAATAAATTTTTATTTTTTTATTTTTTTAATGAAAGAGCAAGCATGTACATGACTATGTTTCTAAATAATAAAAACACACCTAAAAGATCAATGTCTATCTCATTGTGTTTCATACGAGGATTTTACGTAGAAAGAAGCATGGCATGTAGGATATATCGTGTTCTAGTCGTGCTTCTCTTTAAGTTAACATAAAAGAGAAACATAATGAAAAGAATGAGTTGTGTTTTGTCTTAGCGAGAAGCATGGCAATATAAACAAGTCGTGTTCAGTTGTGCTTCACCTTAAATGAAAACATGACAAAATAAAATGAGTTGTGTTTGTCCCATGTTTCATTTATACCTAAGTGCTTCAGAAATCAGAGAGAAGCAAGGTATAATAGAAGCAACTATATTCTAGCCTTGTTTCTTTGAAAATCAAATTTCTTAAGAATCAAAGAGAAACACAATTAGGAATTGTCACAAATGTCCTTTGTGTAAACATACAGTGAGAAGTACGATGGAATTGAAGTCGTCGTGTTCTCTCATGTTTATCTTTGAGCGGTCTTATTTCTAAGGCTTGATGAGATACACGACCAAAAACATTGTTCCGTGTTTCCCTTGTGTTTTGCTTACTGGGCATATACACTTTGACACTTAAACATCAAATTCTTACTTTTATTAGCTTACATACAATCAACACATACACTTAACAATACCAAACATACATACATAAACTTCACATTTCTTCATCAAAAACTTCCTCAACTTCATCTTCCTCATAGAAACATCACACCAACTCACTTATCTACCCAAAACAACTACAACACTTCCATGTACTCATCTACCACAACTTCCAGAATCTACCTGGTCATATAGATCAACATAATTCATCAATACCATATTCAACTCATTAGGGAATCATCAAAACAAAATTTCATCCTCAAGAAGGAAACAAATAAATAGATGATCATATAAGCATGTAAAACTTTATCTTGTATAACTTCAACATGAAGATGAAGTCTTGATAAGAGTTTTGGATGGATTGTTTGTTAGAAATTAGTGAAAAATTGTTGCTTGGAAAGAAACACAACCAAAGTTAGTTTTTAGGGTCTGATTTGAATTGTGATATTGCAAAAATTGCTTTGATAATTATCTAACACCTACCTTTGACTTTTGATACGGAAGAAGAAAGAAAAAGAGGCTTGGACTTTTAAAATAAGAAAATCGAACTTGATTTTCTAAAAGAAATTTGGCAGCAAATAGTCATGCACAATTCAACACAACATAATATAATTCAACAAATTTCCATATTAATGCCTAATCACAACAAAATATAATTTTACTAACTTTAATATACATAATACATTCATACACTAATCATGCAAAACATATATACGTATAATTTAATTAAGTTAAATAATTTGAGGATATTTCAATTGGAACTTTAAAAATTAATTATTTCATATTGCATTTCCTTAATTAATCAACATACTCTCTAATTATTCCTTCACTCTTTCATTCTCTCTATTAGGTTTGACCCTTAATTCCATAGATTTATGTTGTCTTGTACTTGAGGTTACGTTCAAATATGTAGATCTAATTATATACATGGAATACTATCAATAATCATAATATCTAATAAATTATATTAACACCATAGAAATATTAATCCAAATCCAATAAAAACATATAATTGAAAAAAAAAAAAAAACATGATAGCTTCGCTAACTCTAAAAATGTAATGGACTACATAATAACTCTAGGGTTATACATGTGTAGACACAAATAGATTTTACTCCATAGAATAAATAAATGAAAGAAAAAAAGTCGACCAAAAAAAGAAAGAAAAAATGGAAATAGAAAATCATTTGGTTATGGATCTTAAATCTAAAAGTTTTTAAGTCATTCCTCTACTTGTAACCTTTCTACATGCAAAAATGCTCTCGACCAACAAGTTTTCTAAAGACTTATCATTCTTAATGACTCGTCTACACATTTACAAGGCTATATATAGTTAAGGTGATATTTGGTAAGCAAGAACACGAGTATTAACGTGCTCATGCATCTCTTGTAATTTAATTTGATAGAAACACTTCAACTGTATAAGAAACATATAATTTCTTCTCAAATCGTACTCTTCATGAAAAAAAAAAACATATTTTGCTTGTATTTGCATAATTTCAACTTCAATTTACTTCAAAAATTGTTGTGAACTCAATCAGGTTCTAGCTAAATTCATCTATAGATTAAAAGTATTCTAAAATTATAATAATAACAATTTAAGTGTAGAATTCCTTTAAAATAATTGTAGAATCGCTAAGAATAATGCAAAAATCAACTCATAAAATATGTATAATTATGATTCATGAAGTAGCAAGGGACATGTATTGATTATTGTGTCAAAGATTGATGTATTGTGGAAATGTTATAAAACAAGTTATACTTCATAATTTTCTAGAAGTTTTAGTTGATAAAAGTGGTAATTCATCATCTATTGAACTTGACTAATCATATAAATATGATGGATATATGTGGTGTTATGGACCATAAAATGAGAAATGTGAGTATGAGATTAGTCTTTTAGAGCTTCTATTAAATTTTTGAGGGACATGGTAATTAACAATTAAGTCTATAAACTTATACTTAGACAAAGCCAAAACGATTTTTTTCAAAAGGTCACCTCATGAAATTGAAATTTAGAAATAGGCAAAGTGAATGTTAAACTTGACTCAAAATTGGTAAATTAAAATTTCTCAACTCATGGGTTAAGAGAAATTTGGTAATTGGCTAAAAGTAAGCATGTCAAATAAAAACTAATAATAATTAGCCTATGTCCATAAAATGAGTATATTATTATCAAAGGCATAAGGGTTGATTTCCCAAATCCCTAAACCAACTTAACAATGCTTAAAGTAGATTAAACCATTACCAATGCCTCAGTTTGATCCACTTCAATTGCAATTGAAGAAGAAGAATATAATGCTATGTAAAGATATATATTTAATGAGCTTAACTTCAAAATGGGCGAGCCAACTATCTTTTAGCCCAAAACCCTAATTGGGATTATTACGCAAATAAAATACAATTAAGCTCTCAAGTAGATAAACTCTAAAAGTCAAAGAGGCCAATATATTTTCAACTGTCCTAAATTCTAATTGGGCAATTTTCTTAACTAAATAATTATATTCGGGCTTAAAAGGAATTGATTAAAATCAATAGAATTAAATAGGAAAACCTTATTAAGCTAACTTATAAAATTAAAGGTAGATCTAATTGTCCATGTTCATATCCTAAATGAGGCCTCATATCTTTATGGACATTAACCAAATTTCAGGTCCTATCCCCACAATATATATATATATATATACATTTAAAGAAATGAAGTTAATTAAATGGTATATACATAATATGATATTGATATACAATTATGTCTTTACTAGATTATACTTACTCTTGTACTTCAAACTTTTATCACAATAGCTCACTACTCCAAGTATGTAGTGACATGTTTATTATGAGCTAGGCTTAGAACTTAATAACCTAGCCAGTACTTAAACTCAATGATACCGTGTGCTAATTTTACTTGGTTATCTTAAGCCAGAGAGGATACCCTTATTAGAGCCTTAAACCTTGATTCAATAGTTAAGCACTTACCCCATTACTGGTAGCTTGGGAAGTAGCTGATAAAGGGAATGGTATCAATGTAATAGTCAGCCAAATAAAGAGAATTTATATTGGGCATAGCTCAAGATGATGGGCTTTGATGAGATATATGGTATAGATGATCTAGGATAGCGATGGCTTAAAAATGATCATGTATCCTAAACAAGCTTATTTCATAGAGTTTTAAGACAATGAGGGATCGACTATTATCATCAACTCCCAATGCTATGCCAATGTTATTACACCTACATGTTTCCTGTTGTGTTTCCCAAAATCATGAGTATTATTGTGTTGCTTATTGTTAAATCAAATTTCTAATTTAAGGTTATTGCATTATGATACAAATGTATGCACATATTGTATGTGTTTGCATTGCTATGTATTGAGTTTTAGCTGACACGTTCTTTACTAGGTGGAAAAATCTTGTAAGACTACTTATAAAACTCTTGGTGTTATCGGTTAGACTACAAGTTTTAGGTTGACAAGAGTGACAACTAGTCATGTAGATACATGGTTCATGCCAAATTTATACTTACGAGTGGCTTTTAAGGGAGACACTTATTATACTATTATGTTATTTAAACTTGTGCTTTTGAGTGCTTGCATACTCATATTTGGACATGTTGATAGTCTGATACCAATATTGTTTTGTGGACCAAATACCCTAGGTACTTACAACCACCTAGGAATTATGTTTATATTTGAAGATAGATGCATAGCTAGTGCAATTTTTAGTGCATAGTTTGATTCGATTTACCAAGAAATTTTTCAAATGATTTTTTTTGTTAATACTACAAATGATATCTAAACTTTGATAGATATGTAATTAGGTACCTAAACTTTGAAATGTATCAATTTCGTGCATAAAATAACTTTTTGTTTATACCAATAATACATTCATCAAGTTCTTTTAGGTGCTAAATTGATCAATTTCAAAGTTCAGATAATAAATTGATCATTTTCAAAATCCAGGTACCTAATGGCATATTTTGTCAAAGTTACCATTCACCACATTATCCTTTTTTTTTAATTAAAGTTACCTCAAATTCAAATTGGATAGAATATCGTCAATAAGAATTTGATTAAGTCACGAAGACCTACTACTAATCAGATCATGATTTTTAATTCAACAACATTTGCTTATTTGTAATTCAAGTATAATTTAAGTCACTAATATTGTATTATAATAGCACACATAAAGATTGAATTTTTTATAGCATTACATTGTGCGATGATGTCATGGATACTACATGAATTTTTTGAAAACATTCAATTTACTACATAAACTTTTATTGTGTTACATGTGATACCTAATAGTAACTTTTTGGGTAATCAATGCTACCTGCGTTAAATAACATAACAACAATTTGTATATAATCATTCATGGTGTGACATGTATCATCTGATTTTTAAAAAAATAAAGAAAAAGAAAACCATGGAGGAAAAATGAAAAAAAAAAGTAAAAAGGCAAAGACAAAATAGAAAATCAATAATAAAAAAAAACACAAACCATTTCTTCTTGTACTCACAGTTTCTTTTTCCTCTCATTTTTTTACCAAATTCTTTCTCTCTCTCCCCACCATCAGACGACATCCCCAACCTAAACTACTACCACTCTTAAATGTTGACCCTCCATCCAAATCGAAAATTACATGAGCCCAACCAAAGCCACCATATAAGAAGCATCGAGACCACTATAGCCAAACCAAAACCACCATCTCCAATATCACCTCCCAATAGAAATCCCAAGCTAAACCCAGCCACCACAACAACAACTAGCATAACCCACCACCATAAGTAAACACACAAAAACACCAATAATCAACACGTCTACCACCAACAATGATAAAAAAAAAACAAAAACAAAAAAAAGAAGAATTTCTTAGAGAGGTAGTGGAAATTAGGAGATAAGAAAATGAGATAGGTTTAGAGAAAGAGAGAGTCATATAACAACATGTGCTCCAATGTGTATGTAGGAGGTTATAGTGATTATCGATTGGCTTTGGTTTGTGTCCATAGATGTCAGTTCCAATGGTTGTGTGTGTTGTCTTGGTATGTTGCTTTAGGTCTTAGATTGTGGTGGTTTCATGGAGTGGTTTAGTGGTGGTAATGGGAGGTTAAGAGGTTGTTTGGTTGGTTTTCAAACAATTAAGGGAGGGAGTTAATAGAGAAAGGAAGAGAGAGAATTTTATGGCGGGAAAGAGAAGGAATTTGGTAAAAATAGAGGAAGAAGAAGCAAGAGGTACAAGAAGAAGATGGTTGTGTTTTTCTTTTTTGTTTTCCTTCATGTTTCTCTTTTTCTTTTTTAATAGCAATGACATGTTTTACACAGTGGGTATATGCAAACAACCATTTTGTTGTTTAATGTAAGTAGTAAAGTGATCCAAAAAGTTATGATTAGTTACCATATTTAAAACAATAAAAGTTTAAATAGTATCCATAACATTATTCCTTACATTGCTCATAATAGAATTGAAGACATGAAAATTGCAAGTTTCAAACATTAAAAGAAAAAAAATGAAAAAAAAAAAAAAGCTTATCCTCATTAGTTTAAAAAAAAAAAGATGATAAAAGATCATATTAAATATTATTATGAGATACTCCACCAATCAAAATGTAAAAAGTAAGCAAATCGTTACATCAAATATCAAACTATCAAATTAAGCAACACCCAGATTTTATATCAAAAATTAAAATAACATGACCTAAATTAATATAAATGTGAATTATATCTCTAAATCGAAAGCTATAGAGCAACCATCCATTGAGGAAAAATGCTTACTCTATTGTCAACTCCTCTTCCTATTTTTAAATGGGTACCTACTATTCGAACCACTAAGCCAAAAAAAAAAATAAATGGGTACCTAATAAACATATATAAATGGTAAATTATATTGAAAAGTTTCAATTCAATGTTTGAGATAAGTTATTTAAGATATTAATATTTTCAGTAGTTAAAGAGAGAATTCAATATTTGAGAATACATTTATTTAAGGTGACACTGTTTCAATTGGTTAAAAAAAAAAGAATTAATTTTTTGCAAAATGAGTTAAATAAGGTATTAATAATTGATTATTAACAAAAAATTGAGGAAACTTTATTAAAAACTAATTCAAGTTGATACCTTAAATGAACTTTGCAAACATTGATACCTCATTTCATTAACTTTGCAAAACGTTTGTTTTTCTTTTTAACCACTTAAAACGTTGATACCTTAAATAAATTTATGACTAAATATTGATTCTTTTTGGTATAATTTATCTTAAACATAATCATAAACTCAAAAATACAATAACTAAAAAAGTGTTTTTCCCTACAAATTAACTAAGAGAGTAAAACCATCATTTTTGCTAGTTTAATGTCAAATATGGTACTTAAAGTTATGCAAAAGTTCAATTAGGTACATAAATTTGGTTTTAAATAATTTGGAAGGTGAATTTTCTTAAAAAGTTTAATTAGGCATTAAAGTTTGGTTTTAACATTTTTGGTACCTAAAGAAAATTTACGTACGTTTTTTCTACTAATTAAACCTACTTCAAGTAGAAAAAATGTATGCAAAAGCTTGTTTCTGATACCAAAATTATTAAAACTAAACTTTGGATAGAAAATGTCCGCGAAAACTTACTTCAGGTACCTAATTGAACTTTTTAGAAAACTTTAGGTACCATTTTTGACATGATCCCATTTTGCTACTATTCCTAAGAGAAGCAACTAGATATACATTTGGAAAAAAAAAATCAATTGATCTTTTAATAGAGGAAATGTATATCCAATATAAATTATGCATCATAGATATGATCTATCTTGATGGTTGGTGGAGGTAATTCTTTTCATAAAGAATTAAGGAACAACACTATACAGTTCCAATGATATCATGTCTACTTTCTAATTTAGCTTATCCATTTCATGTACAAAACTTTCTCATCCTCTATCATGTGTCTCATGATGTAATAATGACAAGAAAAGAGCATAACACAACAATACAACATTATAATATACAATACAAATATAAAAATGTACTTCATTTGTTTTCCATAATTTGAGAGCGACATTTTTTATATGAATGTTTACTTTACAAAGTATAGAATAAGATAAGATGAGCTTGACAAAGACATATCAATCATCGTGTTTTGTTTTTAAAGTTGTTTATCATACTAATGGCAACACCACCATCAACCACCACTACCTCCACCATCATACAATCGATAACATCTCATTACCACAGCTATCCCACCATTTCCATCATTACCCTTGAACCGCTACTACCTCCTTCATCATATCACCATCACATACATCACTACAATCATATCAATCAACACTGAGAAAAACTTTCATAAATGAAAGTATAGAAGTTTTGGGTTATATGAATTTTGAAGTATCACATACTCTAATATTTAGGGTACAAAGTTCTTGGTTACATATTTATAGATATTTTCATCCCCCCAACTTGATATCATTGAGAAATATTAAAATAATTAATAGTTGTCCATAATTATATTATTACATGTAAGAAGGAAAATGCAATAAGAAACAAAAGAGGTTTGTCTTGAAAAAGTAATACTTATTATGTTTGAGTTCTAGATAGGGAAAAAAAAGAACACTTATTACTACATTATATTTAAATTTACTTGCATGCATCACAGTGGGTCTAATTTTGTATACACTACTAATGTTGGTATTTAAGAGTTTTTAACATCATTGAAATCAAATCTTAAACAAAATCTATACATTAACTCTAAAAAACTCCAAACACTAAAACAAGTAATATAGCATATTCATGTTACCAATTTCACCATTACTCCTAGGTACCTATATCTACTTAAATACCTAAATCATCCTAAAACTAACCAATTACATCTTTAAAAATTAATTTTTATATTAGCTTCTAACATAAATTTACCCATCTAAGTACTAGAAACTTCGTATTCTACTCTATTTAATCCAAATTGATATCAAATCAACTCTAACAATCAAATCAACTTATAACCCAAAACATCGATTCATTTCCCAACCCCTCGAACTTCAAGTTGACACAAAGGAACATAAACTCAACACAAACCATATCACAAGGACACATGCCACAAACTAACTCAAACTTAACACATATTTGAACATCTCTCTACATTGCTTGTAGAATCTTGTTCAAACCCTTGCCTAGGTTGAAGACATCTGAATATAAACCTAAACTACTAATTACTTCCCTTAAACTCATATTTCGTCTTAGGCATAGCTTATAACTCCTCTTGAGATGCTAATGGTTTTTCATTTCCTAGAAAAAATGATGAAGAGAAGTTAATACCCATTAATCCTTAAGTTAATTGCATGATAAGTGGCTAAAATATGGTTAAGGTTTAAGGTTTTGAGCACTTACCATGAGATAACTATTAAAGAGGATTTTTGTGAGTGTTTAGAGAGAGTTATGGGGAAGATAACATAATCGAATGTGGAAGAGAGTGTAAGTGGGGGTATGCTAAGGGTCTTCCATAGTGTCTAGGGTTTGCTTCTCACAAGATTGTGCCAAGTGGTAAAATCTCAATGGGGTCCTTTTCCACACGTCAAATTGATGAGTTCTTACATTTTAATGATTTTTCTTATAAATGATATACATAACACTTTCAAACTTTAATTTTCCTATTTGTTTTTTAAAATGGCTTTTAATTTTAGAAAATTTCACTTCCTAATTAGGGAAAAATTTGGAAATTTTAAAAATTTTGACTATTTAAGCTTTAATTTGAATTCAGTTAACTTTAATTGACTTATATTTCTAATTAGTTATGGTTTTACTTGAATCATTTCAAATATAAAGGCAAATTAAATTCTAAAATTAGTGGCGAATAATGGATTACGCGACTAAGCTAACCCTACAATTCAAGATACTTTAAACTAAAAGATACCTTTTGATGCAAAAGTAAATAAATAAAAGGAAAAGAAAGTTTTAGGTTAAGTAAGGTTGACTTAAGGCCTAAACTTGATCAACATAAATAATTTTCAAAAGAACTAAAGTGAAGTCAATCAACTTAAGGCAGTTAATTAAATAACTTATTAAGACCCTTTTTTTAGCTTATTAATAGAATTTTGAAAAAAAATAAAGAGAAACTTAGACCTAGAAAAACATGATTTTAAGATTGAAAACTGACTACTTATTATTCATAAATTAGAAGTTTGTTTAAAGGTTCAAAATTCAAGTAGGATTCTAAGTATGCAATTACTATGGTTTAATGAATATGCATGCTAGATATAGTGATAATGAATTAACAATGGCTTGAACAATAGTTAAGTTGTTTGTGATTGTACAAAATGATATATTTATACACTCACAAAACCTAAATTGTAGACATCCACTCACCTTCAAAAACAAATTCTAGGAAACTGCACCACGCTTTTAAAAATTAGCCTCTAGAGGTTCATTTCATATCATCAAAATCTAATTCTCGAGGAATTAAGTATCCACACTTTGAAAATAAAATTGTTTAAGTCTTAACTTTACACTTTCAAAAATCAGATATCAAAAGGCATGATAGAGCTCCTTCGCCTAAACTCTAAATCATTATGGTGCATTTAGGGGCAACATAAAAACTATTGGACATGCATTACTTGACTTGGGCCTGTAAGAGTTTGTTTTTCTCAATCAAAATTGACTAGATTTGTAGATTAGTTTGAAGATTTTAATCAAAAACAAAGTAGATATAAATTTACAAAATTGAAATGGAGGAAAGATTAAGTTGTTAGCATAAATAATATGAAGAGTTTTAGTGTGGTTGTCTACAATGTGAGGAAATGGCTAGATGGATTTTTTCCTTTAGTTAAGTTTTTTTCGTTATCCCACATGGGAAATTTGTAATTTTTATCTTATGCATTTATTGAAATGAACTTGACATATGGTCAACTATGTTTGATGAATGCTTTCAATAAAAGACCACACACGCGCACCGCCCGCATAGCCCAGTCCAATTTGCCATGAGTACACGCGTTAGGGGCTGGCTATGTTAACCTATAGGAGTAGACGGCTTAATCGATTGCATCAAGATCATGCCGAAATTCACTTTCAATATCGTACTGAAATTTGCTTTCATGGCAATGGATCATCCACGAAACAGCTTCATAGATTGATAGGTTGTTTCATTCCTTACCTAATCTTTTAAATTAACAATCTGAAAGCGAATTTCGATATTGTAACTGTCACAATGAACTAAACTCTTCCTAATCTCTCTAAACTTTGACATCTTGATGGAACTAATTATAAACATTGGTTTCAAAAATTGTTGATATTTTTTAAGCAATTAAAGGTTGATTATGTTCTTTTCTCTTATTTTCCTTCAAAAGCTCCTTACGTAAGGGCAACTTCTACTCCTTCATCCACACCTCTCACTGAAAAAACTAAAACTTCTCAGGATGAAACTTACAAAAAAATTGGAGAAAGACAATAAAACAGTGAGAGAACATTTATTAAACCATATAAGCAACTCACTGTTTGATTTATTTGTTAGTTAGAAGTCTACTAAAGCTATTTGGGATACCTTGGAAACAAGATATAGAGCTAATGATGTGGGGAAAAAGAAATACATTGTTGGAAAATGGTTGCAATTTCATATGGTTGATGACAAGCCAATCATGGATCAGGTTCATGAGTATGAAAATTTAGTGACTGATGTTCTTAGTGAAGAAATGAAGTTGTGTGAGATCCTACAAGCAAATGTATTGCTGGAGAAATTTCCACCTTCTTGGATCGACAAGAAAAACCATTTAAAGCAGAAGAAAAAGGATTTAACTCTATAGGAGCTATCCATCATATGGAATGGAAGAAGCCAATAGACTGAAAGATAAGCAAATTTCTTATTCTTCTATTTATGTTAAGGCTGACCTTGTTGAATATGTTGTAACCACTAAGGACAAGTCTAATAATAAGAGAAAGGAGTCAGCCAACCACAAGGGTAATTCAAGAAACATGATTCTAGAAAAATCCAAAAGAAGCAGGTGACTTGCTTTGTTTATGGCAAAAATGGGCATAAGGCATACCAATGTTACCAAAGAAAGAATCAGCAAAATTCAAATGAGAAACCAACACCATATCGTTAACAGCACCTTAGGCCAATCTTGTTGAAAAACAAGATATCATTGTTGCTATAGTTGTGGAAGCAAATTTATTGGAAAATAGAATTGATTAGGTGCTTGACACTGGAGCATCAAGACATCTATTTGCCAATAAGGAACTGTTCCAACATTTTGAAAAAGTTACAGATGGAAAATGCATCTTCATGGGGCATTCAACAACTGCTGGATTACGTGGTAAAGGGAAGATTTTTCTTAAATTAACTTTTATAAAAACCTTAACATTGAATAATGTTTTATACGTGCCCTCTCTGCATAGAAACTTAGTTTCTAGTAGTTTGTTGAATAAAGCTAGACTAAAACTTGTTTTTGAGGCTGATAAGGTAGTTATCACCAAAAATAGGGATATTTTAGGTAAAGGATACCTAGCTAATGATTTATTTATTTTGAAAACTATTATTGATGTTAATGTTAATTCATCAGCTTCTGCTTATATTACTAAATCTATTGATTTATGGCATAGTAGATTAGGACATGTGAACTTTGCCTCTATTAAAAGACCAAAAAACATACATTTGATAAACACTGTGAATGATGATAACTGTTATAAATACCCCGTTTCTATTAAAGCAAAATTTGCTAGGAAGTCTTTTAAATATGTACTAACTAGAAGCACAAAATTATTTGAATTAATACATTTGGATTTGGCATATTTTAAGAACAATGTTAATAAAGGCGGAACGTACTATATCACATTTATTGATGATTTTTCAAGATACATGAAAGTTTATTTACTGAAAACAAAAGATGAAGCTATAGAAATGTTCTTAAAATACAAAACAAAAGTGGAAAATCAATTAAATAAGAAAATTAAAAGGCTTAGGACTGACAAAGGTGGAAATTTGGAATACTCTTTCTTAAGGAGTTTTGTGAGATAAATGGAATTGTACAAGAAACTAATGCCCCTTATACATCTCAACAAATGGCATAGCTGAAAGAAAAATAGAACTCTTAAAGAAATGATGAATGCTATGTTGTTAAGCTCTAGTATGTCTAACATGTGGGGGAAGCTATCTTATCTGCATGCTATATTTTAATAAGATTCCACATTAAAAAATTAGATAAAACCCCTCATAAAATGTGGAAAGGTTTTGCACTTAACTTAGATTATTTAAAAGTGTGGGGTGTTTAGCAAAAGTTAGCTTACTAAATTTTAAGAAAACCAATATCGATCCTAAGACATTTGTTTGTATATTTATTGGTTATGCTCAAGATAGTGCTATGTATAGATTTATGTCTTTAAATGATCGCACTATTTGTGAATCTAGAAATATTGAATTCTTTGAATCAATTTTTCCCTTGAAGAAAAATGACATCAATGAGGCTGTTGGTCCATCTAATACTGGCATGGTGCCTACATCTTTATCTAACGATTATGGTTCATGTGATAATATAAATGAACCTAGAAGAAGTAAGAGACGTAGAATAGAATGTAATTTTAGACCATCTTTTATTATTGCTTTCTTAATTCAAAACACTAATTTTGAAAGGATAAATAAGGACATAATGTCTGCATATTTAATTGAACAAGATCATAAAACGTATGAAGAAGTAGTAAACTCTATAGATACGTGTTTTTAGAAGGAAGCCATTAAAAGTGAGCTTATTTTCATAAGGACAAATCATACTTGGGATTTAGTAGATTTATCTATATGATGCAAACCTATTAGGTGTAAATAGATTTTTAGAAGGAAAATGAGGCCAAATGAATCCATAGAAAAGTTTAAAGCAAGATTGGTAGTAGTAGCCTGCAATCAAAAGAAAGGAATTGATTTTTTGAAACCTACTCTCCTATGACTAAAATAGCTACTATTAGAATTTTGATCGCTTTAGCTGCTATTCATTATCTAGTAACACATCAAATGCATGTGATAACAACATTTTTAAATGGTAATCCAAAGGAAGAAATATAGATGGAGTAACCTAAGGGATGTATGATTTCTGGCTAAGAAAGTAAAGTATGTAAACTTAGAGAATCTCTTGACAAACTCCTAAATAGTGGTATGAAAAATTTGATCAAACATTTGTAGCAAATGGATACAATGTTAAAACATCTTATTCCTGTGTTTGTTCTAAATCTTTTAGATTAGATTATGTGATTAGATGCTTGCCTATTGATGATATGCTTATTTTTTGTACAAATTTAGATGTGGTAAATAAAACCAAATTATTTTGGTCCTCTCAATTTGATATGAAAGATTTAAGGGAAGCTGATGTTATTCTTGATACAAAATAAGGAAAATAGAAAATGGTATTTCTCTATGTCAATCTCATTATATTGAAAAGGTTTTGAAAAAGTTTGAAAGCATTGATGTAGTTCCTATTAGAACTTCCTGTGATCCCAGTATGTCACTTAAGAATAATAAGGGCCCTAATTTTTTATAAGCTGAATATGCCAAGATCATAGAAAGTGTTATGTTTCTTATGAACTATACTAGACCTAACATAGACTATGTTGTGAGTAGGTTGAGTTGCTATACTCATAATCCAAATCATGAGCATTGGAGTGTACTTCATAGTTTACTTAAATATCTTAAAGATACCATAAATTGGTATTTGCATTTTAGTAAATTTCTGTTATATTGGAAGGATTTTGTGATGCAAATTGGGTTACTAATAACGATGAAGTGAGCTCCAACAGTGGCTATGTTTTTACATTAAGAAGAGGAGCTATATCATGGAAGTCTACCAAACAAACTTGTATAGCTCGTTCCACTATGGAATCTGAGTTTATAGCCTTAGAATTAGCAGGTCAAGAGGCAAAATGGTTAAGAAATCTATTAGCAGATATGCCATGTGGGGAAGATTTCTTGTGCTTGTTTCTATACATTGGGATTCACAGGCAGCTATTAAAATTGCAGAAATTACTATCTATAACGGTAAAGGGAGGCATATCTAAATTAGACATAGTGCTATAAAATAACTCTTTAAAAAAACGGAGTAATTTTCTTGGAATATGTGAGATTTGAGAGAATTTGGTCGATCCTCTCACTAAAGGATTAACAAAGAGAGTTCATAAAAGGGAATGGGGCTTAAGCCCTTAGATTGAAGAAATATGGTAGATACTATATGGTCAAATGAAGCCAATGAATCATAGTTATGCACTACATTCCCTTCATATATATAGAGTAGTGGATGAATAATCCATAGCCATAATTTTAGGTGGTTCTAGTAAGACGAACTTGATGGATTCACTATTTAAATATGTCAGATCCATAGTCCTCAGCAATGGTTCATTCTATGAACTTGATGGATACCATTCTGTAGAGGTTAAGTCTAAATGACTCTTAATAGTTTCATAGCCTCAGTATGGGGTAGTCTATGGTATAGGCTTGACAAAACCACCTACTTAAGTGTGAAGGTAGGACGCCTTCAATAAAATAGTTAAGCTATCTTTCTATAGCACTTATGAGAAACCAAGGTGCACGCATGGCCATCAAAATCACTTTAAATTTGATAGTGCGGAATAAGCAGAACATAAGGGTATAATACATGTTGTAGGGGTATCAACCAAAGTTCTTGAATTTCAAGAGCAATTCACTTTTATAATTTAGTTGTTGTCCTACCTCACTATGCATTAATTCAATCAAAAGATATTGATATTTAAGTATATATATCCCTTCCGTTGCCTATAAAACTTTACCTCCATCAAGCTATTTGTGGGGGATTGTGAGGAAATGGCTAGATGGTTTTTTTTCCCTTTAATTATGTTTTTTTGTTGTCCTTAATCCCACATGGGAAATTTGTAATTTTCATCCTATGTTTTTATTGAAATGAACTTAACATGTGATCAACTACGTTTGATTGAATGTTTTGAATAAAAGACCACATGTGCATGCTGCCCGCTCAGTCTAGCCCATGGCAGGGCTAGGACAAAGGTTTGTAACTATCTACCACATGTGGTCAACTATGTTTGATTGAATGTTTTGTAACAATCTACCATATAATTTCTATAATGAAAAATTAATTTAAATTTAAATTAGTAACCAATTAACTTTCATTGATATTATTTTAAATTTGTAATGGAAAATTAAATTTGAATAGTTTCCATTTTTCAAATAAAAATTTTCCAAAGTTTTGTACAATGAAAAATTTTTTTTCTTTTGAAATTCTCTTGGGAGATATCTTTACATACGATTTGTTTCTAGGCAACTGTACTTTTGTTTGTTCCAAGCCTCCACCACGTGTGCATACGTTAGGGGTTGGGTATGTTAACCTTGAGAAGTGAATGGCTTAATCAATTGCACCAAGGTCATGCCAAAATTCACTTTCAGGATAATAGACCATCCACGGCACAACTTCATAGATTGATAGATTGTTTCATTTCTTACCTGATTTTTTTTTTTTAATCAACATACAATAGTGAAACAATGATCGTGGAAGCATCGGTCAGTAAAATTAGGGTTTCTTTACTTAATACTAATATAGTTGAATGCAAGGTTAAACTGATAGGTAATCAAGTAAAGTTCAATAAATATGGATCCTAGTCATCCACTCAAGATTGTACAACCATTGGTATAGTCTCCCGTGATAGTTAGGAAGCATTAATAGAGTTTACCACAAAGTTTAAACAATGGGTAATATAGGAGAGGGATGTTAATAAATGGTTGGTTGAAAATTATAAAGACTATGCTTGCCAAAGTTATAGAAAGCATGGTAGCCTCAGAAGGACGAAAATTTGTCGTCTCTGGCCGCTGTCCTGTTGCTGTGTTGGCCATGTAGCATTTGTTGGTTTAGAAGGAATATTTCTGTTTCACCTCTCTATGCGTTGTTTCATATTTTAATTTCCTCTTTGGAACAGTCTTCCTTTTCTTTCCATTCTTAGATGATTAACTATAGAATCTTTATTTTAAAAAAAAACTATAGAAATCTTTGCTGACACAACTCTTTTTTCTCCCTTTTTTTTTCATAATATAGATGAATGTACAATTTACATAGTACGTGTATATATATATTTATATATATATAACAAATACTATTTTACAATCACTAGCCAAAAAAAAGAGCACAAATATTGTTTCACCAATATAAACTTTTAGAATAGTATATCTTTATATAATATATATATAGCTTAATAATATAATACAGTAACTCAAATTATAATATAAATCTATTCAAATAACACCTTATTGAGTTAATATAATATATAGTAGAATTGGTAATGAGGGAATATGAAATTAAATATTATACCCTGCTATAAATATTAAATAGGAATATCAATAAAAATATTGTTTAAAACTATACATTTAAAAGGTGGAAACTTATTATCCATTACTAACTTTAATAGTACTAGCTAAAGATGTAACTGCGATGCAAGTGCTTAAAATTAATATTAATGTTTTAATCATCACCAAAATCATTCATAAATAAAAAAAATATATATTTCTCTATTTTAATTTATAATTAACCAATTTTTTTATAACTTTTGCATCAACTTTTTTTTCATAATTGCTTTTAATGATAATATATATAATAAGCATTTATTCTACCGAATAACCTAACCTATTATATGTACATATTGGCTAGTATTATTCAAGCTAATAGTGTAGTCCACTTTTAAGTATATAGTTTTAAACAATATTTATATTAAAGTTCCTATTTATAAAAGAGTAGAATATTTAATTCCATATAACTTTTATGATCAATTTTACTATAATTATATGAAGTCAATAAAGTGTTGTTTAAATACATTTGTATTATAATTTGAGTAAAATCATATTATTCTGCTATATATATAGATTATATAAAGATATGATGTATATTGGTAAAATAGTATTTGTTTTGTCTTTTCCTGTGATTGTAAAATTGTATGTGTTACATGTGTATATATGTGTATGTGTGTTGTGTACACGTCTTAACTATGATATTACCATAAATATACCTTTATTTTTATTTTTATGTTATATGCATAACATTCAAAGCATAATAAGTGATAATATATGTTCTATTTTTGTCACATATGAAATATTTAAAAGTGATGATGATGCATCAAATTTTCACTTAGTATCAATCATATTAAGAAAACCTTATGGATTATTATTTTTTTGTAGGAAGAAATTATCTTAGCTTTTAATTAAGACTTCCATATATAAATTGTACATCCATCTATATTATGCAAATAATGACTCATGTCGATAACAATTTCCATAGTTGTTTAAAAAAAAAAAAATCCATAGTTAATCATCTAGGAGCCAAAGGAACAAGAAAAATCTGATCCAAAGAGAATTAAAATATGAAACAGCTTATAGAGCGGTAAAACAAAAATATTCCTTCTAAACCAGTAACTGCCACATGGCCAACCCTGAGTGACCGTGGACAGCGGCTAGGAGATAGCAGATTTTCGTCCGCCTCTGAAAGCATGCAGGCTGCGGTGAATGCCCATTGGTAGACACCTCTGTGAATGCTTAATGGGCTCCATTATGGACCGATTTCAACAATTCAGTAGCCCTCTCAACTTTATATGGGTTTTATAAAGCTTTGGCCCAACCTTATAGCAGCCTTAATGAAGTGAAACACTTATCAAGCAAGAAAAAAATTATCAAAATACAAATGATGTTATTTTAATTACACATTTATCAATGCAAAATTGCATCTATCATATGCAATTTTATTTTTAATAAAACCACATAAACAAGATGTAATTTAAATATTTTACTATAATTAATCACTAAAGTTCATCTTGTTCTTGCGATTTAACTATCCAAAGGGATCACAAGTATAACATATGATTTATGTGCAAATATATAAATTGCATGTTATACATACAATTTACATGGATGTATAAATTATGTGTATAACATGCGATTTATGAATAAATACATAACTCCTATCTAGATCAATATTTTGATAATTATTTATATATAATTTATATTGGCAGAATTTTTATTTTAACAAGTCAGTAATCAGATAAATATGTTGACGCCAATAACTTTAAAGTCTAGTGGCATTTCTCTAGTCTCTCATTTGAAAAGATTCAAGATCGAATCTCCCTCTCCTGTTGTAATTAGCAAAATAAATAAATAAATAATAAATTTGTCGACTTTAATCATACTGCCAGTAAATCACTGCAGATACTAAAAATGTGCAATATAAATTAGTGGCTTTAGATCCATCCTTACTCAACAAGTTAATTCTAATCCTTGTCTTCTTAGTTAATCTGTTGGCTGGCCATGTATGTGACCCTAAAGACCCTTTTGAGAGTTGATATTCTTTTTATTAAAAAAAGAAAGAACCGAAGACAACAGCAACAACCGAACCCAGGAAAATTTTTGCACACTTCCAACCATACTATTTAAGTACCATAATCCACACGTGCACGTCACATGCAGAGCATCCATGACGATGCACCACCTGTCAAAACAGGCTCACTTTATCCACTCAATAAACAACAGGAACTAAACAATGACCACAAGCTCCATACACCACCATCCCTCCACACTATCCATTTCAAAAATCTGCTGAGACACTGCCATTTCCAATCCAACATGGCAGTTTCTTCACTTTCTTTGAGTTGGGTTCCTGCAAACTCTAAAGACAAGGTCAGTGAGCTCAAATTCCATCTCTTTATCCCTTTTCTGTAATCGATCTTGGAAAGTGTGACAAGTTGTCCTACCAGTTTGATAAATTTGAAGCAATTTAGCTTGTTTTGAGTTTGGGGGTTTGTAAATTTTATAGTTTATGTTGGGTTATGTTTCAGTTGGCACTGCAGAAGCATGGCATTTCGCCTTGTTGTAGAAGGGATGGCTCCTTTCTTGTCCGGGCTGAACAGTTGAGTACTTCTTCATCTTCAAGTTATCAGTGTACAGGTACTGTAGAATGGAATTACTGCTTCATGTTACGATTCATAAGTTATGTTTCTCTAGTAGGATTCCTAAAGGTTATTTGTATACCACGGAAAAGTTTGTATCTGTTTTGTGTCTGATCTGCTATTATCTAAACAAACAGCTACAAACCAAAGTAAAAAATGATATCAAAACGATGAGCCAAACATGCCCATTTGTGAAGAGTCATGATGCATAATTAAGATTGTCATTTCATTTTGATTTTGGTGCTTCAAAGCTATTTTATGGTATAAAGACCAAGCGCGGTTTCCATGTTCAATTCAATTAGTGTTGATTGTTGTTATCACTATCTGATGCACGAATTAATCAATGGTGTATCACAAGGTGCTAGCCCAATAGAGGAAGTGTGGCATTTCAATGTTTTCGCTCTTGAAGATTTGATTTCTAAGAGTTGTATAACTGAAGATGAGCTGGTTATAGCTCAATGATTTTAAAGGATATGAGGTTCGGTTTCAAGATTAAAACCAGCAAGATCAAGATAGATGTAAAATATGATATAAAATGTAGCCTTTAAATATACTTGATGCAGGGGCATCTTATAAGAAGGTGGAACTTTAAGTTTCCAGACAAATCCATGTCACCTTCAATGATTATAAGTAGGAAGTTGAGACTCCTTGATTGCTTGAGACAAAATTTTTATCTTTAATTGTCTTGTTTCATAATTGCTAGCAATGTGAAAGTTTCCTTTCCTAATAGCATGTGCTTTTACAGAAAAATCAGGAAGACGCCTGGTGCTTGCTGTTGGGATTATTGCTCCCAGCATATCTTTTGTTAACCAAAGTTCAATAGCATGTAAGAGTACTATTTCAACTATGCAAAACACACGAGAATTCTATATCGATGTAGCAAGCTTGTGTGTACTCCACAATAATAGTTCTTCCAATAACTGATATCCTAAGAATACCCTCTTGATATGGTTCAGTTGCTGCAGAACCAAAGAAGGGTTTTCTTCCGGTTTTGGACAAAAAGGACGGATACTCTTTCTTCTATCCTTTTGGGTGGCAGGTGCGTTGACATGGCTTCTACCTGTGCAATCATCTGTTGATCAATGATGAGTGACTTTGAACAACAAGTCAACCGTCTTTTCTGTTTTAATGCACAGGAAGTGGTAATAGAAGGTCAGGACAAGGTATTCAAAGATGTCATTGAACCTCTAGAGAGTGTTAGCGTTAATATGATCCCAACCAACAAGCAGGACATCAAAGAATTCGGTCCTCCTCAAGAGGTTTACGAACATTTACACACACACACACTCGATCTTCTTATCTTCAATTGTTTAACTGAATGTAGATTACTGTAGTTGTTTCATTATGGAGTAAAATTTCTGATCACAGGTTGCTGAAACTTTGATAAAGAAGGTCTTGGCCCCTCCTACACAAAAGACAAAGCTCATTGAGGCAAAAGAGGTATGATTCATCATTATACTGTAAAATCAAAAATCATTATACATGGAAAAGCCCAATTCTCTTGATATGTCGAATAGTAAACATGAACGAACAAGAATTAACTATCTAATACCCAAGTAAAAGTAATAGCATTATTTCCACTAAGAGACACCCATTAATGTATCACCTTTTTTGCATTCAATTTCAATTGCACGATGGAATAATGTAAAGAATAATTTCTGCCTAGTTACACTGTTGGCAATTGTCTTTGACACTAAGGTATCTTCTTGCTATGAGTTTGCCACTGCTCAAAGCTTAATCTTGGCATAGCTAGTCTAGTGTGAGCTGCTTTATGAATGACGTAATATACAGAAGAAACCAACTTCATTGATTTTCTCTTCCCATTTTGGTTTTATGCATAATCCAGCATGAAGAAGATGGAAAAACGTATTATACCTTTGAATTCATTGCTCAAGCACGAAACTACACTCGTCATGCTCTCGGTACTATAGCCATCGGGAATGGTATGAAACTCATCCCCTAGTCATATGCAACTCCATGTTATTCACTCCATACACATTTAACATGATCATGCTGCATATGATGGACATTACTATCTTCATTCTACATTCATTGAGAGATTTACAAGCCAAATTCTTTGTTCAAAACACCAAGAAGTTGATAAAAAGGAAGCATGACTGGATCACCACGAGCTATTTTGAGAAACTCCATGGTGATTAGACTATGACAACAACTGAAAGCCAACTAAATACTTTCATGCTGGGAATCACACTTTTGTCTTCCACAAAACCACTAAATTAATTTCGACATGAAGAAACTGCAATTTTTTACCATCTTTAATGGGACCTTGACAAATCTAATAAAACAAGTAACTATTCTTTGGCATTGATTTGCATAACATATATGAGAACATCCATAATTTTAGCATGTACCTGCAATTTGTTCTAAATTTTATGACCTTTTTCTTTCCATGGCAACAATTTTCTATTCCTTGGTAACATGCACATTATAGTTCAAAGGTACAAAGATATTAAATATGCTGTGGTTGCAGGCAAGTTCTATACTTTGACAACAGGAGCCAATGAGAGAAGATGGGACAAGATGAAAGACAGACTACATGAAGTCGTTGATTCCTTCAAAATATTCAATGTTTAATAAAAGATACTCCATTGAGTGTCCCTAAATGTTTTTGGCTTTTTGCTCATGTAAAAGTTCCATTCTTGTGTTGATCATCTTTCATACAAAGAGCTTTTTGTGATATGAAAGGCTTCTTCATTTTACTACCCAATGATGCCTGTAATTTCAGTTGTCTCAGTTGCAGTTTCTCTGGATTCTTGAAAACCAAAAATGGTCATTAAAAACTGCTAACATGGACTGGGATCTAACACGCCGCACGCGGCTACGTATAGGAGGCTGTTCAAAAAAGAAAAAAGAGAAAAGAAAACGACCGTACTGCAATTGGAATGGACCGAACCAAAATCACAGTTATTTTTCAAAACAGTTTGAAATTTGAATCGGTAAGTGGTAAACAATTCCCAGTTTAGTTTGGCTTGGGACCTCAGACCAAACCGTTTTGCTTGATTTGAATAAAATCATTTTACATTTTTAATAAATTCAAAATTCAAAATATCATATTTTTCTTTTACTTATTTTATCAACAAAATTTAATTATTTCTTTAAAGTTTCATTTAGATGTATATGATTCATGGTAATGGAATAATATTAGTCAAATCATACTTTAAACATTGAAGTATATCTACAAATAAGTTAATTTAGAAATTTTAATATCTAATGTTTTGACTATTCTTTTTTTCTTTCCTATATCTTACTAACCAAGTCACTTTTATTAACTAGTTATTTAATAGTTTATGTAATTGATAATGTGCTAATTGGAAGAATAACCAATTGAAATTTAAGTCTCATATTGAGATAATATATTTTAATTTTATCAAGTCTAGTAAATCACTATAATTCAAAATAACTCAAGAAAGTGAAACTAGCATAGGATTGTAATTTTATAGTGAATAAACTTTTCTCATTATAAGTTTTATATATTTATTTGGATAAATAATAAATTTCAAATATTATTGTTTGTATTTGAGAAATGTATATTTTTATTTTAAAGATAAAAAATATGGTTTGAACCATGAACCGAATCATACCTAACAATTTCTTTTTAGTTTAAAAAATTACAAACTAAACCATATGATTAGGTTCAAAATTAAAAGAAAAACCAAACTATGGTTCGATTCAATTTGGGTGCAAAGCGGACCAAACTACACGACATCCTTCCTTGAACCATTGGAACTCTAATCAAATTGATGAAAAGCACTAGGAATTTGTTTCTTAAAAATTATACCTTATCACAATTATAAACCAAATATCATTGGCATTTAGCATTTTTTTTCTTTTTAGTTGATCACATCAATTACAACTGCAAACTACTGCCAACTAGAATTTAGAAATTGAAAACTTTAAACAATATACGCTATGTATAATATGCATGTGATGTATAACTACTAATAAAATTTTAACACGAAACCCTTTGAATGATGGTTACTTTGAAAACTATCCAACATCTTATCCATGTGTTATAATTGATAATTACATTCCATATGTACATATACATCATGTGTACAACCCATTGAATATTGAATATTGAATATTTTGCCTAAAGAGAACCCTAAATAAAGAAACCCCGAGAAAATATCCATACCCAGCTGAAGAAATGTTTCACCCTTATTAGAGCCATTTAACAATAACAGTGAATTTTATTTCCAAACGATCCCTATGATTACCTAAAAGTGGATGTTAAACAATTACATAAATAAAAAATGTGCTTAATTGTCATATGTATCTCCATCACCACTCAGCCAATCACACCAAATTTCATTCCCCGATATAAATAAGTTTAAATTAAGAAAATTTTTCAAAAGGCTTGGAAAAGTGAAACAAAGTGGCATTCTCGTAATTGAAAAAGTCAAATTGCCTAATCATATAAGATGATCACAGTAGACCAGCATCATCAACATGATACCAAGATATGTAACTATTACTCACTACATCCCTATCATCTGTTAAGCCATTCAATGAGATAATCTCTTGTCATTTGCCCTAGGTTTATCATAACGAAGTTGAAACAAATTAGAAGTGATAGGACCAAAAATATATAACAAGCAAATCCCTAGATGCATCAGCAACCACCAACCAGGACATTGATTTACTGAAGCTCCTAACCTGGGAGAATGATCACTGATGAATTGGCTCAACAGCAGTCAGTGTATAGAAACATTATAAAAACTGAAACAAATTTCATCTTGTAAAGGAGCTAAGAAAATTCCCACAGGTTACACCATGCAAATCAAGCAGAAGAAGTGTCCCAGAGTTTCCAATTACTACTTGTCATGCAAACCATAAATTCCATCCTGCTTATTTCTCACAATTATGTTTGGATTGTCAGATTTTTATCTGTAACGGATCTGTATCGATTACTTATCGGTATCGGATCAGTATCAATTCAGTTTGATCAGTTTATAAGTAAATCTGTCAGTTTTATGTTGTTATCATATTAGTTCGGTTCAGTTTGAAAACGAAACTAAACCATCCTACCCTCATTAGGCAGACATGCAAATGTGATGAATGAGGAGGAGACCTAACTGACCACATCAGATATAGCAGGCTTGACAGCATTGCTTGCTTCAACATACACAGCACTACAGCAGTATAGATTTTGGTAATGCAAATAAAAGGAGAGGGAGAAAGAGACACATCTGCCCTGGTACTATGGCTAACCATTTCCACAGACAAACACCCAGCGCTATAGGAATTAGGGTTCAAACATCAAACAATCATACTACTTACAACCAGAAAAGATAAGTATCATGATATGTGAGGCTTCATCATGCATCAAACCAATGGAAAACTGAAACTTCCATGTTAAACCAATCCTGTCTCAATTTTCCACTCCAACAGGGATACTTTTAATATGTTTTCTTGATATGGTAAATCCTGGACTATGCGCAGAAGCTAAACTATAAAAATATTCAGATGAAGAGACTGCAGCCTGGTATCAAGAAAGGCTGTAAATTAAAAAATATGTGCCTACATTCTCAAAGTTATATTATAGTGTCATAAAATCACAGCGTGTAATTCCTATGAAAATGTCGCCCCATAATTTAATCCTTGATGACAGGACATTCAACCAGGTTACGTTATTACAATAATCTGCCATAACGTACCACTTCCATCATTAAGCGGATGGATTACCCATGTAACTCATCACATCACACAAGTTAGCAACTATTTAACCATAAAAGCATGTACATCAATTCATCAAGCAGAGATCAAAGAAATTCCAGACCAAGTGATACTGAACACAAATTCACTAATGAATGGCTGCTAGATCTAGACAAATATACTGAAGTTGTCTACGCATCAATAGGTCCTCCGAGGCAAGAAAAATTCACCCACTTCCCATGCAATATATATCTGTGAAAGGTAAAAGTGCAGACATACCAATAACCATCAGCATCAGAAAGAAAAGAAGAATCATTGGATTGAATGCAAAACAAAGTGAAAATGCAAATCAATCATGTTTCGCTGCATGAAGTACAGGTCCTCGCCTCTCATCTATTCTCTATCACTATAATATGCATTATGATGGATTAAAAAGAATGCACATATACTAACAGGAAACACATTGATTACATTATTGTTTTGTGAAATACACAAAATTTTATAGTTTTTGATAGCATCTACAATACGAAAAAACTAAATCAGCTCAAAAACCAAAGGAAAGGAGTTGTTATGACATCAAACCCGAGTACATGATGAATCAAAATCATCAGGCGCAACCCTTGCAATCCAATTACTCAATGTTTTCTTAATATCAGAGTGCTTTACATATGCCAACTCATACATACTACACAAATTAACCACAAGTGTCTCATTCAATGCAACCGTAGGTACCCTCTCGAGCGAATTCTCCAGCACCTTAATCGAATCCGACAAGTCTCTCAAATACATCAGACAAAGCGCCTTATTATTAATTGCGACGACATCCGAATTATCCCTCTCTATACATTCCTCATATTCCCTCACAGCGGAAACATAGTCCTTCCCAACTAAATACACCAATGCCTTATTCCTATTCACAAGGTTCTTCAATTCAACATCACTCAACAACTTGAGGTCACCACCCCCACCGTCTCGATCACTCACGATCCTCTCGACCCGATCGAAAGTCCCTTTGGCACCTTCCAAGTCACCAATCTGCATCTGAATATACCCGAGTTTCGACAACAGGACCGGATCGATACCGAACCCGAAACTCTCTCTCCTAATCATCAAATCCCTAATCAAATCCGAACAAACCCTAAACTCCTTATGCGCTAAATGATCATTAACAATACAATTCACAACAAAGACCTCTCTCCTCTTCCACAATTCACAAGAAACCCTAACCACAGACAAAGACTCCTCCTTCACACTCCTTTCCTCGATTTTAGCCCTAACAAACCCCAAGAGCGCGTAAAACCGGTCCAGACCCTGAGTCCGGCTCCCGCACTTGATCGGGAGAAGGCAATGGAGCCAGCGGAGAGAGAAAGGGACCATGGAACCCGTGAGGTTAGGGTAGGCCTGAGGATAAGACTCGTAGCGATACTCGGGGGAGTCGAGATCGTCGACTAGGGTCTGGAGCTCCGTTAGCGCATCGGAGAAGCGGCGGAGTTTGGTGAGAGCGAGGACGTTGAAGGTCAGGTAGGTGAGGTGGTGATGTGGGGACGTAAGGAGGGAGAGGGAACGAGCGCGTGAGATAGTTTCGACAAGGGTCCGCCATGACCCACGGGAAGCAAGGTCGTGGAGGTGGCGAGATCCGGCGCTAGGTCGTTTAGGGAGCCGTAAGGAGTTGATAGTGGATCTGGGTCATCAACCGGGTCGGGTTTGCTTGGTTCCATTGAAGGTCAGAGCAAGGTAAAGTGGGTGTCAAAGAAGGATTTTGCAGGTCAGCTCAAGCTTTCATGAAGTTTATTTCATTTCTGGTGACACGGAAAAGGACGCGGAGGGGAAAAGAATTAAAAATATATATATATATATAAATACTTTTAGATTTTCTTTTAATAAAAATGCTTTTATTCAAAATAAATAATTTAAAGTCCTTTTTTACAGACGGGTTTATTACAGTTAGTCAATTGGTCACTTGCCTTTATTTTCGATCTAATTATATTTTATTTTTTATTAAAATATATTATTATTTTTCTGTCGTTCATGTGGGTTTTAATTTTTTTTAGTTACATTTTAATAAGAATATAAGTTTTTTCAATGGTAAAATATGCAAGAAATGATTGAATAAATGTGTCATGAATGAAAGGAATTAAAAATATTATGATAAATTACAAAAGTACCTTCTACTTATTTTTATAATAGGGATGAGTGGATTGAGTAGGTTTTAGTGGGTAATAAAAACCAATAAACTGGTTTTCGAGAATCAGGTACAAAATTATATAAAATAATATATATAATAGAATATTAATAATATTATTTTATTTCAACTTTACTAACATCAATATAATATTATTTTAAGTAAATAGCACTTCTTTTATTAATATTTAGTTTCTTTTTTTGCCCTTTTTGTGGCAATTATTCAATTTTCTTGCATTATTTCATATTTCATGCTACTAGCTTTTTATTTGAATATTTTCTTCATTGTATAGGGATAAGTCCTATTAATAAAGACATATTGTATATTAATTGATGCAAAATATAAGTTATATTATAAATAATGAAGACATGGATATTTTAATGCCTTTCATTTAGAATATTAATTTTAGAGGCAAGTTGCATTATAAAAGTATCAATTATCTTTTCAGGCTATATTATAAGGTTTACATCATAATATATGTTTTCGGTTGCAACTTGTTTGTTTCAACTTTTATATTACATTTTTCTATGATTACATAAACATAGTTTGGATATCATAAATTTCTTTCCACACTCCATAGATAATTTTTCCATAATAAATATTTGAAACTAAGGTGATTTTTATGTTACAGAAAACTCTATAACGTACGATAATCTTAAAAATTAAAAAAGAAAAAAAAATTACAAGTTGATTAAGATATTTTTACCCTGTAGGTTTTAAAAGATACAAGATATAAGGTGGATATAAAGTGGTATAATAAAGTGGTACAAGTGAAGTTCGAGTACAAGATTCCATACCTACCTACATGTGCTGCTTATCCATATTTTATATATACTCATAATTTTTTAATTTTTGAAAATTGAGTTTAGAGTTTTAAATCTATACAAAGTGTGCATTTGAAAGATGTTATACTGTTAAATTCAGAAAACAATTATGCCATGCTTAATGTTTTCTTGTATTTTATAAGCTTTTTTATTTTTCAAAAAGAAAAAAAATAATTAAGTAATTCGTAAAATTATTTTGGAGCCAATGACAATATAATAAATCACCTCTAAACTTTCATTTATAGAAATAGTTACTCAACCTGAGACCCTTGAATTTATAAAGATTAATGTATGTGGTTTACATAATAAAATAAAATATGAATAAAATACAATTCTTAAGTGGTAATAAGATTGACTTGGTTGATTCTCCCACCCAAAAAGTTATAATGGTTGGTAATTGGAGAAAAAAATGTGTAAGGAAAAAAATAAAAGTTAGAAAAATTATATTAGAAGCATCAAACTTGGGAAATACGTCCAAATAATACATTAACATTTCCGGTGTTTAAAATAATGAATCAATCTTTTTATAAAATGGATCAAAGAAGGAATCAAAATATTAAGTAGTTACAAAAAAGCATCAATGTTTTTGAATGGATAATAAATGAATACAAAAAGAATTCCTCATTTGCATAATATATAACATTGATCTCTTTATCTTAATTATTTAAAAATCCCCACCCACTTTGTGAAACATTAACTTATTTTATTAATCATTCTAAATATTGATACTTAACTTACTTTTTTTAACATTAATACATGTACCAAATAAAAGTTGTTGTCAGGGTCATCATACTAACAAGATTGGTGGAGATTTCTAAACCTTATAAAGGAATTGGATTAGAGTTGGTAAAAGTTAAATGAAGTTCAGATATATAAATACTGCTTGTCTGTTCATTGTGTTAGTGCGTGTGTGTATATATAAAACAATTAGTTATAATGATTACATGCAATGTGATTGTTATGAATTCTCGGTAATGGGTTAATTTTTAGTTATTAGATCTTCAAATTGGTAAGTTTACTCAGATGGGATTGTGATCTAGAACTTATAGGTTTAATTATTTAATAAAATCTTTAATCATTAAAATCAGAAGTAATGAAATGGTTGAATTCAATACTATATATCCGAGGTCTTGAAACCTTTCGATTTTTTTTCTTTTCGCCTATTGAAACCTTTTGATTCAACATTATGATTACAATGAAATTATTAGGCAAGTTGCGTACTATCCTATACAGCCAACTTGTATACAAGTCGCAAAGTGCTAGGTTAGTGTTTTTTGTGCTAGAGTTAATGTATTTTTGTGCTAGATTTAAAAAAGTGTTAGGTCCATATATTTATATTGGATCAATATACTTGTGCTAAGATTAAAAAAGTACTCGTCAGTGTATTTATTCTAGGTGCGACTTGAGGTAATACTAACCCTGATTGCAATCTTAAAATCTCAAATTTCACATTGCAACGGAGGACGTGAAAATAAAGGAAAAAATGACTACTACTCTTCTCCCATTACTACATGAAGTAGGTGGAAGGGAAAAAAAGAATACTGATATTAAATTATTTTTTATTGAAATGTTGATAGACCTGTAAACAACTACAACACAACAACAGCAAGGGCATTGCCAATAGAAGACAAATAATTCACAATTACCAAATGAAAGATTGATAGCAACAACAACGACTATGCTGCAACATTTAAAGACTACTCATCAAACAGCAACAGCAGGCCTGAGTTGGATAAGTGCATTCTTAATTCTCTCAACAGCAGCTTGTAGTGTATTCAGGGAAGCTGCATAGGAGATGCGGACACACGTGTCGTCTCCAAATGCATCTCCAGGAACAAGCGCAACCTGAACATCAAGGAGATACAATAATTTCAATGAATGAGATATTGCAAGTACATCTAAAAAGAATATCAGAAGAACTGTATTAAAACAAAAGATCAAATATGAAACTTCCTTTAATGTATAGGCACAATAAGTCGATGAATTTTACATCCCTTTAAGCTTGTATATATCGTCTATTTTCTATTCATATCTTATATGCATTTGATTTGTATCTATTTATATTTGATCTCTTTGTACGTATATGAAAAAATTTTCTGGTATATTATTTGGCCAAACAACCTACCACTAAAACCATACAAAGATGATACCGAAATCCTGAGCCAACAAGCCTTCATACACTTATATTCCCACAATCTGTAGCTTAACATTTTACCCACCAGAAACAGTGAGCTGTTTTTTCATTGGTGAAGAACAAAGATGCAAGTTCACTTGAGAGGCATGTGATCAGTATCGAAAATCCTTGTCAAAGTTTGCTAAAGCTACAAGCTAAGACTTTTTATTGCATAACCTTTTTGATTTGTACTTATGCCATCAAAGGCGTGATATAATTCTATGCATTGCCTAAAAAAACTCACGCATCCCAACTTTAATAATAAGATTCTTTTAAGAAGGAAAATTATATGTTAGAAGTTAAAATGATTAGCCTGTATAGCCAACTGACACCATGCAACTCTTACAGGCAACATAACAGAATGAAACAGCACAGACTAATCCATGAAGGTTGGTTTGTACTAGATTACTCAACATGGGCATCAAGAACCAAGGTACCTGAGCCTTGTCCAATAAGTATCGGCAGAGGGATTCTGATCCATCAATTTCGCCAAAACCTTCAGCTTTGGTTCCAAAGAAACAGCTGAAATCAATAAACATATAGAATGCTCCCTGCACATTAAAGAAATAAAAAATCAGAATACTAATGAAATAGAAAAGGAAGTGGAGTTTTTATGTAGATCAAGTCAAACAAGTGGACTTTAATACTTAAGTAAGATCCTTAAAAGGGCACCTGGGGTACAGAAATCTTTACACCCTCCAATTCTCCAAAGCTTTTAACCAAGTAATCTCGCCGCTCCCTAAAAGCTTTTACCATCATAGCAACAGTTTCACCACCTGCATGTCCCATGCCCAAAGCAGCCATACCAGCCTTTTGTGATATGCTGCTTGCTCCTGAGGTAAACTGTTTAAGTTGGAATTAAAATAAGACAGGTGTACTTTCAATGATATAAGAAAAACAGATTTACTCACCACAGTTTTTAGAGTTTATAAATCATAAACAAATTTTAATTGCATTAGGGAAAAATTGAGTGACTACTATTTCATCAGCAAGCTCTGTTACCAAAATCAAAGATAAGAGTTTGTTCAAGAAAGGAATAAGTACCTTTGAAGTCAAAAAAGTATTTCCTCACTATTAATTTTTGTTAACTTCAAAACCATCTCGATCTTTTAAAGAATATACCGGTCTTCTAAAAAGGATTCTATAAACTGTCCAGTTTTACGTTTTAATAGAAACACACCCTAAAAATGTGAGGTTGAAATTAGTGTCTTGTGCCCTTCATAAACTAGTTGGAAAATGTATTTTGTCCAATGAATTCCATATGTTCATTCTAAGAACATTTCTAGAGAATAAGCTTTGAAAACGCACATCCCAAACTACCCTTCACTAAAGGGAAAGCTAGACAAATTATTCTACTCTGAGACTGTTCAATTATTATGATAGTCTGTTTTGAAGATTATTAGGATACCTGGCTCTGGATCTTCCCACATGCAGCTACGAAGTGTTTTGGACCAGCAATATATCCAAGCCTCCAGCCAGTCATAGCAAAAGCCTGCAGAGTTTCCACTTTCTAAGTTCAATATGCAAAGGCAGACATGAAAATTCATAAAGAGCACCAAAATTCTGAGAAAGAACAGTTTCCTAACAGATTTAGAATCCCAAATAAAAAAAACTAAGATTACCTTAGAAAACCCATTGACAGTTAGAGTCCTTTCCCACATGCCTGGCAGTGATGCAAAGCTTGTATGTGTCGCTGGAGCATATATTATGTGTTCATAAATTTCATCTGAAATCACCTACAAAAGATAAAAATAAAAATTCAAGACTTTTCTTCACCTAAATCAATTGCCTTTAAGAGGATGCAGAGCAAATCTATGTCCATACCAAAAGCCTAGGGTGCCTGGCAACAATCTTAGCAATCTCTTCAAGCACCTTTTTGGGGTAGACAGATCCTGTTGGGTTAGAAGGAGAACAAAGAATGAGCAATCTTGATTTTTCAGTGATAGTTGATTCAAGTTGCTTTGGGTCCATCAAGAAATCATTTGAGATGCTTGTTGGAACAATAACAGGTGTTGCATCAGCGAGCCGTGCCATTTCTGGATAACTCACCCAGTAAGGAGCAGGAATTATTACCTGCAAGAAGACCACATTTGTTAATGCACGAGGTATCTAGAAGACACTTTCTCAGCCAACAATTTCAATTAAGGAGAAAATGAAAATTCTATTTACATGAAAGAACCATCTGAGGGGATTGGCTATTTTACAGCAGATATTAGCACTCCTGAACATGTTTAACAAGAATGCAAGTTTTGCAACATGAGAGAAATGGGAATGAAATTAAGGGTGAAAGAGCATATATTAGCGATGTGAATAGAACATTAATTAGAATAAGAAGATATTGTAAAAATAAAGCAAACGAGTTGTTTCTTAAATTAGTTTCCTATGAGAGAAAGTTAGTTCAATAGTTTAACACATAAAAGTTAACCCAAGCTTCTCTTCTCCCTCAAATTCTTGGAGTTTTAACTTGAGTCGAATTAAGAAAAATGTTTTTCCCATTGTTACCACACATGATTTCGACTACTTATAATAATAATAAGAAGAAGAGGAAGAAGAAGAAGTTGATTCCAACAACCTTAAAGACAAATTTCTTAAAAATGTTCTTAGACAGCATCAAGGATCTAATTTTAGCAATAGAGGTATCTAATAAGATTTCTGAAAAATAATTAGATATCAGTAGGTCTAGCTACCATGGATGAAATCATTACCACCAACAATAAGATTTCAACCAAGAAAGTGAATGTTGTCGTGATTTTAACGATTTTGATATGAAAACTCTCTTAATGCAAAGGAGCAGAATGGGATTTGCTAATTGTGGAGGAAATTGGAGACTTGCATTCGATACAAATGGGAAGAAGCTATTATATTACAATGGAGACAATGTAAACGGCAAAGATCTTGATTAAAAGGCAAGATTGCCAAGCCATCATTAGAAAATGATCAGGATAAATGAAAGCAATTTATGCATTTCTTTTGTTCAAAACTAAAAAACAATCTGAAGAACTCCTTTGGAAAGACATAGTACAGGAAAATAAAGAATTCCTCTCCGAATCAACTAAGCAATCTCAGCCGGTGGACAACTCGGAGATACTGAAACTTCAGTAACTGACTGCCATATAATACATGAAGCACAGTCCTATAATTATTTCTTGCAATATAGATTTGGATGGAATTCACATGCTAGATCCTTAAAAGAACCCAACAGGAAACTAATGAGTTTCTATCTAAGGCTAAGCTGTCAATTTCTTTAGACATAATCAGAATTAGAATTCAAATATGGCATCAAGAACATATCTTACCTAGTAGTATAGTATTTAAGGACAAGGGAACAGAGACCTATCAAGAGCTTGTGATAATGCAAGGGGAAACCAAATAAGTGCCACAGCCAGCAAAACTACAAATTACATTCACTTATGTCGTAGTTGGTTTTTGTATATTCTATTTTACATAACTTGGCTATGGTTAGCAATTATCAGCAATTCTTGAGCCAATAGAAACCTTAGGGACAAGGCTCGTCTTTAATGAGGGGACAAATATTATGACCCAAGAGTGGATAGGATATTATACTATAATGAGAAATTGAGAAAAACATGTAATGTAATTTTTTGTAAAGGGAATTACCTATGTAATCTATAATTTCCTCTTATCTTTAAATTTCTCAGAGTTTTTCCTTGACTCGAACCAAGAATATTATTTTTTCCCATTGTTCTCTAAATTTGAACTTAGCAATTGTAACGAATAAACAAA
The DNA here is from genome assembly GCA_024138025.1 of Combretum micranthum. NCBI lineage: Eukaryota > Viridiplantae > Streptophyta > Magnoliopsida > Myrtales > Combretaceae > Combretum > Combretum micranthum. The sequence goes on along the minus strand of JAMXBD010000811.1, from coordinate 409,832 downwards.
TAACCTTGCCACTTAAGGAATCAACTTCACGAGAAAGCCCAAAAATACACATACCCAGTTGAGATGTTATATGGCTGCATAGCGATGCCTAAGGACACAGTATTTACCTAACCCTAGACTATTTCATAGTCATCTATGCTTGCTGGATATACTTCACTTCTTCTCAAAGATAGTTTGGATGAGGATGAGGAACCAAGTACGCTAGAGACAGCTAAAGAGGCTGAAACACGATTCGTCAAGATTTTTATAATGCTGTCTAAGAGTCTGCTGAGAAAAGAATAGCTACCTATTCAGTAATCTGTGGAATATGGATTGCACAGTGTATAGCCATACTATGCTTTTAGCGTAATCAAATAAAGAAATAACTATTCCATGTGGAATAAGGGCAAAATAAAATAGAAATTCCCCAAAATAAAGCACGCTATTGGTGCAATCAAGATGTAGTGAAAACCAATTACAAGAAGGCTTCCATCCAGGAGAGAAATAATAGTCCTTCATGTGCTTTTAGACTTCCAGTTTTAATAAAAATAAACTATCAATGCAATTTCCAAGCTTGCAACTTGTGTAAAAGCTAATTGCAATATGGGAAACGACACTGCACCAACAGCAATATTGAGTGCTTTTGTTCACCAAGCTACTAAATAGTAGCTTCTATGCATTTCTTCTGATAGATTCCTTCTCAATGTGAATTAATTAAAAATGAAAAATACGATGTGAGTATGGGAATGCCTAAAAACTGAAATATTTGGCATATGAATGTTCAAACAGTACCTCATCCCCTGGTGAACAAACAGCCAGAACTGCTTGAACAATGCTCTGCTTGGCACCATTACTAACCACAATCTGGTCAGGAGTATATGAGATGCCATTCTCCTCTGCAGCAAATGCCGATGACGAATAAGCTAACAACTCATGAATCAGCTACAAACGAACACGGACATTCTAAATACCTTTTAGTTTCTTGCAAATCGCCTGCCGGAGCTCCATTGTACCCGCATTTGGTGTGTATCTCGTGTATCCTTCCCGTATCGCATTAATACCAGCCTGCAGATAAGAAAGATTAAACACAAAGACAAACCAGTATCGCCAAATTGAATTCTTCAAGAATCACCTCCGCAATAACAGCTGGTGTATCAAAATCAGGTTCTCCAGCAGCTAACCGAATAACAGGCACACCGGCTTGTAAAAGGGCACTGGCCTGATCAGTGATCGCCACTGTCTTTGAAGGCTTCACAGCATTCACCCTTGGACTTAAACTAATATCAAGATCCATAGTCTCCCTCTGAGCTTTCACCAGCACGTGAAGTCTCGGAAACTGCCCTTGGCGTTGATTTTCTACAGATCTAGCAAACCAACAAGAACGAAATTGTTGAAAAACCAAAAGAAAGACTTGCTGAATTTCCAATTGGGTATTAAACTAAGGCCATGATCAACCACTAATACCAGGCATGCAAAAACATATTAAAATGCATCACAGTTCATAAGTAAACCCAAAACTATTGACCATTGGTCAAAACATAAAATGAACCCTTTTTTCCCAATAATGCAACGGCAACATTTATCAGCTATATGAATCCTGTTTCACCATAACTCTATCGCAAACATAACCCTATCCCATTAACAAAACAAATAAATTATAGCATTCAATAGGAAAGAAGAGATCCCAAATGTCAAAACTTTAAGCTTATTCATCTTGACTTACTTGAAGAAGAGACTCTTGGATGGGAAAGACAAGTACTTGAAGGACAAATCTGAATCAAAAGAGCGAGACCCACGAAGGGTTTTGTTCAAATGAAGACGCGAAGGCGTGTAAGCAATGCCAGAGGAAGATGCCATGTAATAATAGTGGGCTTGTGTAAAGTTTGGAATTTTATGGCCTTTTTCCCCCAACTTTCTTTCTTTTTGGGGGATTTAGGGGTGTTGGTAGTGGAATCAGTTTGAGACACAACAAAGAAAATAAAGTGATATTTAAGGTAGGATGGAATTACATGGGTTGGTGAGTTCACTTATAATATAAAAGCAGAAGTCTTCAAAGCTGGTTTGTGCGTTTGAAGAATAGGGGTTGGTGGGAAGACAAGGGAGAAAGAGATCTGAGAAAGAGTTGGTTTGGTTTGTAGAGAAGAGTTAGATGGTGAAAATAAAATAGAATATGATTTCTTTTCCACTATTCATAGTCTGATTCGGCTGGTGTATATCGCCGCCACTGATCTGAAAGGAATGGAATACAATTCCATAAATTTGGCATTGCACTCCCTATTGTACTACTCGCATTACATGCATACACCACGGAGATTGAGTGTCCTTCTCTCGTGATGCAATTTAGAACTCCATCCATGAAACCAAACACAAAGTCACACGGTTATAAAAAGGTTTAAATAAGTTAAAATCATCATAAATACTTAAACGGATCAATTCAAGAAACAACATGAATTTAGATAAGTTAAAATTGACAAATATTTAAACGGATCAAATCAAGAAGTAACAAGGATTTAAATATATTCAGTTTGGGTTTAGGAGCCAAACATGTTTATAACTCATGAACCCATTAAAATATATTATTTTTATGATTTTGTATACTCGTTTTGTTAAAATATAATATTATATATGAACAAAAAAAATTACAAAGCTGTCAATATAAAAAATTGAATTACATATGTAGGTATAACATATATAAATTATATATAGAACATATATATAGCATGTGTATAATATATATATATATATATATTTAACAAATAAAAATATATATAACTTATATATTAATAGATAGTTTTTTTTTTTTTAATGAAAAAACAAAGCATTGATAACTAAAGAGACGTTAGAAACTAGCCATTACAACCTTATGCCCTGTATATGGCTCTTACATCAAAATCAGAAAAGAGAGAGGCTTCAAAAGTTCATTATTTGCAACATTAAAAAAAAAAAAAAAAAAAAGAAAGCAAAAGAGTTTGAGGAGAAGGTGAAGAGAAGACATCCTCTTGATTAGTCTTCAAAAATAATGAGCAAGGATGTGAGCATCCACATTATTCATCTAGGTTGTCCATATCAGTGTCGGATTCTAATTGTAGTTCTACAACAGCCTCTGCATCATATCCTTACACATTGTCAAGACATTAGGGGCATAAGTTAGATCAATGTTATCCTTGGATACCATCCTAAAACCTCTTGTGAATCAGTTTCACTGATGAAGTTGTAGTGATTTAGATCACATGTCAACATAGGCAGATAGATAGTTGATTTATTTCATACATATACAACATGTATATAGTTTAGTATGTAAACTAAAATGTCTATAATAACATAGGCAGATAGATAGTTGATTTATTTCATATATAAGGTATAGTACGAGTATTGATTTTCCAGAATTTTCTCTCATAAGGTAAGGTATGGATATGATGTCTTCATCTCTTATACCCACCCTGAAAGTTGTATACCATAAAATTTGTACTCTAATGTAAAATATATAAGTTTTAGGGTACCATGTATCTATGCTGTTGAATATTATAAAATAATGTTAATATGTAAGATATAAATAATAACACTCTTTTTTTTTAATTATCAACAACTTTTTATTCAAGATTGTGATCTGTGGATTACCTTTTGGAAATTTATTTATAGAGGGACTTGTATTGTTTTATTTTGGGAAAATGAATTATTTTTATTCTAAAAGAACTATGCTTGTATGTACGTACTTAAGCTTCAAAATTATATAGAGGTGTTCTTTATCTTTTAAGACCAATTAATAAAAAAGTTTTTCTATTTGGAATTTGCTGCAAGTTTTGTAATCTTACTTAATATCACATAATCAGGTTTCATAGGGATTTGTTACAGGTTTCAACTTTAAGCATAAACAGATTTTGCATATTATAGAACTTGTGACATTAATAAATTACTTTTCAAATTTCTTTCCACACATTGTTTATATTGAATATATGAAATAAAATAGTGTTACGTATTATATGAAATTGTGCAAAAAATTATAAACTTGGAGTTTAAGAAAGAAAAAAATACAGTGATTCTACAAAAAAAAAAAAAAAAAAAAATCTAAGTTTCACATGATACAAAGATAGAGGGAGTGTACAATGTACACAGGGTAAGTTTCATATACGAAATTTAGTATCCTATATCTTACAGGATAGAGTATGGGTAGTACTTCATACCCTACCCATTTCAAACCTACTTAGCATAATTTAATGTAGATATATAATCCATATATCAGTATATATTCATATAGAATGTTATGTATGATCTATATTTTGTAACATATATAACATATTTATCTCATTTAACAAAAGAATTGTGACATATATATATATATCCATTTATATGATATAAATTATGTCTTTACAACCTATCGATCTAGTTAGATACATACATACATACATTATAAATATTTGTTATATATATGTTATGTCACATATAATTATTTATATGTATCTAAGCGATATACGTTATATGTAATTTACTCTTTATATGTACTCTACAAGTTACATATATGTATTATATGCAATCTACCTAGCTACTTTAAAAATTTTCTATATGCAATCTCTTTTAGTATTTATATTCATAGAATATGTTATATTCATAGTCTTGATATAACATATAGATCATGTATTTAATATTTATAACATATAGATTTTAAATTATGTGTGTTATTTTATACATATAATTGTTATATATATTTGGTTTAGTATACAATATATATGTGTGTACATATGTATATAATCTGTTTCTTAATGATAATTTTGTCAATTTATAATTTAGTTCGATGCAATAATGTTATATTTTGACAAAATAAGCACACAAAACAATTATAATATATTATAGCAGGTTCGCGAGTTTGTAAGCGTGTTTGGGTCTAACCTAAACCTAAACCTAACCTAGACACGTTTAAATTCCTATAGTTTCCAGGCTTGACCCACTTATTATTCATGTTGACTTTTACTTACTCAAACCCTTTTATAATCGTATCGTGTTGTGTCCAGATTCACGAGTTGAGTCCTAAATTACTCGTTGTAGTTTTATCAATAAATAAATTGATCGATACGACACACAATATAAATGGGTTAGGTCACGAGTTCAAGTTTTTATACATGATTAATAATGAGTCTTGTCATGAGTTAAGATTGTTCAAACACAAACCTATTTAAACACAAATACGAGACATGATATAGTAATATGAAATGTCAGCACTATTGTAGTGACTATATTCTCCTAACAGAGAATACAAATGGGTTGCCTATTTTAGACCAACTTTTATGTAAGTTTGCCATGTATATATCCAACTTTGAAGCTAGGATTAGGAATCCCGCTCACTTAAAAGATTAGTATTCATATTAGTTGACAGTAAAGTTTTGGCATATACAAAAATAATTTAACATACAAATTTTGTTATAAATAAATTTTTATAAATCAGCTTATGTAAATAATATTTCTATTCACTAATGACATCATAAAGACCCAACATGTATATAATTAAAAATCTACATGTCAAGTCCCTAATCACATATAAAGTACAAAGATATTGTACGTAAGGTTATCCGAAAAGAAAGAGTTTATGGAATTGCTTGTTCAATTTGTTAAAATATATAACTTTAAAAACTACTCATTTAAGAATAAATAACTTTATATAAATACATATGAAGATACCTAGATTCATGGTGTTTCAAAGATTACGAAACATAGACTTGAGAAAACCTTAGTCTATATTACTACATTTAAAACAAAGTCTTGCTTTTTGTCCTTCCAAGAAAACAAAAAGGAAAAGTCCATCTCCCTAATCGTCCTACTCATCCAAGAATGCCTCCCAATTAGTCCCGTAACCTAAGTTGTCATAAATCTCATCATCGTCATTACCTGTAGAAAGAAAAGTGAGACAATGGCCCAATACATAGTAACACAAATAAAAGCATAATGGTACACAATCCTAACTAATGTAATGTAATAAACAATAGAATTAATAATCTTTAGTTAAATAAAGCAACTCAACACTGGAGTATTCAAATTTTGATTTCAATCCTTAGGAATCCAAGAGTTGATAAGAACCCAGATACTTATATCTCTTACATAAGTTTACAAGTAATAATCTTATCTAAGATTTATAACCGTTACTCAACTTTACTTAACTTAATCCATAACATCACCTAGTTCAGTCGTCCCAGTAAATCGTGAATTAAATCATATTATTTCTTTTTAAGAGTAAGTAAATGTTACACCAATACCGTTCCTTCTATCGATTACCCACTGAGCTACTTGTGAAAGTCATTGCATCATGACAAGGGTGTCCTAAGCGCCTAATCTACCATGTTAACCTTGTTAACAGGGTTGCTAACTCGTCGGACCAAATTCAATGGCATACGTACAAATAATTCAAACAAGTCTTTAAGATAATCTTTTAATTAGGATTGATTGAGTAATGCCTAACCTAGCATTCAATAAACAGGTCACTATGTACTTGGATAATCAGAGCTATCTGGTAAATGATTGGTATTTAAACTCGACTGAATACAAGAATCTATCAAAGAACCATTTCATATAAAACATCATCAAATCATAATTAAACATTAAATCATTTTGCCTTCATTAAACTCAAAAAAAATATCTAACCATCATAATTTCACATTTACACATGTATCTATGCTCACATAATACATTTTAATATTCATTCATTTATTAATATTTTTTTTTATGAACAGTATCAGTAAGCCAATCACACTCATGACAAAGGCTATCATGTATATCATGGGCACCATCATGCCCGTGATATTAGGCCATGACGAATATAATTAGCCTTGTCACACTCGTAATAGGAGATGATGCCCCTATCATGGCCGTGATGAAGAATTCGCCACTAATAAGCTTTTTAAAAATTTTCTAAAAATCACTCGAAAAAGATAACGAGCTTCATAAAGGCCGTAATCTAGGTCATGCCCCTTAAGAAAAATAAATTAAAGGAGATCACTAGCTTGGTAACGGCCATGATCAAGCTTTAAAAATCACCCCCAATAGATAACGGCCTTTGTAACGGCCATAATCTAGGTCGTATTAAGCTTTTTAAAACACCCAAAGGAGATCATAGGCCAAGTAACGGCCATGATCAACAGGGAAATTTGGATCCGAGGGGATAACGACCACAACTACGCCCATGATGAATAGGGTATTTACCCTAAGATACTTGTTTCTAAATTTTTGAAGTTTTATATCCTCTAACTCTATACTATGTCAAAACTAGTCTATAAACACAATATCAAACATCATCAAGTTTTGTTATTCTTTAAATGAATGTTTTGATGATAACAAAATAGAAGCAAACTAATTACTTTTTTTTTTTAAATATGCAAATTTCATTAAATGAATATAAGTTTATAACAGAAACTTTTACAAAACTTTACTTGTTTCAAGTTGGACAACAATTTAAGTTGTATGGACTTAGTTCTTAAGTTCTTCTAAAACTAGGATCAACATACAAAAGTATTTTTATGAAGAAAGAATACTTCAAGCTTATCGAGAAGTTATAACAGAAAGTTGTTTTAAAGACAAAGGTTATAACCACAACCTAGAAGGTTTTACAGAAGGTTCACTGCAAGAAATATGAACAATATTAGTTATACAATAGATTTCTGCAACTTGTGATAGCAATACAGTTCCATTCGAATTTGCTATAGATGATTCAAGTTATGATCAAATTCGTATCAATAAGTTTAAATCAATATTTTGAAGACCTTATGTTCCACTAAAGTTAGTTAATGTCCAAAGAGGATTTTATTCTTATTCGAGGAAGGTATTTTATAAATCACGATATCTATTATTGAGGGATCTTCTTTCTATTAGGGATTGAATCATATCAAATTTGGAATAGCATACAGAAGCTTCAAGAATCATTCAAATTTTTTGAATTCAAGATAGAGATCAATATCATCCAAGATTTTTATGGAAATCATATCCAACAATATACAACAGATTATGAAGAATTTCGATTTTCAAATTTCATATCAAAATATCACCACAATATTTGGAAACTAATCTACAAGGAATAGGAAAAATATCTTTTCTTATCTTCTACCCGTTGAATATCAGCAGGATTTGAATTCATAAAGGATAAGGCAGATATTATCCGAGTTTTATACAGGAAAGTTTATCCACATCCTGTAACAGTATTTTTTTTAACGTTAAAGAAAAGGAAATATAATTACAAGATAGAAAAGAATAAGACATAATACACGTTGTTACGAAAAAGAATTGCTGCTTATAAAAATTTTTACGAGCTTATTTGTGAACTTTACTTTCTTTGCTACAAACATTTGCTTTTAATCTTTTCTTGTGTAACAAAAGGAACGTGTTGTTGCCTTCTAAGTTTTTAGTTTACAAGGTTAGACCCTGTAGGATCGATTGTTAGCTTAAGGAAATATGTGAGAATCGAGTAGAGGAATTGTACTATCTTGTAAATTGATTTGTTTGGATATAGTGAATAAACCCATGAGGATTATGGGGTCCCTCAGAGCTGGAAGAGTGGACTAACACACAAGGCGAAACCACTATACATTGCTGCCTAATTTTCTTTCCCTTCTATTTTTAAATTCCTACAATTTATTTTTATTTATTTGATTGTTACTTGTTCTCGTATTTTCAATCGAAGGGGATTAATTTTTTTATACTAAAATTTATATTTTTGGTAATAATCAATTCAACCCCCTTCTTGATTATTAAAGTGGGATCAACAAGTTCACTTGCTCACATAAACATATATATGTACAACAAACTTAACCTAAAACATAAATCCATCATTCATACTTGTAAAACACTATTATTACTCTAATCATTCAAGTTCCACTTACTTATCATTAACAACATCCATATAAAAGCCATATCACCATAAACTCCATATTTCATTTCATCAAACACCTAAGTACATACATCTATTTGCATACCTAGTTCAACATACATGTTGGTATATCATTTATTCATCTTAAACATCAACTTTCTACTTTTATTTCACATTAATATCAACTACATCTCACGATTTAACAAATTACACAAGAAATCAACTTTTCTTACTTGTTTAGCTACTTCTAGCAACTAAGTTTGTTTTCCTACTTTCTTAACTTGATTCTTATTTCTCTTCATTTTGTATCTTACTTCCTAGCTTTGGATCTTGTATGTGATGAATCAGAAGAAATTTTAATGGATGAAATTTGAGTTTGCTTAGGCTTGGGAAGATGAAGAAATGAAGAGAGAGAGACGATAGTCGGTCTATTTGGATTGTGATATTTTTTGTTACTTTTTGACTTTTGGGGTATTTGGAAGAGTTTAGAAGATGCTACATCATGGGCTCTAATTATATGTGTGTGGGCTTGGCTTGTTTTGTAATTAAAGATGGGTTTTAGGCTTTTAAATAAATTTTGCACTAAAGATCTTCCAATTATTATGAAACAAACATATCATATTATTTTCAATACAATTATATAGTATGTATGTATGTATGTATGTATTCCGCAATCACTTAATTTCACCAATACGCACACAATTCAATTATAACATATTCCTATACTAATAATTTATCATCTCATCCAATCAAATTATCATAACTTAACTATAACCATTTAAATCATAAATTCTTCAATCAAATATATATAGAGAGAGATTAATTTAGTAAGTTTAATTTATGTTATTTTAGACATATAATTAATAAATATTTATTAAATATAAAATTAAATGATATTTTCATTTCTAGGAATCTATTCTGGACAAGAGTTTCAAGAGAATATTATGGTAAGGATGCAAATTAAGAATTTTTATGTTGTATCTTTTTTTTCCCCCCTTTTGGCCAGTTCATGCTGTATCTTGTTTATGTTGATTGTTGTCTCTTTTGTTGAAGGCATATGTGTTGAAATATTCACTGGTTGATGCCTTTGATAAAACATAAGCCTAGGTGATTTTCAACTACTATAGGTTTTTTTTTCTTTTTCTTTTTTTTTTAAGAGGGTATTGTTCTCTTACATATCTTCAAGCAAGAAAGTATTTTGTAAGAGAGTTAGTACTTTTATTTATTTTTTCATAAATGCTTTGTAATCTTATGTTGCATTTGGTATGCGGGAATAAACCTAGAATGGAATCGCAATTCTGGATTCCATTCCCATTCCTATGTTTGGTTGTATTTTTAACAACCAGAATCGTGATTCCGCCTTTGAGAAGGCTGAATCGCGATTCCATTTCTTACTCATAAATGATTAATGTTGAATTGCCTTTTTATCCTCCTACTCATTTATTATTCACATTAATTACTAGGGATATTTTTGATAAATAACATATTAATTCCATTCCATTCCATTTCATGATGTATCCAAACAAAGGAATGGATTTATTATTCCATCTTGCATTCCATTCTAGTTCATTCCTCCCATTCCATTCCGAATGATTCCTTTATACTAAACGTGACATTAGAGCTAATATCCCCTTAATGACTTGTTATAATAAAACAACACTTTGAAATAAAAAATATTTAAAAATTAGTGAAGTGTATTTTAATAGACTCCAGCAGATTGTGTATTCAACTTTTTAGGAAGCATTTTATTTATTTTCAAAAAGTAAAAGAAAAAAGATTTTTTTTTTTTTGCATGAAAACATTATTTTCCCCATAACCCCTTTCTAAGACCAATTTCAATGTAAAAATATACCTCTAATAAAATTCTTTCACTTGGAGAGAATAACTATTTATTCATTCTTTGTTCTATTTAAAACTTTTATTATAGTGTTCACTTAAAGGGGATGATAATTTATAATGAATCTTTATTTCATTAATTGGTAAATAGCAATGAGTAAATTACACTAGAAGGTCCCAACGTTTAAGAGTAAGTTCATTTTTTGTCACAATATTTCGAAAAGTTCAAAAAAAGTCCCAATGTTTGAGGATAAGTTCATTTATGATCCTAAGTTAAAAGAAGTGGCTCGATTTAGGTCCCAATGACACGTGTCAACAAAAGAAGAGTCTTTTGAGTTTTGATTAAATATTCTTTTCTATTAACACGACCCTAATTAACTCACTTTTTCAAACACTATGACCTTAAATGAACTTACCTGCAAACGTTGAGACTTTTTTTGAACTTTTCGAAACATTGAGACCCAAAATGGGGACCTTCTAGTGTAATTCACCCAAATAACAATTGATCTACTCAATATTTTGCACATATCATCTGTATAATTATCGCAATTCAATAATAAAGATAATGTGCATTATAAATATTTTACTTGTATTTCAATAATTGCTTATTTTATTTTTTACTATAACTGAATCTTGTAATAGTCATTACAACTTTATTACAATTTTATTGAATTAGAATTCTATTTGCCACTCATTCCATATGACGAAGTGAACAAGCGGAAACTTTATAAGCGAACATTATCAATTTGTTTTTCGTTTCTTAAGAAAATCACTTTTTTTTTCCTCTTTCGGCTAAAAGGAAGTTCACTAAATTGAAAAGACAATTTCAAATCAAGCCCTCGAGATATTAATTCATTTTTTTATTCAATAGAAAAAGGTTTTAAAAAAGTTTTTAATTCTTGAAAGATTTGGTGCAGAGTTAGGTGGGAGAGTCAAGTAAAATGTATAATATTGAGGGAAATGGACAAATGGCCTGGGCTGATGTCTAAAGATGCACAAGTTAGACCTGTTTCTCAACATTTTAAAACGACTCTGACATTTTCCTTTTAAATAGATTCTTATGCAGCTTATTTTATTTCATTTGTGTTAAAAAAAAAAAAAAAGACATGGTAATAATCTCCACATGCCACGACTCCAGCCCTAGACTATGTTTGGCAATATCAGGAAAGGTAGAAAATGGATAGAAATACACGAAAACGAAAGTAAAAGAACTGGGGGTTGTTATATATATATATTATATATATATATATGGGGGTTTAGGGAGGGGAAATTTGCGTAAGTACGCTTTAAAGCTAATTTATTTGAGCTTTAGATTGCTTTTCTTTTTTTAATTTAAATCTTTAATATTTAATATAACTTGTAAAATTGGACTTTTTTTTTAAACATTGTTAATATGTACCACATGGAAGTTTGTAATTAAATCAAATAATTAATGTAACACCCCTCAAATATAGATAGTGAAACTCTAATAATAGAAATGTTTTGTGATATAATAGCTTGGAGTTCGTTAGAAGAGTAAAGGTAAGTGTACTATGAGTAGAGCAATCCGTAATCTCCTAGGAAACATTGACACCAAAGGACAAAACCCAAAGGTTACAATTAATTTAATTAAATTATATAATGATAGGAAACTATTGTCTCACTAATGGATATATACACACACACACAATTAGAGGATGCACCTGCCATTCATGTGCAAAATTTAAAAATAGTGATTTAATGAAGCTTAAAACATAAAAAAATTGTTAAACCATGAAAATTAATAAGAACTATATAAACTTTATTGATGATATGAATAAACAAGAAGTAATATATATTTGGCAAAAAAAAAAAAAGAAGAAGAAGTATATAATACAATAAGATATCATAAATATATAAATTAAAATAGTTTGAAAATATATTAATAAAAATGAATTTGCTTTATTAAAGAAGTTGTTGTTATCTACAAAAATAATAAAGTAGACATCAATAGAGGAATTTTGTATATAGGAATGTAATCATAACTAAAATCAAATGTGTGTTTGAAAAAATTATAAAATAAATTATATACTTTTTTGTGTTAATTGGTTCGGATTTGAGTTTTTCAATATTTAGGTCTTAGCAATAAATCTTCAAATGTTATTTTGTAAATCTTAATGCAATCATTTATATTTATTCTATTGCCAAGTGCCTTTTTATTGTCATGGAAACTTTTTGAAAATAACACTTTTTTTATGTTTTTCAAAGTCAATAAAATGAGGATTTTTTACAGCCCATAATAACATTTAAAAAAAAAAGTCAACAAAAAATTATTGCAAAAATTAAAAATATCAAAGTTATAATTTAATACAATTTAATACCACTTAATAATGATTTTAGGCTCTCTTGTAGGGACTTACAGCTCAAGTTAAAATATATTAGGCAAAATAAAACAATTTTAAAAAATAAATGTAATTAATGAATTTAATCACACATATATTTATGGTTTGGCATGTATAGCTTTTAAAAAATTGAGATATGAAATAAACTATATAATTTTTTTTATTTTAATAGGTGGAGCTACCAATAAAAAAAAAAAAACAAATGATAAGATTTTTATGAATTCTAATTAAATATACCCATGATGCATGCTTGATTATATTTAATACCAAAAAAACAACAAAAACATTATTATTTATTCTTGTTATGATGGAAAGAAGTGTAACTTTGAAACACAAATAACAAGTGGATTTATCTTATCAGCATTGATAGAGGTGTAACAACATATTTTTTCATACTCTTGAAAGCATCTTTTATCCCTCAGCTACTTAAGAAAAACAGAATCCCTTTAAAAGTATTTATATATCGAAACTAAAAAACCCTAGGATGGAGGTTGAATCCTTTGGAAGTCTGGAGAAAGATTCTCCACTAGCTTTATCTGATGAGCATAGATCAACAAAAAAGGTCAAGAATAAAAAGAGCATCGATGAGAATGCTACCCCTGGATGGACAAAATCTTTCAGAGATACCCTTGTACAACAAAATGAAGAGGAAGAGTTTTTTGATATCCAAGAACATGATTTTTTCTTACGTGACGATGATGTTGTGGTTGATATCGGTACAAATGTTCCATCTATCACTTTTTCTGTTAAGGTGCAGACTTTGATGTTGATTCAATGAAGCATACGATTATTGTCTAATTTCTGGGAAGGGAATTGGCTATAGATTCCTTTACAGTAGGGCTATGAGTTTATGGAAACCAAGGGGTGATGTTAAGATAGTTGATCTTGATAATGGATACAATATGATCCGTCTTGCGATCATGGAGGTTTGTACAAATGCTTTATTAAATGGTCCATGGACTATTATGGGACATTAACTAATAGTGCAACCATGGACTCCTTCTTTTAGCACTAAGGACAATAATCTTTCAACGATTGTGGCCTAGGTCCGATTCCTTGGAATGCCTATCCAATATTACTAGAAAAATGTTTTAAGGGCTATTGCAACGGCTTTAGGTAATTTTATTAAGGTGATTATAACACTGTAGCTCCAAAGAGGGAAATTTGCTCATATGGTGGTTGAATTGCATCTCAAGGAACCATTAGCGCCTAAGACTGTATTGGATGGTAAAATCCAAAAGGTTAAATATGAGGACTTGCCGTTTATCTGCTATAAATGTGCAAGATATGACCCTGCTAGTGATACGTGTTCCTATGTGGAGAAGCCAAAGATTAATGTGGCTAATGATGATGAAGGTAATAATCTAAATCTAGTAATGGAGATTGATAATTCTGGAACTGTAGTAGTGGAGGAAGATCACGTGCTCGGTCCATGATTGCTAAGGAAACCTAAGCTTTTTGTTGGTATGTTGTAGCACTTTCTCTTATTACTTTTCTTAATGATGTGGCTTTTAGTTGTATGGATTTGTCAAGGGGCAGCTAATAGAGGCTTTATTCGGTATCTAAAAGCCTTAATTGCTACTCATCATGTTAAGATTTTGGTTCTAGTTGAAACAAGAATTAGTGGTTATAAAGCTAATATGGTTATCGAGAAGTTGGGTTTTGCTTGTTCTCACATAATTGAAGCCATAGGTTTTTCAAGTGGAAAATGGATCCTCTAGAGGGAGGATATTTCATTGACTATCTTGAAAAATCATTGGCAGTATATTCATGTCAAAATCTCCTTTTTTGGGTCTAATGCCTTTGTCTTTACAGCCATTTATGGTAATCCTAACACTTCCTTACAAAGAAATCTTTGGGAAGGCTTAGAAGATCTTGCTTTAGTTTCATCTATCCCTGGTTAGTGGCTGGTGACTTCAATTCGTTACTGCATGCAAGGGACAGAATGGTAGGTGTTACTCGTGCTAGTAAATTTGTAAAAGATTTGGTAGATGGATGGAGAATGCTAGTGTGTTTGAATTACTCTATGAGAATAAAAAATATACTTGGTCATGAGGGATTTGTCATGAGCGTTTAGATAGAGCTATGTCTAATGGTAGGTGGTTAGATCTGTTTCCAATGATCAAGGTAATTCGTCTCCCTAAGGTATACTTCGATCATTGTCTCTATTATTGCATCTGTCCAATGGGAATGTAAGAATATAGAGAAGTAAACGATTCCATTTTATCGCTGTTGGGAATCTCATCCAATAGGGAAAGAGTTTGTGTAAACTGATTGGAGACAAGATTTGCTATTACATGCCTCTATTAGTGATTTTGCAGAAGGTAATGATTGGAATAAAAAGATTTTGGTGATATTTTTCTAAATAAGAGGCATTAGCTCAATTATTAGGGATCCAAAAGGCGTTAGAAAGACATTCCTCTACTAGATTGTGTAATTTCGAGGTTTGTCGTAAAGAGGATTTAGAAAGAGTCCTGACTGAAGCGGAGTTATTACGACATCAGAGGCTAATATGGATTGGACAGTTTTGGGGGATAGAAATTCTTCGTTCTTTCATGTAAAAGCAATGTGAAGGCAAAAAAAAAAGAATAGAGGGGCTTTTCCTTTTGAATGTTGTGTGGTGCTCATGTCACATTATCTTAAACAACGAAGTAGCCACATTTTTTTTAGCATGTATACATAGGCAATTCGAATGATAAGGGACGCTTTCCTATTTGTGGTCAGTATAATTCTCTGTAGGTGGATCAGATTAAATGTCATGTAGGGATGTTATAGTGTAGGAAACTAAAGATGCCTCGTTTGACATGGCTCCCGAATTGATGGTGTTACAGCTTTATCTACTAGAAAAATTGGGATTTAGTAGGGAACTTGATCTATTGCATGGTTAAAGAACTATTCAAACTAAAGTTGTGAAGGATGATATCAATAGATCTCTCATAACTCTAATTCCTAAAATTGAAAAGCCTGAACAATTTACACACTTTAGACTTATTAGTTTGTGTACAATAATCTACAATATTATTATGAAAGTCATTACAAATAGACTAAAGTAGGTGCTACCATATCTTTTTAATCCAGCCTAGTCTAATTTTATAGCAAGTCGACATATTGCAAATAATATTGTCATTGCTCAAGAGCTTATCACTTGATGCATAGTTGTACAGGGTAAAAGGGTTGGTTGCCATTAAAATTGATTTAGAAAAGTTTATGATAGGTTAAGCTAGAATTTCACTTTAGGACAATATTCCTAACAACCTGGATGCCTCTAAAGGGTCTCATCTATAGAAGAATATTAGCAAAAGTTAGAAGTCGACTCTTAGTGGTCTAAATCGGCCATTGGCAATGGAAGGTGTGCTAGGTTTTGGAAGGATGGATGACTGGCTTAATCACCCGTTGTGTGAGTTGATATTAGTAAGGTACCAGTAGATTTGCTAGAAGCTAAAGTGGCAGAGTATACGTTTGGTTATGGGAATAGGAAAAGTTTGGCGATGATTCAATCTATTAGCAGAGAACTTCATAAGGTTAGTTTTCTGATGCTATGGCATACAAGTCTATTTGTGATTATAGTTGGGATTATTATGACCAGCAATGGAGCATCGTATGAAATGGGAAGGGCCTGAGCGAATTTGATCTTTTTTTATGGCTTGTCATACATAATGGTCTTTTGACTAATGCTAAAGATCTTGAAGACACAATGATTCTCATACTTGTTGTGAAAATTATGGCACAGAAATTGAATCTATTAATCATGTCCTTTGAATGCTCTAGGGCGAGCTTGATCTAGTGCGAATTTTTGGCATCTAGCGATGTGACATCTTCTTCATGCATCCTTTCAATGTTTGGTTCATAGATAATTTGAGGAAGGATGATTTGTTTATGGGTGTTCGTCGGTCCTATTTTTTGGAACAACATGTTAAATGCTATGAAATAATAGAAATAAGGAAGTTTTGGGAGGTGAAGAGATCAATGAGTTCCATCTTGCATCTAGTATTTTAGCTAAGGCAAGGAAATTTCAATTTGCCTATTTTTTGGAACAACATGTTAAATGCTATCAAATAATTGAAATAAGGAAGTTTTGGGAGGTGAAGAGATCAATGAGTTCCACCTTGCATCTAGTATTTTAGCTAAGGCAAGGAAATTTCAATTTGCATTTGATAGATTGTATAATAAAGGTACATGGAAGAGTATTCGTACTGAGTGTTTTATTAATTGGTTACCTCCACGCAGTGATTATGTTAAGATCGATACTGATGGGTGTTTAAACAAGCTGGATCCTTAACTAGTGCTAGTGGTCTCATTCGTAATTCTAATGGTGATTGGTGTAAAGGTTTTGTGGTGAACTTGGGTAGTTGTTCATCTTTCACAGCTGAATTGTGGGGGGCTTTCTTCTGTCTTCTTTTAGCTTGGAAGACTGGACATCGACATGTGATCCTAAAAATGGATAATAAAGATATGGTGATATTTTATGCTGCAAAAAATATATGGTTAAGGGTAATTGACACCTAATTCAAAGGATTTTTCATCTTAAGGAAGTAATGGTAGATTGTTATCAAGCACACTTACAGGGAAGAAAATCGAGCGGCAATGGCTTGCTAACCATGCTCTAATTTTTCCTATTGGTATCCACTATTTGGAGCAGATTCCATCTAGATTACATCCTATCCTTCAAGAAGATCTTTTTGGTGTAGCATTCCTTAGGATGTGTGCTACCTAGTTTATGGTTTGATTCTTTACTCCCCTTTTAATAAAAAAAAAAAAAAGGAAGCAACTCTTTGTTTTATCCCTGGTTATTTTAAAAGAGCTACCTATCTACTTTTTAAAAATTTTTAAGAGTCCCATTTATTTTATTTTATATGTAATTAATTTTTTATATGTACTCTATAAGTTACATATGTATATTATATACAATCTACCTAGCTACTTTAAAAATTTTCTATATACAAACTCTATTTTAATATTGATATTTATAGGATGTTATACTCATAATCTTGATATAACATATAGATCATGTATTTAATATTTATAACATATAGATTTATATTATGTGTATTATATGTATACATATAATTGTTATATATATTTGGTTTACGTACTATATAATATATATGTTGTATATTATCAAATAAATCAAATGTATATTAATATGTAAATTACATATATTATCTATCAAATAAGACCTATATTTTATAAATGATATATGTATGCTTTATATTTAATTTATAATATGTTATATCTATATATATATATATATATATCTATACATAATTTGTTTCTTATATGATAACTTTGTCAATTTATAATTTAGTTGGATATAATAATGTTATATTTTGACAAAATAAGCGTACAAAACAATTTTAATATATTATAATAGGTACACCGGTTTGTAAACGTGTTTGGGTCCTAAACCTAAACCTGTACACATTTAAATTCATGTAGTTTCTAGGCTTGATCCGCTTATTATTCGTGTTGATTTTTACTTACTCAAACCTTTTTATAATCATGTTGTGTCGTATCCAGATTCACGAGTCGGGTCTTAAATTGCCCGCTCTAGTTTTATCAATTAATAAATCGATTGACATGAGACATGATATAAGCGGATTGGGTCACGCGTTCAGGTTTTTATACGTGATTAATAGATGAGTCGAGTCACTAGTTGAGGTTCTTCAAACACAAACCCATTTAGACACAAATACGAGACATGATATGGTAATATGAAGAGTCGGCACTATTGTAATGACTATATTCTCCTAAAAAAGAATACAATGGCCTACCTATTTTGGACTAACTTTTGTGTAAGTCTGCCGTCCAATTTTGAAGCTAGGACTAGGAATCTTGATCACTTAAAAGATTAGTATTCATACTAGTTGGCTATAAAGTTTTGGCATATATAAAAATAATTTAACATACGGGTTTTGTTATAAATAAATTTTTACATATCAGCTTGCTTAAATAATATTTTTATTCACTAGTGACATATAATTAATAAATATTTATTAAATATAGAATTAAATGATATTTTCAATTCTAAGAATCTATTCTAGACAAGAGTTTCAAGAGAATATTATGGTAAGGTTGCAAATTAAGAATTTTCATGTTGTATCTTTTTTTTTTTCTTTTCCCTTTTGGCTAGTTAATGTTGTATCTTGTTAATTATGTTGATTGCTGTCTCTTTTGCCGAAGGCATATGTGTTGAAATAGTTATTGGCTGTTTCCTTTGATAAAACACAAGCCTAGGTGATTTTCACTTACTACGGGTTTTTTCTTTTTTTAAGGGGTACTGTTCTCTTACTTATCTTTTAGCAAGAGAGTTAGTACTTATTTATTTATTTTTTTCATAATTGTTTTGTAATCTTAGATCTAATGTCCCCTACTTGTTATAATAAAAGGACACATTGAAATCGGAAATATTTTAAAAGTAATGAAGTATATTTAATAAACTCAAGCAGATTGTGTATTCAACTTTTAGGAAGCATTTCATTTATTTTCAAAAAGTGAAATAAAAAGAATTTTTTTTGTATGAAAACATTATTTTCCCCTTAACCCATTTCTAAGACCAATTTCAATGTAAAAATATACCTCTAACAAAAAAGCAAAGGTAAATGTAGGAAATTGTAGGCTTGTAGTGTGTATTATTTCGATAAATGTAGGAAATTGTAGGCTTGTAGTGTTCATTTAAAGGGAATAATAATTTATAATGAATTGTTATTTCGTAAAATGTCGAATAACAACTGATCTACTCAATATCTTGAAAATATCATATGTATAATTATCGTAACTCGATAATAAAGATAATAAAGATAATGTGCATTATAAAAATTTTACTTTTACTTTAATAATTGCTTATTTTATTTTTTATGCTAACTGAATATTGTAATAGATATTATAATTTTATTACATTCTTATTGAATTAGAATTCTACTCTTCCCTCCTTCCATGCAACAAAGTGAATAAGCAGAAAGTTTATGAGCAAACATTATAATTTTTTTTCCTTCCGTAAGAAAATCACTTTTTTTTTTTTTTTGGCTAAAAGGAAATTTACTAATTTGAAAAGACAGTGTCATGGTTTTTAAATTTCTTATGGTAGATCATTTTGACAATATATAATGTATTCTTTAACATCAAGCCCTCGAGATACTAATTGATTTTGTATTTAATAGAAAAAGGTTTAAAGAAAAGTTTTTTAATTCTTGGAAGAGTTGGTGAACAGTTAGGTGGGAGAGAAGTAAAATGTATCAATATGAAGGGAAATGGACAAATGGCATGCGCTGACGTCTAAAGATGCAAGTTTGACCTGTTTCTCAACATTTTAAGACGACTCTGACATTTTCTTTTTGAATAGAGTCTTAAGCAGCTTATTTTATTTCGTGTTAAAAAAAAGACATGGTAATAATCTCCACCTGCCCCGACTACATCCATGTTTGGCAATATAAGGAAACGTAGAAAATGGATAGAAATACACCAAAACAAAAATAAAAGAATTGAGATTGATATGATTATATATATATATATAGATGTATGTATTTCGAATAGAATAGTTACATGCGTATTGCGTAAGTATCGCACTACACATGGCCCATGAGGAACGATATATAATGATACGTTAAGGATAATCAAGAGAGAAATGAAATAGGGAGAGGGAATAGGCAGTCTCAAATGCACTTATAACAAGTGGAGGAGCTATGGAGTACCAAACCCCACAAGTAATGATAAACAAGTGTTTTGATCTCTTGAGATAAATCAATTTCAGCAGCATATCAGTGTTTCTATCCAATTTCTCCTCTTTCAAATGAGAGAGACTTGGGATATTTATAGAGTTTGGCCATCAACATCATCTATAGGATCATATCAATAGTCGATGGCCAATATAAGCCTTTTTTAATGCATGAATCATAATGAGAAATGTTGGTTGATGGACAGGTCTGTCCAACGGTTCTACTCTAAGCCCGCTATGTCAAAACTCAGTTGATCATCCCAATAATTGAATTGGATTCGTTGGGCTCTATCACTTAGCCCACGAGACAAGCCCAAAATAATAAATAATAGTATTTGTATATTAAGCTCCATTACATTTTGCCCATTGATCGAAATTCTCTGGACGAAGTTCAAGTATTTTAGGCATTGCTTGCACTTATACATAACTTGACCAATACTCGGCGCATGATGCTATCAAATGCTCTCTTAGAGTTGAAAATTTCATTAGCTGTAGATGAATTATCGAGTAAAAGCCAAGTGCTAGTGTTGTAACTTACTTTATTGTATATAGTTGTATTGTAGTGTGCAAACCTATAGCACCACTCTAGTTGCACATATTGCCTTAGGTTTGTATAAATGATATTGCCCCATGAAATCATCTGATATTCATATATGGTACATATAACTCCTCACATGTTTGTAGGACTTCATTGTAGTAGTAAAATAGCTAAGAATAGAAAAGTAAGTTGTAAAACAATTTTTTTTCTTGATACCAATTAAACAACATAGACCAGGTACTCCATAGAAAAT
This sequence comes from Combretum micranthum, assembly GCA_024138025.1. NCBI lineage: Eukaryota > Viridiplantae > Streptophyta > Magnoliopsida > Myrtales > Combretaceae > Combretum > Combretum micranthum. The sequence continues at coordinate 388,313 of JAMXBD010000811.1, read as the reverse complement.
TATCATTTTCGCCCTCATAAAATTGCGAAACAGCATTGCGATTTGATCCAGGCCAAAATAGACTAAAATCAGTATTTTTAACATATTGTGAGTCCTGAAACTCCATGCCTGCAAAAAATTATGCCCCCTTGAAAGTTGGCTTACATGTACACATGTATAATGTGTATTTAGCGCCTTTTATATTTAATTTTTAGAAACCCCACACCACCCCCTCCCCCCACGTCTTTTTTGGGGAATTTCTTCAAAAAGTAAGTCTTCAATAATCCACATATTTTCCAAATGGGTAGTTGCTTCAAATATATTATAATATCCATGATAGGGATAATTTTGAGTCATAAGAATTACCATTTTATAGAAATATGAACATTAATAAAGCAAAACATCCAATAGCTCTTTGGCACAATACATCCAAAGTTTGATTAGCCATACTTCAATCCTTGTGCTCATCTATTACGTAAATGGACATAATGCATGCATACCATAGTCTTGTCCCAATTCGAATTCTTTGAGAGTTGTATCCACATATTTCTTCTTCTTCTTCTTCTTCTTACTATCATCATCATCATCATCATCTATATAATTTAAGCCAGAACCCTTTCATTCGTCACACATTTTTATCATATAGTTTTATATAGTAATTTATCAATTTCTCTAATAGTATTATTTGATATTTTATTTAAGAAAATAAACTTATCATTGCATTTAAGAATATTGATTAAAGAAAAAAATCATCATTGCTATTTAATCTATATCTATCTATCTTTATAATTTAAGTTAGAACCCTTTCATTCATTTCATATTTTTATCATATAGCTCTTCTATATAATTTAAGCTATAACACTTTCATTCGCTGCACATTTTTATTATATAGTTTTACATGGTAATTTAACAATCTCTCTAATATTCTTATTTGATCATTTTATTTAAGGAAATAAACTTATCATTGCATTTAAGAATATTAACTAAAGAAAAGAATCATCATTGCTATTTAATCTATATCTATCTATCTATCTATATAATTTAATTTCTATTTAATCTATATCTATCTATCTATATAATTTAAGTTAGAACCCTTTCATTCTTCGCACATTTTTATCATCTATATAATTTAATCCAGAACTCATTCATTTATCATACATTTTTAATATATAGTTTTATAAGGCAATTTATCAATCTCTTTAATATCATTATTTTTCCATTTTTATTGAAGGTTACACATTTATCACTCTAATTATCCCTTCTATCTCTCTTACTTTTCTCTCTCTTAGTTTTTATTTTATCATTTTTAATTGTATTTTATTTAAGGTGCATGAACTCATTCATTTATAGCACATTTTTAATATCTATATAATTTAGGCTAGAACCCTTTTATTCATAGCATATATTTATTATATAGTTTTATATGATAATTTATCAATCTTTCTAATATTATTATTTAACCATTTTACTTAAGGAAATAAACTTATCATTGCATTTAAGAATATTGACTAAAGAAAAAAATCATCATTGTTATTTAATCTTATCTATCTATATAATTTAATTGCTATTTAATCTATGTCTTATCTATCTATATAATTTAAGTCAGAACTCTTTTATTCGTCGCACATTTTTATCATATAGTTTTATATGGTAATTTATTAATCTCTCTAATATTATTATTTGATCATTTTATTTAAGCAAATAAACTTATCATTGTATTTAAGAATATTGACTAAAGAAAAGAATCATCATCTATTAATTTAACCCAAAACTCTTTCATTCGTCGTACATTTTATTATATAGTTTTATATAGTAATTTATCAATCTCTCTAATATTATTGTTTGATCATTTTATTTAAGAAAATAAACTTATTTTTGCATTTACGAATATTGAATAAAGAAAAGAATCATCATTGCTACTTAATCTATATTTATCTATCTATATAATTCATCCATGTCTATGTAATTTAAGCCATAATCATTTCATTCGTCACACATTTTTATTATATAGTTTTATTTAGTAATTTATCATTCTCTCAACATTATTATTTGATCATTTTATTTAGGAAAATAAACTTATTATTGCATTTAAATATATTGACTAAAGAAAAGAATCATCATTACTATTTAATCATATTTATCTGTATATATTATTTAATTGCTATTTAATCTATATCTATTCTATTCTATTTTATTGATATAATTTAAGCTGGAACCCTTTCATTTATCGCATATTTTTATCATCTATTATATTTTAGCTAGAAACAATTCATTTGTTGCATACTTTTATACTATATGGTTTTATACGCTAACTTTATCAATTCCCCTTAAGAAAATTCTATGGTCTCGCTGTTAATTTTGACGGGACCTATCTCGTCACCATCCAATGGCTCATACCATATGTAACCATAATCAAATCATTAAAATGTTAATATTCTATTTACTATATTTATTTTAACAATTAAATTTACGATGAGACGGTCCCATCGGCAGGATCGTAGAAGCTCCCTTTTCCTTATTATATATTTGTTTTACTTAAAGAAACTAATTTATCACAACATTTATGACTATTGACTAAGTAATAGAATAATTATTTATTTTAAATTTATTACAAACCATTGACTAAGCAAAAGAATAATCATTTCATTTTAAATTTGTATAATTCTTTTATTAGGCTCATTTAATTTATGCTTTGTATTTTACTATATTTTTATAACACAAAAACCACTTCTATCACCTTCTACCATCGATTTTTCCTCTACATGCAGGTGGTGTTACCTTTCTAGCTACTCTCTTCCTATAACTACCACTTTGACCTATATAAATAAATTTGTTAGATATATATGGTACAACAAGTGTTGCAAATGAAATACATAGATGATTTTGAATAAAGAGGACCATCACCGGTATCAAGATCTAGATGATGAAATGAAAGTGAGAAAGAACTTCACTGTTGCGGATCAAATGGTTTCCTATGAGTTTGAATTTTTTCATATAAAATTTAGGTTGTTATACTATATTTCATTTTAACTATATTAAAAATTATGTATGACATAGAGAAAAGAATGGTTACCTATGAGTTTGAGTTGTTTCATATAAAATTTAGGTTGTTATACTATATTTCATTTTAACCAAACTAAAAATTATGTGTGACATAGAGAAAAAGAATATATTGTTGCTTATTGCTTACTTTATCTCCACAAGTATGTAATGACCATTTTAGTTGCTTCTCCTATTTTTAGGCTTTTTTCTTTTCTTTTCTTTTTTCTGCCTTCTAACTGTCATTGTAATTATTATGAATACATGAAGTATAATTTGATTAAATAAGTTATCTTTCTAATGTCTCATTTGTTTTGTAGGTATAGGGCTACGTCTTCAATGAAACAAAATAATTGCGACTGGGATTGATGTGTTATAAACTTTGTTATAAATATTTATAATGTATTAGAGTGTTATTTCATTAATCGTATGGTTCTTTTTCACGTATTTTTATATAATTTATGCAACGTTTTTAGTTTCTCCCTTTATCCATCTTACATGTAATTAACTTTAACTATGTTGTTTATTGTAAACGTTGATTTTCTTATTTAGTTTTTACACCCACAATGCGAGTGCATTGTCTGCTAGTTATATTATACACCATCCTTCTTGTATGAAAATATTACTATGAAAAGCATCTCAAATCTTCAACTTTTCATATCTTGCACCATATCATTAATTCATATCTCCTTCCTTATAATTGATATCATAATGACTTTCAAAATTGTGTGCTAATTTTTTATTAATTTGACAATCTTTTTAGCATATATTTCACATGCTCTTAGATGGTGCTATACTACTCCCGAACCTATTAATGGTATATAAATCTTCCTTTGCAAATTCTCTTTGTTGGTATCCATTTCTTCATAAATATTTTGCAATCTTTCTTAACTAAGTCATATTCTAAATAAAATCCAAAGAGCGTCTTGCCATAATTTTATTATTGCATTGCTTGTCAATATAACCACTCATCATGTCTCAATTGTCTACTATACTGCAACTTTCCATATGCATCCAATAAGACGATCTCTTTCTCTCTCTCTACCCATTTATTAAGCTCCATAGCATATATGTAAAAAGAAAATGCATACCACATAACAAATCTTGAAGCCTCCAACAAATTATTTCATTGCAGGTCGTATGATTTTTTTTTTTTTTTTTTTTTTTACGACAAGATCTTCAACTTGAAAAACGGGAATGTCAATTCTGTACCAAATCAATGCTTTGATCCTTTCCATAAATTAATTTCTTTTTCTTTTTTTATATTATCTAAATCTCTTTTGCTCTTGCTACTCTACTCTTCCATAGGTGATGAAAATTCCAAACGGTAACAGCCATAATCATCAAAGATCAGAGGTAATAGTGAGTAATATACATTATTCAAATCCTCTATTTTTTTAATCTTCTCACATGGCATTATGATGTGAATCAAATTGCATCAAGTTCAAGTTCAACAATCTGTATCAAGGAATTGGAGGCCTGTTGACTGAAGTTCCAATGATGAAAACATGAGTTAAGCGAACTAAGGATGCCTATAAAGTAGTTTAGGACACAAAAGATTGAAGAACTTCAAGATTTGGAGCGAATGAACCTATACACTGCCGACCTAAATTGAATCACCACTAGCCTTGAAGATTTTGAATGCATGCTAGCTCTTGCGCCGCTGACGTAAAGGCCTAAGTCAATGGCCTTCTTCTCTCGAAAATAATTGCAGTTTTCTCGTTTTTTGTTTTAGGCCACCTAATTTATTATTTAAGCCATCGACCTTTGTTGCTTTTTATTGTCTTTTCATATTTTTGTAATATACAAATAAAAATTTTATATTGAAGGGCAAATATGTCATTTGATATAATATAAGAGGTTTTTATGATCAACCCTAAAGTTTAATTAATTTTTGTTGGTTATCAAATGGGTGAATGGAGATAAAGAAACATCATTAAAGATAAAGAGACGTTATAAAATATGAAGAGACGTCATTATTAAAGATGAAGAGACGTTACTAAAGATGAAGAGATCACTTACCTTGGTTTGGATTCCTCAAACTACTATGGATGCTAGCAGACTTGTAGAGCGTGTTGCATGTTCATGTGTATTTGGTTGTGGTATGGCGTACTAGGCGATTTCGCTCATTCTTTTATCTTTTTTAGGAATAAATGAAGATTAAGTCTATTATGGATTTGATGTTTTTGTGGATTATGGGGAGGACGATAGTGGATCAAACTTCCCTGCTAACATTGAGATTTGTTGGTTCAGACTTAGACTATTATGAAGACTTTATAAAGTTTCTAAACAGTTTTATATTTTGATCAATAGTTTATTAAAACTCATTGAGAAGTTATGAGTTGGATTATGTTGGTTATGGTTTATGCCAACAAGGTTATTTGGATGGTTTGTTTTTTAAAGTATTTTTAAGCAGGTACCTTTTTATTTGAGAGTTTGAAGTTTTATGGTATATATTTGGGAATTAATGATTTATAGCCTTAGCGTGTCCATCTATATTAAAGACACGTGGCGGGTTGTAATGGTATTAGGTTAGGGCATTACAATTTCTTCAGTGTCTTTTTATATTTGTTGTTTTTATTGTTTAGTAGCTTAGTTTTTGGCCTAATTAAAGCCTATATAAAATGTCACATATATCAGATATCTTTGATCAATGACACTTGAGAGTTTTTTCTTTGGAATTCCTGAGTGAATTGGTTTTTGAATGTATCGGGAATTTCCTGTAGCGTTCTACCCTCTCTGACTTATCAATCAGTTTGCCATCAGTAGTTGTGGCGTCTGTGACTATACCAAGGTTCCTACCTCCATATAGGCAACGGATCACGGCTTTTCCACTAGGTTTCTTAGAACGATCTAGGGTTAAATCTCATATTTTATTAATGGGTCTTATTCATAGGTTAGCGTGGTCCGTCCTATCGCATCATTTAGTATAAGAGCTAAGGATTTCTAAGAATTCCATATCCTAATTCGATTAAAAGTAATTCCAATCATTCATATCTTTTGTTTGTTTTCTTCGTGGGTTTTGGGAATTATCGTCGATTGTTTGCTATTAGGGTTGTTAGTTTTGATGTCTTGGTGATAAAAAAAAAAAGAGAAGAAATTCATGTAAAAAAAATTGTGTCTTTTAGGGTTTGATTAGGATTTGATTGAAGAAGAAGAAGAGTAAAAAAAAAATTATATGAAAAAAAGAGAAAAAAATGGATTTTTGATTTGTTGTCTGAATTGTGATTTTTCAGATTTAGGGTTTTGATAAAAAAAATATAAGTGAAATATGAGTGAATACAAATCTGTTAAGGATTGATGATGATGATGAGTTCTCATTGATTCTAAAATTTACACTAGATGCTATGTAAATGACAAGGTGTGCAGTTTGAGATTTGACAATGGGTGCTGTACAAATTTTGCTAGTACCTTGTTACTGAAAAAATTAAAATTGGAAGCTTTGAAGCATCAAACGCTTTATGGATTGCACTTGTCAAAAGAGTGTGAAGAAATTCAGGTGACTAAATGGGTTTTGATTGCGTTTTCTATTGGGAAGTACCAAGATGAAGTCTAATGTGATGTGGTACCAATAGAAACTTGTCATATTCTTTTGCGACAACGATGTTATTCCGATAAGAAAGCCAATTGTGATGGAATTAGGAATCGTTGTACTCTTATTCAAAGCCAAAGACTTGTGAACTTAAAACTTCTCAATTCCTTGCAAGTGTATGAGGATTTGATGCAAATTTAGCAATCTTTTGCAAAGCACAGGAAGTGTGAAAAACAAAGAGAAAAAGAAAAGAATGAGAGTAAGGAAAAGATTGAGAGTGAGAAAAAGAGTGATAACACACTAGTGAGCAATGAGAAAAAAGAATTAGAGAGTGAAATACAAACACTTGAGAGTGATATTGATGAGAAAAAAGTGAGGATATTTGTTTTCCTACTAATGAGATCAACTGTTCTTTTCCTATTGAGATTGTTTCATCATTGCAAGAGTCCAAAGATTTGTGTCCTAAAAAAATTCCAGATGGAATTGATCTTCAAATTGATGTCATTCATAGTACTTCCATTCCATATAGACTAGCATATAGTGGAGATTTAGTCAAGTCCAAGAACAAAGATTTGAGGACAAATCTTTTCAAAGAATGAGGGAATTATGCGAATTAGGTAGCATCAACTTCAAATCTGACCAAGTTCAAGTTCAACAATCCATATCAAGGAATTGGAGGTCTATTGACTAAAGTTCCAATGATGAAAACATGAGTCAAGTGAACTAAGAACACCTATAAAGTAGTTTGGGACACAAAAGATTGAAGAACTTTAAGATTTGGAGTAGATGAACCTGTACACCGCCGACCTTAAAGATTTTGAACGTATGCCAACGATGGCAAAGCTGCCGACGTAAAGGCCTAAGTCGTCAGCCTTCTTCTCTCAGAAATAATTCCAGTTTTCTTGTTTTTGTTTTAAGCCTTTTTTATTAAAGCTACCAGCCTTTGTTACTTTGGATAGTCTTTTCATATTTCTTTAGTGTCTTTTTGTATTTCTTGTTTTTATTGTATGAGATATAGCATATATCAAATACCTTTAATCAATTAAATCTGAGAGTTTTCTCTTTAGAATTCCTAAGTGAATTTGTTTTTGAACTTATCAAGAATTTCCTGTGGTGTTCAAATCTTTGACTTATCAATCGGTTTTCCATCACCAGTTGTGGTGTCTATGACTATACCAAAGTTCTTGCCTTCATATAGGCAATGGATCGTGATTTCCACTAGGTTTCTTAGAATGATCTAGGGACGTTCTTTCTAGATTCTAATAATTTGGTCTCATAACACATTGGTGTGGTTCAGTTCTCATCACGTTAATATATAAATGCAAAGATCATAACAATCATATGGGTCACCTATCAATATTTCAAAGAGGTCAAGGACATAAAGAAAAATCTTCCGTGATTCTTCCTTCCATATTCTTGGATACTTGCCAAATCTTTCAAAATAATCAATCATCCAGATCTACCAATACTATCGTTTCTCGAATCTTTTAATATTTTATATTTTTTAATATCTTCCGACTTTATCAAATTTCATACGCTAAAATAATAAATCCTTTTCCACCCCCCATGAGAACCATACCTTCACATTGTCTATATAGCGCATAGTTATACAATACCCCAATCTTCTTATTGTGATTGAAAATTGAGTGCATTATATGTCCCACTGTGAACATAAATTCCAATCCTGCATGAGACACATATGTCCATATTATCAAGAAACAAGACAATTGTCAACAAGGTGCATTAGGTATGTGTGTCTACCTTCGATACTACTTTTTAGGATGATTTCTTGAGTTTTAAAATTAATTTTTTTTCAACTAGATAACATATTGTGGCAAAACAAAAAAAACTAGTTAACTAATTTCTTTCTTGTAAATTAAACTCATTGAGACTTTGAATAGCAGGAATATAATTGAAAACCAATTCTTTAGGCAATCTTTGAAACAACTCAACACATGTCTTCTTTCTTTTGTCCTTCTTTCCTCTCGTTTTATTTTATTTTATTTTTTTGTATAATCATTGGAGTTTGCCTATAGATAAGTGACATGCTCACCATGAGTGATGATCATCAACACATGTAAAACAACAACATGACTAGTTTGTAAAATTTCTCCATGGATGCTAGAACCAAGCATAGAGAGGATTTTCTAAGTTTTGGGGATGTTCTGGAGAAGGAAGCAAAGAAATACATATAAAGGATTTCATGCAACTTTTTATCTTCTATGCAACATATATCGGCAGTTCCTGAACGTTTGCCGGTGGTGTAGCCTGAAGGTCGACGGCATAAACGTTAAACACTGGTGGCGTATCGGTTTGCCATTCGTCTCGGTCATTTTCTAGAACTTGTATACTAGCACGTACGCCGCTGGTGTAACATATCAAGGCCGGCAACATACCTATAAATGCCATTGGCGAAAAAAGCTTCTGATCAAATTTTCACAATTTAACACCACCCCAATGCTGCCTAAGCCATGGCAATGTATGCCAGCCGTGTTAGATCCTACATTGGCGACGTTGATACCCGTGTACAGTCTGTTAAAATTCATTTTCCATCATGTCTCTATCAAATGATCATAACATAATTATGCTTTAATTTTGACCATAGTACCTTCTTATTTAATATCATTTGATACTTTTAACCTTCTTTATAAATTATGTATTCATATATTACAATCTTAAATCAACTTTACGAAATGTTAATACATCATTTAATTCACATTGTAAAACATTAATTCTTTTTTTAACCACTTGAGATGATGATAACTTAAATGAACTTATTTGTAAATGTTGATACTTTCTAGGATAATTTGTCCTGTTTTTAAGAGTCAAGCTAAGCTTGAACTCATTCACAAAATGTTTAAATTTGATACTTTGCAAACGTTTGTTTTTCTTGCTTTTTAATCTCATAAATCACTATATCAAAGTCCCCTATCATTACTTATATTTTATTCACATAGCAATTTTTTTCAATCTTTCCTAAACGACCCATGAATAAATATTACTTCGAAACAAAGGATTACCATTCATTTATGCAACTGAAATAACTATCATTAGTAAGTTAAATAATTATTACTTTTCATTTTTATTTTTTAAGAATTGCAATTATGTCGTTTCCTTATTCTATCCACAAACTAAATATGTTATATATCTATGTTAAACTAAGGTGACTTAAAATTAGGACCATCCATATATAAAGCAACCTACCATAATTTGATGAAACTTATTGCCATTAGATAAAACTTATTAGTTACCACTAGGGCTAAGTGGATAACCCTATCATACAGGGTACCCTTCTGGACCGTGCTCGATTAGGTAAGTTCCGGCTAGTATTAAGGGTTAGTGGGTTGGTTCCAAGTATAAAATTTTGGAACCTACTCCCAAAGGATAGGGTATGAGTATGAGCTTTCCATACTCTATACCCACTCTAGAACCTGTACTTTACTGAATATGAGGTATGAGTTTTTAGATATCCTATACCTATCCTGCAAGAATTGTTATAAATAATATTAAGTTATTAACAATAAAATAGTACTATTTTTTATGATAATTTTTCAAACATTGATATTATTTAATGTAGTGATACGTTTTCATTGTTTTTACTATTTAGGCTACAATTCTTTAATCATCCTCCACTTGAAAAATATTTTAGTACTATCAATGGATAATTAGATTAAATTGCAAATATTTTAAGAAATTTTTGATACATTTATTCATTTTTTTATAATTTTATTATTTTTTCCTCTTTCTTTTTCCTTTAAAAAAAACTACCTTCTTATATAGATACAATGTTGATATTCTTCTCATATTGCTGGTTTTATATTTTTAAAATTTTTATTTTCTTGTTCCACATCCACAAAATTTAAAGTTACCCAAATTTTTTATAATACTATTATACATTAAAATGATTTATTATTAATATAAATCAGAGTAAGGATAGTATGAGACAATGAGCAGAAAAAAAAGTATATCAAAATTCTTCAATTGATATGCAAAAACAATTAGTGATAGTATCGATATTAAATAATATTTAAGTTTCTTTCCATACTCTAAATGTAATTTTGCACTAGTACAGGCTCCATAAGATACCTTGTACTTTATAGGTTTTACAAGATATAAGGTATATGGTGGGTACAAAGTAATACATGGTAGGTTTTTTGTATAAATTTTGTATCTAGTACCTTACACGGTAGGGTGCTTACACCTTACATACCATGTACTGTCACCCTACTTACCATAATAAGACCAACCTATCACAATTTGACAAACTTACCACAATACAATGAAATTACCAAGGCCTAATTTTCAGTTGCTAAATGGCAACTTATGCTAATAATTTCCCATAAGTTTATGGAAGCTTTGTCTATGCAAAAGTGGAGTAAGTGTTCATGGTAGTATGCAAAAATGATAATTAAGGAATAATGATGAAAATGATACTTGAACTTTCACAAAAAAAAAAAACAATTAGGTACCTAAAGTTTGGTTTTGAACAATTTGGTACTTGAATAAAGTTTTTGTTAGCATTTTTCATACCTGAAATTTGGTTTCGATCAATTTAGTACCTGAAAAAACTTTCGTAAACTTTTTTATACCTTAATTTCTCTTGCTTCAAGAATGAAAAAAGTCAACAAAAAGTGTATTCAAGTACCAAATTGTTCAAACCAAACTTCATGTACATAATTGTTCTTTTTACGAAAGTTTAAATACCATTTTCATCATTAACTCATAAATTAATGAAGTGATGCATTTCATTCAAAAATAGAAGCTTAGGAGTTGTACATCAAACTTGCAATGGAAGTCAAGTAGTCACATTACCTTTATCCAGGTAGCTTAGCATGGAAACCAAAGCTAAGCAACTCATTTATGGGTTACTTAATTAATAAAGGGAGCTACTTAGCTTTGTTGGATTGCTCTGCGAGGCAACCTATAAATGTGTAATTTATTTTCTTTTCTTTTCTTTTCATTTTTAACTTTCTTATTATGCTAGTTTTGAATAATTTATATAATGCATAATCCTAAAAAAAACTTTAAGAAACTTTACCAAAGAAACATACAAATAAAGTAGAGAGTTTTTTAGTAGGGAGAGTTGCTAAAGATGTTGATGTGACATCTCAAGTAACCAAGACATCACCTAAAACACGAGAGAAGAAAATAGAAAGCTAACTTCAGACAACACTTCAATTTTCTATTGTTATTTTCATTTACCAACTCTTATTTAATCATAACCAAGATACATCGACAGCATGACATGGAAAAGATTGCCACCCCAACTTGAATTATCAATTGAATAAGTCGCTTTCAAATCTCTCCTCCTAAATAATAACTATTTGGAAAAAAAGAGAGATAAATAATAAATTAGCTCTCAAATTTTACCTAATGTGGATTCACCTATGAACTTTCAAAGTACATTTTTAGACTCCTAAACTTTCAATGTTTAGTATAGTTAAGGAAGATTGACACTTTTCATGTTCATTTGAAAATTTAAGAGATAAATCTGTACATAGATGAAAGTTTGAAGGTAAATCCACATGTATGTAAAAGTTCGAAAGAATTATTTGCAATTCCCTTATTTAATTTCAACAGAAAATATTAATTGTTCTTAATTATGCAACTCTTTGAAAGTTTAAGGAGTCAAAAAGTGCACTTTGAAAGTTGAGAAGGTAAATCCATACCTAATTAAAAGTTCAAGGATAATTTACAATTATCACAACAAAAAGAGAGAGAGAGAGAGAGAGAATATTATTTTTAATTAATTTACTATTAAAATGTTACAATGACCTGCATTTACCAATAAGGGCATGCCAATAGAAGACCCACAACTACCAAATGAAGATCGATAGCAATAATAACTATGTTGCAACATTAACACTATTCATTAAGTAGCAATGGTAGGCTTGAGTTGGATAAGTGCATTCTTAATTTTCTTAGGAGCAACTTGTAATGCACTTATGGAAATTGCATAAGAGATGTGGATGCTCCTATCTTCTCCAAATGCATCTCTAGGGATAAGCACGACCTAATTGTCAAGGGGATAAAACAATTTCTATAAGAATTTTGCAATTTCTTGATAAAAGAGAATAAGAAAATCTATGTTAACAAAAAAGATCATGTATCAAACTTTTACTGCATGAAAATTTTGTTTGTACTAAATCACTCAACATGGGAATCAAGCAACAACGTACCTGAGCATTGTTTAATAAGTATTGGCAGAAGGATTTTGATCCATCAATTGCACCAAAAACCTTTAGCTTTCATTCCATAGAAACAGCTAAAATCAATAAAGATATAGAATGCTCCCTACACATGAGATAAACAAGAAATCAAAACACTAATGAAATTGAAAAGGAAGTAGAGCCTTTATGGAGATCAAGTAAATGAATCAAAATAGATAAATAGAATACTCAAATAATAATTTTAGCACCTTATTTTACTTCAAAATAGTTTAAGTAAATTATATTGAAAGGAATTAACATTTGTGGGTAAGTTCATTTAATGTATCAATATTTATAGTAGTTAAAAAGATATATCAATGTATACAAATCAAATAATGTATGTTAAATAGTCAGTTAGTAACTCTGTCCAATGCTATATATTATATTCCAACTCCATTTAACACCATTAACCATCTTCTTCCCAATTGTCTTTCTCTCTCTAACCTTTCTCTAAAAATACAATAGGAACCCACCCAACCAAATTTAAAAAACCTGCGGATCAATTCAAATGTAAGTCATTTAACCACATTTGGGTTAATTATATGTAGGATCGAATTAAGCGAAATGCAAACCATTACTCTATTTTCTCTCCCATCCTTGCATAGGTCTTCTGTTCATGAATGGAGGTTTCAACATGGATCTGGTTTGTGATGTTTTTCTAACTGAGTTCTATGAGTGGGGTTTAGCTTGGTTGTAGTGCGAGATGGGGTATGGGTGCTTATCATGCAAATTCAACGATGGTAGATATGGTTTCTCATGAGTCACTAATGAGTCTATTGATACGATTAGTGCATGGTTGGGTTGCCATCGGTTTGCCAAGTGAGGACTTGCTATGAGGGTAGTGGTAGTAGCTTGATGTTGTAGGTAAAGATACTTCGGGTTGTATGGTAGAGCTTGATAACAATGATGGTCTTGGCTAGGTTTGCATTGTGTGCAGTGATGTTAGTGTTGTCTAGTGCAATAATGAAGGTGGGTTTGGTTTTTGTTTGGTAAGAGAGGGAGTGAGGTCTTATAGAGAGAGAAAGGTAGAGACAGAGAGAGTCCTTATGAAGGAGAGGATCCACTCTGACAATGTTAGATGGAGTTAAAATATTGATACCTTTTCTAAACCATTGTAAACATTGATACCTCATTTGACTCATATTATAAAACATTAATACATCTTTCTAACCATTATAAACATTGATACATCAAATGAACTTACCCTCAAACATTAATACGTTCTAACAATATTTAACTAGCATAGTTTTATGATTACACATTTATTTATATATATATACATTATCGACATGTATGCATATAAAATTTGTCTAGCCAACCAAGATAAATCAAGTATTAAAAGTATACACACATAAGAATATAGGTTTGACATCTTATTATATTATATAGATATAACACTATCAAGTTAAATTTATTCTCTAGGTCTAAGCTTAAATCATCTTATAATAGGAAATTTAACATCTAGACTACAGTCAACATAAAATTTCATCAAGCAATCAAGTGAACTTACCAAAATGCAAAAGTTACCAAAGATTGTTTATCATAACACTTAAAAAAATTTGTTTATCGAAACATGTACTTTTAACTTAAGAACGCGCTTAAAAATTAAATAAATAGAATACAGCTAGAGACATTGTTTACCATAACACATAACACCACATAAAACTTATACATCATAACATCAACAAGATGGACACCACATAATAACACTTAAACATCATAGATACCAATGATAAGATGGGAGTAACTAAGTGGCGCTTGCTAACGTATGATGCAGCGCAACTAGGTTTTTGAAGGCCTTCAAGCACTTTTGCATGTGAATTTTGCTTCGTTGTGGTGGATCTTCATGTGGTTGATTGTGGATGCCTCATTATTGAATGGCATTCCATAGTTGCTTGAGAAGTGGATTTCTTCAGGTGGGGGAGGTGGATTTTCTTTAGTTAGAGGAGGTGTAGGTGGATGATTATGATATGAATGATAAGGAGGGTATATATAGTTGTTATAGTTATTTTGGTTATTAAAATATTATTATAGTGTTATATCTATTAAATATAATAAGATACCAAACTTATATTCTTATGTTTATATATTTTTAATACTTGATTTATCTTGGCCGGTTTGATGAATTTTATGTACATATTTGTCGATAATGTATACATATATAAATATATGTGCAATTTATAAAACTATGTTTAAGTAAAATAAGGTGGTAAATATTATTGTTATATTCTTATGTATTTATATTTTTATTACTTGATTTATCATGGTTGATTTGATAAATTTTATGTACATATGTGTAGATAATGTATACATATATAAATACATGTGCAATTGATAAAACTATGTTTAAATAAAATAAGCTACTTAGTTTTGTTAGGTGTAATTTTTTTTCTTTTTCCTTTTTTTCTTTTTATGTTAGTTTTGAATATTTATATTATGTAGAACTTGTATAATTTTTAAGAAATCATTTAGAAACTTTATTTAAGAAATTCTCAAATAAAGTAGAGAGTTTTATAGTAAGAAGAGCTGTTAACAATATTGGTGTGACATCTTAAGTAATCAAGACATCACTTGAAACACTAGAGAGAAAAAAAAATAGAAATCTAACTTTTGACAACACTTAAATGTTCTATTGTTATTTTCATTTATTATCTCATTTACAAATTCTTTTTTAATCATAATTGAAATACATAGACAACATGATATGGAAAAGATTGCCATCCTCAACTTGGATTATCAATTAGATGAATCACTTTCTATCCTTTTCTCCTTAAAAGATGTGATATATAATAATTATTTGGAAAAAAAAAGAGAAATTTTCAAATTAGCTTCTCAGACTTTTACCTAAATATGCATTCACCCTTAGACTTTGAAAGTGTATTTTTAGATCTAAAAACTTTCAATATTTGACATAGTTAAAGACAATCGACATGTGCATTTGAAATTTTGAGGGATAAATCCACACGTAAATAAAAGTTTAGAGGGGTAAATTTACATGTAGGTGAAAGTTTGAAAGGGTTATTTGCAATTTCCCCATTTTGTTTCAATGGAAAATTTAACTGTACTTAATTATGCCAACTTTTCAAAATTTAAGGGATCAAAGAGTGCACTTTGAAAGTTTAAAAGGTAAATCCATATGTCAATCAAAGTTCAAGGGTAGTTGGTGGGGGTTGGGCGCGCTATTGTTTGTAATTAATTTATTATTGAAATGGTACAAAGACTAGCACACAACTACAACATGGGCAACAACCAGTAAGGGCATGCCAATAGAAGACCTATAACTACCAAATGAAGATTGAGAACCACTCATCAAACAACAAAGGTAGGCTTAAGTTGGATAAGTGCATTCTTAATTTTCTTAATAGTATCTTGTTGTGTACTTAAGGAAACTGCATAGGAGATGCGGATACACTTGTCTTCTCCAAATGCATCTCTAAGGACAAGCACAACTTAATTGTCAAAGGGATAAAACAATTTCTACAAGACTATTGGAAGTGCTTGAAAAAAAAAAGAATCATAAAATCTATATTAACACATAAAAGATCATGTATCAAACTTTTACTGCATGAATGTATTAAATCACTCAACATAGGAATCAAGCAACATAGTACCTGAGCTTTATCTAATAAGTACCGGTAGAAGGGTTATGATCCATTAATTGCACAAAAATGTTTAGCTTATGTTCCATAGAAATAATTGAAATCAATAAAGATATATAATGCTCCTTACACACGAGAAAAAGAGATCTGAACACTAATAAAATTGAAAAGGAAGAAGGCTCTTTATGTAGATCAATCAAGTGGACTGAAATTGATAAATAAAATGGCACTTGAGGTACATAAATCTTAACACCCCCTAAATCTCCAAAAATTTTAACTAAGTAATCCTGCCACTCTCTAAAAGCTTTGTAGGTTTGTTTGGATTGCTGACTTTAATTTGTATCTTATTTGTATTTGTATTTGATATGTTTATGAGTAAAAATATTTATTTTTTTCATCTGTATATGTTTCTTGACAAATATCTAGTCAAAAATAACAAAAATAAGATGCCAAAAGAGACAAACTCGACTAAACTATCTTTTAAGACAAGCAATCCAAGGCCACAAATTTTCTTCCAAGCTACGCTCAACTTTTCCAAACAATTCCATCAATTAAGCATCCATCTTTAATGATAAAGGTATATACTTCAAATATTCTTATACCAAAAAAACAAATTAACAAAAGGCTAATGAAAAACAACTTAAAGATTTAAAATGTCTAGCTATGATACCAATAATACAAGTTTCAATGGATAAGCAAGATCACAAGTAGTTGGCCGAAAAAAGCAAGATTACAACCAAGAAACCAATTTTGTGGTGATCTTAATAATTTCTATATTAATACTCTCTCAATATAAACAATGGAAAGTATCATGATGGGACTTGCTAATTATGGAAGAAAATGAGGAGTATGCATTTGATATAAATAGGAACAAGCTCCCACATTACATGGGAACAACAAAGATCTTGATGAGAAGGCAAGAAATCCGACCCGTTATCAAAGAATAATGGTCGCTAAATAGAAGCAGTACCTCATCTCCTAGCAAACAAACAGCTAGAAACCGCTTAAACAATGCTTTGCTTGGCACCATTACTAACCACAATCTAATAAGGAGTATATGAGGTGCATTCTCCTCTGCAACAAATATCAATGTCAAATAAGCCAACAATTTAATTATACCAACCATAAAAAATTACATGCAATCTAAATACCTTTTAATTTCTTGCAAATTACCTATCCGAGCTCCAGTGTACTCGCATTTGGTGTGTATCTAGTATATCATTCCTATATCACATTAATACTAACCATGAGAAAGATTAAACACATAGAGATAGCAACACTACCAAATTGAATCTCCTCAAGAATCACCTATGCAATAATAGCTATTGTATTAAAATCAGGTTCTCTAGTAGCTAACCGAATAACAGGTACACTGGCTAGTAAAAGGGCACTGGCTTGATCAATGATTACTACTATCTTTGAAGGCTTCATAGCCTTCACCATTGGACTTAAACTAAGATCAACAACCATAACCTCACGTTGTGCTTTGACTTGCACATGAATGCCCATAAATTACCCTTGAGTTTATTTTCTACAAATCTAACAAACCAACAAGAATTAAAGTTTTGAAAAACCAAAAGAAAAACATAATTACAAGACAATAAGCAGGAAATGCACAACCTTTGTCCAACAATTTAGCTCTCCACTTACTGAATTTCCAATTAAGTATTAAATTGAAGTCACGATTTGATCCCTTTGCCATAGAACATGCTTAACAAAATCCTATTACAAGGTATGCAAAAGCACACCAAAATGCACCACATGGCTTTACAATGTTTCATGACTAAACTAAAACTAAATTGACCATTGGTCAATGTGGAAAAATACATGTATTCTATTTTTAGATATTGTAATTATAGAATCATACTAAATTAGGGGTCTTTGACCATTAAATTGTTTGACCCATTAAATGAGCCATTAAATGTTTGACTCATTAAATTAGGAGATTTTGCTATTAGTTGCCTTTTTTATCCTTTAGACAACTTGTATATTTTGATTCATTGTATACCTAAAAATATATACAAGAATTCTCTTTCAATGTTTTACGACATGGTATCAGAGCATTTTTAGGGTTCAAAAAGTCTTAGATTTTTTTTAATATTTTTTCTCTTTGGCTTTCATCGTCGGAATTCCTTTTTCTGGTCTTTATCGCCAGAATTTCTTCTCGACCTTCATTGCCGGAATTTTTTCCATCGCTGGAATTTTTTTCTTTTCTGGCCTTCATTGCCAGAAAGTCTCCGTCTTTTCTTCATCATTGATTTTTCTTTTCTCGCCTGGGAATAGCCATAATGTCTGAGATTACAGCAAAGCAAGAACATGCTGCAAGTACTTGTTCTTTGGCATATTCAGGTGAGCAACTTCTTTCATTTGGATTTAATGTCTCAGAAACACCTTTGCAACACTCCTGGATTATTTCAGGAGCCACCGACCACATGACCCACTCTTCCAAACATTTCTGCACATACACCCCGTGCCCAAGCAATAAGAAAATCGCCACTGCAGATGGCACCCTAGCAACAGTAGCTGGTATAGGAGATGTCCAAATCAACCCGTCCATAACCTTAAAAAATGTTCTTCATGTTCCTAAATTATTCACCAATCTTGTCTCTATACAGAAACTTACACAAGATTTACTTTGCAAAGTGATTTTTTACAATGATTATTGTGTAGTTCAGAAAAGAATTCGGGGAGGACGATTGGACTTGCTAAAGAACAGGATGGTCTCTATTGTCTTAAGGTGTCAACTGGATCGAACGGTTTCAAAAGCAGATTACCTCACTCATTAATGTCTGAATCCATATTGTCTAATAAAAAAGAGCATTTCTTCATCATTGTCGGTTGGGTCATCCATCTTTCAGAATTGTTAAAGTTCTATTCCCTTTATTATTTTCTAAACTTGATGTTGAGAGTCTTCATTGTGAGGTGTGTGAGCTTGCTAAACACAAGCGTATACCTTTTCCAATCAGTAATAAAAGAAGCACTTTTCCTTTTTATCTTGTCCATACTGACATTTGGGGTCCCTCTATTATTCCCAATGTTTCTGGGGCACGATGGTTTGTGACTTTCATTGATGACTGTACTCGAGTCACTTGGGTTTTCTTGCTCAAACATAAATCCGATGTTAGTTCTGTGTTCCCTAATTTTGTTTCAATGATAAAAAATCAGTTTGGTGTGAGTATTAAACGATTAAGATCTGATAATGCTCGAGATTATTTTAATCAAATCCTCACTCCTTACTGTCAAAAAGAGGGAATAATTCATGAGTCTTCATGTGTCAAAACACCACAACAAAATGGAGTGGCCGAGCGGAAAAATGGCCATCTTTTAGATCAAACCCGAGCATTGTTGTTTCAGAAATTTGTTCCAAAACAGTTTTGGGGGGAAGCGGTTCTCACAGCCACATACCTTATTAATAGACTTCCTACTAGAGTCTTAGGATTCAAAAGCCCAATGGAAGCGCTTTCCTCCTTCTATCCAAATCTGTCCACCACCAACAATCTTGCACCTCGCATTTTTGGGTGTGTATCCTTTGTTCATGTCCACAATCAAGATAGAGGAAAACTTGATCCTCGAGCATTAAAGTGTGTCTTCTTGGGATATTCCCCACTCAGAAAGGGTATAAGTGCTATCATCCTCCATCCAAGAAATTTTTTGTGTCTAGAGATGTCACTTTTAGTGAACAAGAGGCATATTTTACCCAACCTTATCTTCAGGGGGAGAGCTTTAGGGAAGATAAGGCAAAGAGTTCAGACAGTTTTCTTCTTGAATTGAGTGATCTTTCTGTATTGCCTACACATGTTGAGTCCCCAGCAGCCTGCTGATCTTTCTGTATTGCCTACACATGTTGAGTCCCCAGCATGCTGAGTCCCCATCTAATCTAATTCCAAGTCCACATGTTGCTGACCTGGAAAAATCTGCTTTTGAAGACGTGCGATTTGGTAAAAACTTGGTGTACTCAAGACAAAAAAAGGACACTCACATTCCAGGATCTGTGCAAGTTCAAGAGTCTGATCCGAGTTCTCTAAATGAGGTAACAATTTCTGACTTTCCAGCCTTGCAAAGTGAAACTGAACCCCAAAATGATTGTGATGATCAAGACCTTCCAATTGCCCTTAGGAAAGAAAAGAGAGAATGCACAAAAAGGCCACTTTACCCCTTGTCACACTACCTTTCTTTTAAAAAATTCTCACCTACCTATAGAGCCTTCCTTGTCAACCTTAACACTATCACCATTCCCACCACCCTATATTGTCTGATGATGGAAGCATGTCTGTGAAGGCACTGAAGACAAGACTTGGGAATGGAAGCCATGTTGAACAGTGAATGAGGCATTAAGAAAAGAACAAGACTTGGAATTGGTCAGATTGCCAACAGGGAAGAAGTTAGTAGGTTGTAAATGGGTCTATACAGTAAAATATAAGGCTGATGGGTCAATTGAGAGATATAAGGCAAGGTTGGTAGCAAAGGGATATACACAACTTATGGAATTGACTATTTGGAGACGTTTGCACCAGTTGCCAAGATGAACACTGTAAGAGTCATTTTGTCCTAGCTGCTAACCTTGGGTGGAAGTTACAATAGTTTGATGTAAAAATGCATTTCTACATGGAGAACTAGAGGAGGAGATCTTATGAGGTCCCACCTGGTTATGGAAAAATCATGGATACTGGCACAGTGTGTAAACTGAACAAAGGCTTTATATGGTTTGAAGCAATCTCCTGGGCATGGTTTGGGAGATTTGCTAGAGTTATGTTGAAGACAGGATACAAACAGAGTCAAGGGGATCATACCTTATTCATCAAACACTCAGCGTCAGGGGAGTGACAGCCTTACTAGTGTATGTAGATGACATCATTTTGATGGAAATGATGAAAAAGAGCAATAGTTTTTGAGTCATGCCTAGCTAAGAATTCGATATCAAGACATTGGGAGATTGATTGAAGTATTTTTAGGAATTGAAGTTTCTCATTCAAAGAAGGGGATTTTTATATCTCAACAGAAATATGTGATGATTTGCTCAAGGAAACAGGTCCAGCTGCATGCAAACCAGTAAGTACCCTATAGACCCGAATCACAAACTAGGGAATGCAAAGGAAGATGCCATGGTGAATAGGGAAATGTCAACGTCTTGTTGGACGGCTCATTTACTTGTCTCATACCAGACCAGACATAGCTTATGCAGTAAGCTTGATAAGTTAATTCTGATAGCAAGAGAGACTCATTTGCAAGCTGCATATGGATTCTGCAGTACCTCAAAGGAACACCAAGAAGGGGGATTTTGTTTGAAAGAAATAAGGATGTAACTCTTGAAGCCTACTGATGCAGACTATGCAGGATTACTGTTGACAGGAGATCAACAACAGGGTACTGCACTTTTCTTAGAGGAAATCTAGTAACATGGAGAAGCAAGAAACAAGTGGTGGTTGCACGATCTAGTGCTGCGGCTGAATTGTTTGCAATGGCTCAAGGCATATGTGAGTTACTATGGTTGAAAATCATCCTTGAAGACTAAAAATTAATGGACTAGACCAATAAAGCTCTATTGTGACAATAAGTCGCGATCAGCATAGCTCATACCCAGTTCCAACATGATCGAACTAACATATCGAGATTGATAAGCATTTCATCAAGGAAAAATTGGACAGTGGCTAATATGCACTCTATATGTATAACACATGGGCAGCTTGCAGACATCCTCACCAAGGGGCTGAGTAGTTCAACTTTTGAGAGGATTGTGTCCAAGCTGGGAATGGGAAGTCCTATTACCAGCTTGAGGGGGAGTGTGGAAAAATACATGTATTCTATTTTTAGATATTGTAATTATAGAATCATACTAAATTAGGGGTCTTGACCATTAAATTGTTTGACCATTAAATAAGCCATTAATGATCCATTAAATGTTTGACTCATTAAATTAGGAGATTTTGCTATTAGTTGCTTTTTTATCATTTAGACAACTTGTATATATTTGATTCATTGTAAACCTAAAAATATATACAAGAATTCTCTTTCAATGTTTTACGACAGTCAACATAAAATGAATTTTTCCCAATGATGCAATGACAACACTTGTTAGCTATATGATCTAACTTTGACATCACTCAACTCTAATGCAAAGCTTGCCCTTTCTCCCTAACAATATATAAAAACCTTAACTTTGTCCATCACCTCCATACCTTACGCACCCACCCACTTAGTAGCAAAACTTTAAGCTTATTCGTCTTGACTAACTTAAGGATGTACTCAAAGGACAAATCTAAATCAAAAGAGCGAGACCTAACAAGGGTTTTGTTTGAATGAAGAAGAGAAGTAATGGAGGTAATGTTAGAAGAAGATGCCATAGGGGTTTTGGCATATGGTGATTCAGATTGAGAGACAACAAGGCAAATATCATGGGCCTTTTATATTGTTTGATTTTCATAATTTGTATTTGATATGCATTTACATATTATTTATATGTGATCTGTTTGATTTTTTTATGAATAAAAATGTGTGTTTTTTTATTTGTATTTATTTTAGATAAACAGTTTATTTGAAATAATAAAAATAAAATATCAAAACGATATGAAAATGGCAACCAAGCAAACCCATAATGGCTTTTTGAAAGAGGGACATTGAATGGGTTAGGGTTTCTAGGTAGTGAGGGTACGAAGACAACCAGTTGAAGTGTTGAGGGATGTTTGTCTGATGAAGTATGATGTTCGAACAAGTAACACAAATGTCGGAAGGGCCTGGGCTGGGCCTAAGCAATAGTTAGTGTAGTAAATAATGATGATCCATTAGTGTTCCAAGAGAATATCTAAAATATACTTATATGGGGGCCTATTGTAGTTAAGCCCATGAATAATAGCTTATGTCTAATAGAGATATATTGGAATAGCCGTAAGGTGGATTAGCATGCATACATGTCTACTATTATGCCGATCTGCCCGGGTGGGGCTCATACACACCCCTTTTAATTTGTAAGAGTAAAAGATCATATGAATTATACACTAAATTTTGTTGCTCCCTAAGGTGCTTATATTCGAGCACACATCCCATTTTCATCTTCATTACATTCATATTTCTTCATTGCATATTGTTTTGTCGCACTTTTATAGGGTTCATCTTTTCATGGGGTTGGTAACATTTTATTCGATCATTTCGTTGATAAGTTTTGTTTTTATTATTGCATAATAGTTATTGTTTTATTTGACTTTTAAAATTTTTTATTGTAAGAATATCTATTATTATATATGTGTGGTCTTTCTCTCATAAAAAAAAAAAAAAAATAGTATATATCCATTTAAAAGATTGTAGAGATGTAACTAAACTAAAATATCATCTTCCATTTAACAAGTTTTAATTAATACCTCGACACAAATAATAGAAGTGGTATAGTGTCATATAATGTATAATACTCCCACAAACAAGTTTTTATTATTTTAAAAATATTTTTTTTTTCATTTTGGTCATTACAACAGGAGAGGGAGGAGTCGAATTTGCTATCTCTCATATGAGAAACCAATGAAGATGCCGCTAAACACAAAATCATTTGAAAGAATAAGGGTTGGTGGGAAGAAAAAAATATGAGAAAGAGTTGGTGTGTATGGTAGGGATAGAGAGATTGCTCTGTTTATTTCATTGTATTTTAGTTATTTTGATATTATATTTTGTCATTTACAACTAGATATTTATCAAGAAATAGATACCGATAAAAAATTGACAATTTTACTTATAATAGACTGAATATATATAATACATAAGTTACAGATGGAGGTCTGATATAGATAAACATACCCTAATAGATTGATTAGTTTTCCGTTTTGGTAGTTTAGTACAATTCATCTTAGGAATCTTTCCCCCTGCGTTCTGAAAGGGACGGAAGCCGAAAAGAATACAATTGCATCAATTTTGGGATTGCATATACTATTAATTATACATTCAGTTTCTAACATCTTTCTTTCAGTTGGGAATGAAAAAAAAGTAAAAGAAAGAAAAAATAATACTATACGTAGATTTTAAAATGGGATAGTTTATTTAATATATATATTATATATTATATGTAATGCAGAATCTAATCACAATCTATATATTAAGGTTGTGAGTGAATTGATTTGAGACAGTATAGTAATAAAACTGAGTTGGAGTTCAAGATTGAATAAAAGTTAAATTCCATCAAATTTGAAAGTTTGTAGATAATAGCAATGCAAATATCTATACTATTTGATTTTGACAATTTAGGTCATACTTGTTTCACAGAAAAATATTTTCCTTATTTTGATTTGTTTGTTAGATCAAAATCTTACACATATATGTGTCTATAAGATGATGTATAATATTTTATAATATAATGACTTATAGATGTGATATGGAGTTTGCTTCTGTACCTATATTCGTTGAAAGACACAATACTATATATATAAATACATGTGTATATCACTGTATGATGAGCGATATAAGGTTGAAAATGCATTGTTCACATATTCCGTTTGATATATGCAATTCTAAAGCTGTATTTTGGTGACTAATTTATTTTAGACTATATTCAACTAATTACTTATAATAATGGTGCTAAGCAAAAAATAATTTCTGATATTATCTATTTAAGTGGAAAATATAAAACCTTAACAATTTTGAGGAAAACAAGGCATTCTAAAAGTGAAAATTGTTTATGAACTATACTTTATATTAAATAATTGAAATAACCATGAAATTTTCAATTTATATTTTATATGTGTGTTATTGAATTTATACATGCTTTTGATATGTGTTGAATATGGTTTATTTTTATGATGAGTTATGTGTTTTATTGTTGTGTTAAAATATTGAAATACTCTAGAATTTATTAAATATTTAGTTCATAAAATTTATTTTCATTAAATGTATGAATTATGTTTGAAATGTGTTAAAATAAGTAGATAAATACATGCATATGATTTAAGCTTTTAAACTACCATTAATGCCTTAAGACAACTTCATTAATTAGCCAAAGTTAAGTCATTAGTTACCTTAACTTTTGATGCCTCAAAAGTCAAACAACAAGATAATATTAACCTAGTAAAGTGTCAATTCGTGCAAAATTTTCAGACCTCCCAAATACACCTCAAAAGCTCCAAAACCTTCTTCTTTTTCTTCAAAATCTTCCATGGTATATACCATTAGCCCCTTCAACTCTTACAAAAATAACCACTAAAAGATGCTTAAGGACCACAAAGCTAAGGCCTAAAGTTCTATTAGTGAGAGTTTTTCATGTCTTAAACTTATGCATGAATATGATTTCTTGACAATAGGGTTTAAACTTAAACTTGTGTTTGATGATTCATATGCTTTGTTGGTTGTATGAGAAGTGTTATGGGGATAGTGAAGTTAGTATATGTGTAGTTATGAGTTTAGAAGTGTTGGAAACACATGTGGTTGAATGACTATGATGAGTGTGGGTTTGGGGTTTGAAGTATGATTAGTGAATGATGTGGATGGTGGAGTGTTTGATGTTTAAAGTTGAAGTTTATGTTGTTTGAATGTTATATTGATCATATAACAAGTTTTGGGAAACTTAGAATGAGTTTAAGAGAATTGTGGAAGTGTAAATTTAACATGAAAAACAGGGGAAACAAAACATTTTCGTATAGGCTTATTTTGAGTGTACGCGGCATCTTGCACTTAACGCGTGGCGTAGAGGCGGTGTTGGAAGTGAACAGAATCAAATTTTTTAAAGCGCTTGAAATGCTGCGGCTTTTGTTAGAAAAGCTTGCAGTGTTTATTTTTCAAATTGTACGCGGTACTAGGGTTCCAAGGCCGGGCATTAGAGGCGGTGTGGGACAAGAATAGAATCATAATTTTTAACATCGGACTGAAGGCCGCCGGCGTAAGATCCAAAGCTGTCGGCGTACATGGATACGCTGCCGGTGTTTGGGGTATTCATGAGCGTGGATAACCCCGTGTAACTCTCGGAAATTTTTTGGAATTTGGAGTTTTATTCTACACCGGCTCAAAGCCACCGGCATAGACTGAAGGCTGCTGGCGTATCCTTAAACGGTGCCAGTGTTGGCAAGTGTTGAACTTAGTGTATTGTGCACCAGTTCAAAGCCGCCGGCGTTAAAGGCTGGCGTATCCTCTGCACTTTTCATTTTAAAAAACTTTTTTAGAATTTTCCAAAGCTTGGTATATAATCAATTAAATATTTGTTAGTGTTCTATGACATAATAGGATGTTTTTAAATACTCTATTATGACATTGTATTAATTTATTTGAATTTCTTTGACTAATTATATTTACAACTAGATATTTAGTGCTTAAACTAAGTGGGAAATTTAATATTATTTTAAATAGTGATAGACCCTCGCTCAGTCAACCCCATTAGTTCTCGAGCTATCTCAGGTACGCAGTAACTTGCTTGTATGCTTATTAGGATAGGCATATTTAATATTGATATAAGTTCTAAATGGCTTAAGTATTGCTTGAATTGCTTGTTTTTTCACCGTTGAATCCGGTCTGAGGAGCGGTAACTTATCATGATGCAATGATATGTTAGTGTAGGCGCTTAGGCAATAGTCATGATGCAATGACTAGGCTCAGCAGATAATCGATAGGAAATTAGTAACTGAGTAACATTTACTTATTCTTGAAAAGAAGTAGTATAATTTAATTCAATGTTTATGAGAGCATGTGAATTTTTTATATTATGGATTGAGTTAAGTGAAGTTGAGTAACGACTATATAACCTATATGAGATTATTTTTCAGTGTAACGTTATCTAGGAGATATAGGTATTCGAGCTATCTATATCAACCCCCTAAGCGTCGTGAGCGTTACTCAAGATCCCCAGAATCCCATGGCTTGTCCCGGAGTTTGAATACTCCAATGATGATTTGATCAATGAATACTAAAGAAAGATAAATGAAACATTAGTGTTGCATTGCATTAGTCTAGGTATGATTGTCACTACGCTTTTAGGTGTTGTTGCTATGTATTGGGCCTTTGGCTCACTATTGTTATTTTTCAGGTGATGATGATTGTTATGATGACATGGGCTATGGGTCGGATTGGGAAAAATTTATGGATGAGTGGGGCGACTAAAAACCGAGTACAAGATAGTAAGGAAAAAAGTTTTTGAAAAAGTTGTTTGGTTTAAATATGTATTTTGTATTCTGAATAGAGGCTTGTTAGTTAAGCCTTGTTTGTATATAAAGACTTAAAGTCTAATTTTCCTATTTTGTAAAAACTTATGTAAGTTTTGTTGTGT
The DNA here is from genome assembly GCA_024138025.1 of Combretum micranthum. Taxonomy (NCBI): domain Eukaryota; kingdom Viridiplantae; phylum Streptophyta; class Magnoliopsida; order Myrtales; family Combretaceae; genus Combretum; species Combretum micranthum. Next base: position 360,731 of record JAMXBD010000811.1, on the reverse strand, counting down.
CATGAGCTTGACACCAAGTTGTATATTATTTCCTTTAATGTTCTATATGAATAGATTACTCAGGTGAGTAATCCTTTTGAAAAAAGTTTTGTATCAAGTTTTAGTGATTTTAAACAAACAATTCACATAAATTGTTAGATTTATGACAACCTTACGTATGATATGAAAATATTATATGTGGTTGGGGACTTGACTTTCTTTATCATAGGATTAGTAGGTCGGGTCTTTACAATAATTCTTCATTTACATATTATAGTGTTATTACCAAAATTAATTTCAAACATAAAAAATTTATTTCATAGCCCTATCCTAGCCCAATTTTACGTTTACAACTCAATAAACCAAACCTTTTGTGATAGAAGAGTTGGTTTCAAGCATATGTATCGTGAAGGGAAGCATTGTGCTAATGCAATGGCCAGAGCTATGCAAATGGGCTATGCGAGCTAGCCCACCCTCTCCACCTGCTTTAGCTTGCAAGTTATGCAAGCTAAAATTTTTAACCCACCCCAATCTGCGTAGGTTGGTGGGTTAAACCAACTGACCCACGAACTTGTTAATATTTTTTTTTATTGAAAAAAATTATAAGAACTCAAATTTAAATTTAAAATTTGAATAATTTAAATGTAGAATAATTTTTTTATCTTACTAATTATCTACATAGTAATCCTAGATGGTAATATTGTATGGATTGATTGTAGATTTCTATTTTGAAATTGTTTTATCCTGACATCAAAGAATTTATTCTAACTACATGAAATTAAATCCATTCCAATATTTTTTCTTTGGTGTGTTAAGAAAAAATACATTATAAAAATTACCAATTGATATTGTATTGCTTATTTTAAATAGAAGCATCTAAATATCTAATAGATACAAAAGAGAAAGTATTAATAAAAGGATTAATGATATATTGAACATAATGTTAGAAGTTTGAAAGTTTGAACATAACAACCATAAAATCATAATTAACATTCAACAACTAAATAATAGAAAAGTAAAGTGAAGAGGAAAGGAAGAGAGTAGCATAATAGGATTTCTTTTTTTTTTTTTTTTATGAAAGATTATATTTCTTTCCTTGTTTATGTTTTCTAAGTGCGGGTTTGTTGGTCAACCTGACTTGTAGCGGGTTGGCTTGCTTTAACTCACAGGTTACGCGGGGTAGGCCATTTTGGCTCACACATTGAATGGGCTAAAATTTTTAGCTTAACCTCGTATGCACTGTTCTAGCAATGGCCAAGTTTGCATTAAATATTGGCAAAGGTTGCATCCAATTGAATATTTACCATCCCTAGGTTGCTGATATTATGACAGAGGATATGAGGGGATTCTCTTTCCTCATAAATTGCAATATTTAGTTTTTGTGGGCTCCTTGTCCTCCCTTATAATAATTAAAAAAAGAAACTATACCCTTACAATATCAATTACCCGACACTCATTCAATAGGACATCCAAGTACGACACTTTTTCTTATTCTCATCCCTTACATCCTCTATTCAGCAATTTCAAAATCAGGATTTCTATCAACATGTGTTTTATTTAGAAATCTTGCAATTAGAATTTGAATTCATTAAAAACTTGAAATAATCTATCTACTTATATGTTTTTCTCTATGTATTATCTCAGTATTATGTAAATTAGGATTTGTGTTTATGGTGTTTTGTGAGGAAAATGAAAGAAGGTAAAGGTAACCTATTGGAATTCGAGGTCTAGTGAAACTCCAAGAAATAGAATTAAGGAAGAAGACGAGACTTAGGGTGTAATTTTTCTATCCCCTCCTCTTTTTCTCCACTTCTTTTTTATATGAGATTTGGACCGTTCTACTAAGTTTGTTATTGGCTATAACTCCTCTTTATGATTCTTGATAAATCTATTGATATCCATTGCTGCGATTTGTAAATCACAGGTACTCTTATATGTCGATATTCTTAAGTTCCACACATATACTTAAGTCGTAATCCCTTTTATCTCACATATCCTTCAAATAAGAAAGACTTTTCTTCTGTCTCTTATTTATAATAGTCTTTTCACATATTTTTACATAGGGTAAATGATACTAGAATGTTTCAATATTTGGGGTAAGTTCATTTAAGGTCCTAGTATTTGAAAAGTATCTTTTGAGTTTTAATTAAATATTTCTCCTATTTATACATATCAATGGAGATCTTAGAAAAAGGATTTTATGAGTTTTAATAAAAAATTCTCCTATTGACACGTGTTAATGGAGATCTTAATTGACCCATTTTTTCAAACGTTGAGACCTCTTTTTAAACCACTAAAAAATGTTGAGATCTCAATTGACACACTCTCTAAATGTTTACACCTCTTTTGAATCACTTGAAAGGTTGGGACCTCAAATAAACTTACGTCAAAATATTGGGACGTTTTGGTATAATTTATCCTTTTTATATATCACAATTAAACATATGAAAACATGTCATTTTCAAAATATACACACATATATTTTCAATAAAAAGAATTTTTAAGATTTTCCTTAAAGCAAACGGGGCTTTAGTATCTAAAGTTTCTTTTCTTGCAATTCAATGCTTCCATTCTACTTTAAAATCAAGTTTAGTTTAGTGTTTTATATACACAAAATTGAAAAAATTTTTCCTTTAAAGCAAGAGCATTAAATTGCAAATTATAAAGATACACTTAAACATTATTTTAAAATAAAAGTAGAACTTTAGCCACAAAATTTGAAAGTAGAGGCACTATACATTACCTTTATCATGAAATTTTAAGCTCGAAACTCCACTAAAGGCAACACTTAACAAACTAAAACTAAACAAAATTAAGCTTGTTTGGATGCGATTTATTTTAAAATCAATTTTATTGAATAAAAATAATAATATATTATTAAAATTTGACTTGAACTTGTTAGAAATTAAACTTAAGTTGAGTTTGATTCAACTTGCAAGTTATTCATGTTAAATATGATGAACTTCAAACTCAACTTGATAAACTACTCGAGTAACTCAAATTTGAATTTAACTTGATAAATATCAAGTCGAACTCAAAATAGTTCATAAGTAATTTAACTAGTTTACACTCCTATTCTAATTTGTAAATAACCTCCTAAATTGTGATAAATTGACAACATTAATGGAAGTATACCTTTTTCGATTAATGATAAATCACATTGATGTCAAAATTTAGAAATGTTAAAATGTACAGTAAAACATTGAAGCAAATTAGACAAATTATAAGTATGTTAATCTTTTATTAAATACACTATTTAGGAAAATTCTATGATCCTATCATTAATTTTGATAGGATCGGTCTCATCAAATATTTGAGTGCTCTATTCATAACTAATTGTGATGTAGCACTAAAATAGTTAATATATTAATTAGGAATGATGTCATGAATGATACTAAATTTTGACAAAATATTAGACTTGAACTTTGAAATTAATAAATTTAGTACTTGAAAAACTTTAAAATTAATCAATTTAGTATCTGAAATAGCTTAATAGAGGTACTGTTGGAGTATATGAAAAGTTCTTTTAAATGCTAAATTGATCAACTTCAAAGTTTAGGTACTAAATTGATCGTTTTCAAAATTTGTGTACCTAATTGCATATTCTATTAAAGGGTAAATTACATCGGAAAGCCACAACGTTTGAGAGTGAGTTCATTTGGGATCATAACATTTTGAGTGGTTAAAAAAAGGTCACAACATTTAGGAAGTAGGTTCATTTAATGTCACAATGTTTCAAGTAGTTAAAAAGAAGTCACAATATCTAAAGGAATGGGTCAATTAAGATCACCATTGACACGAGTCATAACGTACCAGATCTTTTAAGTTTTAATTTTAAATATTTCTCTTGTGACATATGTCAATGGTGATCTCAACTGGCCCACTTTTCTAAATGTTATGACCTCTTTTTAACCACTTGAAATATTTTTTATTAAAGTTTAAGTATCATTTGTGACATTAACCCTATTCATTTCTATACTCATTGACTAGATGGTCCCATCATGAGACTGTAAAAGTTTCCATAATACGAACTTGATGTATGATTTGAATGTGAATGGGTAAAGCAAAATTAAAACAATCTTATACCTACAATGTATATATGGGTAATATCTTTGGTAAGATATTAATGTGAAAAATCTCTTCTTATTGTGGGCAATGATAGATAAGTACTCTATTAGTTCACTTATGGTACATTTACTATGTAGGAAAGATTCAGAATAGAATTATGATTCTAGGTTTCATTCATAGCTTTCAAAGAGCTAGAATCGGATTTTGAAGTATAAGTGAATGATTTCAAAGTGTGAAGACTTTTTGCAAGTAGTTTATATATGTTAACAAAAAAAAAGATCCATCTTAAAGGAAAAAATTTTTGAATAATTTTATGCAAAAAACTTTCTTGACTAACATATTTTATCAAACTAAATATAATCTCTAAAGAACCATCCTTCTAAGCTTGAGCAAATTTGTATTATTATGTGATTATATCAACTGATGTAATAGGTTAGTTCTGAAATATCTTTCTTTTTACGGAGGGCCACTTCCTTCCCCCACACACCAAACTTCCCCCCTCCATCCCCCTGGTTCATTTTAATTGGAGTTGGTCCTTCAATGTATTTAGATTTAGATAAAATCACGATATATTGAAAACCTATTATATTAACTCTAACAATTATTTTAATGGTCAAACATAGAGCAGAATAATCTTGGCAACATTACACTAGAAGTTCCTTCAAATTTTGAAATTAGTTGTTTTGCTTTAAGAAAAAAAATATTTGAATAAAATTTTCTAGAATTGGTAATTTTTTTCTTTCGAGCATTTAAGACTTGAAAATTTCTATAAAAACAACTGAAAATTAAATCGTATATTGAAATAAGTGAGAATAATTTTTATAATTGGATGATCTCGGCTAAGCTATAAATTGAAGCTCAGTAAAGAAAAAAATTAATAATAATGTTTAAGATTTGCTAGCAAATGGTATAACGAGAACTCTAACCTTCAAGATTATAGCTAAGTAAACGGATCATGGCCCATTGACACCAGTTTAATCCTTTTGAAAAATGGGCAGGGGGCTTTTTTTGGGCTCATTTAAAAATGATTAATTTTATCTAGCCCGTTTAGCCTACGAATAAGGCTATGATGGGTTAGGCCGGCTGGCTAAGTTGTAAAGAAAAAAAAGAGTTTATAAACTAGGAAAAATTTCAAATTAAAAAAAATATAATAATATATTAGTGATTATTTATGATATGTTATAGAGAAGATGGATTGATGCATATGCATTATAACATTCTTTTTATGCATATATTTATTGATTTAAGTGTAACATGGTATCTAATAAATTATTAAAATTTTTTTTTTATATACAAGTAATTGTAAATAGTAATAAAATTAATTCCTTGATATATATATATATATAGACATATATATAATCCTATAATACTTAAAATTTCTAACTTTCACACAAATTAACATAAAACAATAAGAACAAATTAAATTTGATTTGGCTTAGTTTGGCCCATTTAGCCTGCAAGCCAAAATGAGTTGGGTTTGGATCAACATATTTTAGCCTGTTTATCAAATGAGCCACAATAAACGGGCCAGAATTTCTTGACTTGTATGCCTAGCTTTATTCAAAATTGTACTGACAACACTTGTTGATGAATTTTTTATTATTGTTGTTGTTTACCTTGCAATCAAGTGTCTCAAGTGAAGAGAAATTTCATTGCAGTAAGGCCTTTGGATGTAATTAACAACTTAAATCCTAATCTCAAGTTCAAGAAGATAGAGAATTGTGTGCGAAGTACTTACAGGTTAGATTAAGGAAAGCTGGTAAAGTTTGGGGAACCACAATGGATGTATAATAAAAATTTTTACTTTGGCTTATAAGGGCTGTATCATTGAGAAAAATCATATGTACTTTATGTCTTTAAAGTTACATGAAGCTCCCAAATATTGGGTTAGTATTCTAGTGAGAGGATTGGCACATAGGAAGTGTTTGGTCATAAAATTTGGATTGCATAGTATAAAAAATACTGAAAAATATAATACACTATTATTGTGTTTGATATATGTGGTTAAAAGATTTTTGTATTATCTATCATTTGTTAGACATATGTATAACATAAGCATATTATAAAAGCTTTGAATTATCTAATAAATTTAAATTGTCTAGTGAAAAAAGAATTTGTAATGTTCGGTATATGTCTATATGATACCATTTTCTTCAAATTTGTCCAATATTCTTAAAGTCTTTTGTCCAGTACTAAAGTGTATGACAATAATCAAATTGGGATTACAGTCCATAGAATTATGAAAACCAAATGCCGCTATGAAATAGATTCTGCACACCACTATCTTGAATGTTTATAACTATCCCTTAATATATACTCTTCCAACAAGTGACTAACATAGATTTAACAATTACTTTCTTTAACCAATTTCAAATCTATTTAGAATATACCCCCAATATTGAAGCAAAGGCAATGTATAGATATTTGTAGTGAATTCTTTTGAACATAAAGTTCGACATGCAAATATTACAATTTCATTTTTCCTTTCTTAATAAAATTGTTAATTTGAAACTGACAAATTCTCTTCATAGTATTTGGAACTTCATTATTTTATTAATTTCTTACGGTAAATCATTTGGCAGCATATAACCTGATTGTTCAAGATGAAGGCCTCTTTATGGAATATACCAATTGATATTTTTATTGAATATAAAAAGGAAAAAAAGAAAGTTCCAAATTCCTGAAATTTGAAGATGCTCAAGTTAGACCTGTTTCTAAACATTTTTAAGACGACTTTGATAGATCCTTACGCAGCTTAAATTATAAATTTTGTGTTTAAAGAAAAAAATGATCTCCACTAGTCACAACAACAACCTTATACTCTGTTTTGTAATATAAGGAAACGTAGAAAATGGATAGAAATAAAGAAAATGAAAATAAATTAAAATGATGATTGTTCTTATTTTGGGAAAAGGAAATAAATAATACTACTTTCTAAAAGAATTATATAAATACCACTAAAATGAAAATCATCCCAAATTTAGGGTTAAACCCGTTTCTTCAAGAGACTGGTTCATTAGTGTAGAGATAAGTATAGATCGGTTTGGTTCAGTTTTTTCTAAAACCAAACTAAATCATAATTTAGGGTATTTTTTTTTTCATTTGAAACTAAACCGTTAAGTAACAGTTTGGTTTTAGATTAAAATTTTCTAAACCATTAAATAACGATTTATTCCAGTTTGGATTATTGATTAAATCAAAACTCTAACTAAAAATTTTCTTTGTTCTAATTTTTGTTTTATTTGTGTAGATATTGAAATATTTATATCACTTTACAAAATTTATATTGTAAACCACGATAAAATACTTATAATTTATAGTCCTCTATAAAATTAGTTATCTACCAATAAAATATATTGACTAACTAATACATAATAGGTCATAATTATTATTTTTAATAAAACCCTCAAGTTAATTCATTTACCAATAAAGTTAGCTAAAAAAAAAATCATCTATCAGTAAAAGTTATCGACGAATATGTAAGGACCCAACGTGTATTAATTCAAAAGCATGGCATGACAAGCCTCCAACTACACATAATACATGAAAGTATTGTACATAAGGTTGTTTGATAAGGAAAATGTTTATGCTAATTGTTTGGTTAGCCTGTTAAAATACAAAACTTTACAAAAACTACTCATTTAAGAGTAGATAACTATATATAAACTAATTTAATGGTACCATCAGTTTGGTATTTCAAAAATTACAAAATATAATCATGTTTTTTTAAATACATAATAGAAAAACTCAAGCACTTTGAATTACAAAACATAAGCCTATGAGTAAGCCCTTAGACGATACTATTACATTTCAAAAATAAAATATAAAGTCTTTCTTTAGTCTTTTTACAAGAAAACAACACGGGATGGTTCTTAGTTGTCCATTCCTCAAGGAAATCTTCCCAATCTGTACCATATCCCAAGTTATCATAGTACTCATCATCATTGACACATGTAGAAGAAGATGTGAGCCAAGGGCCCAGTACACAGCAAAACAAACAAATACAGAGTGGCATCTAAGCTAATGCAAGCATGAAGTAATAAAATTATTTATCTTTATTTAAGTAAAACGAGTCAGCATTGGGCTATTCAAACTTGTTGACAATCCTAAAGGAACCTAGGGATCCTAAGTAACAATAATTGCTTTAGGATGTTGATATAAGCAGCTCGAATACTTATATCTCATGCATAACTTTATAGTAATAATCTCATTTAGGATTCTTAACCATTACTCATCTTTACTTAACTTAATCCATAATATCACCTAATTCCACCATGCCCATAAACATGAACTAAATCATATTATTTCCTCTTAAAAATAAGCAAATGTTACACCGATATCGTTTTTTCTATCGATTATCCATTGAGCTACTTATAAATTGTCATTACATCATGATAGGGATAGCCTAAGTGCCTAAACTACCATGCTTAGCTCTAAGCAGGGTTGTCGCTCCCTAGACCAGATTAAACGGCACAAGCACAAACAATTCAATCATCATTAAGCCAATCTTTGATTATAGTCAATTTAAGAATGTTTATCCTATCATCCAACAAACAAGTTACTGCGTACCTAGATAAATGGAATTATTGAACAAAAGACTAGTATTCAAACATAACTGGGTATGAGAATTTCTCAAGGAATATCATTTCATATAAAACACGTTAATCCATAATTGGACACCGAGTTATTGGACCTTCAAAAATTTCATATTATCACATAGCTTCATATTCATATGTATATAGATATGCACATCACATTCCACTATTCATTCATCTATTATTATTCATTTATTATTATTTTATTTTTTATTAATAGTACTAGGGGATTAGTTACGCTTATGATCGTCATCATCGGTACCATCACGGTTGAAAACTTATCTCTTTATAAGTCTACCATAAGATGAGTTTAAGTACTAATGAGCTTGTTTCAAGAGACAAGTTTAACTTACCTAAATCTAGGATTATTTTCATCCTAGTGGCATTTTCATGTTAATTTTTTAAATTATTATTATTTATTTCCTTTTCCCTCTTATTTGTATGATGGAATTTTAAGAAAATTAAATGAACAAGTACTTCTTTATTGTTTGGTGAATTCAGTGATAAAAATATGGCTAAATGTGAAATTTGATATCTAAACTTTAATATGTTTAATTAATACCCAATAAAAATTTACTTGACAATTTTTACTACCTTCTTTTCACTGTTTACTTTGTTTATTAACTTAGAAGAGATATCATATCATTAAATTCTATTACTTTTCCTAAGAATGTCTGGTAATTGGTTGTTTTTCCGCATCAGAAAATAGAGTAAATATTACTAATAAGATAGTAAAAAATAGCCACAAAAAGTTTGATTGGGTGTTAAATTGACTACTTCAAAGTTAAGGTATTAAATTGAAATTACTAAATTTGACATTTTCCCCTGAACTATCGAAGGAAATAAAATTTATTATACATACTAATCTGTATAAAGGGTGTGTGGGTAAGGGTCTAATTAAGACGATGATGTGCGTGTCGCATGACTATCACGCTACATGTGACCTTGGGAAACAACATGTATAGGAGTGATCAAGAGAGAATCGTATAAGGAGGAGGAGTAGGCAGTCTCAATAGGCTCTAAAAAACGTATGGTAGGTGAGGAAGCTAGAAAGCATCGACTTTACTAGGTACCATGAAAATTGTGTGCGTTCTTGAGTAAATTAAGTGATTGATTCACTAAAACGGAAATCCTGTAGCACAACGACATTTATTTAAGATTTCACTTATATAAATGAGATGGAGACCAGTAGTATTATATATCTAGCCATCAACGTCGTCTGTCAGATAAGACAGACAACTAACATGTAGGATGAGTTCCTCTCATAGTAGGTATAGATGTGGGCTCTTTTGTGGATCCAGACCAATTAAGGCCTTTATTTGTAATGTGTGTGAGCCAATTTAAGAAAGATTAGAATTGGATAGGCCAATTCCAACGGACTCTACTCCAAGGTTACCATGTCAAATCCCCCATGATCATCTCAATGTGGGTCGTACTCTTTAAGCCTTGTCATATTAGCCTAAAGAGTTAAATAAAAAAAAATTAGGCTTAAAGCCTTTATAATCAAATTCATGCATCTACATTTTGTCCCCTGACCAAATCCCTTTGGACTATACTGGAGGGATTTAGACATTAATCGAGCCTTTCAAATAGCAAACGCTTCATCCCGCACATATGCGCTACAAATTAGTTGCATTGCTGCTTGGCATGTTAGTTTCTCAACAATCTACAATATAGGAACCTAACATGACCTTGCTAAATGATCGGGTTTTCTTAGTGTGTGTCTTTGCAAAATTTTCCATCAGAATCTATTGCTTTAAGTTGGAATCATATCGCTTCAGTTTAGAGCTAACTCTATTGCCTTCTGAACCCAAGTTTCGTGTAAAAAAACTTGATATGCTATTTTCACCATGTCAACAGCTCTTTCTTCTTTTTGCCCTCAATTATGTTAGTACGTAACGTGTCTTCTCCACCATCATGTTGATGAATAAATACCCCCAATTATCAAACATCTTGGATGTATCATTGATTTTGCTACGTGCTTAATGCGTCACAACATCATTGGACACTTGAACATTCTACATCCAAAGTCATCTTTATTTATTTATTTATAATTATGTCCTTGACTCATCCTTCACAGTTCTTGACACGGAATGATACGAGCTTGCATTTCCTTCCCATAACATTTTCATCTAACCTCCTGATTCATCCTTCAAGAAATTTAATTTCCTTAAGACTCTTGTTGTCATGCAACATCTCATGTTTTCTATTCATAAAGAATCCTCTTTGTTTTTTTTTTTCCTTATGAGACTAAATATTCAAACAAATGTCCCCAGATTGTACCGTACGGTGTGTTTAAAAGATCGACGGAGCATTCCGTTCGGACCTTCACACTCGTCCTTATCTTTATTACATGTATCACCCTAGTTTTCTCCTGTTGTTCCAATGTCCAATGATGTATCAGCACCTAGTAGCCATAGTACAATATGGTATAAGGTAATGCCTCATTTATCCCTGCACACATTTGTCTTCGTTTCTCTCTCTCTCTTTAATTCTTGTACCATTTACCCAATGTTTCCTACTTCAATTTCTTTTTCATGGTGTAGTTTCATCAAACGGCAATAGCTCGCCTTCTTTCTTCTTCTATTATTAATTTTTTTTATCTCTACTGCCTCTACACTAAACTGCCAGTGAAGAAGAACTGAAGAAATCCCTCCTCTAAAGCTCTAGGCTTGTTCGTGTTGACTTTGTGGCAAAAATACTCGTAGATTGGTTGTTCAGAATAACTAATGAAGAGGTCCCATGAGAGTCGAAAAGAGACACATAAGTTGTACTCAATTGCTACCATGCCTCACTCGTCCTCATGTATACTCTGCTTGGTTAAGCAGAGCTCCAACTAGTCGGAGTTAGCCATTAGTGAGCTTTGTTCATTGCTTTATTAGGCTTCTAGCTGACCAAGATTTCTTCTTCGTTGGGACCTCCATGTTGAAGTTAAAAAGCATGAACAGATGATCATGGTATTAATTGTCATATTGCCTTTATCAAGTTTCTTTGTCCTTTCATATTTTTGCTTAGAATTTATTATTTCAAATCTTCTACCATTCTTTGCAGATTTTTGTCAAGCGGTGCTTGCAAGTGTTGTTCTTTCTTGGACCCGTTATCTTCCAGCATTTTTATGAACTTTGGCCTGAACTGCATTTTGCATTGTTCATCATTTGAATTCGGTATGGCTGCCTCCTTTTTGATATTTTTGTTTGATTCATTGTTACAGGTCCTTTATTTATTGCTAATGCTTTGTCAAATTACAGTGCCAATGGTCATGACTTCCGCTAACATATATGTTATCTTGAAATACTTGAGTCTCTCTATTAATTGTTTGGCCCCTTACATGCTCTTTTTTTTTTGTTCAAGAATTCTGTATTTCCTTTACGTAACACAACATGCTCATCTCCCACTTCACAATTCACTTGCTGACTATGATTGCCATAGTCATCTCCAAGTGCTCCTTTTTTTTTTGCACAATATAGAACTATATTTGCGACCTTACTGTGACGACCATGCTTGCTTGCATATGTTTCCACATGTTGTAGTGTGAGTTGGCATTTAGATTGTTGTCATGTGTTGTTTCCATGCTCTACTTGTCTTTTTCTTAGCTCCTTGCAGTCGAGACATGACGTACATTGGGGATGTTCTGTATATGGTAATTCGTGTTATGTTTCAGAAACCATTGCTTGCTTCCTCCCTGACCATTTCTTTTTTCACCTGCAAGAAGTAATCTTGTTGGTGCTTTGCTTGATGTTTTAATTAGACCTCAAACACTAGCTGCTAATATTTGGAGCATTAGTGACAACAACTTCCTTGAGATTTTAATCTAGTGAGCAATTTGTACAAGTTCTTGATCAAGAAATAGCAAGATAATAATATTAGCTTTGGACTAAACCTCCGCTTGATTGATAATAGAGGAGTGCTAAGACATGATGTATTGTCGCTTTAGTCGTGTATAGCTGCTGTTTACATGATAACAAATCATAAAGTGTGTCGTTTTGACATAGGGCTAGCGATATAGTAATTATCCCTACTGGGTTCAAGAAGAAGGACGAGTGAGCACTTGATATTACCTAATGCTTCCAATATCAGATCATTTTTTTAACTCTGTTGTTAATTATCCGAGAGTGAATCTTAATGTCTTCCCTTTATATTACACATCACATTTTTGCTATAATTGAATCCTTTTTTCCTTTATATTGCTGGATCATATCACTCTTATCAAGCAAGTGTAATGGCACTTGTGTTCATTTGACGCTCTTCGCCTCAGTTCTTGTGGTGCCAGGATTCTCGGCATACTGCTTTATCATGCGATTCTTGCTCAAAGACTAGATCTGAGCTGCTACCATTCATTCTTGATCACACCAAACATGTACAGCAGCTGATGGTCATGGTAATTATTTTAGCCATTTGTCTTGATCTTCTTAGATTAGCTATTCTGGTCCGCTACACTTCAGCTGCTCGATAAGAATCTCATGTGAATATTTGACCTTGCTGTTGCTCGAATGCCACTCCACATGGTCAAGCTTGGCATGAAAACCAAGATGAGGTCAGTGGAGGTCAAGAAGTTACTCGGACTCATTGCTGTTAACTTGAACATTTCAGTGGTTGATCTAAAGTATTTTTGTGCAAGGGTTGGGTCCTCTCGTTAAGGCTTAATGCATCATCTTAGGTGATATTTGGTTCATGCATGAAGGCTCAAAAGATGCATTCCCTAGATGCTTTATTGCAAGTTGGATTGGTTGCTACTATAACTTTCCTGTTTTAGTTGGTGTTGCTACTGTTTTAGTTCAACGCAGAGGTTTCTCGATAGAAAAACGACCTTGATACATTAAGAACCTCTCAAAACCCAAAATATAAAAGTTTTAAAGTTCTCTTTCATCTTTTTATAGGATTTTGAATCACGTCAAAAAGATTTTAGATGAGAGAAATATCTCAAATTTATGAAATTGTGTTGAAATTATAGATTAGAACGTTTCAAGACATGTACATCAGTTTCACGATATTTTTTGCCTTGATTCTATTCAAATTTTACAAAACACAAACGATGAAAGTTTTAGAGCTTCCTCTTAGATCTTCGCAAAATTTTAAATCACCTAAAAAGGAGAAAGGATGAGTGAAATATTCACAATTTACCCAATCCTGTCAAATATGTGAGTAAGAACATTTCACTACATATTTCGTAACTTCATGGCTAATTCTGTATCGATATGTTATGTATCCATCAAAACTTAAAACATGAAAGTTTCATATCTCTTTCTTTTCTTTCTATAGAATTTTAAATCACCTCAATCTGGGCTGATATGAGAGAAATATCCTTAATTTACTGATGTCTATCAAATTTGCAAAAATTAGGCACTCTTATTGTCATGCAGCAACTTTACGATGAAATCTGTATTGATACACTTCGAATCCATCAAAATTTAAAACATGAAAGTTTTATATTTCCTTCTCTTCTTTCCAAAGCATTTTAGATCATCTCAATAGGAGATTAGATGAGAAAAATGTGCACGATTTACGAAACTACCCTGGAACCTAAACATATCAGAACATAAACTTTGTAGTTGTAGCAACTTCACAACTAATTCTGTATTGATCCTTTCTAAATCCATGAAAAATCAAAACATAAAAGTTTTATATCTTATTTCTATAGATATTTTAATCGCCTCAGTCTGAGTTCATATGAGAGAGATGTGTGCAATTTTCTAAATAGTGTCAAAGCTGTCCTATCCTATTTATTTCAATCCCTCTCATTCACTTCAACAAAAAAGAGTGTGAGTTGAGCTGGTGTCCTCTGGTTTTCTATTGAAGCTTCTTGAATTCTAATATATGGCCCACGAATCTTTTGATCATCTAAGCAGTACTCTTCTAACTCTTTTTAATGGATCCTACTGGCTTTGATTGTCTCAAACAAGTATTACTTGATCCTCTTGTTGTCATAGTAACCAAAAAATTATTCTTCATAGGTTCCACATGTCGAATCTGTATTTACCCCACCAAAAGGCTTCACTACAGTGTGACCAAACGAAGTGAACCATTTCTTGTAGCTTTAGAGGAAATAAGCCTCAATTCTCTTGTACGCCATCTTGCATTTTGCTATTGAAACCTAATACCACTAACTACCGCTATACATCTTTAAAACCATTTCAAGATATTGTTGTTCACAGTTTCGTCATGTCATAAATGAAACTTGAATTTTTTTCTTTTGAGTTTGGCATTTTGCTTCATGTTTGTAATGATTCTTTCTTTAAGTTTAAAGCTTCGCTTTGTTTGATAACAAGACTTTTCTTACCAGCATTTTCTAACCCATTTTGATTTTCTTGTATTACAGGTGCTATGTTTGATATCACTTGGATCACATCTTCTTCCCCCTTATTTTTGAAGTGGTAACACACCAACACTCTTGATATCACTTGCATTGTTCTCTGTGAAAATGAAGACAAGTAAAAAGATGAAGAAAAGCAACCCGAATAATGCCAAGAGAAATGAAGTATTGACACAATCAGATGGTTGTATGCCACAAGTTCCATCCCCACGAGATGGATGGGTTGATGCAACAATTTCGAAAGACTTCTTTGGGTAGACATACATAAAAGGGACTTATTTCCACATCAACCTATTGATGGTGAGTTGTCCTTCATAAGTCAAAGAGTCTCATGCAAGAAATATGACGCTCATAGATGTGTCTTTCATATTGCAATTTAAAAATGAGAGGAAAGAATTACCTCTCTTAAAATGCCATTTTCATTGTCCTAAACAATTTATACAACTATAGGGTCTTTGGGTGGGACATATCATTAAGAGATATGGAAGCCTCTTACAATAAGGTGGGGTATACGATTCAATATGGATTAGTTCAAAGTTAGGCTTTGCTTGCACCTTTGATACAGAGATGTGGCAAGCCATCCTTTATCACTAGAGTACTCAAACACATAGCTTTATCATATCTTGGGGTGGAGTTACCCCTACCTTAGAGGATGAGTGTATGCTATTAGGTTTGCACGATGTAGGATTAACGAATATCACTAGTGTTGAGATTTCTGAGGTAGACAATAGCTTGATAGGCTTGTTGGAGACCCACATGGGAGTAGCTTCAGATATTCATAGGCAGCTCACATTTTCCTCATAACTTGAACACTTATTTGGATAGGAAAAGGGAGGTGAGCTCATCAACGGGCCTGGCTACAATAGTAAGTAAGTATTCCTGTATCACTTTATTAGCATATATTATTCTCTTTCCAATTGTGGCTTAACTCATTTGTGTTGTTTCATTGTTTTAGGGCGGAGCTGGTAGCCTTTCTCATTATGGCTTTCCCTATTTATATTCCTTGGTGGCCCTAAAAGCAGTATTAGTCCTTGCTTCTTCCACTTAGCGATTCGTATCTCAAGTAGAGAGCGTTTTGCATTGAGCCTCTTCTACTCGAAGTCTTTTTTATCGATGATTAGATCTTTATCATGAGTCCTTGACACGATCCAAGGGACAGTACATGGTAGTGTATTATACATATATGACATTCTTGCAACTATTTTTTATTTAACGTTACAAGAAATATTACACTCCACTACTTGAAAAACCCAACGTAGTTAAACCGCAGGCTTGGGCATGGGTAAACAAAAAGCCTTTGGGATCGCTAATTGATGTGATTGATAATGTTCAAGAATATAATTTCTACCCTTATATTAAGGAATTGGCTGCTTACAAATGGTACCTAGAATTTTATCCTCGAGGTTCTAAAGACTTGGTTAACTTTGTAAACCCCGGAAATTTTCCACATTAGTACACGACTTTATAATAGATTGTATGAAATAGATAATAGATTTAGATTCTAATCAAAGTCTAAGAATAGAACAATGCATAGAATTTGGTTAGATAAAGGATTTGGAATTCGAATAAAGAATTTCTTTAACCCTAATTGATACCAAAAACGAGATTTCATATCTTGGACAACTAATTTAAGATATGACTAAAAGAAAATCTAAATCTCAAACCTGAAACTTGTGTTTACAAAGAGATTTAAATAGGAAAATATAAATATAGAGATTAAATGATTGTTTTTGAACTCGGTAATAATTCGATATTAGAACAACGAGTAGTATGAACTTAGATTTGAATTTAAATCCTAAATTCAAGATTCTTAGTTAGAATTAAACGCTCCTAATAAGATTTCATGACGGGTATCAAAACTAGAGATATATATATAGTTTAGCCTCTATATCAAATACGATATTAAGTAAATAAATAACTACATTTATCGGCAGAAAACGATAATCTAAAGATGAACCGTTAGGATTATAAATACACAACGAAAACATAAACTGTTGTATAACTCAAAATCTGAACTCCAAATAAATAATCGAATCACACTATTTTTTTAATTCGAGTTTTGTTAAGCTATTGAAGCCTAAAACAAAAAAATTGACCTAATGAGTTCAGAAGACTGTAATCGTAGGAGATAAAATTATACAAATAATTAAACACGTATTTATATAACTTAAAAATTGTATTATTTGATAATCTAAGTGTTTTGTATAATCCTATAAACATATTTTTATACAAAAACTCTCAAATATTAGCTAATTTATACCTGTATGACTCGTTAAATTATCTTAAAACTCAATTAAATAATTAGTAAATATATATATATGTGTTTTTCGGTGCATTTTTGCTGGGAAAGCTACGGGAAAGAGAGAAGCCGAATTTTGGATCAATAATTCTTCAAAAAGTCAATACAATCAACCCTAATGACCAATCACAAAATGCCAACTCAACTTAGCATTAATTGGCATTAAAACAACAGCCAAAGGAGAGCAAATCAAAGGAAACTCGGTGGGAAAACGCAGCCAAAGTCTTCTTCCTTCTTCTTCTTCTTCTTCTTCTTCTATATATGTGTGTGTTAAATGCTCATAATGAAGAAACAAACAATCTTCATTATCTCTCAAACTTTCCAGAACAAATCAACACTTGAATAGCAACCAAAACGAACTGAAAGCAAGAACAAACAGATCAAATTACCCAAGTTCGAATCAAAAGAAAAATAATACGAAAAACCCTTGGATACGAGTTCAAAGGTAAGTTGATGTAATTCAAATGATTTTCTTTCAAATCTAAAAATTATAACTGACTTCTAATAATCATAGGAACGTAATAAACACAACTTCAAGCTTCGAGTTTCATCGGACAAGCTCAACCGAGGTAAAAATCCGAAACCCTAGTTTTATTTCCATAAGATCGAAATCTAAAGTTATATGTGTATAGAAGTGTTAAGAGTTGTTGTATGATATATAAGATATAGAAACACTTAGGATTAGTTTAAGAATGTTTTTAACGTGGAAAATTTAAAGAATATGAATCGGATCATCAAGGAAGATGATGAGCAGTGCTAACACTGCCTATAAGTCGGCAGTGTAGTCGCTCAACGCCGGCGGCTTACATGGATAGGCCGGCGGTAGAGACGGCTTACACTGAACAGAATGCACGTAAAATTTATTTTCACGTAAAGATGAGTGTAGGCCGGCTACCTGGAGATATACACCGACGACTTAGGACCGGCATACGTTGAAAGCCGACAGCTTTCGAAGCCGTGCACCCAATATGAAATGTTTTTCAAAACCAAGTCTACACCAGCATCTGGGTTTGAAAGCCGACGTACACCTATGAATCTTCTACGAAAGCTTGTTTTGAAACAAACAGAATATATATATATATATGCAATAAAGCCACTACAAATATTATATATATATATATTGATATAGAATCTATTAAATAGATAAGTAAATACAAATATTCAAGCATATTTAGATTAATCTCTAATAATTCCCGAAACCCTAGAAGTTAAGACAAATATTTAGTATTAATAAAAGTTATAAATAGTCAAATATTTATTCTAAATAGATAAAATAGGTAAGAATGGAAATTGAAATAAGCTAAATATTTGAGTAATGTGATTTCTAAAATAACAAAATAATTATACGAGATAAATTAAGAGAAACACGACGACACTAAGTAATAATAAATAAATATAATTTTCTACATTGAGTTCAGTATAGAATAACACCAAATCAGTATTAGTCACTACCAAAACTTGATAAATATCGAGTCTAGGACGCTAGTCACGTATAGAAATTTAATTATATAATATATTGATGAATACTTTATTTATCTTAATAGGTGACTTGGAAACACTAGAGGATCTACCAGCAGATTATTACGACCGAATCAGTATGAGCAGGTGAGTAATTCAGTCATACTGTACTGTTTGTGCTTGTAAGTAGTTGAATATGTAATGCAAAGATAATCAAACGATCGTTTTGTTGAACAGTATTTGTGATCTATTGTATGATTGATAAAATAGCCTTAAAAAAATGATAATGCAATGATTTGATGTGGTTGTGAAGTAGTATGATGATGATGTGTGTAATGTATGATCACCATAAAATTGAATAAGAATTATTGACTTAAAGAAATAATATGATCATGCATTGCACGAATTGCATTATTGCATTATATTGGGATGACAGCCTGCTACGTATTAATATTTCGGTTCTCTGTTAGTGCTTGGTTGTTCTAACGTGTTAGTTCTTCCAAGGCTTTCTTTGTTCCATCGGTTCTACGGGAACTAAGTGGCACCGAAGAACGCCGCCTGTAGTATCGCTTTGAAATGATTAATACTTAGGAAGTTTCTAAAGTGAGTGCAGGAGATGGTCAGTTTAATTGATTATATTCAAAGTGATAACCCTAAAACGAGAAATTGTTGATTCTCCTGTGTACTTAGTCTCTCCTGGGCAGGTGGGTCATGGAGTAATGGTTCTTCAACCCTTAAAAAGAGGACGTAAATCTTTTTCTGTTTGGATTCTAGATCATCCAAGCTTGTATCTGTACATATGGTTGAGTGCTTGTATTGCATATGAGTTGCTAATAACTTGTGTGATGTATGATATATCTGGTTATTCACTGAGCTGTGGTTTCGCTCATACTCCAACGGTCTTTTTAGGTTTACTTTACGACCCTGGTTAGTCGCTTCCAGGAGTATGGCTCCGGTAAGAGCTTAGGAGTTGGAAGTCTATGGTTATATTTTGGTTTAATGGTTACGTACTATTAGAATAGATTATCTAGTTATGTACTTCATAAGGACTATTTGGTTTATAATAGTTCCGTAATATTTATTCACTAATTTATTTCTTTCATGTATTTGTCATTTCTTATCAAGCAACTAAAAGATCGTGTTATTTTGAAAACCTGTCGTTCTCTGAAGGTAATCTAGTAAAAGTACTCAAGTAAGACTTGTCTGCTACTATTAGGGTACCCTCAGGGCGTGACAAACTTGGTAGAGATGCGAGGCAATTTATCTACTACTGAGGTAGGTTTTATCATTTGGTGCACACTTGAAAGTCTTCCTTTGCTTCATGATTGGTGTGACTTTTCTAAAGAGTTTCTTGAGTATAGTATCGTAGCTTATCTACCTCATCAAGTCGCTCGTTATTTTGGGTTTGACCAGGGTGTTCCTCGCATTATTGTGATTATCGAAGATTTCAATGAATGTTGTAAGGAACTTCACCCATAAAATTGGAGATGTATCTATCCAAACCTCAGACGGATCTTCTTCCCATCTAGTGGTTGTATCGACATTATCTCCAATGGGTGGATGACTTATTTATACGTTGTCTGGAAGAGTTTAAAAAACTATGCTAATTCATAAGTTGAAGAAGCACTTCTTGAGCCTTCTATACATAAATTTGAGTTTTACTTTCAGCTCCCAAACAAAAAGGTTTCTAATTAAGTCAATAATCAACAAACACTATCTTCTATCAAGGTCATTAAGCATATCAAGTGTTCATGTATTCATGAGGTACTAATACTAACCGACTATATCATTCATTTCTTATATGCTATTGAGATATCATTAACTATGGTTTTATTTCTTCTTTCTTTTTCCGGATGCACTGAGGATAAGCCAAGCCAACATTATGAGCCACAGTGAGGTTGATAGAAATGTTTTTGGAGATGGAAACACCAACACTTTTGAAGTAGTTGCTTCATCAAAATCTTCTTCACCGAACATTTGTCCTTATCCTAATCAATATGGTGTTGGGAAAGTATTGCAAGCAAGGGGTGATTGCACATTTGTTGTAGTAGCTAATGATGATGATGAGGACATGACTAGTGAAGAACAAGCTTCTAATGACTTTGGAAGTGACAAAAGTGATCATGGATATGAGAGCATATAGAAGGAAGATATTGATGCACATGTAGATGCATTAGCTACAGAGATTCATGGCGATGGAATTCATGATGTTCTTTCTAACAGTGTCTCTGAACCCTTGGTGCTCCAGTATACTACTCTTGCTCTTCCAAGTAATGAAAAACCAAAGCAAGTTGAAGAAGAGAAGCCACACTCGTGCATGATAATTTTAAGGGAAAGCTTTTCCTTTTATGAGTTCACTGTCCTCTCCATTTACTTAAACTCATTGAAAAAGTTACATGCATGTGATGGAGATTATTAGGTAGGATCAATTTGTCCCGGTTCTGAAGTCACAAATGCCATGATTGTCATGTTCGGTCGGCTTGTATTTTGTTAGATAAACCATGGAATTTATTGTCTTCATTTGATTTAAAGTTGTTGGTGCAAGCTTTCAATAGTGCTCGTGCTTTAGGATTCAAAGTTAACAGTTTGGAGAATGTTGCTAGTAAGGCACAGAGAATGTTACATCATTAACCACTAATCCAATGATAGGAGAGGCTCAAAGTTGAACTTAAAGCGACACATCTTGAATTGGAGAAATCTCTTGAGGGTCTTGACACCGCTTATGTTGTAGAATAGATTATTATATTAATTATGATACTTATTTGAAGACTATGTTAAGTTATGTAACTTCATGAATCTTGTCTTTACTTAATTCCATGCTTATTCATGTATGATACTTCACGTAATGCTATTTTTCATTTATGTTGTTTCTTTCACTTGGTATCATATCATAATATGACTAATTTGTGCGCTTTAAAGAATACAAAATTCATGTAGCGGCATGTTATATGTTATAACTTTGCGCATTTAAATTATTATTTCTTTCACCAGCAAGGACTTCTCGATTTCATGAAAATTGTCAAGGGGTTATTACCCACTACTTAACCATTTCATCGAATACGAAGACTAGTATAACATACTTAGACAAAAATTTGTATGGATGCATAAGTCCACATGCTTAGTAAATTTTAACAATTATGAGCTGCATGTTGTAACATGAATGAATGTCGTGCGCATAGGAGACGAGTCCCTTACTAAGCAGTAGCAGCATACAAGTATAACATGTAACCAAACTGATTGAAGAAAGAGTCGTGTGAAAGCAAGCTCATATTATTCAAGTCATCATCATCTTTGATCATGCTATTACATATGAAACTTCTTTACATATTGAAAATTTATAGGAGCTATAATAGCATCAGTTTTTGGATTTAGGAGCTTGTAATATTCACTATCATGGACTTCATATATAACGAAGGGACCTTCCCATTTTGGCCTGAATTTTGATGGTATACCTTAACACACATGCTTGGCTGCATGAAGTACAACATTGCCTTTCTGAAAGGATCTTTTCTTCACCAATCAATCATTAGCTATACCAAGCTTATGTTAGTAGTTGATTAAATTGCTTTTGCCCATGTCCCATCTTTCATCTAAGGCTTCTAAATCTATCATGCGTAAGATGTTTGGTTCAAGCTTGGCATTGATTACTAATCGTGTTAAAGGGATCAAAACCTCCATGGGCATGATCACTTCAGCACCATATACTAGTGAAAAAGGTGTCACTTGTGTTGTCGTTGCTTCAAAGTCCTATAAGCCCAAAGTGCTAGAGGTAATTTATCATGCCATTCCTTATGGTCGCTGTGTACCATGCGATTAAGCGCTTTCAAAAGGGTCTTATTTATGGCTTTCTACTTGGCCCTTAAGGTAGTAAGGGGTAGACTTCTCACGTGATCAATTCTATAGGATTCCAACAATTGTCAAACATATGAGTTAATGAAAGGAGTACCACTATCTAAAAGGATGCGCTTTGGGCTCCCAAATCTGTATATAATGTCCTCCTTAATGAAACTTGCAACTATTGGTCCTATCGCCTTATTTAAAGGAACAACTTTTACTTACTTAGTAAAGCATTCAGTTCCAACTAAAATCCAAATACAATCTTTAGATGGTAGGTGAATGGGGCCGATAAGGTCAAATGCCCAAGTATGAGAAGGCCATAGGATTGTCAAACTATGGAGTGCGACTATAGGTGCGTGAATCACATCTCCATGTTGTTGGCAAGCAACATACCTCTTAACAAAATTAGAAGCGTCTGATTCCGTGGTTGGCCAATAGTATCCCATGTCAAGTAGTTATTAATACAACTTTCTTGCATGTTGGTGCTCCCCACATTCTCAAGCATGTATCTCAGCTAATATTTGTTCTGTTTCAGGACGTGCAATGCATCTAAAAGGCTTTCCCATGAATGAAACTCTATATAGCTCATCTTCATACATTAAGTATTTTCGCGCTTTCCTCTTTACCAATCTGGCATCCGTGTTATTAGTTGGTAGCACATTGTTAGTCAATATATGGATGACGTCTATCTCTAGCACTTGCCACAAAATTACGTTCTTTTGCATTTAGCAACTCAGAGCATTTGGGACAATGCATTTGCACTTGAGATGTATCCTTAGCCATCGAGGGCCAGTAATACCCTACACATTGAATGCAATGGTACAAAGGAGGTCCTTCGTCTCTATACTAGATATTATGATACTTGTCCAATTTTAACTGAGCTTGTTTTGCACAAATGCATTGCGGTAGAATATTCTCTGATGCTTTGAAGTACAAGGTACCATTGATGCGAACAAAATTCTTCAAAGTCGCAATGGAGGCCGCGTTGGGTTGTGCTAGTTATGTCTTGATACCAACATGCTAGTCATCCCCTATTTTCTCATCTTCCTCCAATAATTGCAAGATTGTACAAGGAATGGTTTTCTTAATAATTTTGATAGCTAAAGCTTTCATATAAGGAACGAATTGGAACCTTAGATGCTAGCATTGCCAATGCATCTACATAATGTTTCTTAGATTGTATGGTATATTCATATCTTACAGATTCAAACTGTCCAAGAGCTTGCATTGCAGCTCTATAAGGCGTAACTGCTAGCTCTTTAAGAGCATACTGGCCATTGGTCTGCTTAATGATTAGATTCAAGTCACCATGAATACACAAATGGGTTGCTCCAACTTCTAAAGTAAAGATGATCCCAAGTAATAATGCTTCATACTCAGCTTCATTATTGGTGCAATGAAAGTCAAGTTTAAACGCCAAGGATATTTCCTAGCCATTAGGTAATGTCAATATAACTCTTGCTCCCCAACATTGTCTAGCCATTAGGTAATGTCAATATAACTCTTGCTCCCCAACATTGTCTTTTGATGAACCATCAAATTGAAGTGACCACTCTCCTTTTACTTCAATCATGAGTGAGTCTTCATGAAATTCTGCTAGTATGGTATCTGTGATACATCCTCACTTTCATTTGGAAAATGAGCCAAGAGGTCAGCTAAGGCTTGTGACTTAATAGGTTTAGGAGTCTAAATTGTAATGTCGAACTCTTTAAGAAGAAACCACTTTGTAACATGCCCAGATAACGCTGGTCATGATAGTACATCCCTGATGGGATGTGATCGAGCGACAAGATTGAACTTGTGTGCCAAGAAGTAGTGACGTAACTTTTAAGTGGCAAATACCAGCGCGAGACAATGCTTTTTGCAAGCAGGGTATTTGACCTCACTTCCTTGAAGAAAACAACTCAAATAGTAGACTGACCATTCTTGACCATCTATTTCCTGAGCAAGTAAGACTCTAATGAACCTCTCAGTAGAAGTAAGATACAAAATCATTAGTAATCCCTTCATAGGTATAGTCATAGTATGAGATTAAGTGAGGATTCCCTTAATTCTTTGAATTGCATCCTCGTGAAACTTGTTCTCATTGAAATGCAACTCCTTTCTTCATAAGTGATGTAAGGGACATGAGATCTCCACAAGTGCCGGCATGAACCACCTAATATAAGAAACTTTTACTATGAAAGTTTTCAACTCCTTTAAAGCAGTAGGTGAAGGTATGGGCAATATAGCTTGTATCATTGGAGGATTAACAACAATTCCCTTCCTATTAACCACAAATCCAAGGAATTTTCCTGAAGCAATCGTGAAAACACATTTTCAGAGGATTCATGCGAAGCTTATATAATAGACATCATTCAAAAACCTTCTGAAGATGAACCAAATGGTCGGATGCATGCTTTGATTTCACAATTATGTCGTCTACATAGTCTTCCATAAAATCATGCATCATATTATGAAATATAGCTGTCGTTACCCTTTGATAAATAGCACCAACATTCTTGAGCCCAAAGGGGCATGATAGTGTAATAGAAATTCCCAATAGGTATTCAAAAGGTAGTATGTTCAACATCTCCAGTTGCAATTTTAATTTGCTATAAACCTTGTTTTCTCATCAAAACCAAGCAAATAAAAGAAGTTTTTAAATTGGAGGTTTTCAAAAGTGCTACATTAATGGGAGCATAATCATTTTCTTCAACTTTAGGTTGCTTTCCTTTTGTCTTATATGCTTCAGCGGGTAATGCATCATTGCCTCTTACCGAAGTAGGATCATAAATAACGACATTAATAGCACCGCGTTGATTGTTATGTGCCAGAAGTGGATTATTCTTAACATTGTTATTCTTGATAATGAGCTCTCCATTCTGGATTCTTTCATTAAAGATCTTTTTCAAAGTAAAACAATCCCTAATGAGATGCCCTACGGTTCTGTGAAACCTAAAATATTTAGGATCATTCTTCTCCTCTTGAGTTGGTAAATGCTCTATCCTCGTGAGCTTAAGATCTCCATCTCTCAACCACTAATCTAGCATAGCATGAACCTTTCCCATTGAGCAAGGATATGTTAGTGATTCCTCTTCCCTCTTATATCCAGACTTTTCAACTCTTGATTTCTTCCTATCTTTGGAATCCTCACTTTGAGCCACATTCATGGATGGTCCCCTTTTGTTAAACTTCACATTTCCTTCTCTTTATCGTGTAAAAAAGTTATTAGTTCTTCATGCAGTCTCAACTAAAGTGGAGAATGAGGCTAAGGAAATAATTTCTAGATGCACCACATACTTAGTGAACATACCTTGAATATGAATTTTCACTAATTCCCATTCGTCACATACGTCTTGAATATATGGGGAATGTTTCCTAAAGTGCTCAATATAATCCATTAAGTCTTCCTTGGACTTCTAGCGAATCTGCCCCATATTAGTCAAGGTTACTTGCTTTTCTGTGGAGAAGAACTTCTCCAGAAACATCTTACATATATTTACCCATGAATCCAATGATCTAGGGGGAAGATTGACATACAAAGTTTATGCCTTATCCTTGAGGGACTTGGAAAATTCTTTCAATTTTAGATCATCATCGAATCCGTAAACCTCCAATGTTTCAATAAATCTCAACAAATGTCCTTGGCACTCCACTTCTTACCATTAAACAACATGAATTTAGGACTTACATAGTTTTGAGGGTATGGCTTAGCAACAACACGTTGATTTTATGGGAGCTTGAGATCCAACACTTCTACATCAGAATTAGCTTATATTTCTTTCAAATACACATCTAAATCTTTCTTTGTAATGAAAATGCCTCTAAGAGTTGAAGTAGTAGCTTCAGTTGGTGTAGCTGGAGTAGCAATTTGGAGTAGAGTTGCATTAGGTTGAACAATAGGTTCACCAATGACAATCTGTAGTGTAGCCTGTGAGGATAAGGATCTTCTAGGTTGAACATGTAGTGCAGGCTAGGAGGTTGAGGGTCCTCCAAGTTGAATTCCGGTGTTTGCTACTTAAGGTACAGGCAGTTGTGTAACCATAAGCTCTAATGGAGGGACTTGCTTTCTAACTCTAGTAGGATCCTGTTTAGAAGTAGGAAGAGGATTAACTGGTTGAGCTGCTTGATGGACTTGAGGTACAGCAGTGGTTGACAAAGTCACCCCCAATTGTGCAACAACAATACTAGTTATACTAGGCAGGTATTGAGCACACATTGTCATGAATTGTTTGAATTTTCTTGTGGACTTTTGCATCCATTAATTGACTTGTGCGGTATTTTCTTACACAACGCGTAAGATCACAACATTGTTAGGTTGAGTACCAGCAGGTTGGTTAATATCCTTAAGTGTTGGCATGTCATGCTTAGTAACTTTAGGATTGACATCAGATTATTGAGTTGTACCCTCAGTTGGGTCAGCAGGTTTCTTCCTTGAAGGTACCATCATGCAAGTGTCAATTTCTCTTTCCCCAATGGAGTCGTCAAGAATGTGTAGGTAAAAATCCAATTAAGATGATCATGTGCATGCCGTGTGATTATCATGTTATACATGACCCAGGGAAACAACACGTACGGGGGTAATCAAGAGAGAATCGTATAGGGAGGAGGAGTAGGCAATCTAAATAGGCTCTAACACACGCGTGACGGATGAGGGAGCTAAAAAATATCAACCTCACTTGGTACCATGAAAATCGTATGCGTTCTTGAGTAAATCAAGTGATTGACTCACTAAAATGAAAATCTGGCAGCACAATGACGTTTGTTCAAGATTTCGCTCATCTAAATAAGGTGAGATTTAGTGGTATTTATAGAGATCTAGTCGTCAATGTCGTATGTTAGATGAGACAGGTAACCAACGGCTAAGATGAGTCACTCTCATAGTGGATATAAATGTGGGCTCTCTTGTGAACCCATGCCTATTAAGGCCTTCATTTATAATGTATGTGAGCCAATTTGAGAAAGGTTGAAATTGGGCGCCAATTCCAATGGGCCTTACTCCAAGCTAATAATTTCAAATTTCCCATGATCATCTCCATATGAGCCTTACTTTTTAAGCCCTGTCACATTAATCCAAAGAGTCAAACCCAAATAAAAAATTGGCTCAAAGCCTTTATAATCAAATTCATACATTTACAAAGAGAAAATTCTATGGTTTCATCGTTTTTAACAAAATCGGTCTCGTTGGTTATTTAATAATAAATATTCATATCTAATCATGATTGCACAATTGAAATATTTAATATACTAATTACTATATTTATAATAATAGTTAGTAATGAGACTCTAGGAGTTCCCTTTATACTTCTCTCTCTCCCTCCCTCCTTAATGCATGGTCCATGTGCTAAGAGCCTAGTGGGAGTGTCTAACTCGGGCATATATAAGTCGCATTAGTAGGGTGGTTTGTTTAAGGAGTGAGTTGACTCTAACGATGGGTTTGGCCTTCCATGAGCAAACTGGTTAAGAGCTGTGTTGCTTTATTTATGAGACTATGATAGGCTAAAACTAGTTGGAATAGTTGAATCTCTAAGGATACGAAGAATTGTAACAATGCTAAAGATGACACTCCTTAAGAGAAAGTTGGGGCTTAGAATAGACCTAGAAAGAATTAAGAAGAGAGAGTTGACTTGCTGTCTAAAATGCAAGTAAATGCTAAAATGAGGCATTGTCGAGCACTGTATGGGCACCTTATGAGGGAAGAATCTTCCATCTCATGACAACTGCCTCAGTTTAGTATCAACAATCCCTATTTTTCTTTTTATAAATTAAAGTTCTTAAATATGATTTTTTTTTTTTATCATATCCACTATCATATTTGTATCTAAGACCATAAATTTTCTATAGATCCAATGAATTTGAAGAGATTGTGGTAATACAAATATTGATTTATTAACAATTTTTAAAATAAAAGGATCTTATTCTATGTTCTTAGTCTTATTCTTTTTTATTGATATTTATCATGTGAGACTTTATCTAGTTGATCTCATTAGATTTTGTTGATAGACAATTTTACTCATGGCCCTTTAAGCCTAAGTAGAGCTCGTTAGGCTATGAAACAACTTATTGGAGCTTAAGCCAAACTGTACAGGCTACAAATTTATCAGTTTATGACTAAAAATATCTGATTTTCATTGGTACCTATTTTTGATGAACAATTTGTTTGAAAATGATAAAATGATGAAACAAAAATAACATAAAGATAACAAACAAATACACCTAAGCACTTAAATCAAGATACAATCTCTTTGAAATATATATATATATATATATATGTATGTATGTATTTTTAATCCATTAATTTTTTTAAAATATATAAAATTTTTTGAAAATAATCTCACTAAATTATTAATCTAGTCTAAAAAGATCTTGAATTTCAAAAATTCATTTATCTCTTAATAATATATAAATAGTATTATGTAATTATGGAGATAATTTCTCCTTTATTGATACATTAAAAGAACTTATACAAATATAAATTAGATAAAAAAAAACACAAATTTCAATTTAATATTGTATTTAATATAGGAGATATTACTATCAACAAAAAATAGAAAAACATATATATAAGATATTACATTTTCAATATATGTTGCAAATATTAAATACACTGCTCACTTTTTTGGTGTATCATATTTATTACATGCAATATATCATGTATAATAAATACGATATTAGAGTATTTATTTATTTTTTATATAATTTATACTTTAATAAATTTTTTAGAATAATTATAAACATGAGTTTTTAAGATTTTATTATTCCAACCAAACTGCCTTACAAGTTTCAAGTTGTTAAACCCTAAACCCGCGCAGAGCCACTTTCTCTGATCTTCTGCATCTTCTGCATCTTCTCTGCTTCTTTCTCTCTTCACTTCTTCAGTAAAACTCTAAGCTCAAACTAGACACATATATATACACACACGCACGCACGCACAACTCTTTCAACTTTTGAACAACACGCTAAATTAAAAGATGTCTGAATCAAACTCCGATGAAGTTATGGCCGACATCAGTGACGATTTCGTCTCCGCCTTGGACCTACCCGATGTTCCTTCTGCTAAACTCCCGCCTCATCTTGAACTTCGTAGAACCCGAGTCCTCTGTAATGCCGATGCTCCTGACAGCGTATGTTCCCTTCTTCATTTTTTCATAATTTCGTGTTCTATTCTTCTGGGTATGTGTCAATACTCGTTATTTAAATCAGGGTGTATAGAAAATTTCGTTTTTTGGCCTGTGGTTGTTGAGATTTTCGGTTTTCTTCTTCTGTGAATTGAAAATTTTGGTCTTGTAGTTATGGATAGATGATAAAGTTTGTTTTTTTTTTTTTTTTTATTGTGGGTATTTGATAATCTTAGGTTGTTACTTCTTGTTAATCGATAAAGTTTGGTTTTTCATTATGGGTATTTGACAATCTTAGGTTGTTGTTGTTACTTGATAAAGTTTGGTTTTCTGGGGTAGTTCCAAATTCATCCGAATGCTGATAATAATTGTTCTGTTTATTGCTATTGATCTATGTGTCTTTGTTTTCTTATTAGACTGATACGATCCAATATTCGGGGGCCTATGCAGCTATGGGAGTTGATAATAGTCTAAGGATGGAGGACTTCACTAACAATTTTGGGGTTAAGGTGAACAGACTTACGGAAGAAGATATGGAGTTTGATATAGTCGGCATTGATCCGGCAATTGCCAATGCTTTCCGGAGGATTCTTTTGGCTGAGGTTTGTCAAATCAATTATCCTTTGTGTGGATGGTGTTGTGTATGCTTGTGCTTTGTAGAATTTACTGTGTTCACTTAGCTGCTTTATTAGTTTCTCAATTAGCTGTTTATCCAATTGATAATGGTTTTGTTTTTTCTGTGATGGTTTTTATTCATAACAGTTGAACGTGCCTTTCACGATGCTCCTGAAATCATATGTTGGCTGAATTAAAATTTAAGGATGAGGAGCAAGGAAAAAAGTTATGACTAAATCTACAGAGATAATGTGTCGAGAGAGTTTTTGTTATAAGGAGGAGGATTACTCGTACTTACTGCAGTACTCTTGCTAGTTGTCCCCCTTACTTTACACTTAATTTTCCTTGGAGAGTGGGATTCCGATGTGATCTAGTAGATTGGATACTTGCCCTTGGGTATTGTGTCATTTGTGAATTTTCTTGCATTTTCGTAGGGAAGTAGCCATACAAGTTTGTGACTGAAAGTACAACCTCAGATGTGAGATTGGGGGTATTGGCAAGTGAATCAAGCTTATAGAGTGGTTGATTGTGACTTAGGTGTGTTTATGTAAGCCAAGCTTGGGTCTTTAATGGGTATCAAATGAGATCTCTATTTCATAGATGTGATTTCTGATTTAAATGAGTTCAGCATGAGGCAGCAGTTGGCTCAAAATCTAGAGAAAAACTTGTAATTCTTAAGATATACATCACAAGGCATCTAGTAACTCAAGGAAGCGGATATGTCATCGTAACCTGAAACTTCACTAGGAGCTTTTTGAAACAGCTACTACACTACAAGATCCGAAAGAACCAACTTGATCAGAACATCAGACTGGTTCTTATCCTGCCATCTGGGGCACAAACCTGACATTATATTTTAATGAGAAATTACAATCCCCAATACTTCTGGCTGTGATTGAATAGGCTAGAAAATTCATGCTGTGTTGTAATCAATAAATTAGTATTATTGTGTAAATTAATAATTGTGATGGTGATGTGCAAGTCAGAGATGAAGTTGGTTAGTGCAGTTTGTGGTATTCATAATGCATGTTTATAGGTTGCTGTTTCCTTTGATATCATCAATATCTATTTTCCAATTTCTTACTTCTACTAATTGAAAATCCGATGATAAGAATGCAATGGCAAAACAAATTCCTCCTAGTAGGGATGAGGGTATTTTATTGTTGTTATAGTTATAAATGAAATTCTAGTCTGTGCATCTAACATTTTACCCCCCAAAAAAAAAAAAATAAAATAAAATAAAAATCTAGTCTGTTTTCTTCCATTCACTTCCTGATATCACAACATGCTTGTGTTTGTTTTTGTGAATGCAGCTTCCAACCATGGCTATTGAGAAGGTTTTCATTGCTAATAATACCTCAGTCGTACAGGATGAAGTGCTCGCCCATAGGTTGGGGCTCATTCCCATCAAAGTTGATCCCAGGCATTTTGATTATTTGTCAGGTGGGTGTTTATGATATATGTGCTTTCATTAAAATTTGTGACTAGCTCCATATTTGGCAGTTACATTAGATGATTATCGTGTTAATGTGGAACATTCTTTTCTGAGCTCCAGAAAAGGACACTCCAAATGAAAAGAACACGATTGTTTTCAAACTCCATGTTCGCTGTGAAAGAGGCCAGCCTCGTATGACAGGTAACTCTTTTTACTGAGGTAAACTAGATTTTAAATATTGTTTTAATCTCTCTGGCCCCCCAAAAAACCAATCTAGCTCATATATGCTCTGCTTGCTTTGACTATCCCATAAAAGTGATCATGTGTTAAATCTGCAGTTAAATCGGACGAACTGAAATGGCTTCCAAATGGAAGTAGCTTTCTTAAAGAGTCTGAAAGGTCAAACTCAGATTCGAAAGCTGAGACCTACACTTCATTCACCCTCAGCCAAGACACAATGCCTGAATTCTCAAGCAATCCGATTAGTGTTTTCCCTGATATTATTGTTGCTAAACTTGGCCCTGGTCAGGTAGATTCCTAACTTTATAGTTCTTTATCCTTCTGCTTATGTGATTTTTTCTGAATTTAATTAAAGCTAGTTTATTATTTGTTATTGTGAAACATAACTGCAGGCATGTGATTATTTTCAAATTTTACATACATGCTCCTTCTTGAAGGCTCATTTTGCTAGATCTGTCAATTAAGATGAAATATGGAAATATAGTTTATTTGCAATTTATTAATGGAGTGTGGTTTATTGTCATTTATATTTATTGCTTCTAAATTTATAAAGCGCCTACTATTATAAGCTTGATTATTAGGCCCATCGATGATTGTTCAGTTTTATTATATGTTCGTTTGATGCACACTTAGGTAATGCCCTGAAATGATTTTGCAGGAGATTGAATTGGAAGCACATGCAGTTAAGGGTGTTGGGAAAACACATGCAAAGTGGTCTCCGGTTGCCACCTGCTGGTATAGGATGCTACCAGAGGTGATGCATATGTTTGTTTATCTGAATGATGTAGGCTTATACAGACAAGACATAGATTGACTCTTGCTCTGTAGGTTGTGCTGACGGAAGAAGTTGAAGGAGAGAATGCTGAGATACTAAAACAAAAGTGCCCAGTTAATGTGTTTGACATAGAAGACCTCGGTGGTGGTATATCTCCCTCCTCCACTTCTTCTCTGACTTCTCTCAACAATGATGCTTAATATAAAAACATGCTACAGATACATTTTGATACAGATCCCTTTTTCTGTCGTGATCTCTCTGAAAATTGTGATATGTGCTGTGTTCTATTGTATCTTAAGCTGTACACGTGGTGGGTATTCAGAAGCATTTGTTTTGCAGGAAGAAAAAGAGCAACTGTTGCACGACCGCGTGCTTGTACAATTTGTAGAGAGTGCATCAGAGATGGGGAAGAATGGGAGAAGCGGGTGGCTGTACGACGTGTTAAAAATCATTTTATATGTAAGTATTGATGTGATATTCATATCATTGAATTGAGATGTACTCATTATATTTTTTTCATTTGAAATTCTTAGTACATTAAAGCTGATATTAGTTCTTGAAAACTGCATGATTCATGCCTCTGATATGAAGCCTCTCTTTCTAACAGTTACAATTGAATCAACCGGAGCTTTGCCTCCTGAAGTTCTATTTACTGAAGCTGTGAAGATCTTAGAGGACAAGTGTGAACGGGTTATCAGTGATCTTTCATGACATTCCATTATTATAGTATATTCTTGAGCATACAAGTGATCATAGATTGTAATTGGTGTATACATTTCGATCCGATGTTTTGATCCAAAAAATCCCAGCATCATGATGGTTGAGATCTGCTTTCATTCAATTTCAGGCAGGGGAAAGGGTTTTAGTGTCTTCCTATCTTCTTTGTATTCTTCCCGCTGTTTATTGGTATGGTGATGGGAGGCAGGAGTTCCATGTGTTTTAGCACCGCATTACAAGTATCAGATGAGGTCCAGGTTTATTGATATTTATTACTTAACACTTCCCGGAATTTTGCCGGAAGCTCATCCTCATCTGGTGAAATGCTGGTGTAAGATATCAATTTCATGATCTTTTAACTCCGAAATCTTGCTGAGTTTAGCACTAAATCCAACAACCTGCAATTCTACCCCTTGTATTGAGTTGATGGATTAAATATGTTGTTGGACTCATGGTCAATATATATATATTTATATTGAAGAAAGAAGATAGCTTATTCGACTGGAAAATGATTTGTATTTCTGAAAACATTTTTTTGTTTTATTTTATTAATACGTTATATCAAAAAAGGATTAAGTATGAAGTGATAAAATCCCAATTTTTACGTTAATTTATTTTATTAATACGCTTGCCTTCAATTATACAAAACTTGTCTTGATCGAGCAAAAGATAAGTATGTAATTTCAATTCTAACCTTATTCGTTATGAAGAGTTATATAAAAAGCTAGTATTATGTTTAATTGAGAATCTGTGTTATAAAAAATATTTATTGTTTAAACTTATGAATAATAATTAATGGTGGAATTTTTTAAAATACCTTTATTTAAACAAAAAATTAACATATCAAAATTTTTATTTTTTATTCTCCAATTTTAATTATAATTTTATTTATTTAGTAAAATGAACAAATAACAAAAGTCTAAAAAAAAAAAAAATAAAAAAAATATGAAAATCGGATAAGTCTGAAAAATTGTTTATTTAATTACCCTATACAAAGCAATAGTACTATTATGTACAATTGTTGCTGTTTCATGAGTGGGAAAGATATGATTGCTAGTAAAGTTTTGTTATGTTATTAATATATATATATATTATATATATTTACAGACTATGGTCAAATATATATTATATATATATATAATTGCTAGTTTTTTTAATAACTAATTATTGTTTTTATATATTGAAATTTTATTTATGCATGTTCGTTATTCATACAAGAGGAATGCCTCGCCTCTTATAATTGTGGAAATAAAAGGATGCAGCTCAAAACGACGGGAATCGGAATGGAGTCGTTAACCAAAATCAACAATTATAAGCCGAAAAGATTAATATAATGCACCAAAACATAATTGACTCCTTTTTGCTAAATAAAAATGTAATAGAATTGTAAGGTTTATTGCAGTATTTACTTGGTGAAAAGGAGTAAAACAAGTAATTCTGAAATAAAAGTAAAATGTCTATAATGCATTTTATTTTTATTACAGAGAAATGATAATTGTATAGGTAATATTTTCAAAATAGAGGTACTTATGAAAAAAAATTAAAAATAAATCATTCAATAACAATTTATGTGTGTGAAGTATTCATTACTTTTCATAATAGTAATTCATAATAAATTATTATTCCTCTCAATTAAACACTATAACAGCATCTTCACGTAGAACGATGAGAGATTGAATTTCTATTCCTTTCGAGGGAATGAATATCTATTCCTCTCGAGGGAATTAATACCTATTCCTCTCAAGTGAATGGGCCATTAGTTTTCCAAGATTGGTTTAATACTTATGTGGTCAAAGGGCACAGAAGAGGGAAAAGTTACCAAAGTAAATATATCTTGGAACATGCTGTTTGGATTATATAAATTTATGATATTAGACTACTAGGCATGAGACTTTAAGGATAATGGACAAATTTGAAGAAAAATAGTACAATGTGGAAGATGGGATAAAGGGTTAATGATGAAAATGGAATTTGAACTTTCACAAAAAGGACAATCAGGTACTTGAAGTTTGGTTTTGAACAATTTGGTATTCAAATAGAGTTTTCGTTGACATTTTTCATACCTAAAGTTTGGTTTTGATAATTTTGGTACCTGAACAAAATTTTTATTGACTTTTTTCATATTTGAAGCAAATGTAATGAAATATAAAAAAATCCACGAAAAGTTTGTTCAGATACCAAAATTGTCAAAACTAAACTTTAAGTATGAAAAAAGTCAATGAAAACTTTGTTCATATACCAAATTAGTCAAAACCAAACTTTACGTATCTATTTTTTTTTTTTTTTTTAACGAAAGTTTAGGTACCATTTTGTCATTACCCCTTGGATAAATTCTCTTTTCACTAGACAATTTAAAACTTTTATAACATTCTTGTGTTGTACTTGTATATACTAAACAATAGATAACATAAAAATTCTTATTCAGTATTGTACATACCAAACATGGTACAAGTGAATTGTGCTATCAAGTATTCCTTATACTACACTATTTAGTTTTTCTTGTTTTATTCAATTCTTATAATGAAATACTTCCAAAGATTTAAAAGATATTTCACACCCCCCCCAAACCCAAAAAAAAAAAGGAAAAAAACAAACTGGAAAACATGTTAAAATGCATGTACAAGCCGTCTTTGATTTTTAGTTTTTAAGCCTATTTAATTCTCTTAGTAGATAATCCTATCTATATCGTGTACACATAAGCTCTATATTTATCATTAACAAACTTTGAGACACAGTGGGCTACTTATTGGGTTTCCATGGGATGAGGTTGTAACCAAGGTAATTGGCATAGCATATCATGGAAAGATAAGAGTTTGGACATTGAACTTAAGCATCATTAGCAAAGGTAGTAAGGGAGGTATGAGATATGTGAGCAATTTGAAGGCTAGAATTAATATGTCCTAAAAATATCGAAGAACATGTTTTGTGTTGCATGGTTGTGACATGTGATTGGATGTATGAACTCAATTAATTGACTATAAAGTTGATATTCAATCGAGTAATTATAAAGCATCATAATGTATCAGTAATCCAAGATAGACAGTAGGGTTTAGTAGTAAGAGAAAACCATAAGCATTGGGATTACTTTGGGGAAATAGAGGGGTTTTGATTGATTTAGGTAGATGCATGTGGTGACATTTAACATATTATTAATGTATTGAGATTAACATGAGTGGATATCTCAAGTGCTAAAGTCAAATGGATACTAAGAAAGAAGTGTAGAGGAAGAGATCTTTCTTGGCAAATTGATGGGGAGAATTGAGATGAAGTAATTTAAGAGAGGAGTGCTACTACCAGTGATATAAAGTTGTCAATACAAAGAGGAAGGACTAGAGTGTTAAAATCCTTGTTAAAATGAATATGGACATATCAACTTTATTATGATTAAACCTTAAGTGTATGATAGAGTTGCTAGATGGCTCGAGTTAAGCTTTAAGAGACCATGCTTACATGCCACTAATCCTTTAACATGACATATTAGTACCCATAAAGTCTTTCTTAGTTGTAGTAGAAACATTTGCCTCTCCATTATTATCTTAATCTTCACTTGATCAAGGTACTTGATTAAGGTCCTTCATAAGATCATAATGTTAAAGAAAATTGTAGGAAATTCAACTGCATTTAAAAAATTACCTAACTTTCTTTTCTTTTTCCTTTTTTTCCCCATAAAGAAAGTTTCATTTATAATCCTCAACCAATGTCTAGAGAATTACAAAAGGATGTACCACTACTGGCTACACAACTTTGAACATTATTAGCATCTAAATCAAGCAACTTTGAACAGGGCTGTTGGAACTCGCCAAGCCTTCATTCTACTCTACAAATGTAGTTATTCTTTCTCTGGTCTTACCTTGAACCAAACACATATTGCCCAATTACAAAGAAGAATAATTATATGTTTAGGAATCTCAACATCGCCATAGCAAACATACACTGGCAAAGAGGCAACCTTTTTAGCAAATAGATTAGCCATTGTAGGAAGAGAATTTGTCATCACCCTCACATAAAGTGTCTTATTTTATTAAATGGTAAAGACCAAATCTTTTCCATTTTTTGATGATGATGCTATTATGGTACCATGATTTCTCATAGAGATGAAATAAAATAATAGGTTGATTTTGCATGCATTTGCATGTGTCCTATAGGCTCAAGTAAAGAGTGACCTTATTTAATATCGTGATCAAACAACCTTGCCATGAAGTAGGTGTTTTTCGGCCAAAGCCATCATTTAGTCTTTAGAAAATGTGATTTTTTGTTGTTTAATGTCTTTGTTAAGTTTTCTTATTCTATTTTTTATTTTTTTATTGTGGGCCTTATTTAGGTATTTCGGTCTTATTTATGGCCCAATTGATTCTTTGTTTTCCATATAATTACTAGTCTTAGGATTTGAGGACCATAGATCTTTTTTCAAAATAAAATACAAGTTTTCTCCTTATTTTCCCAGAATTAATTAGAATAAAAGTTGATAAAATATTACTTTTTTATATTTGTGACCGAATCAATAATTAAATTTTAATCCCCCTTTTAATTAAACTTTTGCTATGTCACTTCATCAATAAATCTTTCCCCTCTAGTTCGCAGCTCTAGCCTTAGGAATCCCGACTACCCTTTTCAACCTCTATAAATTCCTTGCAAGGGAGATAAAGAGCATTTGGATATGTTTCATTCCTCCAAGCTAGTTTCATGAGAAGAGCTAAGTTTCAAATGTAAATCGTTAAATCTCATCTCTCCTTCTTCCTTAATCCTTGATAGAAAATCACGTAACTTACTAGAGTCTGTATTTACTATTAAGTTTTTATCCCTCGTTCTAGAGTTAGTTATAGGCACAATAAGAAGCAAGAAAGAGTAGCTCCAATGTTGTGCCTCGACATTTTTGGTCGTCCTTGGTTTGTAACGTTCTTCAATACCATAGCATTTCACATTAAAAATAGATAGTCTCAAACGTATTGTACTTCTCTTATTAAAATACATGCCCAACAACATTATAAATACAAACTAGAGTTTGTCTGTAAATTTCTTTTAAAGACGTTGGTGATACATCATACTGTGATAATGTTGTCAAAATCGCGATTTTACTATTCATCTGCTGCAAAATCGGTAGAATCATGCAAAAATAATAAAATCATAATACAAATAGAATCGTACTTTTAATTTATAATTATATAAAGTTTGCATTTAATAATTTTCCTAATCCATTTTAATTAAGAAAAAATATAAAATCATAAACTCGTAAAATCGTATATTTGACTCGCGATTTTGATAATCATGATATGATAATGGTAGATCCTCTAACGTTTATTTTCTAAAAACTGAGTCTTAAATGCACACCTAAGAAATATAGGTGCACCTTGATTTGAAGATTAAGACCGTCTATTCATTTATCGATTATTGCAAGCTAATAGCCCTATTATATTATGTTATAGTCTGAATGTAAAACAAACTTAAATTGTTCGTTAAATGTTGTCTTCTTTTAAATTTATAATTTTTTTTACAGTAATACTTCAAGTGATTAATTTAATGCTGCTGACAAGTTGAAGGCCATATTTAAACAAATATGAAAATACATAGATTTAGTTGTATACAATTAAAATTATGCAGCTTAATTGTAATGTTTGTTACTTAATTTTAAAGCTTGTTTGTGTTTTAATTTTTCTTTATTCCTTCTCGTTCCAAACCAAAACATTATTTTCTGGTTCAATTAAAATGGTTTAGATAGTCATTTGCCTGATCGGGTTCGAGTAGGACCTTTAATAATTTTTTAATCAACTAATTATTTTTAAAGAAGGACGGGTCGAAACCGTTCCGACCTATCCGAGACCCAACAGATCACTGATTGAATTTGCCTTGCTACCTACACAGAGCAGTTTTAGGTTCATAAAATGAGACCTAGACTCGCCGGGTCCGAGGCGGATGTTGACTTGACTTGACTTGGGAAGAAGTCTTCTCAACTGATCAATGGAAAACCATGTTCATCTTGGGGAAAGAGTATGTGTTCCTAATATAAACCTTTTTTCAGTTTTCGTTTTATAAATTTCAGCTTTTACAAATAAAATTACTGGGATTGCTTTAAAATTATCGATATAATGCGTGTCCTTTTGTTAGGAAGACTCGCCTCGTCTTTGCCATTGCCAAAAGCCAGAATTAGCTAAAAAAACCTAAAACATTTTTTTTCTTATTCTTATTCTTTTTTTTTTTTGGCGGGGTAAAATGGATGAACTTGAATTAATCCTTTTATCGAAACCAATTCTTTCGTTTGATAGTTGATATTTTAGTATGAGGAGTTTGAATTATAATGAAATTAGATTTTAGGAAAATAAAATAAATATTAAAAAAAAGAAAATACATATAAAATAAAAGAAAAAAATGCATAAACAACACATAAACTTTAAGAGTGGTACAGATTTTTCCTTAAACTTTAAAAATATGGTTTTTAGCTCTTTGAACTATAAATAATTTGCAAATAAAAAAATATCATTCTTTTTTCTATCCTTTCCTAAAAATCCATACAAAAGTACACATGGAACAGTAAAATTTTTATCCTTTTTAATAGAAAAGTATAAAATCTCATTATTTACAAATTGTTTATAATTCATGGTTCAAAAACCATATTTTTAAAGTTTACAAGTGGCATTCAAAGTTTACAAGTCAATCTGTGCCACTTATAAAATTTACGGAGTGTGTTTTCATTTTATCCTAATAATATATATATATATATCCTAAGAGTGCAGTTCTAGGAAAATCATCTCAATGGACCAGTTCTCCTTGTGACATATAATGCTCAATTGGACGAAGAATTCAACTATAGCGACGGATTCTCAAATGCCGGCTCTAACCGTGTTGGCCACGCATTTATGTCTAAGTTTGAATGAAAATATAGATTCTAATTCGACGGTTCAATAATGACCTGCTAAGATATTATCCATTAGGGATTTTCATTGGAGTATATACATTATTCTGCAAAAATTTCTTTAGGTTTAAATAATTTTTTTCTCCCATCACATAAATGTTAGAAAATTTCGGAAAGACTTAATGATTATTTAACATTAAAATGAATATGGTAGTTAATATAATAAGTATTTTACCAGCAATGGTTAGTATAACTTAAGGAACTGTAAAAAGAAAATAGGAAAAAAGGGAAATCATAGAATTTTCCTTGCAATGTTGATGTATCAACATGACATAAAAAATTGTTGGAGAATTACATGTCATTATAGTCAAAGGAAAAGAGATTGTAAAACTCCGGCAGATGGAGGTGTCTACTACTTACCATATGTATTAACATGTAGTATGCATAAATATTAACAAAATTTTAGCACGTATAATAGTAAAATTGACAATTCTTAAAATAATTATCATACATATTTTATATATACTACATATGTTGAAATTTTATTAACTTTGTGAACAAACACATGTCTGTATAGGTGATGAGCAATACCCAATTAACCTTTCTTCCACAGAAATGAGACCATAAGGTTCCAAAAAAATTTAGTCCTTAAAGCATGTATAATGGTAATAATGGGTGCATGTAGAATAAATGTAATTTGACATTGTTTCTTATATTAAGGACCCATGTTCTAGGATTCTTTATCATTATAGTTAAATCCTTATAAAATTGAAAAATTACATCGGATCAATATAGGGATAAGTTCAAATAAAAGGATTAATGTGATAGAAAATGATATAGATTAGGGATTAATTCCAAAAATATATCGACATTTCAAGTAGGTAATAAATAAATATAAAAAAAGGATATTTTATGTGCATCATCTTATATAACTTTGATTTATTATTTGATCACTTATAACTTTAATCTCTTATTTGCATCGCTTTATATAATATTGATATCTTTTTTTATTAGTTAAACATCGATTCCCTATTTGAATTTTCTTTCAAACATTGATTCCTTTTGTTGTAATTTATCCTTATACCATGAATTTTTTTTTGGACAATTATCAAAATAAAATCATGAAACAATAGATAACAAATCGATATGGGCTTGAGCACTTAAAAGATAGATCTTTGGATAGAATAAAAAGGTCTTTAAAAAAGAAATTTTTTAAGAAGTTGATATGGCATCTAATAATCACAAATGAAGTCTTTTCATTGTACATGCTCTAAAAATTTCAAATAGGGTCCTAAGTGTCCTAACAATTCCTAAGGACATTTCTCTTTTAAGGACCTCTTTAATTTATCCAAGGATCGTTCATATAGTGTCCTTGATGTCATATGAATTAAGCATGCTTTCTATTATTATTATTGTTGTTGTTGTTGTTGGCTTATTTTAACAGTTGTTAGACATTAACAAAGTGTCAAAGTCTTTGGATGTTGAGGTAATACATATATGAACCCTAAATAGAATCTCAGCATTAGAGATGGTCGAAAAAGCTTGATTTGAGGTGTTTAGACTAAAATTAATTGTGGTTCACTTGTTTTAATAACCATTCCCTCATAATCTTGTTATGAAGAGTTATTAAGATATTTAATTGATTATAATATATCATAGGAAATCTTTAGTATAGAAAATATGAATAGTCATCATTATTCAAGCTTATGAATAATAATTCAGTTGATTTCTTAAAAATTCCTCATTTAAATATAAAAATTAATTAAGAAACTGAAAAAAAAACATAAAATTAACAAATGAAAATAGCTATAGCCCACTTTTTAGTAATTTAGTCACATTACAGTCTTATTTATTTAGTAAAATAAACAGAAGTTACAAGAATGATAGTTAATAACATTATAAAGAATCATAAAGAAATTCATTTAAATTCAAGATATTTTAAGTGTATCATTTAAATTTTCTACCTTTATATGCCAATGCCATATAAGTCCCTTCATGTTAGCTTCAATGCTTTAAAAACATTGATGTGCCACAGGTCGATCCCATCCCATCAAGGCCAGTTTTGAATTTGTTACAATTAAAAGAGCTTGGAACAAGCCAAGCTGGATGAAAGACTATGTACAGTAAATATATTGTATAACAGAGTATAAAATCTAGAGTGGTTGGAACATATTACAATAGAAATTGTAAAGTAGTTAGTCATTGTAATAACCTACAACTACTTAGGTACAAGATACAAATAGAAGAAAACAGAAAAGAGAGGGTATACTTGGTTTTACACCCTCAAGAAATTTTAGTTGCAATTTAGGAGTATAGCTAGCTCGAAATAGCAAATACCTGCAACACAAAGCAACCAAGTATTAACCAGTGACAATGATTTATTGAAGTAGTAGAGTTAAATTTGAGAAGTAATACTTAGCTTTAGTTAAGAGAGAGGCAAAAGGGAAACAGTAGTGATAAAGTGATTCCTTTTATATTAGGGTAAGAGTGTGGCTGAGCCCTAAAGAACTAGAACAATTCTTAACATTTTCGTGCTCTCCTTATTGAGTTGAGTTGATGAACATGGCACAAGTAACAAGATAAGAGCAATCCATTAAAGATATGGAATCTTTGAAGAATACTTTGTTGGTAATTCAAGAATCCTTGAGATTGATAAATACAAGGATTGAGAAATTGGAGTCGAATCAAAATATGTCTCAATCATCAAATTCTAATATTTCATTTATTCAAATTCATCATTTCTAGAGGTGTGGTGCATCAAAACTTGTTAAAGGGAATTAAGCTTGAAATTCCCATGTTTTCAGGAATAATGTTTTGATCTTTAAAATGGAGCAGTTTCTTTCATTTCATAATATACAAGGAGAATAGAGGATTACCATACGGTAGATGTACTTGAATAAACAACTGAGTTCTTGGTAGAAGTTTATAGAGGCCTTACAAGCTAGGTTCAAACTCTTAGCTTATGAGGATGCTCAAGGAACCTTGTCTAAGTTGATGCAAACATCAATAATAGCCTATTATCAATCTCAGTTCAAAATTTATTGAATTGAAATATTGGCTTATCAGAGTCTTTCTTGTTAAGTTGCTTTATCTCTAGTTAAGAACTTGTAATTGGAAGGGAAGCACAAATTTTGAGACCAAAATCATTAGTTGATGCAATCTAGCTTGCGAGAATGTATGAGGACAAGATAAAAGATCAATTCAATTCATACAAACCATTTTTTAGTATCATCATCTAATATCAAACACTCTACTTTAAATTCAATAAGTAAACACTTTAGCCTATACATAAACCCAAACACAAAACGAAACACAAAACCAAAGACAGACCCAAACATTGACGAACCAAAGTTAAACCACAACCTTCACTACCCATAAAACATTTGACCTAAAGAAATGCAAGAAAGATGTGAAAAAGGACTTTGTTTCAATTGTGGTGAAAAATTCAGTAAAAGCCAAAAGTGTAAAGTAAAGTTCCTAATACTGTTGGGAAGAGAGGATGGCAGTGTAGATGAATGTTGTGAAAAGAAGGATGTAATGCTCGAGATGATTACATGAATGGTGCATGAGTGATTAGCTATCATGCACTATCAAGTGATGTGATTCCTAGAACCTTATGATTCAAGGTACAATTTCTACTAAATCATTATTTGTTCTAGTAGACTCAGGTGACACATACAACTTTGTGCAAAGTAGAATAGCTAAATATTTAGGCTTAAATATTACACCAGCACTGAGTTCAATGTTATGATTGCTAAGGAAAAAAATTACAGTGAGAAGACTACTAATAATGTGAGAATCAGTATAATAAGGTTTGACGTTTTAGCCACATTCTTTGTATCACCTATTCTGGGGCAAAAGTAGTGTTGGAAGTGCAGTGGCTAGAAGAACTAGGGCCAGTCATAATCGATTATAACCAATTGACCATGATGTTTATGGATCAGGGCCGTTCTATCACATTGTTAGGGGAGTAGAATATTATGATAGAACAAATAACTCACCATCAGTTGAGGAGAATGGTGCAAGTCAATTCAGTGGCTACTTGTTTTCAATTGTGGCGTAGAAGTGTGAGATTGACTCAAAAGGTACACTAACAATCTAGCAATAGATGTTGTCATAGTTGTCAAACTTGCGAGTCTACTCATACAATTTTATGAGTTGGTAATGTGATTTTGATTCAACTTGTATACAAAATTGTTATTGGAGTATAGTCGTAATAGACTTGCGATTCTACATAGTAGAATCTATGGAAAGAGAAGAATTGTAAATGTAGTAATTTTACACATTTTTGTTCTATTTGAACTTTGAAAAAGTAAATAATTTAATATATTTAAATTTAGGAACTTTTGGTTGGTTCTTGATGTTTATTTTAAGCTAACTAAATTGTAGGTGTTTTTTTTCCCTTTTATTTCCTTTGTTTTTTTAGAAGGTTATTTTTTTTAGGTTATATA
This sequence comes from Combretum micranthum, assembly GCA_024138025.1. Taxonomy (NCBI): domain Eukaryota; kingdom Viridiplantae; phylum Streptophyta; class Magnoliopsida; order Myrtales; family Combretaceae; genus Combretum; species Combretum micranthum. Next base: position 316,005 of record JAMXBD010000811.1, on the reverse strand, counting down.
CTTCAATGTATTTGAACGACTAGAATGAAATTGAACAAATATATAGAGTATTTTATTTTATTTTAAATTTATGTATGTAATTTATTTTTCATAAATTTAATGATTTTTTGCACAAATATTTAGTGAACATGAAAAAGCTCATTATTGCACAAAACCGGTTGCTTGCATAAGATAACTTGAACAAAATTTAATACATCTTAATAATTATAAATTGTGAATTATTAATAAATTTAGATAATTATTATAATTATCATAATTGCATCAAACATAGTAATGAGAGCATGTGAATTATGATGGGCAAAACTTAAAACAAGATTTGAATTAATGTAGGCATGATGGAGATTTGAAGGCATAAAATGATCAATCATGTGTCTTCAATTAGATTATATGTAACTAAAACTAATACTGAATTTCTTTATTTTTATCATTTATTTAAAGTTCTATTGGTATAGTAAATAAATCTACAGCTTTTACAAGCAAATTTAGATTAGTTATAGAATCATATGACAACCATGGATGTTGTTTTGAGCAAATTCCTCATTATTTGATGCACCTTCATCATTACTACCATTAAGAAGTGTCTAACATTGGATTAACTACAAAATGGAGTAGCACTAGTGCATGTAAAGTTGTATAGGTATCCATAATTTTAGAAAAATGAAATTTAAAAACAAGTTGAAGACATGCTAGACCAAGGTACAATATAGAATAACAATACCCATTTTTCTTTACTTGTGTTACTTGTAAAAAGAAAGATGGAACTTGCAATTTTGCATTGATTGTAGGGTATTAAAGCAAGTAACTATGAAAGATGAATATCCAATTCCTACAATTGATGAGTTGTTGGACGAATTGAAACATGCTACAATATTTTCAAAGTTAGATTTACGTATTGGATATCATCATATTAGGGTATGTGAATATGATATTCCTAAGATGACTTTTCAAACTCATGAGGGTTACTCTGAGTTTTTATTGATGCCCTTTGGTTTAAGTAAAGCCTTGCTATTTTTCAAAGCATAATGAATAATATTTTCAAATCGCACTTACGTAAATTTGTCATTGTCTTCTTTGACAACATTTTAATGTATAGTACGACTTTGGAATCACACTCAAGTGTTTCAGATATTAGTTGCTAACACTTTTAATTAAAGAAGTCAAAATGTGCTTTTGGGAAGAGCAAGATTGATTACTTGGGACATGTGGCATCTTTTTTTTTTTTTTTTTTTTTGGTGGGGAGGGGAGGCATGGTTGGGGTTTCAACTTGGACCGGTGAAAGGTGGAAGCAGTGAAGCAATGGCCTGTCCCCACTTCTATTAAGTAACTTAAGGGATTTTTGGGGCTTTCATGATATTACTAGGGGTTTATTAGAGGATATGCATTAATTGTAGCTCCACTAACTGATTTGATAAAGAAGGATAAGTTTTCGTAGAATGACCAGGCTGCTACAACGTTTGAAAGATTAAAAGAAGCTTTAATTTCAGTCCCATTTTATCATTGCTAGATTTCTCTAAACAATTAGTAGTAGAGACTGATGCGTCAAGGTCATGCATTGGTGCTATTCTTTTACAAGATGAACATCCCATTTCATATTTCTGTAAGACATTTATGCCTCATATGATGAAAGCATCTACTTATAGTAAGGAGTTATATGAAATGGTTGAGGCTATGGAGAAATAGACACAATATTTATTGGGAGCTCATTTTGTAATAAGAATAAACCGCCGTAGTCTGAAAGAGTTGATGACATACTAGATTCAGACACCTGAATAACAACACTATTTGGTTAAATTGTTGGGCTATGACTATACCATCATATATAAGTCTAGCCAAGACAATCATGTGGCTAATACCTTGTCAAGGCAGTATGGGGAATATATGATGGCTCTATCATTGTCTTATTGCGACTTGATTAAGCAATTACAACATGAATATTATTCTCCTGTTGAGTTTCAAAAATGTATTTTAGATTTAGAGTAGGGTTAGCTTACTAAGTGGAAATTGTATTGGCACAACATACTTTTATATTCTTCCTATCATTTATTTCTTATGCCTACTTCAGGACTGGTTCCACTTATTCTTAAGCAATTACATGAATCACCTATGATGTGTCATTTTGGATTCCTTAAGACATTCAAGAGGGTGCATGCTCAGTTTATTTGGAAGAATATGTGTCAGATGATTGTTGATTATGTAGCTTAGTGCAATATTTGTTAGCAGGTGAAATGCTTTACGAAGTTGCCATAAGGTTTACTGGTTCTACTTCTGATACCATCTACTATTTGGGATGATATCTCCATGGACTTCAATATGTGTCTACACAAATCATATGGATATTTTGTCATTTTAATGGCAGTGGACATTTTCTTGAAATACAACCATTTAGATCCCTTAGATATCCACCTTACAATAACTAAAGTGGCTAACCTTTTTGTGCATATGGTAGTCAAACTACATGGTTTTCCAAAGACAATTGTTTCAGATTGAAATTTTGTATTCATGAGTTGATTTGGATAGAATTATTTCGATTGAGCGAACTAGGCTTCATTATAGTAGTGCTTATCATCCCCAATCTGATGGTCAAATGGAGGTTTTGAATAGAGCCATACAATAGCACCTTCGCTATTTTGTTATGGAGCGACCACAAGATTGTATGAGATTTCTACCATAGGCTAAATTTGCTTATAATACTTCATTTCATGAGGGAGGATAGTTCACTCTTTTTCAGATAGTTTATAGATGAGAGCCACCTAATATTCCTTCTTACTCTAAAGGAATTAGTTCATCGATGGCAGTAAATACAAATCTTTCAAGTAGGGATGAAGCATTACATATTATTAAGGAGAATCTTTTGAAGGCACAATCTTGTATGAAGTTATAGTCAGATTAACATTGATTTGATGTTTCTTTTAGCCCAAGGGACTTAGTGTATGTTCATTTGAAACCTTATAAATAAACAACATTAATACATGGTTGTTTTAACAAGTTGGCAAAACGATTTTATAGTCCTTGTTGGGTGATTAGGTCTGTTGGAGCTACTACTTATGAGTTAGGGTTGCCACCTAAAGCTAAGATCCACAACGTGTTTCATGTTTTAGTTTTGAAGTTGGCTAAAGGATCTAAGTTGCCTTGTTTAGAGTTGCCTAATGAAGTTTATCGGAGCCATCCAGTGATTCAACCAGTAGCTCAGGTTTAAGTGTAAGTCTAACACTAGTTATTGATGGCTCTAATCTTATCGAAGAATCAAAACTCTATTTCTCATATCTTGTACAGTGGAGTGGGCTACCTATTGAAGACGCATCATGGGAAGATCTGAACGATTTTTCACAACTTTATCCTCAATTCAATCTTGAGGAGAAGGTTGTTTTTTGGGACGAAGAGCCAAATATTTCAATTAAAAGAGCTTGGAACAAGCCAAGTTGGATGAAAGAATATGTATAGTAAACAGATTGTAAAACAAAGTATAAAATCCAGAGTAGTTGGAATAGGTTACAACAGAAATTTAAAGTAGTTTATTGTTGTAACAATCTATAACTATTGCTGTACAAGATATAAATAGAAGAAAACAAAAGAGAGAGGGTACGCTGGGTTTTATACCCTCAAGAAATTGCAGTTGTAATTTAGGAGCATAGCCAGCTCGAAAAAGGTAAGTACATGCAACACAAAGTAACCAAGCATTAGCTATTGTACATGCAACACAAAGTAACCAAGCATTAGCTATTGACAGTGATATATGAAGGTAGTAAAGTTAGGGTCTGAGAAGTAGTACTTAGCTTCAGTTGAGAGAAAGGCGAAGGGGAAACAGTAGTGACAAAGTGATTCCTTTTATATTAGGGTAAGAGTGTGGGGTGGGCCATAAAAAATTAGAGCAACTCTTAACAAAATGGAAGTTTGATTCTTATCCAAATCTAACCCTATAGATTGATAATTCAATTTACACATTAAATATAGCTTTAACAATGATTTCGAGATATTTTAAGTGTATCATTTAAATTTACTACCTTAATATGCCAATGCCATATAATTCCCTCTCTGTTAACTTCACAGCTTTAAAAACATTGATATGCTACAAGACAATCCCATCCTATTAAGGTCGGTTTTGAATTGAACCCAGTACTTATCCAAGGCTAACCTTAACTATTGATAATTTAATATACACATGATATAGTTTTAACAATGATTTCTTGTTTTGATATCATAAGAGGTGGAATTATGAAATGTTCAAAGTGCGCATATTGGATTTACATAGGAACACATCATAAATATATGTTCTTAAATTATAGTGTACGAATTAAAGACTTATGAAAGCTTAATAACTAAACAATTAAAATTCGTACATGTATAAATTCGGGGTGAAATAATCATGTCTTTATTGCATGTTCTTGCGTTACATGTGACTTGTGAGGAATAACATATAATGACACTTAAAAAGATGATTAAGCGAGGTAAAATAGGAAAGATGAGTAGATAATCTCAATCATCTCAAATACACTTGTGATAGATGGAAGAATTATCAAGTATCAAACCCCACTAGTACCAATAAACAAGTACTTAATCTCTCAAGATAGAAATTTGACAATACAACAGTATTCATCAAATTTTTGAACTCCTCAAATGAGGATGACCTTTGTGTATATAGAAGTATGTTCATCAATGTCATTTGTTAGATTGTATTGATAACCAACGACCAAGATGAGTCTCTTTTTAGTATGTGAGCCATATTATGAAAGGTTAGATGATGTAGAGACCGGTCTAACGGGTTTTACTCCAAGCTTATATGCCAAATCTCTTGATCACTCTAATAAACGAACCAAACTTGTCATGCTCTGTCACCTTGCCCATGAGTTAAACTCAAATAAATAATAATAATATGGGAAATTCTACATTCCTACAGTAGTTACAATGAGATCGGTTCCGTTATATCAATAAATGATCCATATATTTTCTACCCATAATCAAACCCCTTACTTTTTTTACACTGATTTTTTTATAATTAATTTAATTTTAATAATATAATGTTACGGTCCTGTGACTAGACCGTAGAAGTTCCCTAACTCTATATACAAATTTTAAATACCTCTATAAAATATAAAATTTTTAATTTAAGTCCTTGTAATGTGTATGAATGCCTATCTCTTAATGGGATTGATTTGGTTACAGTTCTTCTATCTCTAAAAATTGTAATAGATAGTAATTGATAAAATAAATAAATAAATAACATTCTTATGTTGAGGAAGCAAGAAAAGGTATATACGAAATTCACTATATTAAAATATAACCAAATTATTAGCATATTACACGATTTAAATATATAAATATCTTATACTTTAATTATATGTTGGAGATGTTGGTAGACTTCTCCATGATTTAAGTTGTGAGCTGGGATGAGTTAAGACATGGCTCAAACCCAATGGGTCTCAGTTCACATATTGAGGAGCCGAAAGGGCCGATTTATGGATCGTAGACCCCTCGATTCATGGGGTAGGTCTACCCATTGGGTCTACCACCACCAACTTTTTTTAAAATTTGTATAAATAAATTAAAACTTTTGTTTCAATTGGTAAGAGAATTTTAAACATAAAATGAAAATTTAAATTTAAAATGCAAAATGAAAATTGGATTTAAGAATATTATAGTTTGTAGTCCAATTTCATTAAAAAAAATTATTAACGACGTGCATTTATTTACACACAAAACATCTCATTTTATTTGAAATAATAGTGATATGGGACTAGAATAATCTTTAAAAGAGATCATAAAAGAAAAAGAGGACCCACATTGTTTGAAATGTGATTATTTTCTTAATAGAACTCTTTGAATTACATTTATTTATTATATTATTTTCAGCAATGCATTAAATAGAGTAAATAGATGATATATAATTTCTATTTACATGTAATGGTCCAAACATTAAATGTATTGACTTTTTAAATTTTTTGCTTTACCCTCTATTTGTTGAAATAAAGGAGGTTACAATCTTAATTTTGATAAGGAAATACATTGTACAAATGCTCAATCACTTATTGAAGTTGAATTTAATAAGCAATAGATGTTTGTAATATGATTGAGCTTTATTGTGCAAAATTTGTTTGTTTTCGTGTTTGTATGCTGTGTTTATGCAGATTATGTAGGATTTAGGCGCATTGGTGAGCCAGTATGAAATGGACCAGTGAGTTGGTATTGTGATCAAGGCTGCGCTTGCTTGGAGTTCAAGTCATGATTAGTGGAGATCATGGATAGACCATAGATGCGACTTGCTACAGCGAGCTGGTAAGCGAAAAACTAGCGTTGGGGACTTTTTCATTAGACCATTGGTGAAGAATTTTGGGAGGGAATGGCTAGCTTTTTGGTATCTTTATAAATAGTAGTGTGTGGGGGGTTTTGTGCAAGAGAATGAAGCTTAATTGGTAGAAATTATGTTAAAATGCCCTTTCATTTTATATTTATATTAAATTAGTGAAAGTGTAAATGGTGTTATAGTGTACTTAGAGGAAAATGTTGTAAGACACTATTCACACATTTGTTTGTGAGTGTTTTAGTAAAGTTCTCATGTATTAAGGCATTTATGTCAAGCCTCTTTATAAGGCATTCGTGAAGTTCTTATGTGCAAGGTAATGGTTGAAGTCCCTTTGTTGAGACATTGTTTGATTAAATGTAAAGTGTGAAATCCTCCTTGAGTGAGGTATTTTGTAGACCATGGAGATTAGGAGGTGGGCCGAACTCTACTTTAAATACGATGCAAGCTTTCCTTCTCTTATCTCTTTATTATTATTATTGAAATTGCATGACTTGTCAAAAGAGATGATGGTTGGATTAAGTAAACTTAAAATTGGTTAGAAACCCACATTTGAAGTAATATCCTAGTGATGCATAAGTTATTTTTCTCTATTTTATATTTGTTCATATTTCTTTTAATATTTAGTATTTTTTTTTTATTTTTATTACCTGAACTAGGTGAAACTGTTAGTTCGAGTTAAGGCGGATCACTGATAGGACCTACCCTATGGTGACGTCTAGGTGTGGGTTCTAATTAATATTGTTACATGAAAGCTATGTGAGCCTTATGCTATAACATGTGAATGACACCTAATAAGGAGACATGAAAAGCTATGAGAAGAGACATGTAGTCTTAGCAGTTCAAACACATGATAGGTGAAGGATTTTTCTTATCACTAGTCTTAGTCATTTTAATTTTTAGGTCTATTTGGTCTTTAAGAATAGAGAATTCTTGATTTTGCACTATTGCTCTTATTTTAGAGCATCAAAGAAGGTGTAAATAAGGAAGCAAGATGAATATTTATACTCCTTAGCTTGGTGGTATCAATTGGGTCATGTTGATGATCAACCCATGGGATTGAGCTACTTATTTGGTATTCTCCTCTAACGTGTAGGCTATGAACTTAAGGTCAATAGCTTGCCTTGTTGAATGTCAAAATTTGGCTAAGAGAACTTAAGAGCATATTGAAAGGTGCAATAATTCTTATTTCGAGCATGCTAAATCAAATTTTACTATATCATTCAGGATACAAGCAGAACTTTATAGTACCTATCATTAATCCAAAAAATCAGATCCAAATTAATAATCGGTTAATAGTAAATTAATAATGAGATTGGTCTAATGAAAATTTAGTCCTCCACATAAGTTGCTACGAATTAAATCTTATATTATCTTAATATTTTCATAACAATACCTTGATATTGGAAAATTTTGTTTTCATGCCGATATCTTGTATCTATTGTAAATTTAAAAGAAACATCTAATAAACACTAGAATTGGATAGCTCTTTAACAATAAGCTGGTGGTTTTATGGAGCCATTCGGTGTATCGTGCCATTGGATTCTTTAATCTAAGTCTGAAAACCCTTCCCTCTCTTAAGAAAACAATATTAATAACAATTATACATATATAATATTAATAAAAATTATATATATATATATATATATTAAAAACACTAAGCATGGAAGACTACCTTATTATCTAAATTTTGGGGAAGCCAATATTAAACTTGATTTGAAACTTTTAAGACTTAAGATTGAACTTAGTTTTAAAGTTCAAAATTTGAACTCAATTTAAATTTGATAGTTTGAACTTAAGTTAAAATGGTATTATGCTTATTTGAACTTAATTTATTTCTTTTATTATTATTTAAATTGATAATATTTAAATTCAACTAAAACATAAAAACGTTGATACTTGAATGAAGCAATAGGCTTATAAGCCTATCTACTTAAATTTCATGAAAATGAAGCGGTGACACCAATTTAATTATTTTTAAATCGTATTCATATGAATATCTAATCTAATTTCAATAATTTGCGAGTAATATACTATATTTACGCCCATGAAGAAACATTGGTTAAGGCAGTCAAATTATGTAAGTTACATTACAAGGTGGACTCTAATACTGGTAATTAATTAGTTCAAGGTGCACATCGAAAGGTTTCCAACATTCCATGAACAAAAGCTACAAGTATTAAAGCTTGGAAACCAGGTACCGTGTCCTTCACCAATATTGTAAAGTGGTTTAAATTTATGCCACATATTTATATGTAGAAGGGTAGATGGTGATGTTATTATCAATTATCACTACCAAATCATGTTAGAGATACTTTGTAAATATGTCCTTTTATTTATAGTTTTAATAACATGAGTGATAAAAAATTTATACAACAATAAATATTAGTTGTATTGTCCTTGTTCTTAGAGTGAGAGATTGGGTGTATTTGAGTTATGGGTTTGAACAATTCTTCTTTTATAAATTACTTGTATTTTCTTTTTAGTAAGATTTTGCTTTTCTTCTTTTCGCAGAAATCTTTTTTCCCTGGTCTTAATATTTCTTAATCTTCTCTTATATCTTTTGCCATTATTTGTCATAAGTATCGATCTTCCTTGGTTGTAACAAATACAATAGTAAAGGCTACAATAAAAACTTGCAATGTTTTGTTTTGGGGACATCCATTTTTGAATGGTTCTTTTATTATTTATTTTTTGACCGACTAGAATAATGCGACTAACAGAGAAAAAACAAATAGTTTACAAATGTCCATACTTTAAATTTAAAAAAAAAAATCAGTATACGAATTTTCAAAAAAATATATACTTTACATTAGTGCACTTTTCAGTCATAAATACGATTTAAAAAAATATCGGTACTTATTGATGACGTGCATATTGTACCTAACTTGTATTATCACTGATACTTTAAGAAACTTGCGAAAAGAATTTTATATATTTGCTATTGCAATCATATAATTTATGAAAATATACGTACATATTTATGTAAAGGTTTAATAGTTGTTCTTTTTAGCTCTTAACAACTATTTTATGTAAGTTCTATAAGTTTAATATTTTCCTACGGGAAATGTTAATAAATATCTGTGTATTTTTTTTATATATGTTAAATGATAAAGAAAATTAAAACATTATTACGTATTTACTTTCACAGAGTATATAATCAATATCATTGTTCTGTTCATTGACTGAAGTAACAAGTTGAATAAATTATTGAATTCCCATTATGTGCCGTCATCTTTGAATTTACACATTTGAATAATAATTTCTACAGGACATGCCCTTACTCTTCGTTTTTTCTTTGGCATCTTTAGCATAAAATCTTACCATCCCCATTCAAGGACAAAAGGCAAAACGAGGCAAATGTACGTGTCCCGGTTGATCTGGTAACATGCATTTGGAAGAAAAGTCAACTAGTCTTGTTTCAAAGTATGCGGATGTTGAAAATGACCCTTCAAAAAAAAAACAAAAAAAAAAAAAGTTATTCCTTTGTTGTGATACTTCCATTTTGCGTGTGGTGTTCCATAACTGAGGTAACGCATTTAACGAATTACTTGAAGATTAACGCGGTATCTTTATTGTTTTCCCATATAGAGGAAAGGAACTTTTTTAATAATTTCAAAGAATCAAAGATTGCAAAGGTTGCAATTTTACTGTGAAAAAGCTCTCAAAATGGAGTTTCTAACATGTAAAAAATGATGTTCTAATAATAAAAATAGAATCTTGGCTATATATATACTATTACATGAACCCCTAAAATTAATTAATAAAAAATAAGTTGGTTAAATAAAGCTTAGCAAAAAGCTGGCGGCCTAAACGTTGAAAGCCAGCGACCTAAATGTAAAAACTGGCGTCTTTGGAGCTAGCTTTAAAAATTTCCTCTTAGAAGACCTTGAAGGTCGGCCCAAGGCTGGCGGCTTAAACCCCAAAGTTGGCGGCTTTTTGCTCCAACGCTGGTGGGCTTCTAGCGGCTTTCAAGCCGTCTTCCAGGCCGAATTCAAGGTTGGTTGTGCTACTTCTTGGCGGCTTTATATCTTCCTTCTCAACTTCTTTGACAACTCCTGCTTATTTAGAAATGCCTCTGTTAGCTCGTTTGTATCATTCTCTTCCACTTGCAAAGAGCTCAACCCCGAGTTCTCATCTGAATACAATGATGAGTTGTCTTGGTGGAATGGGAATAAATTAGCAACATTGAAGGTTTTCGATATGCCCATGCTGTTTGGAAGCCCAATCACATAGGCGTTGTCATTGATCTTCTACACAACTTGGTATGGACCATACTTATTAAGCTGCAACTTGTTGAATTTCCCAATTGGAAATTACTCCCTTCACAGAAAAACCATCATCTGGTCACCCACTAAAAATACTAGCTTTTTTTATGTCTATCTGCTGTTGCCTTATACTTAGTATTAGATTGTTCTATCTTCATTCGTACCTGAGATATCTTATTCTGCCAAGTCTCTGCTAAATTCGTCGCTACTGCACCAAATTTAGAACCTTTGGGAAGCTTGATTAAGTCTAGGGCATGTTATGGAACCTTAGTATAGATCATAGAAAATGGAGATTGCTCGGCTGTCTAGTGAACATAATTGTTGTAGGCAAATTCAGCTTAGGCTATAGCCACATCTCACTGTTTTGGCTTTTCTCCACATATGCTTCTGATCAGGTTGCCAAGAGTCCTGTTGATCACCTTTGTCTGCCCATTAGTCTGAGGGTGAGCTGTACTACTATAATTCGGTGATAAATTAAACATGTATCGAAGCATCTTCTAAAAATAGTTAAGAAACTTGTTATTCCTATCTAATGTGATAGACCTGGGAACTCCATGTAGATGTACTACCTCTCTAAAAAACAACATAGCAATGGCTTGGGCATCTACAGTCTTCCTGTAAGGAATAAAATGAGCCATATTCGAGAACCTATCAACAACTACAAAAACCGAGTCAACATCTTATTGGGTACAAGGCAAACTTAGGAAATGTCCATGGATAGGTCCTCCTAGATATTCTTGGGCATTGGCAGTGCTGTGTACAACTTAGTATTCTGAGACTGCCCTCGGATGTCTAATAAATATAACACCTTCGCATGATCTTAGTGATGTCCCTCCTAAACTGAGGTCAAGAGTACGTATCAACCACTATAGCAATATTTTTGTCTAGACCTAAAGGCCTTGATAATCCCCTCCTTCATGTAGGTCTCTAATCAATTTCTTCCTTAAAGATGACTTAGGAATACACAACTTATTCCCTTTCATCAGATAACCCTCAAAGATGTGATAAACACCACAAGGTTCTTTTGTAGTATACTTCTGCCATATATCACTAAAGTCAACATCATCAGCATATCACTCATTCAACTATTCAAAAGCCATAACCTCAGTGCTCATGGTGACTAACAAATCAGCTCTCCTTCTCAAGGCATCAGCTATCTTATTCTGCACACTAAATTTATGCACCAATTTAAATGGATATCTTTGCAAAAATTGAATCTACCTAGCATGCATATCCTTATTGATCCTCGTTTGTCTACTAAGATGTTTAAAAGCTCCACAGTCAGAATATAGAATAAATTCCTTTCTTACTAGATAATGCTCCCAAACTCCTAGTGTCATACTATGGAGTAGAATTATTTATCATAAGTCGACAAGCTCCTCCTAGCTTCACATAATTTTTTGCATAGAAAGTGACCGGTCTCTTCTCTTGAGATAACATAGCACCATTGCCCACCCCACTAGCATCGCAATCAACTTCAAAGATTTTATCAAAATCAGGAAGTTCTAACATAGGAGCATTACATAACTTCTCTTATGACAAGGCAAAACTAGTCTCAGTTTCTTCTCCCCATTGAAACTTTCCTTTCTTCAAACACTCAATTAAACGAGTAGCAACAGTACTGAAGTGTTTGATGAACCTCCTGTAGAAACTAGCTAACCCTAGAAAGCTTCTCAACGTGGTCATTATTTTTGGAATAGGCCATTCTCTGATAGCCCTCTCCTTCTCATCATCAACAATTATTCCCTCGCTACTAACAAGAAACGCCAGAAATAACAGCCTTTTTGACATAAAAATGCATTTCTTCATATTAGCATACAATTTATTCTCTCAGCAAAATCAAAACACTTCTTAAATGATCTATATGCTCATCTTCAAATCTACTATAAATCAATAAGTCATTTAAATAGACCACTACAAATCTACCAATAAAAGGTTTCAACATCTGGTTCATGACTTGCATAAGAGTGCTAGGTGCATTGCTAAGGCCAAAAAGCATTACCAACCATTCATATAACCTTTCTTTCGTTTTGAATGCGGTCTTCCACTCATCCTCAAGCTTGATTCTGATTTGATGATAGCCACTCCTCAAGTCAAGCTTGGAAAACACCACTACTTCACTTAACCTGTGTAACATGTCTTCTAAGCGAGCAATTAGGAATTTATAACCAATGGTTATCTTATTGATCACCCTGTTGTCAACATACATCCTTCGGCTACCATATTTCTTTGCAGTCAATAAAGCAAGCATAACACAATGACTCATATTATCTTTGATAAATCCCTCTTGTAATAACTCTTGGATTATCTCTTGTAAGATCTTTGTCTCCTTAGGGCTCATCCTGTAGTGAGGCAAATTAAGCAAACTCACCCCAGGCATCAGATCAATCTAGTGTTGAATATCCCTCAAAGGTGGTAACTACTCAGGTAAATCATTTAACAACACATCCTAAAATTCCTCCAATACCTCTTTCACACCCTTAGGTACTTCACTACTACACCTTTCATCCATTGTCATCATTTATTTCACTGCAAGTGCAAGAACCACTATGAACTCATTCATAGCCTCCTCCATCTCTTTTTCTAAGTATGTAACGGTCAGAAAAGAGCGTCCCTCCACCTTAGTGGTCTTAGGATGATTTGCTACCTTTAAGGGCAACAATGTATACTTCACACCCCTTCTCTCCAACCTGTACACATTTTTCTTCCCTGCATGCTGTGCATTCACATCAAATTGAGGGTCTCCTAAATAACAATTGACTGGCATCCATGTATACAATATCATAGTAGACATCATCATGATACTTGCCTATAGAAAAGAACACTCTACATCTCTCCCTCACCTCAATCCTCTCAGCTGCCTTAATCCATCCAATGGTATATGGATTAGGATGTGTTTCCACAGGTAACCCCAACTGCTTCACCACTTCCCTTTTAGCGATATTTTCACAATTTCCACCATCAATAATAAGGTCAAACACCTTCCCATTTATCATATAACTGGTATGAAACAATTGATATTGCTAAGTGTTATCCTTCTGCTTATGCGTTAACATCATCCTCCTAATCACATAAGTCTACTCAACCTCCTCCTCATCATCCTCATAATACTCATCATCACCATCAGGTTCACAACAAATCTCCTCATCTCTCCTCATAATGTTCATGCCTCTCTTATTAGGACATTCATTTGATTGGTGACCCGGTTGATTACATCTATAACACTTACCCAAAATAGGCTTAGCATAGGGATTACTTTGCCTCTAAGCATCCTTAACCTCAATGGGTTTCTTATTAGCAGCTTTATCATCCATCTTTTTACCACTCACATTCTACTTCTTCTCATTACCTTTATTTTTTTCAATCATGGATTTGCTAGTGCTTGCCTCCTCAACTCATATCTTCTACTTCCCCCATTAATATGACTACTCTTATCCTGGAGCATCATCTCAGCCCTAAGCACCATGTTTTTCGCCTCATTCAAACTCCTTAATACATTCACCCCAAATTTGTCCCTAATTTGCAACTTTAACCAATCTACATATCTAGCCACTTGTTGACCTTCACTCTTTCTCAAATCATTTCACTCAGCCAATCTCATGAACTCGATCGCACTATAAGAAATATGGCTTATTTCGACAAATTAAATTGTCACTTTAAATGGCAAATTTCACAAAATATCTATTGTGGCAAATTTTGATTATCAATCTCTTGGTCACAATAAGCGTGTCGAAATAAATATATATTATGACAAAAATATTCTTTCTCACAATATGATGATGCCTATTGTGATGATGACATTTTGTCTCAAAAAATGATTTAGTGACAAAATAATTTGTCCCAACAGTTTTTCTTTTCATCATAATAAGCTTATTTTTGTCAAAATAGATTAAGAAACTATAAGTATATAATATGTTTTATAATGACAAAAGTTTGAATTGTGACAAAAAAAAAATTGTCATTAATGTACTAGTGACAATTTTTTTTTTTTTGTAACATGGTTTGTATTGAGTAAATTCCATTCATCATGTTTTTTATTGTAATGACAAAACTATTCCATCACATATGTAATAACGTGACAAATTTCAATATAGTTTATTTTTTATGACAAAAATAATAATGTCATATATAGTTTGCCATGTCAATATTGTTTTTCAAAATAATAATAATGAAAAACTATATTGTCACAAAAGTAAATATTATGATGAAATAACTTAGTGATAAAATCTTTTCATTAAAAAAATTATTTTTTTCAAAATATTTATTTTATGAGTTACGTTTTTCTCATTATTTTACTATTATCATTAATTAAAAGGTGTGATAATTCATTTTTTCAAAATTTTAGTTATAAAAAGAAAAATTTGTCACTAGATTAAAGTTGAAAATTTTTATTATTAAAAATTCACGTATGATTTAAATTTAGGTATCATATAGTTTTACATTTTGATGATTTAAATATATTATTTTCTTCATTATCATAAGCCAAATAAATATTCAATATTTGTTACAATGCACATGACTCTTCTCATTTTGGAAGAAAACAATATTTTGATAAAATTATAAAAAGTTATTAAATAATCCAAAATTGGAACAAGTGAACAATATTCCATAGGAAAACAAAAAACATCAATGTTATTGATTACTACTAAAATATAAAAGAGTTCAACCCCATCTAAGGGATTATTTATTATCCATCCATATCTTAGAAAATATTGAAACTTTCATGATTCATTTCTTCGAGCTTATCATCCATCTTTCTTGATTCAAATTCTTCCACCTAAAATATAAATTAAAAGGAAATAATAAATTATTATCATGATCCAAGTAAAATAGTATTTATTATACTAAACAAATCAATTTTATGTTGTAAACACAAAAATTAATTTAGGTATAATTATAGTATAATTGCAAAAGAAATTTAATTTTCTTACACGGAGTGCAATTACTTTCATAGTTTTATTATGCTTGTGGGTGGGTTCATCTGTCATCCTTCTTATAATGCCTATCAAAGTAAAGTTTTATTTGAAGGGACTCATCATCATCAACCTCTACATTTTCCTCCCCATCTTCTTCTTCTTTTTTTTATTTTCCTTAAAGATTCAATAATAAGAAAAAAAATCGTAATATATATATATATATCAATTTAAGAGGAAAAGATTATTTTTCATTATTGCAAAAAATGTTTGAAACAACCAAAGAGCAAAAAAAAAAAAAAAAATGAAATAATTAAAATTAATATAAAAAAGAATACTACAAAAATTTGATTTATTGGTGGTGATGGAGTTGGAATACTTACTTGAGTAATTCTCTTCCTCTTACTGATTATCATGCTACAAGGCATATTTTTAATCAAATTAAGTTAGAAAAATATTAGAATAATACTAAAAAAAAATAATAATGAAGTGCTATCATTGATGAAATTTTAATAACGAAATACATGCATATATATATATATATAATCAAAAGAAATTATGATTATAAAGAATTGCGTTTAACTAATTGTTATAAACAACCTCATTAAAGAAAAATGCTATAAAAAAAATCCTACGAACGAAATTTTATTTCACTTAAGTATACTAAATTGTAGAACAACTAGATGGAAAATAATAAAAGAAATTGATAAAACAAGAAAATATACTTACATTTCATAATTTCAACAACTCTATGGATTTGTTGATGGCCGTATAAACAAAATTTTAGAATTGCAAAAGAAGGTCATTAAGAAGAGGAATTGTTAATATGATAAAGGATTGACTCTTACCCTTCTATTATTCAATTACTTTCCCTCCAAGAAGAAGCCAAAAAAAAAAAAAAAAAAGGAAAGGAAAAAATTAATAAGTTCCCTTTTAAGATTTTGAGCATGGGTAGAATAATTTTCCTCTCTTAAAATTCTACAGAGGATAATTTTCCTCATTTAAAATTGTGTATCTTATAAAGACTATTGTAAATATGTCAGTAACAATATTAAATAGGAAAGAGCGTAGGATGATTTCATTCCTTTAAACTTATGTCCTTTATCTCAATAAAGTAAACAAGAATTTTAGCTTTTTTAAAATTTATTGCGTTATTCAAATCAGTACTATTGGTCATTCTCCATCATTAATTTTATTTTTTTCCATTATTAAGGTGGACGTACTAAGTAGATTTTTTAAGGCCTTTAATTATACCGATATCATCTAACTCACTACAAATTCAATTGTTATGAACAAAAGGCAAAGAATTATAAAAGCTATTTAAAATAAAAATTATGCAATTTAGGAAATATAATAAAAATTTGAACTGTTATTCAATCTTACAAATTGTTGTTAGCTAAAGGATATATGTCAACAAATGATTTCAATTCTTTTTTTTTTCCTTTGCAATAAATAATTTTGTAAAATTATATTATTAGAAAATCTAATTAAAGTTTCATAATAATAATAATAAATTACATAGAATTAAATATAGGAAAAGCTCTTGCAAATATGGAAAAAGAAAAAAAAAGTAAAATGGGTAAAAACTCTCAATTACTTATTCAACTATCCAAATTCTATAATTAGAATTATTAATATAATAAAGCTATGGTCTTATTTCCCTCTAAGAAGAAGCTAAAAAAAGGAAAAAAAATAAAAATTACTCAGATCACATTGACCTTTGCCTTTCTATTATTTAATCAATTTTCCTCTAAAAAGAAGGATGAAAAAAGGAAAAAACATTAATAAGTTCCCTCATCTAAAATTTTGTTTATGATTTTTTTTTTTCTAAATGGAAGAGAAAGACTATATGTTAGTAACAAATTCAAGAAGGGAAAGCAGGTGGATCATTTCTATCCCTTAAAAATTCGTTATTTATTACAATAAAGTATGTGGGAGTATGATAACATGTTTGCTACTTATGCTATTATAATCAAATCAAGTCTATTAGTCATTCTCTGTGATTAATTTAATTTTATTTTTTTACATTGCTAGGGTGAGTGCACTAATTAGATTTTTTAAGGCCTTAATTATACATATCTCTAACTTGCTGCAACTTCAATTTTTGATGAACTAAAAGAAAATAATTATAGGTGCTATTAAAAATGAATATTATGAAATTTAATTAGGAAATATTATATAAATATGAATTATGGCTTGATTTTATGAATTGTTAACTAGAGATACGTATTGATAGATGGTTTTTATTTTTTCTTATTTTCCTTTTGCAATATATAATTTTGTAAAATTATATTATTAGCAGATCTAATTAAAGTTTAATAAAAAAATAAATAACATATTATAGAATATCAAATATACAAAAAACACTTGAAAATATGAAAAAAAAATAACAATACAAAACTAATAAAATAACATTATAAGATAATAAACTTAAATGAATAGATGATATTAATATAAAGTTTGAAAAAAATTATAAATTAATAGATTGAATTTGGACTAATCTGGTTATAATTAATTATAGGGTTTTGTCCTTTAACAAAACATCTTCTTAGAACATAATTTTACATTACAAATTCTATAACAAACATTTTACTATTAAGGTATGATTTTATAGTCAAACTGTTAGAGTTATTTCACTTTTAATTTATTATGTAAACATTGATTTTTTTTTCTTTTTTCTTTTTAAAGTTGAAATGCTATTGTATACTTAAAGTATCATATTCTTCTCATTCATAAAAAGGTTTTTAAAGTGACAAAGTTAATTTCATTGTGATATCACTTTGTCATAATAAAATAATAATAAAAATATATAAATATAAAATAAAAATATAAATTTTCACTATTGCTAAAATAATATTAACTCTAATGACAAATTTATTGTATAATGATAAATAGTATTTATTATGACAAAATTACTTGTAAAAATATCATATACAATTGTATGTAGTAACAATAAAACTGAAAGGATCTAAATTTAATTCTAGTTAATTTCCATGTATATATTTATTTATCTTAATTATTGAATTAAATGAGCATGATGATTTATGAGAGTTGTGTTTGATAATAGTCTAAATGTGTTTAAGTTAGTATAATTTGAACATTTCATATGTGTTATTTAGCATATGTAATGAAATTAATGTGATTGCTTTATATATATTAATGTGTGTATAATATAGTTAATATTGTGTCTTTTGTACATTAATATGTAAAGTTATGTTTAAATCTATGAAATCAATTTTGGATTTTGTTTAAGAATAGTTGACAGAAATTTTCCTTAGTTGAGCCAATATCCATGCCTAAATAAACTCAAATGAGCCTCAAATTACCCCAAATGCAACCTAAAGTCAAATAAGCCTTAAAAGTCAAATTTGAGATAAGTTTAAGACCAAAATTTGCTTAATTAAGCTCTCTTTTGACAGCCTTCTCTTTTCATCCGAATTTTCATTTTCTTTCTTTCCTTTTCTCTTCTTCTTTTACTCCAAATTCCAAGCTCCAAACCAAAGATAACATCAATCTTTGTGAATCAAAATTCTCTCCAAGACAAGGCATATTCATGTGAGTTAATATAAGTATAGCTTTTGTTTTATTTTCATGTCTTATAGTATATATGAGAGATCTTGGATGGAATGAGTTTAATGACATCTAAGTTGCTTGTTCATGCATTGAAATTAGGTTGGATTATGTTTTGTTATTGTGTAAATTAGTTTATGTGTTGTGGTAGTTATATGGAGTGTTGAGAAGGAATAAAGATAATTTGGGTAGTTGAAGTGTGGATTTGGAGTTTGAAGTATGATAAGTATTAGAAGTGTTTGAAGTGTTGTATGAAGTTTGCATAAGGTTTAGGACATGTTAGGAGTTGAGAAAAGTTGTTTTTTTTTTCAAGTTAAAAGTGTTAAAGTTTGAAAAATTTCGTATAACTGTCAATACACCTGTCAAAACATCCCGTTGCCAAGGGTGTAGTGCTCTCGGATCAAAAATTTCATTTCCCCTGAGTTGAAACGGCCTCCAAAACACCTCGTTGCCAAGGGTGTAGCGCTCGCGGATTTTCTTCCCCTGTTGCGATGCTGTCTTGTAAATTAGCCATAACTTTTTCATCCGACCTCCGATTGAGGTGATTCAAATTGCGTTAGAAAGCTTAAAAAGAGATCTAAAACTTTCATGTTTTGAGTTTTCACAAATTTTAAAAGTAACAATGCTTAAATTTTAGTTCTTTTCAACTAATACACTTTTCAAACAAAGTTAAAACTTATTGTTGGTTGTTAAAAGTTCTCCCAAGCTTGATAAATGATCATTTAAGTATTTGTTGAGTATTGTATGATAATGTGTGATATCTAAATGCTATGTGATGATGTTGTAATGATTTATTTGAATTTCTTTGGATGATTATACTTGAGATTTGATGAATATATATACTTGAACTAAGTGTGAGTTGTAATTACTTCTTTTTACAGTGAGTGATTCCCTTTCGGTTATTCCCATTGAATCTCGAGCTAGTACAGGTACGCAGTAACTTGCTTGTATGCTTGTTAGGATAGGCATACTTAAATTTGATATAAATTCTAAATGACTTAAGTATTGCTTGAATTGCTTGTGTTTTCACCGTTGAATCCGGTCCGAGGAGCGGTAGCTTATCATGATGCAATGATATGTTAGTGTAGGCACTTAGGCCAATAGTCATGATGCAATGACTAGGCTCGGCGGATAATCGATAGGAAATGTAGTAACTAAGCAACATTTACTTATTCTTGAAAAGAAGTAGTATAATTAATTCAATGTTTATGGGAGCATGTGAATTAATTTATATTATGGATTGAGTTAAGTGAAGTTGAGCAACGACTATATAACCTATATGAGATTATTCTTTTCAGTGTAACGTTATCTAGGAGATATAGATATTCGGGCTATCTATATCAACCCCCTGAGCATCGTGAGCGTTACTCAGGATCCCCAGAATTCCATGGCTTGTTCCGGAGTTTGAATACTCCAATGATGATTTGATTAATGAATACTAAAGAAAGATAAATGAAACATTAGTGTTGCATTGCATTAGTTTAGGTATGATTGTCACTACGCTTTTGGGTGTTGTTGCTGTGTACTGGGCCTATGGCTCACTGTTGCTATTTTTCAAGTGATGATGACTGTTATGATGATATGGGCTATGGGTCGGATTGGGAAAAATTTATGGATGAGTGGGGCGACTAGGAACCGAGTGCAAGATAGCAAGGAAGAAAGTTTTTGAACAAGTTGTTTGGTTTAAATATGTATTTTGTATTCTAAATAGAGGCTTATTAGTTAAGCCTTGTTTGTATATAAAGACTTAAAGTCTAATTTTCCTATTTTGTAAAAACTTATGTAAGTTTTGCTGTGTCATGGGCTTGACACTATGTTGTAAATTATTTTCTTAAATATTTTATATGAATAGATTACTCAAGTGAGTAATCCTTTTGTAAAAAGTCTTGTATCATGTTGTAGTGGTTTTAAACAAACAATTCACATAAATTGTTAGATTTAGACAACCTTACGTATGATAAAAAATATTATACTGGTTGGGGACTTGACTTACTTAATCATAGATTAGTAGGTCGGGTCTTTACAAAAACTTAATGATAAAGTTATTTCTCACAACATGTCATTTATGTTGGCGCCAAAAAATGTAGAAAAATTTATCACAAAAGACTATGACAAAACCTCTTTTGTCACTAAATTTCTACTAGTTTTCATATTCCATGACAAATATTTTTACAAATACTTCTTTTTGCCACAAACTCATCATTTTCTTTGTTTGAGATGGCAAATTCTTCTTTCTTCACATAAAGTAATATTTGTGATAAAATTCTAATTGTCAAAAATAATTTTCACAATATAGCAAATTTCTTATAATGGCCGTATATCATGAATAGATCGTTGGCCTTGATGACATCGCTAGTACTGCTGGAAAAGGATTGTTCATAGTCGGAAGGTAAAAATCTCATTGTAACAACTGCTTCATATGGACCACATCCGCACAGGTTTCTACCCTCTATCTATCTCTTGTTCTGCAATCCCTCCCATGAAGTAGAGGCTTCTCCTTTTAACCTGCAAGAAACCAACCCATCCTATGCTCCTTCATATCCCATATATCAAGAATCGATCTCACTTCAACCAACTAATCTAAGAATTCTTCTATATTGAAATTACCATTAAAACAAGGAATATCTACCTTCAAGCGGAAATCTCCATCGTCGCCCTGATCGTAGCCATAATAATTTCTTTGGTATTGATAAACCAAAATTATTCCTATTTTATGAATGCAAAAATGAACTTTTATTGATAAATATTATGAATTTGACACTTAAAAATATTAATTTATGCTTTCAGGTCTTTAAAGAAGATATTTTATAAAAGAAGGCAAAACGAGTCAAAAATGCAAAGTTTGGACCAAAAAGTGGTTAACACAACAAAGATGCCATGCCTTTCAACCATGTCAAGGAAAAGCACAATCAAGGTCTAAATCTTAAGTTTTGAAAAGACACAACAGCGACATGACTTGTCCCAAACCGTGTCAATTTGGAAATTTAATTTTGCAAGGGACATTTCTGAGATAAGTCGTGTCCTAAGTTGTGTTGTGAAGAAAAAAGACCACATCAAAAGACACAACTCTGGGACAAGCCGTGTCCCTAGCCGTGTCAATTTTTACATAAAGGAAAACAGCCCGACATGCCTAGTGACACGGCTTGTCCCCAAACCTGTTGATTTGACAATCCGTTACTTTTTCAGAAACGGCTTTTTTATTGAATAGTAACCCTCTATTTATTAAAGAAACGTCTATTGAACATTAAAGAGGTGTTACTTTGGAAAGCCAAGAGACCCGTAACTCCTATAACTTCCAATTTCCTCCATCAATGAGCATTCAATTCCATTTAATGCAAAGATCATTATAAAATGAAGATGGAAGAATACAAAAAAAGAAGAGAAAAACAAGAAACGGAGAGACAAAAACAAGAAAAAACATACTTTTGTGTACTTTCCTAGCAGTATTTGTGCTTGAGTATAGCAATCTATCAAGGAGCATTGTTTGTATTGCTAAATTTAATTTTAGATCCTTTCTATTTCTCCTTGTTATTGATTTATATTGTTTTATCTATGGAGGATAGTTTAATATTGCTTGGGCATTGTGGATCCTTGATTGATTTCATGTGATTCCTTTGTTCTTAATTTCAAAACATGTTGATTTTATTGTATTCAATAGTTTGCGCCTAAAGAATGAGTCTATTTGGAAGGTACATCCCATTGGAATCATGTTTGATTTTTGTTAAAAATAGATCGAGAGGTTGATTTAATGAATAGATCTAAAGCTATTGATGAGATTGCTCATAATCACCTAGATATAGGGATGGTGAAATCTTCTGTCACTCGTTTTGAAATTCATCAGTTTGGTTTTAAAACAAAGGATTCTTGTTCTTTATGCAAATTTGAGCTGCTAATAATCAGGAAGACATTCCAGCAGTTTAGCTTAGGTTTAGGTGCTTTTGACTTTGAGAGAAGCATTAGCATAATTTAGTGAATCTGATGGTTCAATAATCAATACAACTTTTTGAGAAAATTCTTGAGTCATATGAATAGATCTTAGGTAAAGCATGACCCAAGCAACCTTGTGAATTGATTTATCCTTTCGCATGCTTGCTGTGAAATCTATGAATATTATACTTAGTGTAGTTTCTATGTATATAAAACCAAATTTGATTTTTTTCGGCTTGATAAAAGGAAAAGAGTGAGTAGAAGTACTCATCAACGTTCCTTATGAATATGACCTAGATTATTTCTTATGCTACATCTGATGGGTGCGTTTTCCCTGTAAGACTATAGTTGAAAAGAAAACGATTTAGAAAATTTATAAATTTAAACTTGGTCTTTTGAATCTATCAAGTATCTACCACCACCATTACCGCCTCGTCTTTGTGGTTATCTCTCTTCATATAAGATCTCATCCTCCTCATCGATTCTTCATTAGAAGTTTGAGCCCTTCGATAAGTAGCTACAAGTCAATTGACCGGACCGCCGTAAGCATTCCTTGCCCTTGATTGTCTCCCATCAATGTCCTTATCTTTGTTGGTATCTACTGCCATCGCGTCAAAATGGTCAAGTAGATCTTCAAAATGCTCTTCTAAACGTCTGATTCTCTTATCTATGGCATCGATTACCATCCTAGGAACATCAGTTCCTTAGACTCTTGTATCTTGAGCACCGTTAAGAATACAACCGCCATCAACATTGTCGTTAGCTGACATCTTCATAGGAATTAACCTAGCTCTAATACCACTTTGATGCAGCGTAAAAGCATTAAAAACATGAAATTAATCAGATCGGATGATTTCAAAGAATCAAATATTGCAAATGTTGCAACTTTACTGAGAAAAAGCTCTCAAAATAAGGTTTCCAACTTGTAAAAATGATGTCTAATAATAAAGATAGAATCTTGCTATATATACTATTACATAAACCCTTAAAATTAATTAGCAAAAAGTAAGTCGATTAAATAAAGGCTGACACAAAGCTGGTGGCCTAGACATTGAAGGCCGGCTTAAATATAACGTTGGTACTTTGAAGCCAACTTTAAAGATTTGCTCTTGGAGCCTTTAAAGGCCGAAGGCCTTTCACTCCAATGTCAGCGGCTTTCCTGGCGACCTTCAGGCTATCTTCAAGGTTGCTTGCTACTTCTTGGTGGCTTTATATCTTCCTTCTCGACTTTTTTGACAACTCCTGCTTATTCAAAAAACGTCCACTAGCTTGTCTGCCTTAAATAGAAATGAGAAAAAGAATTAAGCATGACTTTGATATTCCATCCACATGTCATATTGAAGTGAAATTGTAAGTTGGAAAAATAATTTTAACAATATGCAGTATAGAATTTTGCAAGAAAAGTGATTTTTTATTTTCCATTTTTATTTTTTTACCTCTTGGAAATTCTATGAACAAGAGAGGCTCTTACCATTATTTTTATCTTAAAAAGAGATGGAAAAAAAATAATAAATCTATAAAGAGGATATTCCTTTATTGCAGGTCCACTAACTGATCTGCTAAAGAAGGATAAGTTTTTGTGGAGTGGCTAGATCGTTACAATGACCGAAAGATTGAAAGAAGCTTTAATTTCAGCCTCATTTTATCATTGGAAAATTTCTCTAAGTAATTTGTAGTAGAGACTGACACGTGAGGATCATGCATTAGTGCTATTCTTTTACAAGATGAACATTCCCATTTTATATTTTAGTATGAAATTTATGTCTCATGATGAAAGAGTTCGCTTACATCATAGAGTTATATGCAATGGTTGATATTATGAAGAAGTGGAGAAAATACTTATTGGGAGTTCATTTTATAGTAAGAATAGACCACCATAGTTTGCAAGAGTTGATGACACAATAGATTCAAACACTTGAACAACAACGCTACTTGGTTAAATTGTTAGGCTATGACTATACCATCACATATAAGTTTGACCAAGACAATCAAGTGGCTGATGCCTTGTTAAGTTAGTATGAGGGTATATGATGGCTTTATCATTGTCTCATTACGACTTGATTCAACAATAACAACAAAAATATTATTCTTTTGTTGAGTTTTAGCAATGTGTTTCAGATTTAGAGCATGGTCACTTACTAAGTGGAAATTGTATTGGCACAACAAATGTTTATATTCTTCTCGTCATTTATTGCTTGTTCTTATTTCGGGACTGGGTCCACTTATTCTTAAGGAATTACATGAATCATCTATGGCCGTCATTTTGAATTCCTTAAGACATTCAAAGGGTGCATGCTTAGTTGGTTTTGAAGAATATATGTAAGGTGATTGCTGATTATGTAGCTCAGTGCAATATTTGTTAGCAGGCAAAATACTCTATAACGTTAACACAAGGTTTAGTTGTTCGCTTTCAATACCATATAAATTTGCATGATATCTCCATGACTTCATTACATGTTCATAAATCACATGGATATTTTGTCATTGTAATGGTAGTGATAGAATCTCAAAATACTATCATTTAAGTCCCTTAGATACCTACTTTACAATAACTAAAGTGGTTGATATTTTGTGCATATGGTAGTTAAACTACATGGTTTTCCAAAGACAATTGTTTGAGATCAAGATTTGTATTCACGAGTAGATTTTGGAAAGAATTATTTCAACTGTGAACTAGCATCATTATAGTAGTGCTTATCATCCCCAGTCTGATGGTTAAAGGGAGGTTTGAACATAGTTATACAATAATGCCTTTGCTATTTTGTTATGGAGCGACCATAAGATTGGGTGAGATTTCTACCACGGTTGAATTTTGCTTATAATACTTCAATTCATGAGGGAGGACAATTCACTCTTTTTTAGATAGTTTATGGATGAAAGCCACCTACTATTTCTTCTTACTTTAGAGAATTAGTTCATTGAGGTAGTAGATATAAATCTTTTAAGTAAGGATGAAGTATTACATATTCTTAAGGAATCTTTGAAGGCACAATCTTGTTGGAAATTATATTCAGATTAGCATCGATATATGTTTCTTTTAGCCAAGGGACTTAATGTATGTTATTTGAAACCTTAAAACAAACAACATAGTATAAGGCTATTTTACCAAGTTGGCAAAATGATTTTACAGCCCTTTTCGGGTGACTAGATTTATTGGAACTACTACTTATGAATTAAAGTTGCCACCTGAAGCTAGATCCACAATGTGTTCATGTTTCGGTTCTTAAGTTGGCTAAAGGATCTGAGCTATTTTGTTCAGAGTTCCTAATGAAGTTATCGGAGCCATATAGTGATTCAACCAATAGCTCAAGTCTAAGTGTAAGCTAACCCTAAATATTGTATGGCTCTGATCTTATCAAATAATCAAAACCTTATTTCTCATATCTTAGTATAGTGGAGTGAACTACCTATTGAAGATCATCATGGGAATTTGAAAATTTTTTCACAACTTCATCCTCAACTCACCTTGAGGACAAGTTGTTTTTTAGAGAATGTGCCAAATGTTTCAATTAAAAGAGCTTAGAACAAGCCAAGCTAGATGAAGACTACGTGCAATAAATCCATGTAAAACATAACAAGATCTATAGTAGTGGAATAGATTACAGAACAAATTTAATGTTGTTAGTCATTATAACAATCTACAACTATTGATGTACAAGATATAAATAAAAGGAAATAGAAAGATAGGGTATGCTTAGTTTTACACCCTCAAGAATTGGAGTTGTAATTTAAGAGTTTAGCCAGCTCGAAATAGGAAAATACTTGCAACACAAAGCAACTAAGCATTAGCTAGTATATATATATTGAAAGAGTTGAGTTAGGTTTGAGAAGTAATACTTAGTCTTCGGTTGAGAAAGAGGTAAAGGGAAAAAAGAGTGATTACTTTTATATTAAGGTAAGAGTGTAGGGTAGGCCATAAAAAAATTTGAAAAAAACTTAACATAATTGAAGTCTGATTCTATCCAAGTCTAACCTTATAATTGATAATTCAATTTACACATTAAATATAGTTTTAACAATGATTTCAAGATATTTTAAGTGTATCATTTAAATTTTCTACTTGATATGACAATGCCATGTAAGTCCCTCCATGTCAGCTTCACAGCTTTAAAACTTTGATGTGCTACAAGTCAATCCCATCCTATCAAGGCCAGTTTTGAATTGAACCCTGATCCTCATCCAAGTCTATCCTTAACTATTGATAACACAATGTACAATGATATAGTTGTAACAAGGATTTCTTGTGTTTGATATCATAAGAGGTGGAATAATAAATTTTTAGCATACGAATATTGGACTTACATAGAGCATCTCATCAATATATGTTCTCAATATGATATATAAATTGAAGAATCGTAAAAGTTGAATACTAAACAATTAAAATAATAGATGTAAAATTCAGGGTGATGTAATCATGTCCTTATTACATGTTCTTGTGTTGCATTTGATTTGTAGGAATAACATATAATGAAACTTAAAGATGATTAAGAGATAAGTGAAATAGAAAGAAGATTAGGTAATCTCATCATCTCAAATGCACTTGTGATAGATGGAAGAATTATCAATCATCAAACCCACTTTCCAATAAAAGTACTTAATCTCCCGAAATAGAAATTAGACAATACAATAGTATTTTTATCAAAATTTTAGATTCCCCAAATGAGAAGAACTTTGTGCATATATGAATTTGTTCATCAATGTCGTTTGTTAGATTGTATTGACAACCAATGACCAAGATGTCTCTTTTTAGTACATGAATCATAACGAAATGTTGGATGGCGTATAGGCCAGTCCAACAGGTCTTACTTCCAGCCCATATGACAAACATATGGTTATTTACAAGCTTGGTTTATGATACAAGCTTTCCTTCCTTTATCTTTTTATTATCATTGTTGAAATTGCATGATTGAGCATAAATTGGCAAAGAGACATTGGCTAGATTAAGTAAGCTTAAAATTTTGGAAACCCACCTTTGAAGTAATAGCATAGTGGTGCATAAGTTCTTTTTTACTATTTTATATGTGTTTGTATTTCATTTAATTTTAGTATTTTTAAATATTTTTTTATCACTCGTACCAAGTAAACTATTAGTTCGAGTTAGGGCGGATCACCGATAGACTCTGCCTTATAGGATGCTAGATGTGGGTCTAATTATATTGTTACATGAAACTATGTAGCCTTATGTTGTAACATGCAATGGCACCTAATAAGGAGATAAGAATGGTATTGGAAGATACATGTAGTCTTAACAGTTCTAGCACATGCTAAGGTGAAGGAGTTTTCTTATCACTAATCTTACTCGTTCTTATTTTTTTAGGTTTATAAATATTTGAGAATAGAGAATTCTTGATTTTGCACTATCAATTGGTTCATATTGATGATTAACCCATGGATTAAGGTACTTATTTAGTTCTCCTCTAATGTATGTTGTGAACTTAAGGTTATATCTTTCCTTGTTGAATGTCCAAATTTGGTAAGAGAGCTTAGGAGCATATTGAATGGTGCAATAATTCTTATTTCAACCATGCTAAATCAAAATTTTCTATGTCATTCAAAATACAAGCTGAATTTTATAGTCCCTATCATTGATGAAAAAATTTAGTCCAATGAAAATTTAGTAATAGTGAGATTGGTCCAATGAAAATTTAGTCCTTCGCATAAGTTGCTACGAATTAAATCTTATATATTTATAAATTTTATCTTGTACATGTCTATTTGTTACTAAGCCCACTTCATCAATAAGCCCACGTATAAAATGCCAAGAAAACCCTAAACAGAAGCATGTCTCCACTATTCAGATAAGAATCTTCTCAATTCTTTCTTTCTACCTGTCTTTCTAGTTCTCTCCTAGAACCCTAAGAACTAACACTTTTGTTTATTTTATGCAGGTAAAGAGTGGCAGATTGAGACTTCTTCGAGTGAATCTCTAACTCCAATAATTTTTTTCTCAAACAGCAAGGGTAACTCACCCTTTTCTGCTATACTCTTATTTATAAATTCAATCACCTATCTTTTGGTTTAGATGCAAAGATCTGTTGTACATGCTCTCTTTGATTGGTTACAAGATATGTATTTGTAACTATATTATTGTCTATTGCATATTACTATAATATTCTTTTTGCTAAACTACTATAATAATTGTTAAGGGACATAATCCCTCATCCAGCTTAGCTTCCGTTTGATTCTGTTATTTGTAACAGATGTCTTCCTTTCTAGAGATTGAACCTTGTCCTCAAGGTTATAAGTGGAAATAAATCTGTGAAAATGTGTTCCAATCTTCCCAAGACATGTCCTCTGGTGGTAACCTATGCCACTGGACCAATACTTGTTTAACAGGTTATTGATTCGAACATTAAGAATAACTAACAATTCTATCAATAGATGATTATAACAACCTCTGAGACAACTCGAGCAGGGATTTGTAGCTCCTCTAGCCTTCTTTAACAAAGATACATGTTAAACATCGTGTATCTTAGAATAAGCTGATAACTTTAGCTAATATGCACATGATCTAATCTTCTTGAGAACTTTGAATGGTCCATAAAAATGTTTAGACAATTTATGAGTCTTCTATAAAGTGAGAGAAATTTGTCGATGAGGCTGTAGTTTGACATAAACTAATCCCCTAGTTGAAACTCTAACTCTGTCCGTGTTTATCTGCATAATATTTCATCCGCTTTTGAGCTTTAGTCAAATTAGCTTTAAAATGCTCAACAGTTCATCTCTTGTGAGTAATTCCTAGTTTACCGCATCTAATTTTGAACCTCTCATATAAGATGCATTAGTAGGAAAGGATCTGTCATAAATCACCTGAAATGGTTAGCTCTAGCACCTTCGTGATATGTATTATATGCATATTCAACCCAAGGCAAATAATAAACCCATTTATAGGACAATCTATTGTATAGCACATCAAATATTGCTGCAAAGTTCTATTCATGACTTCAGTATGGCTATCAGTCTAAGGGTGATAGGCATTGCTAGTAAGTAACTTGGTCCCACTTAAGGAAAAGTGGTCTTTCAAAAAATGACTCATAAAAATGGCATCTCTGTCTATCACAATTGAATGAGGAAAGCCATGCAGTTTAACGACCATATGAAGAAACAAAGAAGCCACCTTAGTAGCTAGTAGTGAGTATCAATGCTCCTAAATGAGTATTTAGAGAGTTTATCCACAACTACCAATATTATTGTGTAGCCTTTGGATTTGGAAAGTCAAGTGACAAAATCCATACTTACATCCTCCCAAATACGTTCTAGAATAGGCGGGGTACCTAATAACCCTATGGATTCTTAGTGGAATATTTGACTTGTTGACAGATTACACAAGTCTTCACAAAAGTTTCAACCATGGCACACATTCCCTCCAAAAAAATTATGCAGATATTCTTCGAAATGTCTTCAAGCATCCAAAAATCCCCAAAGAATGTGAAACATGAAATTCTGATAGTAGTAATAAATAAAGGAATGAGGCACCAAAAAATAGTGTATCCAATAAAAATCATTTCTCTTCGTCAGCTTATATTTGAGTGGTTTACCTTCTTTCATGGCAAATATGACTGCACGAAATCCCTCTAAAGTGCTTTATTCTATTTTTAGGTATCGATAATTGAAAATGTTGGACCCGACCAAGCTAAATAAGTCCCCTCCTCAGAGTATTGCCTAGATAAAGCATCTGCCACTGATTCCCCACTCCAGCTTTATATAAGATATAGTCATAGCCCATAAACTTTGACAAATACTTTTGTTGTTCTAGAGTTTGGATGACCTGTGTGAGAATCTCCTTAAGACTTTGATGATCAATCTTAATAATAAAATGAGATCCTAAAATATATTGCCTCTACTTCCTCATAGTCTCTACAATAGCATATAACTCTCTCACATGAGCTGAAGCCTTTTTCAAACGAACTGGCATCTTCTTATTGAAAAAGACAATGGATGATCCTTTTTGTAATAAAACAACCCCTATTCCCAAACCTGAAATGTCGGTCTCTATAGCAAAAGTCTCCTTAAAATTGGCATAGCTAAAATAAGCTGAAACAAGAGCCTCCTTAAGTTTGTAAAAGCTGTCATAGCATAGAATTCAATGAAATGCATCCTTTTGTAATAGGCCATTTAGTCACTGCTTCAACCTTCTTTGCTTCAGGTTGGACTCCTTGATGTAAAAAATATGTCCCAAAGATTCATACATGACTCTCCAAATTGCATTTAGAATCTTAAGATAAAAAGCATTCTAACAAGACTTGAAAATGATCAATGTGATCAATCATACTTCTACTATATACTAGAATATCATAAAAAACTATTACAAATTTTCAAAGAAATGACTTTAAAATTTTGTTCATAATGCTCTAGAACATTGCTGGAGCATTGCTGAGTCCAAATGGCATGACAAGGAATTCATAATGTCCTTCATGCATGGGAAATGCCATCTTCTCAATGTCGCGTGGATGCATTCAAATATGATATATCCCTACGTAAGTCCAACTTAGAAAATACAGAAGCACCTTGTAACTCATCAATAGCTCATCAATGGTTGGAATCGGTTAATGGTGACATGATTTAAAGCATGGTAATGGATGCAAAATCTCCACGTGTCATCTTTTTTCTTCACCAATAACACTGGTGAAGAATAGGGACTAGTGCTGTGTTGGATAATGTCTTGTTAGAGCATTTCTGTCACCTGCTTCACAATCTCAGCTTTTTGAAAATGGGTGTACCGATATGCCTTCACATTTATTGGGCATTGTATCTTGAAGTGGTTGCATTAATGAAGGTGCTTCAAACACTTAAGAGCCTAATAAAGATTCCAAGTCTTTATTGATGGTGGTAGTCTCACATTGTTACTAGCAACCTTTTGAGCCGAAAATTGAAAATAGAAACCACTTTGTCTCGTTGATTAATCTGTGAAACTATTGGTGAGTAATCTAAGATAATGTTTGCTTATCCCCTTGTAAAGTCACAAGCACCCCTTGATGCATAAATTGCATCAATTGACTGTAGTTAATTATAGCTAGTCCCAAATTGCAACTACTATACTCCTAAAACTATTTTGATATTCTAGATTGGCTAAACATAAAAAAACATCAAAAAAACATAAGCCCTGAATTGAAATCTACATGCCCACATTTCCCTTGACAGAGCATTTTACCATCACCGTTAAAGAACATTAAACTGGGATGACAATGATACAATCAAGTTGAGTTGCTTAACAACTCTACTCTGCACAAAATTATGCATGCTTCCTGAATCAACCGATATAGCAACTGCTTTGTTATTAATTATCCCTTGAAATCTAAGAGTGCGAAGGATAGGAGCACCTGAAAGACCATGATAACTGATAGTACAATCATCCAATACTACTTTTGTCTGCTTTGTATTACCAAGAACGATCTGTACTTCCTCCATCCTCTAACCCCTCCCTTTCATCATCTTGATAAGAAGAAGAAATTTAGCCTTGCATTTGTGATTTCTATGATATTTCTTATCACAATTGTAACACAGACCTGCTCCTTTCTAGCATTCATTTTAGCTTGAATCAACTTTTAATATGTAAAGTGGGTTTAAATGAGGATGAACTGGACATGACTGGAACTTTGATTTGAAACAGCAAATTTTGCAAATTGCAAAGTGTTGCGCCTAATGCAACATATTCTGAGATGGAAATTGTTTATGTAAAAACTACTATAAGCAAATTTGATTCATGCATTTTAGCCAACCATATTGCATGATGATAGAAGATGGTCTGGAAATTTGAACTTCTCTTGAATATGTCATTTTAATCTAGAAATAAAGCAACTTAAAAGAAAAGCATATGATAAACCTTTAATTCTAGTCAAAAGATTTTAAAATTTCGACAAATACTCATCAATAGACCCTTTTTGAATTAACTTCGCTAAAGTCCCTTGGACATCATCATATTTAGATGGTTCAAATCTAGTTTCGAAAGATTTGAGAAACTGATTGCATGTAGAAATTTGATGATTTTGCTCCATCCACTAAAATCATTTTAATGCCTTTCCTTCAAGTGCAAAGGTTGTAATTACCAATCTTTTTTTCAGAAACATTATGCAAATTGAAAAGCTTTTATGTTTTAAAGATCCATCCTAAAGGATCATCACCATTAAATTTAGGAATTTTGAGTTTCAATCCTTTCAATAAATTATCAATTAAATGATTATCAAAAGATGATGAACCATTGTTATTGACAATAGAATCCACATTATTAACATGTGATGAAACATTGTTCTGATTCTTATCTACAGAATCTACTTTACTATGCAAAGATTGTAAAGAATTGGACAAAGTTTACATATTCTTATGCATTTGAGCATTAGTAACTATCTGTTCTTAGAATTTATCTTGCATTACCTTCACTGATTCGGCTATGGTATACACTAATGATTGCAACTTGGCAATTTCTTCTTGTGATTTTTGCCATGACAAGAGCACCAAATTGTTACCAAGCCCACTTTGTCAATAAAGCCTACGTATAAATGCTAAGAAAACCCTAAAATAGAAGCGTCTTCATTATTCAGATAAGAATCTTCTCAATTCTTCTCTCTGCCTCTCTTTCTCGTCCTCTCCTGAAACCCTAAGAGAACAATCGCTTTTGTTTATTGCATGCAGTAAAGAATGACAGATTGAGACTTCTTTGAGTGAGTCTCCAACTCCCACAAGTTTATTTCTCAAACAACAAGGGTAACTCACCCTTTTCTGCTATACTCTTATTTATAGATTCCAATCACCTGTAGTTTAGCTTAGATACAAAGATCTGTTGTACATGCTGCTATTTGATTGGTCACAAGATATGTATTTGTAACTATATTACTGTCTATTGCCTGTATCTAATTGCTATTGTATGTATTTACTATAATGTCATTTTTGCTAAACTACTATGTAATTTGTCGAGGGACACAATCCCTCTTCCAGCCTAGCTTCTGTTTGATTCTATTATTTGTAACACTATTATCTTAATAATTTCATACTGATACCTTGCATCTATTGTAAATTTAAAAGAAATATCTAATGAACACTAGAATAGGATAACTCTTTAACAATAAGCTGGTGGTTTTCTGGAACCATCCTGTGTATGATGCCATTGGATTATTAAATCTAAGTCTAAAAACCTCTCCCTCTCTTAAGAAAACAATAGTAGTAACAATTATATGTATATGGAAGACTACCTTATTATCTAAATTTGGGAAAGCCGATGTTACACTTAAATTGAAACTTTTAAAACTTGAGCTTGCACTTAGTTTTAAAGTCCAAAATTTGAACTTATTTTAAAATTCAATAGCTTGAACTTAACTTGTACTATGGTTATTTGAACTTGATTTATTTCTTTATTATTATTTAAAATGATAAAATTTTAATTCAACTCAAACTTAATTAACATTGATACTTGAATGAAGCAACAGACTTATAAGCCTGTCTACTTAGATTTCATGAAAATCAAGCAATGACACCAACTTAATTATTTTTAAACCGTATTCAAATAAATATCTAATCGAATTTCAATAATTTGGAGTAACATCCTATGTTTACGCCCAAGATGAAACATTGGTTAAGGCAGTCAATTTATGTAAGTCACATTACAAGGTGGACTGTAATATTGGTAATTAATTAGTTCAAGGTGCACATCAAAAGGTTTCCAACATTCCATGAACAAAAGCTACAAGTATTAAATCTTGGAAGCCAGGTATCGTACGTAGTGTACGAGTGCTTCATCAATACAATAGAAAGTAAGGGCTACAATAAAAAACTTGCAAAGTTTTGTTTTGGGAACATCCGTTTTTGAATGGTTGTTTTATTTATTTATTTTTTTTACCAACTAGAATAATGTGACTAATATAGGAAAAATATATTAAAACACCTATACTTTAAATTAAAAAAAAATAATAATATACAAACTTTTATTTTTGAAAATTGTAAATAACACCCTTAAATTTCAACTTCGGTGTTGATAATATCCCATAAATTTGAAATGCATATAACCTTTAGTGTTTAGTTCTGATAAATTTAAGCATATAAAGGTTCTTTACCTTTTTAGCTCAAAAAGACGTACACATGTGCTAGAGTTTAGTATATTTAATAAGTTTAAATATAGGGGAGGAAGGGCTCCATAATAAGATTGAAGTTTGGAGGGTTACTTTTAACTTTTAGAATTTTTTTAATCATTTTATCAAAATTTAGATGTATAATTATAATATGAATATCGAGGAAATAAATTTATATTGAGGTAAAAGTTTAAGAGGTTATTTATGTAGTCCTCTATTTTTTTTCCATAATTTAGTGTATGTGAATTCAATTTGCTCGCAATTTGATGATTTAATCGTCAATTTTATGTCTTGATTTTTACTAAATTGCAAACAAAGTAAAAACACATACAACTAAATTGTAAAGGACGACTTTATAGATTAAATTGTTAAAAGTTAAAAATAAATGGGTGCTTGTGATGTATCTCTCTCGACAAATACATGAAAAAATGGTCGGCATCCCCAGAACTGCCTAAATTTTGGCCCTTAAATTTCTGCAGTAAAGCGACCGTAGAAAGGTCAATCCATATGGATAAGGATGATGGAAGAAAAGATGGGTCACCAGTTCAGACTTTGGCATTTTTGTCTTTTTTTTTTTTTGGCCATTGAGCCTTTAGCGTTGAAGTCAAACTTCTTCCTCTTCACTCCTTTTCTTTTGAGTGATTAGCGAAGGATTCCAAGAAATAGCCCTTTCTTATTGGAAAAACAACACATGTCACTAACTTCATTCAACCATTTGATTAACTTTAAATTCCTATTTGTCGCATTAGTTTTTTTGTTATTTTGATATCATTTTTATAGTTTTAAAGATATTAGTTGCTAGATATAAATAAAAATTAGATGCTGTTATTCATAATAGATCAATCAAACTAAATATAAATACAAATTAAATACATATACAGATGAAAAAAACAATTCCAATAAACTCATATACAACAATGAAATGTCAACCAATCAATTTGCTATTGTTTCAATAGAGTTGTAAGTTCTACCGGAAAAAAAGAAAAAGAAAAATAGAGTTGTAAGTACATGCAAGTTTCCAGGCAATTTGAATGAGCTAGAAAGATAGAGTCGTCACTATGGCATTAATTGCTTGGAAATTGCATTTCTACGTGTCCTATGTGTCTCGTCATTGGTCTTTCGTCATTGAGTGTATGGATCATTGACAAGGTTGTCCGTAGCAATACGTATTTCTGCTTTTACATTAAAAAATTAATTTATTCGCATTTAAGTTTTTAAAAAATTCTATAATTTCTTTCCATTTCCGTATATTTCCAACCATCAAAATACAGTGTAAAGGAGACAATATAAATTGGAAAAAGAATTATATGATCTATAAATTAGTGTTGAAATAGTTTTGAGAGTCCGAACTGTTAAATGGCTAAATACAAGCCTAAGATTTTAAATTAATAATTAGGCAGCATAAATCAATAGCATGGTAATTTAATGGCATTTTCTTGATCTTTCGAGTGAATGGTCTCATATTCGAATCCTTCCTCCTCAGTTGTAATGGTAAAAAAAAAAAAAAAAAAAGGAACATAAGCATTGAAACTCAACTTTAAGATAAACAAACGATTATTGCACTTGGATCGAATCTATCGGTTGAGTTGGATTTGTTGGTTCAACCAGGATGAGCATGAACAACTATTTATACTATGTTTTGTACAAGGGAATTAGGAATGAGAGGAAATAGGAGGAATTAAAATTCATTTCCTTATTTATTTTGCAAGATCTCACCATTCCACCCCACAACCCCAACCACCGCCCCCCCCCCCCCCCCCCCCCCCCCGTAAATATATATATATATATATATATGGGGAGAGAATAGAAGGAAAAGAGAATTTTTTTTTGAAATTACTCTTCTATTATTGTTTTTAAAATTATTATTATTATTATTATTATTATTAGAGGTATATAAATAATTTACTATTATATATTATTTTGTTAGAATATCCCCTTAATATTTTTGATGATAACAAAAAAGAATAAAAGATATCTAATCAATTGAAATAAGTGTGTAAATTTAATTAAAATATATATAAGAAGATTTGCCATATTTTTTATTAGAAGCTATGCTAGAACATATGCTAGAACTTTTGCAAGAGGCTTCAAATAGATGATAAAGTTTTTACATATAAGTATCAAGAATTTTTTTTTTAATATTAGAGTATTTATTAATGAAGACCTAGCTCTACTTATCGGACGTATTTGGGAAATGCATTTAATGTGTTTAACTCATAGAGGTTATTAAATCAATGGGGATAACATATTATATGATTTTAGAACTTTAATTTTATTAAAAGAAGTTTAAGTAATTTTCTTTTTCCAGACTTTCACATATATTGTTGAAGATATATTTTCATCATTTTATCTTACCGAAGATAGAATTTGACGAAAAAGTTTATTAAGTTAATCGATAACATGAAAATTTTAAGATATGCAGAAAAGATTCTATCAACGGATTATTTCTAGATATTATGGAACTTTTCAACTTTCGGATAACAACATATTTCAAATGTTTTTTAAGGTTTCAATTTTCAAAGTTGAATGAAGTAATGATAGAAATGGATTAAAAATCAGATAGCATCATTCCTTTAATAACAAATAACAAGATAAACTTAACTGGATTTTGTGGGATACTGTAGCTTTCAAATGTTCAAATTTCAAAAAAGATAAATTGTTGACCTTTTTGGAGATATTTTCAAGAAATTGACAAGATTCTTTGAAGCAGGAAGTTACACAAACAATATATAAGAAGCAAAGTTCAAATTAAAACATGCCAGCGCTCACAATTACAAGTTTACTATTGATATTTTGCTAGAACTTTAAAACTTTCGTTAGAGGCTGTCTACATTACAAACTGATCTTAAACTTTTAAGAATCTATTGTCTCTCATCTTAAACTATCCTTGTTCTTTCTTTGAAAGTTAGTTTGAGTGATTGGTTGAGAGGATTATATTTTAGTATCTTGTAGTTCTATGATTAGCTTAGGTGTGAGGCTTGTGAGAAAAAGCAAGATATCATTGGTGTTTGTAATATCTCATTTTGATTGGATTAGTGGAATGAATAGTATGGAAGACCAAATCTCTAGCAGTGGAGTTAGAAGAGAAGACTAACTCACAAAGAGTAATCTCTTAAATCTTGAGCCTCATTTATTTTTCATGCTTTAAAGTTGTTGTTTTATTGCATTGCATTTGTTCGTTCAATTCTACATGTAAAAATCTAAAAATTCGAAAAAGTTTTTAAGAGCAAATAATTCAACCCTACCCTCTTGTTTATTAACTAGGACCTATAATTTTGTTTTCTTAATAATAATTAATATTCTATCTATTTTTCTCTTCTTTATCAAAACACATGAAAAGATTCAAATTCTCTAATAATTCATTCTTTCCACTTTGTTAGCTTAGCTAATGATAGACTCACTGCAATAAAATTGAGCTATAAAGACGTAAGTTCGTGAATGCAAAATTGATAAAAACATACATGTGGGCATGATATTTTAATATACACATGGTATGCAACTACCAATGATTTTTTAACATGTGAGTATGTAGGTGGTGATTACTTTGAAAACTATTCACTACACTATCCATATGTTAGCATATAGTTGATAGCTACATACCACGTATACATCCATATGGCGTGTATCACCCGCTCAATATTTTTCTAGTGAGACGTTATTTTAAATGTTTTGTTTAAATTTTTATGGATTTTTTTTTTTTTTGAGGACTTGTCATGCTTCCACTAGATCAATACTATAGATAAAGGAGAATACTAGAGAGTTAAATGACATTTACAACCAACGTAAGTTTGTTTGCTATTTATTGTATGTGATTATGGGTGGTAACCACAAACCTTATCAAATTTATTTGCTCATCTTTGATACTTGTCTCAAGCATTTTAGATAGAATGAATTGGACTAAAGAAAATGCCGAGAGAGAGAGTATATGCGAGAGAAATGGAAGGGAAAAAATGAATTGGAAGAGAAAAATTTTGTTGTGCCCTGGATATTTTTGTACCCCCAAATTAAAGAAAAATTGAAGGAAATAGGAAAACTAATTGTACTCCTAATCTCTTTTCTCTTTTTTTTTTTTCCCCTCTTTTTCTTATTCTTTACCTTTTTAAGAGTATACTGGTAATTTTATAGGGTAAATTATTCCGAAAGGTCACAACGTTTGGGCGTAAGTTTATTTGAGATCACAACGTTTTGAGTGACTCATTTGGCGTCATAACATTTAAAAAAGTGGGTCAATTAAAATCATCATTAACATTGTGTCAACATAACAAAAATTTAATTAAAGCTCATAAGATTTTTTATGTTGTGACACGTGTCAAAATGATCTTAATTAACCAACTTCCTCAAATGTTGTGACCTCAAATAAACTACTCGAAATATTATGGCATCAAATGAACTTACCCAAACCTTATGACCTTTCGGTGCAATTTACCTTAATTTTATATTATACATTATTGGGATAATGCCATAAATATTACTTGAACTTTAGTAAAATATGCAATTATGTACCTACCTAAAAAATTTTGAAATTGATCAATTTAGTACCTAAAAAAACTTAGAGAATGTACTGTTGGTATGCACGAAAAGTTATTTTAGGTACTAAATTGATGAATTTCAAAATTTAGGTATTAAATTGATCAATTTCAAAGTTTAGGTATTTAATTGGATATTTTATCAAAATTAAAGTGCCATTCATGACATTAGCCTTACATTATTTTATCTTCGTAAATGATTACAATTTCTTTCTTTTTCTTATTATCCAAACACGTCAATGTTAGGTTTGGTATATAGAATGAAGTGGATTAAAATAAAATAGATTGGAATCAAGAATGAAATAGCGAATTCATCATTATTTTTGGATGGAATCTTTGATTCAATTTGTGTATTGTAGTTGTATTTCTGAAAGTATTCTTAACTCATAGATGAAATAAATGTATATTGGATTTAAAGTTTATTTTGGTAAGGGATGATGCCACGAATGGTACCTGAACTTTGGTAAAATATATAACTAGGTACCTGAACTTTGAAAAAAATCAATTTAGTACCCAAACTTTGAAAGTCATCAATTTAATACCTGAAAAACTTTGAAATTAATTAATTTGGTATCTAAAGCAACTTGGGCGGAGGTATTATTGACATTTACGAAAAGTTTTTTCAGGTACTAAATTGATCACTTTTAAAGTTCATATACTAAATTGATCAATTTCAGAGTTCGGATGTTATATTATATATTTTATCAAAATTCAAGTATCAATCTTGATGTTAACCCTTTTTGTAAATCCCTAATGTTGAGAGTGAAATGAAATCTGATGCCACTTAATATGATTTTGCCTCTCCTCTTAAAAGCTGGAATGGTAGAATCTAACGAATCACTACTTGGATTTTTAACTCTTGCTTCTAAAAATAGTATTAATTATGGGAAAATCTTGCTCCTAATTTTTTTTTTTCAAATACAAGAATGAGAATAGAATTTAGAACCCTAGATCCACTGTGAGTTTATTTTCACATAGAAATATGCTATAAAAGAAATCAGATATACCCTCGTATTTCTTTCCTACACTCATGTTTAGGACTCCAAAAAGCATTTTACTTCTTTCTTTCTTTGTTTTCCTTTCTTTTTTTTTTTTTTAAATGTTTAGTGCTGTTATTGTTTAAAGTTTGTATTATCGGTCTTGTTATTTTAAACACCATAATTTTCGAATCTTATGAATAAAGTGGAGGAGTTGTTCTTTAACATGAATTTTAAATTGAATGATTTAAATGTGTTTGCTTTTTTGGGGGGAGGAAAAAAGTGTTTGCTTTGTTGGGGGATAAAGTTTTCCTATTTTATAGTATGTTTGAATCTTGATTCGAACAAATAAGGCGACAAAAATATGGAGATAAAAACTTTGAATGCATCCATCAATATATTAATTTATAGGATGCGTGAAAGCTAAGTGTGAACTCTCAGCCAAACTCAGTCATGCCAAGGTAACTTCTTTGATATATTAGTTTGAACTTAGGACAAGAAGAGATCAATTCATGAGCTCCTGAATTTTCCTTCCAGTATACTTTTCCTAATATAATACAAGAATAGTATAATATTCCCTCCCTTTGAAAATACAAGCTAAAATAATAGACCAAGTCGACGTCCTAATGTAATAACAATATCCTGTTTTAATTACGCGTTTTGTTGACCAGAGCAGGTATACTCATACATATAAACATAAATATATATACACGCACAGAGATATGAGGAATACAACTGCAATAGCTAGCTAAAGAACAGCATTAACTAGGGAATAAACAAAAATGAAAGGCAAAATATTGGCCTTGCACCATTTATTTATATTACTTGTCTGTATGATATTATTAGTTAATATTACACAGACAGCAGATGCTAAAATTGTTCGTCAGAAATGGGTGTGAAGTACGAGTACAAATCACTGATTGCTTTAAGAAACTATCCATCACTATTAATGGAAGAACCCCAGGTCCCACCATTGTTGCTCAACAAGGTGATACTGTTATTGTTGAGGTCACCAACAAGCTGGAGACTGAGAATCTTGCTATCCACTGGCATGGTA
This sequence comes from Combretum micranthum, assembly GCA_024138025.1. Taxonomy (NCBI): domain Eukaryota; kingdom Viridiplantae; phylum Streptophyta; class Magnoliopsida; order Myrtales; family Combretaceae; genus Combretum; species Combretum micranthum. The sequence goes on along the minus strand of JAMXBD010000811.1, from coordinate 274,413 downwards.
TCCGACAGGTAATTAGAATACACACATGATCGACATCTTACGTGTAAATGTTCGAATCTTGAATTTTTCATCTGTATCTGCATCTATATCTGTATCAAACCAGTGTTGTAAGCACGAACCTAAGAAACCCTCTAAAAGGTATTTTATATTTCTTTTTTTGGGCTTCTTCATTATTCTTAGATTGGAACTCCATGGAGTGATGGAACGGAAGGAGTCACACAATGTCCAGTTCTTCCCGGAGACACTTTCACTTATCGCTTTGTCGTGGACAGGGTGAGTGTCCTCGCATTATCTTTTTTAACTATATATTTTCGTTTCGGGAACGTACTTGATTTTTGGACTCATTCATAAAACTTTGAACAATAAAGGATACATACCATTATGAAAATCTAAAAATCATTACAGAAAGGATTACAATAGCTGTTTTTGAAATAATATATGTATCTATATTTTTATTATATACTGGGCGTCTTTGAGTCTCTAACACGAAAAACTATTCAATCAGTGTACTTGAATAAGAAGCGGTTAAATATTAAAATACTTTAAACAATTGTCAAACAATGCATAATTTTCATAAAATTATCCACCTAACAAAATTTATTAGTATTTATACCCCAATAATTATTGCACGTAACGTAATTACCACGCAATGAATCTTTTCTCATCCAGCACCTGGCATATATATTAAAGATGAATTTGTAATTTTCACATTTATTTATTTTTATTAAGGAAAGTAGAATATTATTGGTCTAGATACCGACTATAGTCTATAGCAATAGCGTCATATGGGAAAAAAGAAGAAAGAAAGAAAAACTTAAATATGGATATGGTTGACTGTATTTGTTTGGAGTTGAAGTAGAGAAACACGGGGAACGGTGGGCAGTCCTCTAATAATAAAAAATTTTCGAAATTCTTTCTTTAACTTTTGATTTTTTTTTAAATAAACATAATATTTATGTATCATTATATTTCGTTTGTTCTTGCAATTAAAACTAGAAGTCTATGTCCTCTTTCGAATAAATCCTGAAATAATCATATCCTTGCTACATATTTAAATGCATATAATATATATACACACACACACATACTTGAAGGAATCTTATGCTTCTTCTCTATTTTATTATTATTATTTTTTTGACCATTTTTCATCACATATATACAGCTCTTAATCATGTGGTAGTTAGTGCTAGCTTTGGCGTAAAGTGCATAATCGCAAATCTTAATATTTAAAAAGACTTAAAAGGAAAAAAACAAAGGAAAAAAAATGAAAAAAACATATGGAACATATCTGTGGCTTTACGCGCAGTCTTACTTTTTATGAGTACACCGCAAAAAGTCGTAATTTCTAACCAAAAGACAAGTTAAAAAATTGGGTTCATCATGTGCTATTAGTGTATATAAAGTAATAAATAAATAAATAAATAAACGATTATTTTGTAAAGACAAAAGGGCGGCAGGTTCTCATGTTCACGTGCTCGAGATGTTTTAGGGGTGTAAAAAGATTAAAAAAAAAATTGTGTAATAATGAGTCTCCTATATATATATATATATATATTTACACACACAAACACACTTTTCATGAAAAATAAAATGAATCGTTTACCAATATAAGATCTGGTCGACATAAAGATTAGAATCCGTTCCAGTCAACGAGGATTGGGCATTTAGATATTATGATATTTCATTATTTTGCAATACATGTGCCATTAAAGTAACGGTATCCCTGAGCTGTCATTGTCAACGAGGATTGGGTTGACATTATCCCTTATTTAATGCCTTTCCACTTGCATGCTTTTTTTTTTTTTTTTTTTCAATTACTAAATTAATTAATTTTAATGTTCAACATCTGATTACATAATTTGTTAAAATTTATGTATCATTCTAAATATTAATCTAATATTTTTAATATCAAACTCTATAGATCCGCTTACTTGATGAGTATATATTTATTTTAATTTAACTTTTGTAGCTGTGTTAAGCTTATATTTATGAATGACCTAAAGTTTAGGTTTAACATTATTACACAATTTATTTATGTAGGATAATATACTAGATATGTAATTAGTAATATTATGTTCATTTAATGCAGCCTGGAAGCTATTTGTACCATGCTCACTACGGAATGCAAAGATCAGGAGGTCTATATGGGAAAATTCGGGTTACTCTTCCGGACAATGTTTCAGAACCCTTTGATTATGATTACGATCGAAGTATTATCCTCAACGATTGGTACCATAATAGCACATATGAACAAGCTGTTGGCTTGTCCTCCATTCCCTTTGTTTGGGTTGGTGAACCTCAGGTAATATTTCATCCCGATAGTATATAAGGTTTTGTAATTAGTAAAAAGATACGCTAATGGTGGTTTGAAGGGCAAAAATCGTGCATAATATTTAAGAACTTTTCATACAAACCAATAGTATTTCTATTAAATTAGTTAATACCATCATCCTATGAGATGAATTTAACCAATATGATGAAAATACTGCTGATGTACATAAAATGTTTTTTTAGGTACTAAACTGATTAATTTTAAAATAAATTTAAGTATAAATTTGATTAATCTTAAAATTAAGGAATTTACCCTCTGCTGCTTTGTTTGTATGGTTTTGCAATGTATATTCACTTTTTCTTCTTTTGATTACAGTCACTTCTCATTCAAGGCAAGGGAAGGTTCGATTGCTCTGCTAGTCCAAGCACGTCTGACCCTCTTATTTGCAATACAACAAATCCTGAATGCTCTCCTTATACAATGACCGTAGTTCCAGGAAAAACATATCGGCTGAGAGTTTCAAGCTTAACTTCGTTATCAGCACTTAGTTTCCAAATCGAGGTAAGAATTTCATTAAACTCGCGATACTACAGAGGAGTCCTAACTTGTACAATTGTATGCCTAAACTCATATTTGATCAAAATCTTGTAATTGAAGGAATTTTGCATTCGGTTTTTAACTGGGAAGAAGGAAAAAAAGAAAAAACTCAAACTCAAACTCATAATGTATTTTTTAATCTGTGTATTATGATGATTAAGAAACTTGTTCCACTTATAAAAACTAAAAATTTTATAAGCAGATTGATACGGATGCTATTTTCCTTTTTATGATGAAAAAGTTTAACCCGGATCACTCGTACAAAATATAGTTAGCTTCTAAAGGAACAAAAAAAAAGTATATATATATTGAATTAAAGCAAAATTAGTAACACCCTGAAATTATTTGGTTAAATTTTGAAGCCATGACTTACTTAATTATATCTTCATTATTTTGGTCATTTATTGAACAATGCTTATGTATGTTCAATTAAATTTGATGCAGGGTCACAACATGACAGTGGTGGAAACCGATGGTCACTATGTAGAACCCTTTGTTGTTAAAAATCTTTTCATATACTCAGGAGAAACCTACTCTGTCCTTATTAAGATGGACCAAGATCCCTCTAGGAACTATTGGATCACAACCAACGTAGTTAGCCGCAACTCCACAACCCCACCAGGTATAGCTATCCTCAACTATTACCCCAACCACCCGCGACGGTCACCACAATCAACACCACCACCGGGCCCAATTTGGAACGATGTGGCACCACGAGTCAACCAGAGCATGGCCATTAAATCTCGCAAGGGTTACATCCATAAACCACCAACAACGTCGGATAGAGTCATTGTTTTCCTCAATACACAGAACAAGATTAACGGGTACACCAAGTGGTCGGTTAATAATGTTTCATTTACACTCCCCCACACACCATACTTGATTGCTTTAAAGCAAAATCTCCTCCATGCATTTGATCAAAAACCACCACCCGAAGGGTATGATTTCGCGAATTACGACATTTACGTTAATCATAGCAACAGTAATGCCACCACTAGCAATGGTTTGTATAGGCTGAAGTTCAATACCACAATAGATATAATATTGCAAAATGCAAATTCTATGACACCGAAAAATAGTGAGACACATCCTTGGCATCTTCATGGGCATGATTTTTGGGTACTAGGATATGGAACTGGCAAGTTTGACATCAACAATGATCCTAAGAATTATAACTTGGTTGATCCTATCAAGAAGAACACGGTTCCTGTTCATCCTTATGGGTGGACCGCATTGAGATTCATCGCGGATAATCCTGGTGTTTGGGCTTTCCATTGTCATATTGAGAGTCATTTTTACATGGGCATGGGTGTAGCATTTGAAGAAGGTGTAGAGAAAGTTGGCAAGTTACCTTCATCCATTATGGGTTGTGGTGGAACAAAAGGGTATCATAAGCCATAATCCTTGAGTAGAATCCATGAATATTTGTGTTTATTCTTTTGAGAAAGAAAATTATTTTTGCATTGAGAGGTAATAATATACATATATGTATGTATATTTTTTGGTGTAGGATCGTTTCTTAGTTTTGTCATTGTCTATTTTACTATATTATAAATTTGTAACTAAATTTGAAGTTGTATGTAAATGTTCCTTGATATTATCATTTTCTTTAATCCATTCCATATGTTTTTGGTATCCACTCAAGTTGTGTGTAGGGTGTAGATAATTATAATTTTAGAATAATAGAGCCAACCTTAAACTCAAACCACTCAAACAATTTAATGAGTCAAGCTCAAATTTTATAAGATTTAGCTCAATTATCTCACTATTGTAGTTGAGTTCTAATCGAGTTCAAGACAATTTTGAATATTTATATTACTTTAATTAAAATTTAAAATTTAAAATTTGTTTCTAATAAATCAAAATGAGTTTAATTGGGTTGAACTTTGAGGTTTACAGTACCACTTTGAGTAAAACCTAAGATCATAATTTTAAGGTCGGATGAGCTTAAGCTATACTTTAAATTTGGGATTTTGAGTCAAGTACCGCTTTTATATTATATCATAGTAAGATTGTCATATGAGCCTCTAGGTAGGCTTATTTTGAGTTAGTTGTAATTAGCTTTTCAGTTTTGGTCAAGTTTATGTTATCGAAAACTTTGTGGCTGAATTATTGAATATAGAGCATTTTCTTTTGTTTTTTTGTTTTAATTCTTTGAGTTCTCATCAATCTATCATTAGAATTTAACACTTATGGTAGATTTGTCAATCATTGATTTAATCTATTTACATTTCGATCATAACTCAGTTTTTTATTAATATCCATGGCATCTATCAAATATAGATTATATAAGTATTGTTAAATTTATCTTATGCTAATAAATCTTAGAAAAAATAAGGAATATTTTAGTTCAAGATGATTATAACCTTCGGAAGAGTGCGTGGGAGTCGTTTACACTTCCTTTCAATTTTCGGACCTATTACTTTTTCTGTAATGGAGAACAGGTATGATACTTCATACCGATCACATCAGGTTCTATTACAGATCAAATGATCAATCGACGCGATCTACGCGTCTTGTTGACCAGAGAGGGTTATTTACATGTGTGTCTAGTCCATTTTTATACACAGATGAAGTTATACCACTTTAATAAGTAATTGTTTCCATTAAGTAACGGTGTACATGACAGTCATGGGCTTGGTAAATATTGGCGTGTCACGTTCATTAAATTTTTTCTATTGGTATTTAAGCATATTATTTATTCTCATGACTGTTAAATTTTTACAATTTTATTACTTATTGAAATGTATAGAATTAAAAGAATTGTGCAAAACAAGCAAAATCGTACAATATAGGATCATATACTTAAAATTCATGATTTTATTTAAAGTTTGTAGCAAATACAAATTTAAATCCGTTTTAAATAAAGAAAAAACTTATAGTATCAAATTCGTAACAGTATATAGTCAACTCGTAAGTTTAATAATCATATATTTGTTTGCTTAAGTGAATTTACAAAGACCGATGTGAAAATTGTTGGTAATAAATGGGTCGTGAAGTAAGAGTGAAAATCATATAATGCTTCAAGAAACTGTTCATCACCATTAATGGAAGAACCCATCATTATTGCTTGACAAGGTGATACTGTCAATGTTGAAGTCACCAAGAAGTTGGAAACTTAAAATCTTGCTATTCGCTGGCATAGCAGCCGACAGGTAATTAAAATATAATCTACATTTTAAGTGTAGGAATCAGTACCTTATATGTTTATGAAATATATATCTTGGTTTTAAAACGATAACAAATTAATGTGAAAACCATAAGTTGTGATTGGCAAATGCATTTTGAAGAAATGATAAATTCACACTCTAAAGGATTAAATTTGATTCTAAGCAGACACAGTCATATTAACTCATATTTATTTATATATTAGGATCATCAAGAGATAATTGGCAAAATGAGCTTAATGGTAAGGCTGATTGAATTTGATTTATCTATATTTTCTTTCACAATGCAAAGCTAAAAGCACTGTAAAAATAGCCCTCAATAAGTCTAGATCTCCAATGATTCCCACTTTGGTATCTAATAGGTAAAGGATTCATTTCACACATTGACATCAAAACAATCTAGTGGAAGACAACTCAATTCTATTATTTCAAATTTAGTGAGTTTGATGCTTTATTATTCCTTTCGTCTATCAAATGTGCTATTGAGATTGCATAATCTTTGTTCCTACACCTCTCTCATAATCATCATTTATACTTTATTTGTCTTAATCATTGCAATTAAACCCTTCCACCTACAAACACGTTATATACCATTACTTTTGACTAACACACAGAAGGAGCAACACCTACAGTGTCCGATTTTTCTCCGAGACACTTTCACTTGTCGCTTTTGACAGGGCAAGTGTCTTCCCCTCTCCTATTTATTTCTATGATTAAAATCAATAATTGGTCCCTAAAACTTTATAAAAGCTGCAGTATCGGTTTAAGCCATGATTTAGTAGATCTCATTTAATGCATACATAGTTTTAGTTAGTGGTTCATGTTTTCATAATAACCATTTTATAATAGTCTTACTTCTTATTAAAAAAAAAAAAAACTACTAGGATATTTATTGGACTTGTAATATTGATTTTATATAAAAAATCTCATTAAGAAAAAAAGAAAAATAAATATTCAAATAACAATTGAATATTGGAATTGATTCCCTCCCTAAAATATCTTTATTTAAATAAAAAAAATCAGTAAGTATGCTTCATTTTTTTATAATAGTTACTTTATCAAGGTCTTTATCTTTTATTTGTTGAAGTAAATGAGTAGTAAATATTTAAAGCACTATTTAGCAACTCAAAGGATATTTTTAACTTGTATTTCCAATTTAGACTAACACCGTATTTGGCAACGGAAGAAATCATAGGAAAGTTATGGAAACCAGTGAAACCCAGTGAAAGGTAGTAGAAGGTGCGTGTTTGAAAATGAAAAAAGATGGCAAAAAGTGACAAAAAGCTGTAGAAACTAGTGAAAATATTTTATGTAAAGCCTGACTTTATTTAACCACAAAGCAGAATATCGTAAATGAGTATTTTATAAAAATAAAATTGTCGCAGTTTCTCATGCATATACCTGACCCGGAGAGCCACATCTGGACGAAAGCATAGTCATTACTTATTATATACCTTACCTATTACACACACAGATACACACACACAAATATATATACAGAAAGTAGTAATAATTTTAAAAACTGCAAATTTTATTAATACACATGTTAAAATATTATTGATATTTTATGGATTATGTATCCATATAATATATATATATATTTTCCATCATACATATGAAATATTATGCCCGATAAACCTTCTTCCTTGCATGCGTTATTCTATGAATATTTCAGATGGTTAAGGGTCCCCTCTTTATTTTAATATTAATATTAAATTTATTATTATTATTTATTTTTAAAGAACGAAAGAGTTTTAATTTGAGTGTATATTATGTTGAATGCCAGATACGAAGGAAATGAAGGGGCAAACACACAGCAAAAGAGGTTCATGTTCGAACGCTTATGGTTTCAAATATTTTTAATTCAATATCAATGGTTAGGACTTCCATCCACGCCGTAGGAGCAACTCGGAACCACCATGAGGAGAGGTAATTTGAATCTTTGGATAATTAAGGAGAAGAATGGATTGAACATTAATTATTATAAAAGATAAATAAGTTATAATAATAAATTAATTATTTGTATACCCTTAAAAGATAATAAATAATTAAAAAAATAGTATAAGATTAATTTCAAAAATTTATTTCCTTTCTCTTTTAATTCTCTTCATTTTTATTCGAAAATAAAATTAAAAAAATTATGGGGCTCATGAAAAACATTATATATATTTTTCCTTCTCTTATCTATTCTTTTTCAAAACAAATTAATAAAAATAAAATAAAATTTAATCCCCTCATTTTCTCCTCTTTCAATCATTCTCTTCTAATTCTCTTGTACCAAGTATAGTACACTTATGCTATGCTCGTTATAGGATACAAAGTCTATATGGAAAAATTCGGGTTTTTGTTCCAGACAAAGCTTCAGAGCTGTTTGCTTATAATTACGGCGAAGCATTATTCCCAAGGATTGGTCCCATAAAAGCACCTATGAACAAGCCGTTGATTTGTCTTCCATTCCCTTTGCCTAGGTTGGAAAGTATATTTTAAAATAATTTTTAGCTAACCAATTGATTGGAAAGTTTAAGAAAATTATTAATTAGCTAAACTAAAAATTAGTATGATATTGAATAGATGCCTCTCCGGATCATGCTCGTACAGGATTTGACCTGGCCAGAGCACACTAGGTCCTTCCGAGGCGGGTCAGATTCGCCGTGATCCATGGATCCAAGTCGAATTTGCTAACAAGACCTAGCGGGTCCTTTAATAATTTTTTTTAATGTTTTACATATTTTTTTTAAAAGAGATGACTATAAGTCCATAAATTTAGGATCAGGACCCACCCAGGTCTGGGGTGGGCCTTGACCTGCCTCGCCTTGCCTTAGGAAGATGTCCAATAATGAGTGTTGGAATGAGTTGACAATAATATTAATATTGCACATGTCCAAAAGTTCTTAAAATATATTAAGTACACATAGATATAGGCACTCGAACCACAATCGCCACCGATGATTCCAAAACTAGTTAAGGAATTGTTGGTTCTTCGATTCCTAAGTTGTTCTTCAGCCAAGAACTGACGGTTCCATTGAAAAAAAAATAGAGAAAATTTTAAAATAATAGTAATATATAATTATTAATATTTAAACTATTCCATATAAATCGTGAAATTTATTATTATTTCACAACTTTAATGTTTTTATCAATAATATTATCTATATATACATTTTATTTAGTAGAATAATCTTTGATAATTTTATATTAATTCCTCGAATATTATGATTAAGAATATATTTTTAGAAAATCTAGGATAACAAATATCTTTAATTCCTCTTATATCTAAAAATTTATAGAAATTCTTTCCTTTTTCCTTTTAGAATATTATATATATACATACACACACTCATTTACACTTTTGCAATGAAACTAAAAGTCTATTCTTGTTACAAAGAACAAGTCTAGAGTTTAAAAACTACCACATTGGCACAAAGACCATGTGCTAAAATAACTGTAACCTTAGCTTAGCTATACAAAATAGACATTTATTTACAAAACAAGTGTAATCTCAAATAGTACAACAGTAATACATGTGTACTAACAGACCCAGGTGTCTGTGCTAAGGGATCTGTGAAAGGAACTATAAATAAAGATCAAAGCAGAAAAGGGTAATTACCCCTGCTATTAAGAAAAATAGTCTTGTTGGAGTTAGAGACTCACTTGAAGAAGTCTCATGCTTGCATGTTTCTTTTACCTGCGACAACATAGTAAAACACATTAGTTCACTTAGGGTTTCTTGAGAATAATCCGAAATATAGATAAAGAGAGAGAGAGAGTTCTTATCTGAAGAAAAAGGTGAAGGATACATTTGGAAGGCTTTAGGATTTCCTTTTGTTTTAGTGGTTGGGCTTTAAGGAGTGGGCTTGGTATCATTTGGTGCTCTCGTCCATGGCTACTTAATCACAAAGATTGCCAAGTTGCAATCTTTGGTTTACTCAATTACCGAATCCATTAAGTCTCTCTAGGTACAATTTCAATAACGATTACACACAACTACTCAATTGCAAGATAATATGACTTCTATTCATAATTCTTTACATACATTACAGAGTAAAGTTGATAAAGTAGATCCGAATCAGGCAAATTCTGATCATCATCATGATCCTTCTCCTCATAGTTCATCATCTTCGGTTACTACTATTCTGGATAACCTAGTCAAAGGAATGAAGTTAGAAATTCTAATATTCGATGGTGACAATCCATTCAAATGGATCTTTAAAACTTGGAAAATTTTCCAATTTCACAATATACTTGATGATTAATACTTGACTATTACTTCTTTTGCCTTAGAAGGTAAGGCTTTTAAATTGTTTCAATGGATGGATCAGAACAAACAAAATGGTACATGGCCTCTGTTTTTAAAGTCCTTAAAGGCTCGTTTTGGGCCATTTGAGTTTGATGATGCTCAAGGCACTTTAGCCAAGTTGACTAAAAAAGGATCCACTGATGATTATCAATCAAAGTTTGAACAATTGTCAACTTGAATTGTGGGTTTACCCAATAGTTTTCTTATGAGTTGTTTTGTTTCGAGTTTTAAGCATCATATTTGAAGAGAAGTACTCATTGCTAGACCGACCAATATCACTCATGCCATTTGGTTGTCTAAGATGTATGAATCCAAGTTTCAGGAAACACAGTCCTATAAGAAAGTTTCAAACATGTTTAAACTTGTTCCTTCCCACAGTGATATTCTACAAATTTCCAAATCGGCCTTTTCATCTACAGTTCTACTTAGACAAGCTCTCCTATCAACCTAACTAAACCATCACTCCTTATTCGACACTTATCTTTAGTAGAAATGAGTGGCTGAAGGGAACAAGGCCTCTGTCTTAATTGTGATGAGAAGTATAGTAGAAATCACAAATGTAAGGCCAAATTTTTACTTTTGATGACTAATGATGTGACGATGGTGATGATTGTGCAGATCAAGATGATGACTCTTATCATGATGAACCAATTTGTGATGAAGCTTACACTATTAGCTACCATGCTTTGGCAGGTAATCCTATGCCTTAGACCATTAGATTTCATGGTATTATTAATAATATTTCAGTAAATATACTTGTGGATTCTGGTAGTACACACAATTTTGTGCAAACCAGATTGTTGAAGCATCTTAATTCGACAATTACTGCCTCACCAACATTGAATGTTCTTATTAGTGATGGCACAAAATTGTCCAGCTAAGGATTATGTGAGAATGTAACCTCTCAGATTCAATGATTATCTTTTGTTGACACTTTTTATGTGTTGCCTTTACAAGGGGGCTGATCTAGTATTGGGTGTTCAATGGTTGAGGGATTCAAGGCCCACTACTAGTGGTTACAATCACCTCACTATGTAGTTCTAAAAGTAAGGAGTTTTGGTTTAGTTGAATAGGACTCAAGAGGGTTTAAAGCATACTTCTCATCATCAATTTTGTCATTTATTGCAAGTAGATGCTATAGCCTCTTGTTTTCAATTTTTGGCTCAAGAGGTTGTTGTTAACATATCAGAGATCACCACCATCAACAAAGCTTTAGAAGCTTTATTGGGCAGATATTCTCATGTGTTTGAAGCACCATCATCATTGCCTCCACTCTGTCAAATCCAACATCAGATCCATATCGAAGAAGGGAAAGGACCCATAAATGTGAAAGCTTATCGATACCCACATTTCCAGAAATCTAAGACTGAGAAGCAAGTGAATGAAATGCTCCAATAGGGTATGATTCAACATAATACTAGCCCATATTCATCCCCTGTGTTATTAGTTAATAAAAAAAGATGGGTCTTGGCGATTTTGCATGGACTATTGAGCATTAAATTTGGTTACTATTAAGGACCAATTTCCTATTCCCATTATTGATGAGCTTCTTGATGAATTGCATGGGGCTTCTATATTTTCAAAGTTGGATCTTAGAGTGGGATGTCACCAAATTCAGATGTATCCTAGGGATATTGAAAAGACAGTATTTCGAACACATGAAGGGCATTATGAATTTTTGGTAATGCCTTTCAGATTAAGTAATACCCCAACAACATTTCACAATATCATGAATAAGTCTTTTCAACCATTTCTTTGCAAGTTTGTCATTGTTTTTTTTTTTTATGACATCTTTGTATATAATAAGATTGAATCGGATCAAGTTATCCATTTAGAGCAGGTGCTTCAAGTTTTGTTGGCTAATGTGTAGTTTTGGAGTATTTGGGCCACATTGTTTCACTTGAAGGAGTATATTCAAAACCAGCAAAGGTTGTTGCTGCTAGCAATTGGCCAACTCCAAGTTCAGTGAAACAATCGAGAGCTTTTTTGGGACTTTCAGGATACTACTGTCGATTTATTAGGGACTATGCCACATTGACTAGTCCCTTAACTGATCTTCTTCAAAAGAATTCTTTTCTTTGGTATAATGAGACCGATAGGGCTTTTGAAACCCTTAAATTAGTTTTGATTTTAGCTTCTGTTTTGGCTTTTCCAAATTCTGAGGAGACATTTATCGTAGAAACTTATGCTTTAGATGTGTGAATTGGTGCTATGTTACTACAACAAGATCGTCTTATTGCATTTTTAGCAAGAAAATGCCTCATCATTTACGAAACGCCTCAGCATATGTACATGAACTCTATGCCATAGTGGAAGCTGTTAGAAAACGGAGGCAATACTTGATGGGTATGCATTTTATTATAAGAATTGATCATTGCAACTCAAAGGAAATTTTATCTCAAGTAATCGAAACACCTGAGCAACAAAAGTGTCTCTTTAAATTGATGGGTTATGACTGTACCATCACCTATAAAGCTGAAGTGGATAATAAGGTGGTTGGTGCTTTATCACACCAATTTTCAAATGATGCAACTCATTTAGCATGGACTTCTACCAATTTTCAATTTGTGGACATATTGAAGACTGAATACACTAGCTTACATGCATTTCAGGAGATTATATCTGCCTTACAACAAGGGAAATCATTCAAGCATTCTTTGACAATGAAGAATTGATTATTATTTTCCAAGACTTGGCTATTTTTGGTGCCTTAATCTTCTTTCATTCCTCAACTTTTTTCATAATATCATGATTCCCCTTGCTTAGGGCATTTTAGATGTTTAAAGACCTATAAAAGGATTGCTTTAGATTTTTTTAAGGAGAGGATGCATGCTCAGGTAGAAGACTATGTCAGAAACTATAAAACATGCTAACAAATTAAGTATTCTATCCGAAGCCCAGCTGGATTATTACATCCTTTACCTATACCATAGCATGTTTGGGAGGATATAAGCATGAATTCTTTTACCCCTCTTCCTAAATCCCATGGCTATACTATTATTTTAATAGTGGTTGATTAGCTTACTAAATATTGTCATTTAGGAGCTCTAGACGCTCACTACACAGCTTTTGAGGTTGCCTTTTTGTTTCTTCACATGGTTATTAAGTTGCACGGGTTTCCTCAGTCTATTCTTTCAGATCGAGATAGTGTTTTCATGAGTCAATTTTGGTGAGATTCATTTACCCATGGTGGTACACACTTGAATTCTAGTACCGTTTACCATCCACAAAGTGATGGTCAAACCATTGTCATGAATAGAACATTGCAACAGTATTTGAGAAGCTATACTATGGATTGCCCGACCAAGTGGATTTCATGTTAGCCTTGGGCAAAAGTTGCTTATGGCACCTACTATCATGAAGGCTCTAGCTATATTCCTTTTGAGCTGGTCTATAGACGACCCCCTCCTACTTTGATTTCCTATTTATGTGATGCTTTAAATTGGATGTGGTTGATAGAGAATTGATAGCATGAGATGATTTATTGGCTAATCTACGTGCTAATCTTACTAAGGCTCAGGTAAGAATGAAATTTTATGCTGATCAATATTGATATGACTTGGCATTCTCTTGGCAAGCTAGTGTTTGTGAAACTACAACCACATCGCCAGATTTTGGTTCCCTTAGGGAAAACTAACAAGCTTTTTAACCTCTATTATGGTCCATTTGAAGTTCTCAAGAAAATAGAATCTTGTGCTTACAAGCTTAAGCTACTAGAAGAAGCTTAGATATATGATGTTTTTCATGTATCCTTACTAAAGAAAGCCTATGGTGCTTCTATACCCTCTTTAGAGTTACCTCTTGGGGCGATTGATAACAAATCATTGTTGACACCATTTGTTTTGGTGGATTTTCGGACAGTGTTTTGGTGCGGCAAACCCATCCGACAAGTTTTGGTATAATGGCATGGATTACCACGTAAAGAAACTACTTGGGAAGACCGGGACTCTTTTACTTAGACATACACAGACTTTCACCTTGGGGACAAGGTTCCATTTCAATAAAGGGAGCCATTTGTTGCAAGGGATAAGTCTAGAGTTCGAAAACTACCACTTAGCACAAAGGCTATGTACCAAAATTACTGTAACCCTTAGCTTAGCTGTAAAAAATAGACATTTGTTTACAAAATAGTTATAATCTCAAATTGTACAATAGTGATACATTTGTACTAACAGACCCAAGTGTTTATGCTAAGGGATCTATTGAAAGGAACTATAAATAAAGATCAAAGCAGAAAAGGGTAATTACCTGCACTATTAAGAAAAATAGTCTTGTTGGAGTTAGGGACTAACTCGAAGAAGTCTCATGATTGCATGCTTCTTTTGCTTGCAACAACATAGTAAAACACATTAGTTCACTTAGGGTTTCTTGAGAATAATCTGAAACACAGATAGAGAGAGAACTAGAGAGAGAGAGAGTTCTTATCTGAAGAAAGAGGCAAGAGATACATTTGGAAGGCTCTAAGATTTCCTTTTATTTTAGTAGTTGGGCTTTAAGGACTGGGCTTGGTATCAATTCTTCATTGAATAAATCCCAAATCCACTATAGCTTTTTTATTTATTTATTTGCCACATATTTCATGTATATATACATAAAAGGAATTTTCTATATTTACTTTTCTTTTTGCCTTTTTTCATTAATCATTTGGCTACTTGATAAGTTGTAATTTAACCTTTATTTTAAAAGAATATTTTGAGGTTAATGATTAATTTTTATGAACAATTATAAGACAAAGTTACTTAACTAGTTTAATTTTCTACTTTCGGTTTTGGAAGGTCATTTGAGCTTAAAAGAAGGAATTTGGATGAGTTAAAGTAAATTTTGTTCAAGTTGAAGAAAGTTGGAAAAGTGCAATCTATATAAGAGAGTACATGAGCTGGCTTGTGTGGGAGACAAAAAGGTCTACATAAGAGACAACATAAGGGATGCAGAGATTCGTATGAGAACATGATCTATGTTTGGGTTCGTGTAGGAGTTGTTTTCAAATGAAAAATGTGTATTTTCCAAACCTCACAAGTAAGTACATAAGACTTATGTTGAGACTCTTGTTAAAACTATAGCCTATCTTTTCAACATTATCTAAGCTTATCTTTAAAAGATATCGTCAAGATACGGACTAAACTTCATCTAAGCACTTGTAAGAGAGAAAAATAAAGGAGAAAGTTCTATTTTTATGAGGAGAACAAGATTTACAAGGGTTATATATAAGGAACTTCTCAAATCTACTAAGAACATAAGCCATATTTTCACTTGGGGATATTTGAGAGATCAAGAATTTTTAGAGTGAGAATAGAGTGAGTATTCAAGATTATTATGCTCTGAAGATTTTTAACCTTGGAGTTATTAGAAGATCATCGTAAAGGAGTTTTTATATTCTTTTTTTTTTTTTTCTAGAATTGGTGTTTTTAATCATATTATTTATGCAAGGGTGGATAATAATTATTTTAGCTTTAGAAGAACCCTACTTATATATGTAACTAGGATTTATTAGTTTTCAATAATAGATTAGTTTTCTTGAGTTCATCTATAAGTTCTTATTGTTATTAAATTGATATTTGTGGACGTGTTGATTTAATTGTTAGATTTCATATAGGTTAATTAAGAAACTACTAATTTTATTAATATACATAATACATATTAAAATATTATTGATATTTTATGGATTACGTATCCACACATATAAGATTTTTTCCTCGAATGGATTCTTCTTTGAATATTTCAAACGTATAACCGTCGACACTTTGTTTTGTTATTAATAATACTATTTATTTTAATTTTTAAAATGAAAGATTTTTAATTTGAGTGTAAATTATGTTTTATGCCACATAAGAAGGAAAGGAAAGGATAAACACACACCAAAAGAGGATTGTGGTTGAACTAATGCTTTCAAATATTTTAGAATTCTATATTGATGATTGGGACTTTCTCATCGGTTGTGCCATAAATTGTAAATAAGTTCCCATAATTTCAGTTACTAATTGATAATCCATCAAAGTTGCTAAAGTATACTTTTGATCCTTTATGTGGAAATCTGTAAAGTAATTCAGATTAATGATGATCTTGTGTATATGGTATTTAACATGAGTTGGATAGTAGTACTTATTATTGTAATTCTTTGTGATATCAACTTGTGAGCTTTTATCAATGCAAGATTGATGATGAAATAAAAAAAAAAAAATTCAATGCATCATTAATTGAATATATATGTTGATTTCATTGAATTGTGAAGATTTGTTAAGAATTTAGTTTATGAGAATTTTATGCGTTAGTGTAACATTAATACAAGTTATGGTTACTTGAAGCATAGAAATTATGGGAAATAATTAGTGAATAAAATATGGTGTGATAGTATGATTTAGTTATAGTAGTGTATAACATGTATATGTTTTACTTGTTTGAAATATGAAAATTTTGTGAATATATTTTAGTTAATAAATTATTCATGTTAGAATTTAATGTGCTAGGATGATCAAGTATTTGTATTTGTATTGCATTATGCATGTTGGATTAAAGCTTTTATTTAAACTTAAGTTAAATCCAAACCCAAACATAGTAGATTTTAAGCCATTTTTTAGAGCCCAAATTATACCCAAATCAAAGCTTAAGCCTCTCTCTTTTTCTTCTTAAAATCTGCCTTGAAAGTCAAAGTGTAAAAGGATAATATCAACTTTCTTTTTTGCAAAAATTACGAAGCTAAAATAGACCTCCCAAATCGCCACTCTCAACAACAACAACAACCCAAATTTCATCTTCCAATTCTCTCAAATTATCCACCTAAAGCTTGCACCAAGGTTAATTCTCAAGATAAAGTGACATAAGGTAAGCTCTATATGCTTTCATGGTTCTTTATTTCCTTGTTTTCTCCATAAGAGTGGTTTTTGATTTAATAAGTTCTTAAACGTTTGGATATGGTTTTAATGATTTATAATGATCAATGAAGCTAAATAAGTGCTTGAAGTGTGTTGTTTGAGTATAGATGTTGGAGTTATTTTGGAGATGTATGAGTTAGTGATGTTGTGTGATGACTCATGTTGGGTTATGCATGAGTGATGTTTCATGTGGCAAGTGGAAGTTGTTGAATGCTTGCGAAGTAGTGTTTACATGATTTGGAGTGTGTTGATGTGTTTAGAGATAGATAAGTTATGGTATAACAAGTTGTAATATGTGTAGAAGTTGTTTTGACTATACATGAGTTGATGAAAGTTGAAGATGAAGGATTTGAGTTATGTTGAGTGATGTTTAAGAAGTTGTTTGATTCTTGAAATATGAAGTTCATACATGTTTTGAATTGTTAAAAGCATGTGGAATGTTGTATGATGCTTGTGCAGAGTTTTAGTTAAGGTAGAATATGAGTAAAGTGTGTAAAAATCGAGTTTGAAACAAGGGAGATTCTAAAAATTTCAAACACCCTATCAAGCAGCATGTTTAGGAAGGTGTATGACCCATACACCATTTGAAACAACATGTATGAGAGGGTGTTTCACTCTTTAAAGAGTCATAATCCTTTGATACACCATGTATGGGAAGATATATCACTCTTTGGAGATTCCATGTGTTTTCCCTAGGCTTAAACAGAATCTGAAACGGCAAGTATGGCAACTCGTTTCATTTTCTGATCTTTGTTGCAAAATTTTGCTAGACATCAATGCTGCTAGCCTTTATACATGTACGCTACCGACCTACCCATTTATGCCGCTAGCGTTGAGCCTGCGTATGATGTTTTAAAAAAAAGAAAATTTTTTTCTTTATGAAATTTGTTTGTTGTGATTTTATATCTTTATATTTGTTTCCCTATTTATTGCTTAATCTTATGATTAAGTTGAAAGCTTATAGATTTGTATGAGTTTTATTTGGAATATAAGATGAAGTAAATATAGTTTTCTTAAGTTTTATATTAAAGTCTTTAAGAAGCAATTTCTTTTATCTGATTTCCCTAACTTGTTAAGTCTAGTTACTAATCCTTTACGTGACAAGACAGGTACACTGTAACTTGATTAATGTTTTCTTAGGATAAGCATATCTTAATTTGATCCTAATTAAAGATGGGTTCAAAAGTGTATGTATTGATTGTGCTTTATGCCGTTGAATCTGGTTCGGGGAGCGGCAGCCCTTTTAACGAGGTTAATATGGCATTTTAGGTGCTTAGGCTACCCCTATCATTGTAATTAGATAATTTATAAGTAACTCAGCGGGTAATTTATAGGGAAAATAGTATCGATATAACATTTGCTTATTCTTAAGAAGAAATAATATGATTCTATTCACGTTTACGGGACCAGTTGAACTAAACGATATTATGAATTAAGTTAAGTATTTTTAAGTAATGACTATTAACCCTAGATAGAATTACTATTTGTTTTAAGTTAGATATAGGAGATATAGATATTCGGGCTGCCTATATCAACCCCCTGAGTACCTGCTATTACTCAGGACCCGCAGCTTCCTAATGGCTTGTCTTGAGTTTGACTACTCTTTTGTTGATTGACAAATTTAATTATTAGATAATAAATTGACCGTTGAAGCATTGCATATAAATTAAGTGTGTCTGTCATTCATATGTGTTTCTCTTACTTATTTACTGGGTCTTTGGCTCATGATATTATATTTCAAGTATTGATGAGGATGAGTTTTATACTCAGTTGGGATATGGAACCGATTTTAAGGACTTTTTGGATGAATGGAATGATTAGGAGCCCCGACCTTGATGATGGAAAGCTTTTGTAATAAAATAGGAGGAATGTATTTAGAACAAATGTAATAGATGTTAGTTATTTTGATAGCCTTATATGTTTTGTGTTATAGGCTTAATCTTAAGCCTATGTTTTGTAACCTTAAGTGTGTGTATATATATATATGTATTAAAGTTCTTTATCTTAATGAGAAAGGATAATGAAGTTTTTGTTATATTATGTATCATGTTTCACATAATGAGATAGTTTTTAAAATGGTTCTCATAATAGGTTGGACAAATGATTGACATAAACTCTTTCTTTATGGATAGCTTTACATGTGATATTGCAGGATATATGTGGCTGGGGGCTGGATTTACATGTTCTAAAATATGTAGCAAATCCAGGTCCTTACAAAGTGGCATCAGAGCTATGTCTGTATAATTGTTTACCCAAATGTGATAGATTAGGTGTGATCTAGCCTTAGATGTGGTGAGTTAGCATAAGGAAGGTTTAGGTTATGTTTTAATAATTGTGTTTTCTTTGCTTGCTTGAGTTTGTTTGTTGTTTGTTTGCTGTTTTAATAAAACAAAATTTACTAAGATTGATGCATGAACTAAATCCCATACATGTGTGTTATAAAGTGTTGCATGCCTATGTTTAAGATGGATAGGTCTCGAAGATCAGCTCAACAGTAGACAGATAGAGATGATATGCCTCCTTTGCCTTTACAAGCTTCTATATTGGCATCCACATCTTTTATTACTTCGAGTTCCACTACCATGCCATCTCCTACATCAGCCTTAGCATCACATAATCCACTATAGATAGAAATTCCATAACGACCACCAATGTCACCTTTTCCCTTAATACCTCAAATGCCTCAAGCACAAATAGGAGATACATCATCAATGTATGGCATGTTCAAAGACATGTTTGCTATGATGCAGTAGTACCAAATGATGATGTATCAACAATAATAGCATTTTATGCAATAGTATGGTCTTCCTAGGGCAAGATAGGGTGAGAACTTATTAGCTAATGACCAAGGGAATCAATTAAAGTTATATGATTTCAATAGATCGGTACCAGATTTTGCTGGGACAGAAACAAATCCAACAGTAGCTGATAGTTGGATAGAGGAGTTAGATAGAAAGCATTTGTAGCCTATGATGTTCTAGAGGAGAAGAACGTAGATTTAACTATGTACATGTCGAAGAAAGAAGCATACAATTGGTGGAGATTGATTAGTGCAAATATCCAAAGACCTATTACATGGACAAGATTCAAGGATGCCTTCTTCATTCAATATTTTCTAACTACAATTAGGGAACAGATGATATCCGACTGGCCAAGCTTGAGACAAGGAAGTAAAATGATCGATGAGTACCATGCTGAATTTTGCATATTGTTACGATTTGTAGGTGAGATATATAGAGATGAGAATCAAAAGTGCAAAATTTCATAATGGATTGAATGATAAGATTATATGAGAGGTTAAGATGTTCCAACTTCATATTATGGATGATGAAGTGGTTAAGGCCAAGTTAGCTGAATAGATACAGAATGATGGTAAAGAAAGAAGCTCAAGGAAAGCAGCTTATTTGGGAAAGAGATCTCCATCTTCAATGTCTTTTGAAGGTTATCAAGGTGTTAGTAAAAGTTCAAATTAGCAAGGGAAAGGTAAGAAACTATTCATTGGAAAGAAGACTGATATGAAAACAGTAACCAAGACCCCAACTCCATTTTTTGAAAGGAAATGTTTTAGATGCTTTGAGCCCCATGAGCTATCTGAATGCAAGTGGAATCCAGGAGCTTGTCTCTCTTGTGGTCAAGTGGGACATCGAGCTTCAGAGTGCACAAACCTAGTGTTAAAACTTGTATTCTATGCATATTGTAAATAGAGAGGCCATCATATTGCAAATTGTAAGGAATGACTTGATAACAATAATGGTGGACCTAATTCAGAGAAAGGAAAGGTTTTAGCAAGAGTGTTCGCTTTACAGCAAATTGAGGAAGCTCCTCCTATAGACACTTTGTTAGGTACTTTGCTTGTTTCAAACTGACATGTGTATGTTTTAATAGACACTGGAGCTACTATGCTTGCATATCTGAAAAATTTATGAATGATTGTGAGCTTGCTTCTGAAGTGTTGAATGATCATATGATGTGCATAAATACTCCTTTAGTTGCTGAAACTAGACAACCATGCATTTGTCGAAATGCTAATGTGATGATTTCTAAAGTAAATTTGTCGATTGATATGATAGTTTTGCTTTTATCTAATTTCGATGTAATACTATGTATGAATTGGTTAAACATGTATAAAGTCACAATAGATTGCAATAAAGAAGAGTTGAGTTTTAATTTGGAGAATGGGAAATTCACTGACACTCTTGAGAGACATATACCTAAAAGTATGAATTCCATGGAATTGTGGGTAAATCTATTGTAGCTATAGTCAATGCGAAAGAAGTGGATATTAGTATCGTATTGGTAGTGAAGGACTTCATGGATGTGTTTCTTGAAAATTTACCTGATTTACCTCCAAACCGAGAAATTGAGTTTGGAATTGACATAGTACCGGGAACAACTCCTATTTCCAAAGCTCCTTACAGGATAAAACTGACTAAATTGAAAGAGTTGAAACAACAGTTACAGGATTTACAAGAACTTGATTTATTAAACTTAGTATTTTCCCATGGGGTGTAACTGTTCTATTTGTAAAGAAGAAAGATGGGAGTTTATGGATGTGCATCAATTATAGGGAATTGAATCAAGTCACAATAAAGAATAAGTATTCATTGCCACGAATCAATGACTTATTGATTAGCTGAAAGGAGAGACAGTATTTTCAAAGATTGACTTGAGATCTGGGTATTATCAGCTCAAAATTAAACTAGAGGACATACCAAAGACGGCTTTTCGCACTAGATATTGGTATTTCAAATTCTTAGTCATGCCATTTGGATTAATGAATGCTTCGGCCGCATTCATGGATCTCATGAATAGAGTGTTCAAAGATTATTTGGACTTGTTTGTAATCGTATTCATTGATGACATTTTGGTGTATTCACAAAGTAAGGAAGCTCATGAAGAGCATTTGAAGATAGTACTACAAAGACTTAGAGAGAAGAAATTATATGCCAAATTTAGTAAATGCAAATTTTGGCTTGAGAAAATAGCTTTCTTAGGACATGTGATATCAAAGGCTGGAGTTTCAGTTGATCTTGAGAAAGTGAAAGCTAATATTGAATAGCAAAGATCAATAAACATTACATAAGTGCGAAGTTTCCTGGGGTTAATAGGTTATTATAGAAGATTTATTGAAGGATTTTCAAAGACTGCGTTTCCATTAATAAAATTGACACAAAAGCAAGTTAGATTCATATGAGATGACACATGTGAAAGAAGTTTCCAAGAGTTAAAGAGACGGTTAGTATTGGCCTCAGTATTAGGATTGTTAGTTAGTGAGAAATAATTTGTGATATATACTGATGCTTCAGTTCAGGGATTAGGATGTGTTCTTATGCAAGACGATAGAGTGATTGCCTATACATCAAGACAGTTGAAACCGCATGAAAAGAACTATCTTATTTATAATCTAGAGCTGGCAGCGATGATTTTAGCCTTGAAGTTGTGGAGACGTTATCTCTTTGGTGAAAAATGCTAGATTTATACGAATCACAAAAGTCTAAAATATATTTTCACTCAAAGGGAACTAAACATGAGGCAGAGACGATGGTTAGAATTGATCAAAGATTATGATGTTGAGATCCTATATCACCAGGGAAAAGCAAATATTGTAGCCGATGCCTTTAGTAGAAAGAGATAGATAAATGTGGGGACTTTAATCATGGATCAGAAAGCGATACTAGAGGAATTCAAGAAAATGGATATTGAAGTGACACTAAAGAAGGTTAATGTTATGCTCGCTAACTTGACTTTGCAACCTACAATTTTAGATCGAATTAAACAAAGTCAAAGAGAAGGCCCTGAAAGTGAAAAGTTGATGATTGCCATGAGGAATGGGAAGAGAAAAGAGTTAAGGTTTGATGATGAAGGTGTTGTAAGATATGGGAACATAATTTCTGTGCCAAAATTTATAACTTGAGAAAAGAAGTTATGAAGGATGCTCATGCTTCAGCCTTCTTCATTCATCTAGGAAGCATAAAGATGTACAAAGACTTGAAGAAAATCTTTTGGTGGGATAATATGAAATGGGATGTAGTTGATCATGTGTCTAAGTGCTTAACCTATCAACAAATTAGAATCGAACACCAGAGACCTGGAGGTGAACTTCAACACTTGTCAATACCTGAATGGAAGTAGTAAAACATAACAATGGATTTTGTATTTGCCTTATCAAGAACGTTGGCTAAGCATGAAGTAGTATGGGTAATCATAAATAGATTGACAAAATCTACACATTTCATTCCGTTGAGAGTAGGATGTTCGCTGGAGAAGATGGCTCAAATCTATATAAAGGAAATAGTGAGACTACATAAAATACCAATATCGATTGTGTTAGATAGAGATCTAAGATTTGTCAATCGATTTTGGAAAAGCTTGCATAAATCCTTGGGTACTCGTCTTCAGTTTAGTACTACATTTTATCCACAAAGAGACGGGCAATCCGAGAGAACAATTCAAATTTTAGAAGATATGTTGAGAGCCTGTGCATTAGACTTTGAAGGATGATGGGATAACCATTTGCCTTTGGTTGAATTTTCTTACAATAGTAGTCGTCAATCAACCATACAAATGGCTCCATATGAAGATCTATATGGAAGGAAGTGTAAATCTCCTCTACATTGGGATGAAGTGGGAGAAAAAGCTTTAATTGGCCCCGATTTAGTACAACAAGCTGCTAATAAGATATAAGTTGTTAAACAGAGAATGAAAGCTGCCCAAGACAAATACAAAAGCTACGCGAATACAAGGCGAAGACCTCTTGAATTTGAAGTGGGTGATCATGTATTCCTCCAAGTATCACCGACAAAAGAAGTGTTTAGATTTGGTGTCAAGGGGAAGTTAAATCTGAGATATATTGGTTCTTTGAGATATTAGAAAGAATTGGATCATTGGCTTACATATTGAATTCGCCCTCGAATTTATTTGATTTGCACGATGTTTTTCATGTATCTCAGTTACGGAAATGTGTATCAGATCTTGATGCTATCATCGGTATGAATCAACCAGAAATTCAGCCAGATTTGACTACAATTGAAAAGCCTATCAGAATTTTGGGTAGAATGGATAAAACTTTAAGGAACAAAACAACTCCTATGGTTAAAGTGCAAAGGAGTGACCAAAATGAATGGCAATCTATCTAGGAAGTTGAAAGTGCCATGAGACAAAAGTATCCAGAGTTGTTTGAGTAATGAATATGTAAGTTTCAGAGACGAAACTTCTTAAAGGAGGGGAGAATGAAATAACCAAATTTTCCATGCATAATTAATTGAATATATATGTTGATTTAATTGAATTGTGAAGTTTTGTTAAGAATTTAGTTTATGGGAATTTTATGTGTTAGTGTAAAATTAATATATGTTATGGTTACTTGAAACATATAAATTAGGGTAAATAATTAGTTAATAAAATATGGTGTGATAGTACGATTTAGTAATAGTAGTGCATAACATGTATATGTTTTACTTGTTTGAAATATGAAAATTTTGTGAATATATTTTAGTTGATAAATTATGAATGTTAGAATTTAATGTGCTAGGATGATTAAGTATTTGTATTTGTATTGCATTGTGCATGTTAGATCAAAGCTTGCATTTAAACTTAAGTTAAATCCAAACCCAAACATAGTAAATCCGTTTTTTGGAGCCCAAATCAGCCCAAATCAACGCCTAAGCCTTTCTCTTTTTCTTCTTAACATTTGCCTTGAAAGTCAAAGTGTAAAAGGATAATATCAACTTTCTTTTTTGCAAGAATTACAAAGCCAAAACAGACCTCCCAAACCGCCACTTTCAAAGACAATAACCCAAATTTCATCTTCCAATTCTCTCAAATTATCCACTTAAAGCTTGCACCAAGGTTAATTCTCAAGTTAAAGTGACATAAGATAAGCTCTATTTGCTTTCATGGTTCTTTATTTCCTTATTTTCTCCATAAGAATGATTTTTGATTTAATAAGTTCTTAAGGGTTTGGATATGGTTTTAATGATTTATAATGATCAATGAAGCTAAATAAGTTCTTGAAGTGTGTTGTTTGAGTATAGATGAGTGTTTAAGTTGTTTTGGATATGTATGAGTTAGTGATGTTATGTGATGATCCATGTTGGGTTATGCATGAGTGATGTTTCATGTGGCATGTGGAAGTTGTTGAATGCTTGAGAAGTAGTGTTTACATGATTTGGAGTGTATTGAAGTTTTTAGAGATAGATGAGTGATGGCATAACAAGTTGTAATATGTGTAGAAGTTATTTTGAGTATACATAAGTTGATAAAAGTTGAAGATGAAGGATTTGACTTATGTTGAGTGATGTTTAAGAAGTTGTTTGATGCTTGAAATATGAAGTTCATATAGGTTTTGAGTTATTTGATGCTTATGTAGTGTTTTAGTTTAAGTAGGATATGAGTAATGTATGTAAAAATTGAGTTTGAAATAGGGGGAGATTTGAAAATTTTCAAACATCCTGTCAAACAGCATGTTTGGGAAGGTATATGGACCATACACTTTTTGAAACAGTATGTATGAGAGGGTGTTTCACTCTCTGGAACGCCATGCACCCTTTGATACTCCATGTATGGGAAGGTGTATCACTCTCTGGAGATTTCATGCATTTTCCCTAGGCTTAAACGGCATGTATGGTAACCTGTTTCACTTTCCGATCTTCGTTACAAAATTTTGCCAGACCGGCATACCCTGTTTTTTTTTTTAAAAAAGAAATATTTTTCTTTTATTGAATTTGTTTGTTGTGATTTTATTTCTTTATATTTGTTTCCCTATTTATTGCTTAGTTTTATGATTAAGTTGAAAGCTTATAGGTTTGTGTGAGTTTTATTTGGAATATAAGATGAAGTAGATGTAGTTTTTTTAAGTTTCATATTAAAGTTTGTAAGATGTCATTTCTTTTATCAGTTTTCCCTATATTGTTGAGTCAAGTTGCTGATCCTTTATTTGACATGTTAGGTACATAGTAACTTGACTGATGTTTGCTGAGGATAGACATATCTTAATTTGATCCTAATTAAAGATGGGTTAAAAAGTGTTTAAATTAATTGTGCTTTATTCCGTTGAATCTAGTCCAGAGAGCGATAACCCTGTTAACTAAGTTAACATGGCAGTTTTGGTGATTAGGCCACATCTGTCATTGTAATTTAACAATTTATAAGTGGCTTGACTTGTAATTAATAGGGAGAATAGTATTAGCATAACATTTGCTTATTCTTAAGAAGAAATAATATGATTTTGTCCATGTTTATGGGACTGATTGAACTACATGATATTATGGATTAAGTTAAGTAAAGTTGAGTAATGGCTATTAATCTTAGATGAAATTACTATTTTTTTTTAGTTAGATATAGAAGATATAGGTATTCGGGCTGCCTATATCAATTTTCTGAGCAGCTGCTGTTACTCAAGACTCTCAGCTTCCTAATGGCTTGTCCCGAAGTTTGAGTACTCCTTTGTTGATTGACAAACTTAATTATTAGATAATAAGTTGACTATTGAAGCATTGCATATACATTAAGTGTGGCTGTCACTGATATGTGTTTGTCTTACTTATGTACTAGGTCTTTGGCTCATGATATTCTATTTCAAGTATTGATGAAGACGAGTTTCATACTCAGTTGGGATATAAAACTGATTTTATGGACATTTTAGGTGAATGGAATGATTAGGAATCCCAACCTTGGTGGTGAAAGCTTTTGTAATAGAATAGGAGGAATGTTTTTGGAACAAATGTAGTAGATGCTATTTATTTTGATAACCTTGTATGTATTATGTCATAGGCTTGATCCTAAGCCTATGTTTCGCAACCTTATGTGTGTGTATATATATATATATATAGATATATGTATGTATGTATTAAAGTTCTTTATCTTAATGAGAAAGGACAATGAAGTTTTGTTATATTATGTATCTTGTTTCACATAATGAGATAGTTTTTAAAATGGTTCTCATAACATGTTGGACAAATAATTGATACAACTCTTTCTTTATGATACTTTACATGTAATACTGTAGGTTACATGTGGCTGGGGACTGGATTTGCTTATTTTAAAATATGCAACAAATCTAGGTTTTTACAGATGATTTTGGTATTCTTCGACCCTTACCATTGTTGTTAATCCTACTCCATCAAGAGAAACACATTCTTTTTCTACCATTTCTTAAAGAAGGATGAAGGGTTTTAAAAAATTTCTCCTAGCATATCTTTAGAGAAGTCCTTTCTTTTGATGGTAGTTTAAAGATAAATTTATCTCTTTTGAAAAATATGAAAGATTTTGCAATTTCATAATTGTCTTTACCTATTCTTCCACTTTTGTAGTTTTGTAGAGTAAACACTTCTTTAAAACTTACCTTTTGTTCTTTTATACCTGCTATGCTTTCTATCGTCTTCTTTTTAGATGGACTTTTTATTTCCAAGTTGGAAAGCTTGCTTTGTTGTTCTGCTAGATTTTCAAGAGTTTGATAGCTTTTTCTTGAATACACAAATCCTGTTTTACCATATAATTCATCATGGAATGTAAGGACACAAGCTCAACACCTATTTAAAATAGATGAACCACATATCA
Organism: Combretum micranthum; assembly: GCA_024138025.1. Taxonomy (NCBI): domain Eukaryota; kingdom Viridiplantae; phylum Streptophyta; class Magnoliopsida; order Myrtales; family Combretaceae; genus Combretum; species Combretum micranthum. Next base: position 246,654 of record JAMXBD010000811.1, on the reverse strand, counting down.
GTATTATATGTAAGGTTATTCTAAAAGAAGTGTTTTAAGAATTATTTGTCTAAATTCTTTATAAGAACGAATTTGAGAACTATAGATTTTTTAAAAACTTCTAAGAAAAACATACATCATTATCATCACATATCATAGGAGGTAAAACTTAAATATATATAACTAAATATATATTACAAACAAAGGCGAATGATAAGCCTTAAACAAAAGATATAAAAGATAAACAAAGCTTTAACATTAACACATATTCTTCCAAAAGATAGTCTATCCTAATCTTTTATAAAAAGGAATCCATGTAGTCCCTGACCAACTTAATCTTCCCAACCATCAAGAAAATCTTCAAAATCAGTCCCATAACCCATGCTGGCATAAAACTCATTGTCTTGGGTTCCTGAAAAGATAAAATAATGAGCCAAAGGCCCAATACACAATTAACGAAAACAAAGACTAGTGATGCACACAAGCTTAATCTATATGCATATGCAACAATCAATAGGTTATTAGAAAGTCTTTAATTAATCAAACAACACTAGAGTATTCAAACTCCGAGCAACAACGACATTTGGGGGACTTATATCTCCTAGATGATATATCTGAAAACAAAAAATAGTCTCATCTAAGGTTCTCAGACGTTTTTCATCTTCACTTATCTTAGTTCATAGCATCACCCAACTCAAGTCTCAAAACATCGAATTAAATCATGTTATTTTATCCTAAGCTTAGGTAAATGTTATACCAATACTAAAAAAGCCATCGACTACTCACTGTATTACTTATAAAAGTCATTGAATCATGACAAGGTGCCGCTTCTCAAACTAGATTCAACAGTGTAATAGAAAACCAATTCAAACATTGTTTAAGTTTTCATAAATTAGAGTAAATTTAATCATGCCTATTCTAGGCAAGAAACAAGCATGTTACTATGTACCTGAGATATTCTCAAACAAAGACGGTGTAACTAATCCTAAAGGTGACAGAGAATCTGATAAAAGAGATTAAATTAATAAAACTTTAACACCAATTCAAAACAAGAGCTCACACTTGCACAAAGTTCAATTCTAAACAAAGTTCACACAAAACATAACATGTATTCTTACACATACGTAACTTATACAATAAGTTCATTTAAATCATACTTGATTATATTAATTAATTAGCACAACATATCACTTTTCACTTATCTATCTCAATTTGGCTAAAAAAAAATCATTTCCTAAGCAAATACACATTTAACAAGGAAACATAAGTTTTTAACCTTATTTGAAAATTATATCAATTGAAAAAAAAATAAAATTTAACCATTGATACTTTTGAAATTGGTAAAAAGGTAAAACATAAAAGTTTTAGATCTCTTTTTAAGCTTTCCAATATAACTTGAATTACCTCAATCGGAGGTCGGATGAAAATGTTATGGTTAAAATACGATTAGGCTACGAAACAGGGGAAGGCTGCACGGCCCGTGTACACCGGTAGTGTATAAAAATTTGATTATGTGGAGTCACGAGTAAATATATGCAACCTGTGGAGGGGGTAGTGTCCAACTGGAAAATTTTTGAAACGTGATTCCCCTGTTCTCATTCGAAAAAATGCACCTTTTACACACTTTCAATCCTCTTCAAACTCTTTCCAACTTCATACTTCAATATATATGTATCTAACATCTATTTACATGCATAAACTTCATTCTAATCATCTCAAACATCATTTTAACCAACTTTAAACATATCATCTCCTTCATCCATTCCAACTTATGTCAAAACTCTACTTAAACTTGTTACTACTTAACATATGTATCTACTATGTAAGTTACATTCCCTAAACATGTATAAACTCCATTCTAACATCACCAAACACCAATCATCACTCATCAAACACAATTCACACCCTAACTTCATTTAATCTACATACTTTACAACATCACTATCCTACACTTCAATCGTACAAACACTTCAAGTTACATATCTAACACATACTACAAGCTCTTTTAGCACAAAAATACAACTCCAACTACCAACAAGACATAGAAACCATCATATCTCATTTTTAGCATACAAACCCTATCCTAATAAAAAGCACAACTTTAAGTATGCTTAAAACAAATGAACACACATATCTTAAGAGCTTTGTGTCTGGATTTTGTGGTCTAATTGGAAGCCTTTAATGATTTTCTTTATAGAAGTTGAAGGGGTTAGTGTTACACATCCATGGGAGAGCTTTTGGAGAAGAGAAAATGAGGTTTTGGAGCTTGTAAAAGAGTGTTTTTGATGTCTGAAAATTTTGGACGAAAATTACACTTTATGAGATGATATTTATCATCTTAGTTGACTTTAGAAGATGCCTTATTTAAGGCTTTAAATGTGCTTGTATTTAGTAAATAAATGAGCTTATTTTGAGCATTAAATGTGTGTTTTTGGGCTTGGTTAATGTCTAAAATTTCTGCTATATAGCAGAATTATTTTTTATTTTTTTTAGTATGTTTACTTGTTTTAAGCTAGTTTATCACACTCTTAACTATACTCACAAATTATAAACTCAATATTTAGTTATTCTAAGATATTTAAGTGTTTTAACACATCCACATAACACGTATATCATATATTAATATAAATCATATTCATCATATTTCAAAATCATGTATAATTGAATTAACACATTTATCAAACATGACTTGGGAAATTATGGCTATTTCATATAACATTTGATCAACATAAATATTTTCCCTTTTTTATATTTACTTGAGCCAACTGATTGCTATGTTTAAATCATTAAACCCTCTCCAAGAGGGATCAAGACTACAATTTTTATCATAAACAAAGAAGTTATGGGATGGACCCAAAGCGGCCAATTCCCATTCAGAAAAAAGACTTGATTATAATGAGTAATTTAAGAATGGATATGATTCTGAATTTGGATCTAGTTTTCGTAGGAGAATATACACATATCCTTTCTCCTCTCTCTCTCTTTTTAATAACACAGCTACAAGCAACCATTACAACCATTATAATATAGGGAATCGAACTCGATAGTTTAAGAATGAGAGTCATGACTGGATACCACCAAACTACATGACCATTAACATACATATACATTTAAAAGTAGCCAAATCATGCTCTTGCCACGGATTAATTAGTTGCAATTACCTTTCATTGTCCTTCATAATAACATACGCCAAGGTTTTAAAGGCAAATTATTTTCTATGTTGACTTGGCATTACTATGGAAGAAGTCTTCCCACCATTGAAAGTTTTACGTTTTTTTTTTTTTTTTTTTTATTTCTAAATTTTATTCTTTTCGGATTTTGACATTCTAGTTTTTATTGAATCTTAGACCCTATGTGTTTCTAGGAAAACTACTCTTCAGTGGGAAAGGTCTTCTCATAGAGTTAATTTCTTGAAAAAACAACATATTTTTATGTATTTGGATGTTTCCATGAAATATATCAAAGAAATTTTTGTCGTATTTGGTAATTACATCGACATGAATCTTTTTTTTTTTTTTAAATACCATTTAAACATTTTACCAAAAAATAACATCAAATCCAAAATAATGGAGCAATATCTTTAGAAGAAACAATCAATTCATATGTATTGAAGGTCACCATTTTGTTTTACAACCATCAGGACCTTAGTGGGTCAAGAATTGCCTTAATGGGTTAGGTCCTAGGTTCGGCGCTATTACTTTAGGTCCCTAGTGGGTCAAGAACTGCCCTGTCATTATACTTTGTTCAAGTCAAGGCTCTTTAACACTGTTCCATCCCTTTGTAACAAACTATGGAGAACAAATGCATTCATGAAAATGTGGAATTCTTAAAGTTGGAGACTTGACTTAGACGTGCTACTTTAATTCTGTGTTGGATACTGTCATATAGATTTTTGTGAGGCAATTAGGAGTATATTATATGTTATACGAATGGCCAATTATTTCATAACAATAAATGAAATAAATGGATTGTTCATCCACTAAAAACTAAGATTACCCACTAAAATTGTTTTCTTGACGAGCATGAATAATATAATAACACTAATTTGGATATTTTCTTACACTTTAAAATATATTGTATTTTCTTTGTATATTATTTTATTTGATAACTGAATATAAAAATAAAAAAATTAAAAGAAATAATGATGTCTTTATCGCAGTAATTTTTTTGTTCCTATAATTAAAATGTAAGTCATATTTTTATTATTTTATCAACCCATTTCAACCTTCGGACCCTTGACCCCCACGGATGACTGGGTCAACCTCTCGGTTCAAGTTTGGGAACATTTAGTATGAAAATAACTATTGGAAATTTTACAAAGAAAGAAAGCATCGGCTACCTATCCCCTTAGCCTTAAAGTAGTCGACGTAGGCACAAATTTAAGTTACGTTGCCAACACTCATAAAATTAAAAACAAAAAAAGGGACAAATCTTGAAATATTTTCTAGGTTTCCTTTGGAATTTCGTTTCTTTTATTTATTTAGATTTAAGGCATAGTGGCCACACAAGGGCATGGGTTGAAACAATCTACTTTGATATGTGGGTTATGACACGCTACGAAGTTTTGGCCACACCAACTTCCTAAGAGGGGTAGTGTTATTTTTTTTTCCAAGAATTATTTATTTTTTCAATTATATTATTTTATTATTATTTTGTTAACTTAGTTTTAATTATTTATATTTTTTATTCAAAATAATCATACAAACGAATTAGAAGACACCACATGTCAAACATTAGTGGAAAAATTAATTATGTTTAAACAAAAAGAAAGTCTAACATCTATTAAATATTGCAGATTAAAAATATACTTTCGCTAAAAAATTAGGTGATTAAATTTTCACTCTTAAGAAAAATCTAAAAAAAAAAAAAAAAAAAACGTCCTCTTTTTATCATTAATTTTAGGTAAAGCAAGTCTAATAGGATTAATGGATTCATAGACAAGTTAAAGTTAATCTGCCCTATATCATTGAATAATATGGGTTTATAAATTGTGTAACTAACAAGGTTAAAAACTAATCTAAGCTCTTCTTTTTGTTTTTAATTAAGAAATGCTTATTCACAAAATATAATAGGTATACTCACTCTTCAGAGCTAATTCGTATGCATTAATGCAGCTATTAGTGTGGTATAAATTTTTTGGCCTATCTATATAGATAATTACTAATCTGTGTTTATAAAAGTTAACTATATATATTTTTTAATAAGTATATACTATTTCTTTTTTGTGTTACATCAACCAAAATTTTTAATCATAAGTTTAATATCGTAATTAAAAAAAAAAAAACCTTTGATTTCTTTTTTTTTTCCTCTTTTGTTTAGTTCACTATACCTCTCTAAAACAATCATAAATTTTTTATTTAGAAAATTTTCAAGCCAAATATATTTAAAGTTTTTTTGGTTTAAGTTGTAATTTGATTCGATTTGATTTTTCCCCCTTGCTTCCAATATATACCGTAAGAGGTTTAGCTGATATCTTGACTTGTACTAAGAGACAATTGCCTAGGGTTGTACACACGAAATCAAGATGATATAGTACAAAACTCAAACTCAACTTCGCTAACAATCTCAATTCTGGAGCTCGAATTCAATCTCGTTTTATTTTTTAAGTTCAAACTCAACTCAAATTAATACTCGATAAGTTCGAGCTTGATTGGTCTTATAAAAATCAATTAGACCAAAGAAAATTGAAATTGAAGAATAGAATAGGATTTTTAGTTAACTTGCTCTTAAATATAATAAAAGTGGACCATTGGATATGAAGGGAAACAAAAAGAAAAAAGAAAAATAGGCTTAAAAATGGAAAAGTATAAAGTTTATAACTTGTCAATAAAAAACACAAAAAGCTTAAATAGGCTCATGGGCTACTTGAATCGAGTATTTTAAAACACAAACTCGATATTTATGCGAGTAGTTTGAACTCGAACTCGAACTTAGCTCAACTCGATTACACTTAAATCCTAGTAGCTACCTAAAACTCCATGTCTTATGGCAACCCACGATTTGGATTTCCCGCTATGTTTAGTAGCTCCAAATGTACACTAGGGGAGGTTATGTTATGATGCTGCTCCGGAGACAGGATTCTATTATGGATTAGACCATAAGTGCAATAGGTAATACAAGCCCTTTTGCATGGGGTTATCTAATTTAAATATATAGGATTTATAGTCCATCAACCTAACAACTTGGATGAGAATTGGGCTTATGCTTGAAATGGGTGAAGCGTTAGGGCAAAAATTTCGTATTAGACATGAAAGGCTGTTTCCATGATGTGGCAATTATTTATTTTGTGGTCTTCAATCATGGAGTAAATAGAATGTTGATCTACTTATACATATAAAACAAAGATTTTACATTAGGACCAAAACATATACAACATAAATATGCATATAATATCATAGGCTTATTTCATTTGAGTTCAATAATAGCTGAATACCAATAATTTTAGAATGTATTAGATATAAAATGTGGTTTGAACATTCATTAAATCATGATGAATTAATAAATAACTTCCAACAATTATAGACAACCATTTAAATTGAAGAAATACCTCATTAATTTTATTAAAGAATATTTTCTTCAAACTAAAGTGCAGTTTTATATCTTTAAAACTTTGAACTAATGCATTATTTAATACATAGACAAAAGAATTAAAAAAAAATAAAGAAAGAAAGAAAGAAAGAAAGAGAGAAAAGCAAATATCCTTAATTTTTATCGATTTATGAGAGTTTAAGGGTAAGTTTTGTAGGTTCTGGGGCTTTATTAGAACAATCAAGGTCAAAACTTGAGGAGCTATATATAATTTTTCCTTACTTTTTTCTATCAATGTGGATGTGATAACAACTTTAGATCAATATAGGAAAATGAAATACCAATTTTCTCATGGAATATAGCAAGTATAACGCAATGCGTTTAATCATCTTCTCATCAAATTTGACAGAAGAGGAGCAAAATAAGCAACATGGTCCATAAAGAAACTAAAGATGCATATACATTCAACCGTTTAAGTCCCACAATAGCTTATTAAAAACATCAAGTGAAAGGAAAAATAAGTTTGTTGAAAGGTTCAAACACTCCAAACAACATTTGAGAGGAACTATTGAAATTTTGAGTTGAAATCATCCATGTTCTTGAAGTAATCCAGAAAGGCATCATCATCTAAATCCCAGGAAAACTCATCCAGATTTCCAGAAATGCTGGAGGAGCCAATTTGTGTCTCTGCCTAACAGCATAAGCAATAACAAAAGAGTCTAATTAGCTATTAGCAGCATTTTTCAAAAGGCAAAATTAAATAAATATCATGATTGATTTCATCACAAATTACATAATGCATAACATGTCTTCAACACATGACATAACATTAACTATAAGTGTTGATACACTTATAGATTGGATGCTTATAGATTCAATTCATAGTAGAATTTTTCTTTTCATACTTCTAGAGTACTTGAGTGAAAAGGTGCAAATCAAGAATTTATTAAAGAGGTAATATTATAGTCTCATACAGTTGGGATTAGGAAATGCAAGAATTCCATCAAACTTATACCTGTGAGATATTGCCAAAGTCGCTGAGTGGATTTTGGCTGGTAGATGGAATTGAAGCATGTTGAGGTGAAGTCATCAAAGGAAAATTGGGAATGTCAACGTTGTATCGATTATTATCAGATTCATTGAACAATCCATCGTTGACAGATGATACAGGATCATTTTGATTGTGAAAATCCATTGGTACTCCAGTAGTAGAAGCACTAGGACTGTAGAATAATGTCAATAGCAACTTCATATTAATTAAATTGTCGATAAAAAACAGTGTTTACGATATGATAATATGTTATAATAATTAAGGAAAAAAAGGGTTACCTGAACTTTGGCAAAATATTGTCAAAGTTGTTGAATGAATTTTGTCTGGTAGATGGAATTAAAGCATGTTGAGGTGGAGTCATCAAAGGAAAATTGGGAATGTCAATGCTGTATTGGTTATTTTCAGGCCCATCGAACATTACATCGTTGACAGATACATGATTATTTTGATTGTGAAACTCCATTGGTACTCCAGTAGAAGCACCAGAACTGTAGAATAATGTTAATAACAACTTCATATTAATTAAAATTGCATTAATTGTGGATAAAAATCAGTGTTTCCAATATGATAATATGTTCCAATAATTAGGAAAATGAAGTGTTAATATCGTGAATGATAACTGAACTTTGACTATATATGCAATTTAGTAACTCAACTTTTAAGTTGATTAATTGAATATTTAAAAGAACTTTTCGTGAATGCTAACAATATTTTTATGAAATTGATCAATATAAATGAAAAGCTCTCTTAGATACTAAATTGATCAATTTTAATATTTAAGTAGTAAATTGCTCAACTTCAATATTCAGGTACCTAATTACATATATTTCTAAAGTTCGGATACCATTTGTGATATTTACCATAACAAGAATTATTTTACTTTTGTGGTCAAATATAAACTATAAAAAAGGAAATACAATAGATGCATATATGATACTATGAACACATACCTGTTTTGGATATTCCAGGCATTCAGCATCATTGGAGGATTGAAAATAAGCTGGTGTTGAGCTTGAGCATTTGCATATTTGTCAGCCTGGTTGATGATGTCACTGCAAAATGACATGTTTGATGTCCTTGGCTTCCATTTGTAACAAATCACCACGTAGTGGGATTACGTTAGTCTATAAGCTACTATATCCTTAATTTATCATGATATACATATAACATCAGAATTTTACCTAAATATTTCCAAGAATATATATAGCTAATAAATTAATAAATGAACTTTTTTAATTAGCTAATAGATATTCTGTAAGATTCGGTAACAAAACTCTTATAAATTTTTAAGACAACATTTCATAGATTCCAAAGTTTGAACAAGTACTTGGAAAGATAAATAGCAAAATTGATATAGATTAAAAGATTTAAATCTCGATTCCAACGCTAAAATTACAATTGTAGACCAGGATTTTATATAGATCTGGTCATAAATTAACATTCCATGGATTATAACATTAAGTAATGATATACAGATTTTGTCTTGGATATGGTCCAAATCTTTACAGGCTCGTTGTACTAGTGGATTTCTTCTTCATTTCTAGATGCTGTGCAGATGTGTATGAATATAAAGTTTGAAGAATTGGCATTGGAAAGGAACTCTTATAATTTTCAAGGCGACATTTCCTAGATTCCAAAGTTTAAACAACTATTACAAAACATTCCTTAACAGAAATATATTCAATAGGAAGTATACATTACGTGTATGTATACAAAATAGATAACTAGTAATTGTATTTTAACATAAGAATGCGTAATGATTAGTTTCTAAAATAACTACCGCTCATGTAGTCGTATTTTAAAAAACTATTAAAAGTTACTCTTTTATCTTAAATCTCAAGATAACACCATTGGTATAAATCTTAAAGATAACATTTCAAAAATTCCTAAGTTTAAGGTGGTAAATCTCAAGTCTTACTCTAGTTTGCAAAAATGCACGTGTAGACAATGCTTTCATGGATCTAATCAGAATTAACATTAAACGTAATACGGTATTAAGTAATGATATACAAATTTTACAGTGGATAATTATTTACTGTCCAAATCCTTATATCGACCCCCTTCTACAAATGGTTTCAGCTCACTTTTTAAGATGCTATGTAAAAGTATATGAATATTAGATTACCTGAACACTTGATGGCCCGTTGGTAAAAGGTGGATTTTGGAGCAAAAATTTCTGGTTCGAACCAACAAGAAAGAGGTGAAATATATACATATATATATATATATATATATATCTCAATATACAATAAGATGTAGTCTTAGGAAAAAAAAAAAAAAAAGGTGATTGGGTTTATGATAAGAAAAATGATCTTTAAACATAGAAACTTTTGTGATGAAAAATGGATAAAACAAGTTATATTTCTACATATTGAATCAAACTACTATGATTTTTGTAACAAAAATTTAATTTTAAAAATAAAATTTTTGTCTTTAAAGTTCAGTTTTCTTATTATGATTACTAAAATAGATATAATTGTAACTTGAAAAGTTGATTAACAAGGTAGATTATTTTATTTACAATTAACATTACACGAAAAGAGGACATACCTTTCTATCCATGACAAGATGCAAACTTCTCAGCAAGTTTGTCTTGCACGACAATAATTCAGGTAAGGAGTTGTTTCTTTTTTCATCAGGCTCATAATCCCTTCCAAAACGTAACATAGCATTACCATCCAAAAAAATAAAATGTAAAAATAAATGTCAAGACTTTGAGAAGTTTGTATTAATTTTTATAAATTATATTTATATTCTTTTTTTTTTTTGGCCAAAATATATTTATATTCAAGTTTCATAAATAATACACTACAAGAATCGGTATGTTCCATTTTGTATCTCTATTTTTTCAATGGGGTAAATATAAGTTTATTGCCTAAAATTTATCCATTTTTACAATCAATTAGTAAACTTTAAAAGTATTAATCCAGTCCCTAAACTTTAACTATTTATACAAATAACTACACATAGATACATGTAATATAAATGATATCAAAACATTTGTAATTAAAGAATAAATCGATACCTCAAAAAATTAGATGATTTATACCAAAAAAAAGGCAAAATTCATATATTAAATTAGATATTCGTCCTTTTCAACTTTGTTATAATTTTGTGTATGTACTTCTAATTTGATTAACCATTGAGTATTCAAATTTTCTTCAGATTGCAATCAAATTAATAGTACAAATACCAAATTACCATAAAACAAGAGTTTATATTTGAATTATCAAAAATTAAAAATACAAAGCATTTATATTGAAAAATGTTACCTTAGCCTAGCCTCCAGGACGTCAATCTCAAGTGAATGCTTCTTGACTTGCAGCTCCAAAAGCTTAGGTAAAGAAAAATTTACATTTAAGCTAATCAATTATACAAAAAAAAAACATATTTAATTAGCCGAGGGGAATCTATACTTACTTCCAGTCTGGATGCATTCCAAGTTCCATGAAGTTAAAAACACAAAAAGCACAGAATTATTGAAGTGTTTAGATATGTCTATTAAAACAGCGCCACATGTAATAAAAACAACGAACTAGTAGACAGGTAGCTAGGAGGGTTTCGTAGCAACTTAGGTAATTTTTCTAAAATGGTAACGCTTTTTAACATGATGACGTTTTTTTAACATGTCACACTACTCCTAATGGATCTGTTTCATTGAGTCATGTAACGGTTACTCATTTTCCTCTCGGCTCTTAACCCGATGCTAGAAAATTTTAAATAAGTAATTGTAGGTTTGTAACCAATTAAGTGTTCCTTAATAAATAGGATTAAATTATATTCCTTCCCTTACATCTCAATTAGGGTTATAAATAAATTAAATCGAGATGACACAATATTAATTAAGAGTTTTCATTGTATGAAAATTTCAGATTTCATACTCAACTTAAAGTGGTATTCAACAAACTTGAGATTTCTTGATTGAGCATGATTAGATTCTCTTGTTTTAGATTATTATTCAAATTCAACTAATTTTGATATTTAAACCCAATTAAGATTTGAGTTTAAGTTGAATTCTTTTAGGCTTAAGAATTAGTCGAACCAAACACCATAAAATTCAAATTCGACTTAATAAATTATTCGAGTAGTTCAAAGTCAATTCCATTAGGTGGAACGAAATTTAAGTAAATTCTAAGTCAAACTTAACTAGATCACAAATAGAGAGACACTATGCCTAATTATGCTGGGGGACACAAAGAGAGAGAGAAAGAGAGAGAGAGACTTATTGTGGAGATAATGCAGCTTGCTTTCATCCCTCTGATGTAATGAAGATCCCTTATCTTATCTACCTTTTCCTGTAACGTCAGAGTTGTACATTTAGTTTATGACTGGAAAACTAATTGTGAAAAAAATCTATAGTTGTAATGAATTGATGGCATACTTATGATAATTAAATAAAATTGTACCTTAATATTTGTGTGGCTGGTAAATTGTATCAATTTGAAAACATCACAAGGCAAACCAAAAAAAGTCAAATTCCGAATATTACCAATAAAAAAAATTATGAAATGGAATAGAAAATATTTTTCACCTATTTCTTTGTTCTATTGGCAAATCAACATAGCGTTGAATTATATCCGGAAACCTATATGAAGAGGAAAAAGAGAAAAAAAATTGCAGTTAGCGTACAAAACAATGGTTAATGATAAAAATATAAAAAATCTATCATGATAAATCTATAGTTTAAGCACTACCTTCCATTGCAATATTTGCTCATGCGACCTGAGGGTGAAAATGAGATGACTGCAACATCTGCATTGCAACACATTGAGATCTTCTCGCTCTTTCTTATCAAACTGCTCCTTCTTTTTGAGTAGGTTACTTGGCGTTTTGTTTTATCTTCAATCTTTTCGAAATTCTTCTTCTGAGACATTGTAAAAATAAGATTAAAAATATAAGTAATAATATAACTTGGTAAAGAAATTCAAAATTTTACTAAGAAGAAAGTGATAAAGTTGTATGTAAAGAGCTTTTAGAGCTTGCTAGTTTTAAGTATATGTAGAGCTATTTATAAGAAATTTTTTTTTATTGTATGAGGTATTTACAACTAAAAGAACGAGTTAATAGCATTATAACTAAGTAGTATCACCTTTTAAATTCTTGAGTAAGAGGTACGGGGTTTGATTCTCCGCTTCTCATTGTATTACCGAGAAAAAAAAAATGAAAGAACAAAAGTGTACTTTTCAAGTACCAATAGAGGATGTACGTTTTAATAATATAAAGAATATATTCTTTGTCTTAAGTTCAAATAGAGGATAATATAGTAAGTAATGCATATAAATTATGTATATTCAACTACAATTACAAACAATTGATGTACTTATAACAAAGTTAGTATAAAAATCTTAAGAATTAAATTATGCTATTTAAAACCTTTATTCTCTATTTGTACTTTAAAGCAAATTTACCATCATAGTCAAGTGGTATGAATACCGGTTCTCAATATAATAGGGTTGCAAGTGACTCAAACTTACTTGTGGGCTACTCGGATTCAACTCATTGATAACTCAAATTCGACTCAATTCGAGTTCAAGTTACTTTAGTAGTTTTCGAGTTCAAGTTTTAATTTTTAAAATACTTAATTCGAATAGCTTGCAAGCCCATTCAAGTTTCTTTATATATTTTTTTATGAAAAAATTATAAAACTTGTATTTTTCTCATTTTTGAAGCATATCTTTTTATCTTGGTTTGTCTTTTTTTTCCTCTCGCATATTCAATAGTTCACATTTATAACATGTTAAGACTAAATCAACTAAAAATCTTATTCTATTATCAAATCCTAACTTATTTTTTAGTTTAATTGATTTTTATTCAAATAATAGAGCCTAATAAAGTCGAGTTTGAGTTTATCAAGTATTATTTCGAGTCAAATTTGAGCTTAAAAATTAAAGTTTGATTGAGTTCGAGTCAAGTTTCAAGTTTCGAGTTTTATATTTAAGTTGAGTTTGAACTTGATACAGTTTCATTTCAACTTGATTCATTTACAACCCTAGATTTTAATCAACAATTCAACTCTCACCCCTTAATAATTGTAACAAGTAAATAATTAGGAAGAAAAAGGAAAAATAAAAGGAAACGGAACGCGTGTAATGATTACCTTTATTGATACAAGTGATTCATTTATTGAGATTGTTAACCATGAAGGGTTGGCAATCGTGTGTTTGTTGGATCATTTGTGACTAATTTAAGGAAGGCTACGATAGTGAATTTGGCTCTATTATATTTCGGTTACAAGTTGACTAAAGAGGTGTTTCCATTAGACATTATATGTATAATTGTTAAAAATTAGCCAGATCATGCTCTCCTTAGATTCATTAGTTGTCTAGTTACTTTTCACAATTTTTAAACATAGCATATGCTACGGTTTTAAAGGCAGATCATTTTCTATGTTGTGTTAGTGGTGACTAATAAAAAAGTCTTTCCACCATTGAAAGTTTTAAATTGGTATAAAGGCATCAATTTTTTAATAATTTTATTTTTCTTTTCTTTGAATTTTAACATTTTACTTTTAATAGAATCTTTGGCCCCATTTATTTTAAAGAAAAATATTTTTAATTGAAAAATTTTTACTTTAAAATTAATTTTTTCAAAGACAATATATTTTTGTGTTTAGCTATTTTGATGAAAAAAAATCAAAAAAGGTTTTTTTCCATATTTATTAATTACATTGACATGAAATAATAAATATTTATGAGTACTTTATACATATATATATATAATCGTCAAGAGTGTTCTGAATTGAATTTCTTAAAGGTAGTTATTTACACCAAGTACCTAAAAAAAATCTAAAATATAATATAATGTATGTATCATATTTACATAAATCAATGGATTTATTTTTAAAAAAAAAGTATGCAAATTATCTTGTAACACAAAATGTCGGTATGAGCTTGAACCAATCCGAACCCACCAACTCATGAGTCTAATCAAGGGAAGGGTCAAGCTAATTCTAGTCCACATACTAGTTCATGTCCCATTGAACCAGCCTAATATGTTTTTTTTTTTTTAATTTTAAAAGTAATTTTTTAAACAAAAAATGAAAAATTGAAAAAATGTATGTAGATAAAATTATAAAATATATTTAAAATTAGCTAAAACAATATTTTAACTTAATATAAATTCGGCATTAGCTATGCAAGCGAGACAAGTTATGTACGCAAACCCGTTTAATAAAAAAAAAAGGAAAAAGAGGGGATTGAGCCAAAAATTTTAACCCATATTAAGGTACAACCCATTTTAGCCCGCTCCATATAGCCTGCAAATTAAAGCTAGCCAACCCACTATGGGTTAGTTTGGCTCATAAATCTGCATTAATATATATATGTAAAGCATAAGAAAAAAAATAATAAAAAAAAAGATGATTAAATCTTTGTAGGCCTTAGCCATACTTCACATTCTTCCAACTAGTCAAAGAAACGAGAGGATAATATAAATTTGAAGGAATCATAATCAAAATAGAAGCTTCTTTAAAGAAATTACAAAAATGCTCTTCTTTTGCCTGAATGTCAACGAGGAATCCAAGAAAAGAACAAAAAAGTTTGTTTGACAACTTTAGAATTAACTAAATAAGGATATTGTGAAAAAAAAAATAAACTTTGTATGAATCATAATCATAAGTTTATGGAATAAACTTTTTTTAAGTCTCAATTGACAAAATTTTCAAGCAAGATTTTTTCATGGTTTTAGGACCATATATTTAAAATTCACAATGATACATTGATATATATATATACATAAACTTGTTTCAACCAATTATGAAAATTGCACTTTTTATTCATAATTTTCGGTAAAAAATCAAATTGGACACAAGTTATACCTAAACAATAACTTATACTTTTAATATCATTAGATTATAATATTAATTTCTTCTTTTGTCTTTTTTTTTTTCTTTTAAAAAAAATCTTTGTAGGTTAACGAGCTAACTTATTTAACCCACCAACCTATGCAAGTAAGGTTAAGCTGAAAAATTCTAGCTTACATTATAATGCTGGCTGAAATGAGCTAGCCTACGTAACCCATAGGTTGAAGTGGGGTGTCTTAACCTGTATAGCTTGCTTACATAGCTCTAAATCTAGGTTTGATAACAAAAGCAAGCATTTAGCCTATTTGTTGAAAGAACTGTTTGAGGTGTGCATTTATTTATAGATAAGCATGACCACTTTTACTTGTGAAATTAGTATTGTGGAACTACAAAACACTCAACATACAAACAATTCCCACAAAAACAAAAAGAACCCCACATTGTTAGGAAACGAAAAATTACTTTAGATAGAAGTCTATAAAAATCCACCCAAATATCTTTTTAGACATATTTATTACTTGTGTTGTTAACCATATTTACTATTCACATGAAAAATAACTTAAGTATTCTTTTCTTATTTATATTTTTTTCTTTGTACTTTCTTCTTTTCTTTTCCCTTTTGCTTCTTTTATTTTAACATTGCCAACCGGTCTAACCTGACGATGACCTAACAACTTGCTAGGTTAATGGAAAGACCATGACCACTTGTGCTAGATCCAGCGGTGTCACGAATCAAACTCAGCATATGTATTTGTCTAACCACACATGTCATATTGCATAAATGGCACTTATATTTAAAATTTTCACTTGATGAAGTGGTCTATGATCTTCTTATTGTTTGCCAACACATATAACATTTTTATTATAAAAAAAAACTTTTGTGATTGATAAGAAACTTATAAATAGGAATTATCAATGTTCACATGAAAACATAAACCATGAAATAGATGTGCAATACCATCAATTTATTTGAACATTGTCCGCAAAATCACTTAAAAGTTAAATGTACCTTTTTAAGCTTGGTGTCAAAAGAAATAAATTAAAAGAATATCTAGCTCATTATATTTACTGGATTGTAAATGACAAAATTCAACCCACAAAAAATTAGTGTGTATCACAATCTCTAGATGAACCCACAAGCCCATATAGCCAAGATCATATTTTTTTTTATAAAAACTTTTACAATTTTTTCATTTTCAACTTAGTAATCAAATAACATTTCAAAAATAAATTATCAATTTTTTTCATCTTCATCACCTCATCATAAAGTTTTCACAAGTCCAATTTTTCCTTACTCAATTCATTGATGACTCTTATGACTACCTTAACATGCCTTAGCATCTTACTTTCAAATGTTTCACTATTCAACTTTTGTTTTTAATGCAGTTGTTCGTTTGATGGACATAAAGATTTTTCTTTTGTGCACCATTTTCACTATGTTCTTCCAATTTAAGTGTAGGAGAATCATTTTGATGATTCAAATTGAATTCTCCAATTTGCTTTGCAAAACTACTTGATGTAATATCTTTTCTCACAACCAATGTGACTTTATCATACATTGCAATTTTTAATTGTTTAACTAAAAAGTAAGCAACTACTAAAATAATTCTTTAAATAAAATTGAAAAATACCTTACAAAAAAAAAAAAAAATGCTTACTATGATTTTTCATTAAAAACCTTCTCGTCAGTGATAATCATCTCTAGCTCATCATTCCATCCAAAACCACTTTTATTTCTCATCTTTTGAATGGTGACTTGTGTATTTTATATGATATGAAGATGATTCTCTAAATGATTGAGAGTGCAACTAGATCCAAAATTTTCATTGATTGCACATATCACTCGAGCAAAAGATGATGATTTGAATATAGTTAAAGGTTTGTTACCTTTAAATGCTTCATCTACTAAAATTTTCAACATTAATTCCATTAGTCTAGACTACCAAAAGTTTCTAACTTGAGTGTCCTTGTCGGTACCATTTTCCATTGCTACAATGTAATGCAGTTTGAAACCATTAGGCCAAAAAAGTTTAAATATAATATAATAAGTATGCAAATAATTGAAATTCCATGACAAGTCATTCATTTACAAGAGCAATAGCAACAAAAATGTATGCAAATAACATATACTAGATCAAACTCCACCTTGATATGCATGCATAGCATTAGTTCAATAATAGAAAATAATTACATAACATCACTTCAATAATAAAAAGCAAAGAAGAGAAGTAATTATCACTCATATTGTTCCATGATGATTAGTCCATGTTGCCTTTACTATTCCATCTCTTATCACAAATCATTCTCCATTTTTTTTTCCTTTCTTCCATTTAACTTTGTTGAGATATCTAATTCCTTTTAAGTGAATTCAAATCTCATGATATTTCTTTTTATGAGCAGACCAATCAAATGAACTCTCGTTATGAAATTATGAAGAATGCAACAAGCCAAAACTATACTTATTTGTACATAATTAGCATTTAACTATATTATAATATATTATTTAATTACTATGAATAATTCATATTGTAATCTTATTACGCATTTCTTGATAGAGTCATCTATACTTTCTAGGATCCTAGTCCACTCAACATCCAAAGAGTATGAATAAATATATAACATGTTGAACATTCTCATTCAACCAACGCATAAACAAATTTTTAAGTTGAAAAATACAATGATAACAATATTTTGAGTAGCCCCTTACTTTCATCCTTGAAAGTACCCTTGAATTTATAAGGGAATCAATGCACGAACATGTGTAGATTGCTCTCAAGAATTCCTAAAAGTAATTACTGATGTCACTAATATGCTATATTCAAATTATAAACATAATGAGTTTGACGATTTTGGTGGCATATGTTGAAATGTCAATTTAAAGGGACTATGCCACTTGGTACTTCATCATATGCTTTTATAATTTTAAAGGTGCTTCCAAAACCATCTAAAGATATCAATGTGGAGTTTTAATGTATCAAAGAAACCTCCCTTTGATCACCCTATATCTCATATTATGGTTAAGCAATTGACAAAATAACAAAACTTGTTCTTTGATGGACACTTTTAGCTTAATATAACAAATTTTTTTCTTTAAGTATCTTACATAACTCAAACAATGCTCTTGGCCCATACATATTTGGTTGATGCAATGAATATCTACATTTATATTTATATGTAATTTGATTCATATACAACTTTCACTCATATTCCTTATTGTCATGAGACTCTCTTGGAATTTTACTTTTCCATCGTTTTCAACCATGCATGATAATCCTAAGTTAAAGAACCACTTTTGCTACACAAACTATCGTGGCATAATTCTCATTTTCATCAATCTATAGAGGAAGATAATAGAATGATCAAATGGTTTAAGTTTTGCTACAGAATCGATCATAAGATGGCGAAAAAAACACACAATTCAAACAAAAAGTTCATCAAACAAAATAATGCTCAAGAGGGAGAAGTAATGAAAAAAAAAAAATTGAACGCATGTACCTACGTTATCACTTGAGGTAATAGGATAAATCTGCATAATAAAATTAAAAAACCAAATTACTTAAAAAGAGAAAAACAAGGAATGATATGTAGAAAGTTTCAAAACAGCATAAACACAATACTACAAATAAATGAAAATTGTATGAAGTAACAACGATAGTATGACCAATAGCCAAAAATTGTCTTCATGATAGTCATAACCCATTAAAATTAAAAATTACCAGTATAAGCATATCATGTATACTGCTTAATAGTACTTACAACAAGGATATAAGTTTCATATGCCTCAAATTTATTCTATGTTTCTTTAGGAAATATCTACCATTGAATAAAGGGAAAAAAAAAAAACTTACCTATAAGATTAACAAGAAATCTCATGAGCATCCACTTATGTTAATTATTAGGGAGAATGAAAATTATGGCATTGAATTAAGATCATAATAATGACAACATGAAAGATTATTAGATAGTAGATATTATCAATGAGCAAACTTGAGACCTTTGTTTTATTTGCACCACAATTTGCCATTTTGAGTATATCTTTTTTGACATACATGGGTTCTTCTTTTGATATATATTAACATATACATGAACAAATGTTGAAAAACAAAAGAAAGGTTAAATCTACTTGTGTGGATTAAAGATTAATTAATACAAACACAATCTTCACAATGAAGAGAAGTCTTATATAGTATAACTGTTTGTCAATTCTAGTGTGGTATGTGTAAATGACATAATAAAATTTAAAAAAAAACACTTCATATAGTATATAAAGCAATCATTTCACTAATATAATAAATATAGAAACACACAATGATCATGTGTTAATGAAAAATGTAATTTAAAACATGTCTATTATTTTATAACACATTAAATTAAAAAAAAATAATTATAGTTCATTATGTGATCTAGTGACCAAGAACCTAAAAGGTATAATCTATTAGATATGAGGGAAAAGTGAAGGATGGGTATGTTATTGTTTGAAAAAAGTAAAAGAAAAATAATACAAGATGAATAGCTAATGTAACACAATTAAAATTTTATGGTTGACAATTTGCTTCCTCCTATGGAAGAAAAGAACCACGATCTAATGAAAAGAATTTTCTAATTAATATGAAGCATATGCACAATAGAAAAAGGGGAAAAGAAAGAGAGATGAAGAAGAAAGAGAGAAAAGAAAACCTTATGATATATTATTGGTTAGAAGCAAGCTTTGATTCCCATCTAGCAAGAGAAAAACAATGAAGAAAAACGTTATATCAAAAATCTAAGAGGTTAAGTATATTAATGAATAGTGGAGAATAGAAGGGGAGAGAAAAAATTACTTGCTTTTTAAAAATTAGTGGAAGTAACAGTTGAGTCTAGCATCTAAAAATGACATACGCTTTCAAAAGTTGTTTTCCCTTGGGACAAGTGTGATTAGCATTTGACCGAAGAGATTTTTGGTGATGAGATATTATTTTGTAATTAAAAAAGATATTTCCCTTTAAGAAACATAATAAATTATGGAAAAAAATCGGAAAAATATTCTATATCAAACAAACAAAGCCTTAATTTCTCATTTGTGAGAATGTTAGTCTTTGTTATATATGTGTGTATATATATATGGCTTACATGTCAAATTTTGAGGTAAACTTTAAATAAAAATTTAGTACTTGAATTTTGAAATGGTGAATTTAATACATAGTCAAACTTTTTGGCTATATTTACTACCTTAATACATTTGATCTGTTTGCTATAGTGAAGAGAGCATATCATCAATTTTTACTACTTCTCCTAACACTATTTATTACTAATGGGTTGTCTATTTCACAACAAGAAATATTTAAAGGATATTAATGAGGAAGTAAAATAGGTGCAAAAAGTTGTATTAAATTAACCACTTTAACATTTAGGTATAAAATTACATTTCCCTATATGTAAGCTCTGTGTATTTCTACTTTAGTTTATGTTGCATATCGATATCTATATTTTAATCTTAATTGCATTTTTATGTTTGATTTTTTAAAGAAAGGTATCATTGTTTAATATTTAAGGATAAATTCATTTGAGGTATCAATATTTCAAGTGGTTAAAAAGAAAAATAAATTATTGAAAATAAATTTATTTATAGTATTAATGTTTTATAAAGTGAACCAAACAAGTTATTAATAACTTACCATTGACAAAAATTAATAAAACATCATTAAAAACTTATTGAAACTTCGATACCTTATATGAACGTTGCAAAGTGTTAATATCATATTTGGTTTACTTTATAAAGGTTAATTTCTCTTTTTAAACCATTCGAAACGACAATACCTTATTTGAACGTACTCACAAATGTTGCCATTTTTTGTTGTAATTTTCCCATTTTTAAAAATGAATTATATTTTCATTTCTCTTAATGGAACTATATCTAAACCACCATTAATATTTTATGGTTATTTTTTTCTAATCTATTTTGCACCTATAGTTTCAAAATTGTTGAATATTATACTTTATCAAAGTTCTGCTTGTCAAAATTATTATTTGACCTTAATTTTATACATTTGCACTTTTAAAAGGTTTTAATCTATCCATTTTTATGTAAATGATGGAGGTTAATGCATGCATTAATTGCTTTAGTAGCAAAATCAACATTTATTTTTAGTGTTTTTTTTATGTGTTTATTAAGTAAAGTAAAGGAGATGTATAAAAACAATGCTTAGCAAGACCACAAACATGAAAGTCCACTATGTGCAAATGAATCACAAATTGATAAGTTCCACAATTTATAAAGCTTTCATGAACATAAAAAAACAATGTAAAATTATTATGATTGAAAACTTAACTGATATACAAAACAGAGAATAAAGATTATAAATTAATTCTAACTCGATGATAAGACTCATAAGTCTCTCTTGTTAATGATAAAGATTAAAAAAATGGTAAATTGCACAGATAGGTAGTAACATTTTGGATAAGTTCATTTGAGATTATAGCATTTCAAGTGGTTTATTTGATATCACAATGTTTAGGAAAGTGGGTCAGTTGACACATATCATAATATGGTAGATCTTTTGAGTTTTAATTAAATTTTTCTCCTATTAACACATATTAATTGTGACTTTAATTGATCCACTTGTCTAAACGTTATGATATCAAATGAACTTACCCAAAAATATTATGATCTTTGGTTATAATTTGCCCTTAAGAAAGATAAAAATAAAAAATAATTCACAATTAACACTAAGTTGACTTATTTTAGGCTCACAAAATAACCTTAACACCGACCTAATATAAAAAGTTAACTAACTAAGTATTACAACATGAAATAAAAATAATATAAAGACATTAATAATAACTAAAAATTTTCTAAAAGACCTAAAAACTAAGCTAAAAAATATAAATATATGTATAAATAAAAATGTGACAAAATAATGAAGCACACCCCTAAAATCCTTGAAAGCTAATTCAACTGCAATCAATCAACCTATAGCAGTTGATCATGGTCGTTGAACTTAAGCTAATTTAGACCTAGTTTTGTCATGCCCAAAGGGTATCCTAACGTATCAATACGCCTTACATCAATCTATGGCCTTAGATAGACACAAGGGTATGATAAGATTAGGTTGCTCAAAGGAATGTGACATGTTTATCCAAGATTAAGGTTGTATAGATCAAATAAAGCATATATGCACAGAGTGACATCATAGATAATAATCCTTAATCATTGTCTTGTCACCAAACATAATAAAACTAATATGACTTAAAGTCTTAAACATATACAAAGACATATATAAAAACTAGATAGATAATTTTTTTTTTAAATCTTCCTTCCACATTACTTCACTCCCCCGATCTACCCAAAAAGGTGCTAATGCATACCGGGGTGAGGACTCTCATAGGGATGAACCACGAACTGCCCCTAAACCTGTGAAATCTATAAGGGTTTGAGCAAACCATAGCTTAGTGAAGTAACTTAGACAATAAACACATCTCAACAAGACATTCAAGTTTTATTAACACTCATATGCAATGCATCACTCAACCATATGCTTTCACACACACAAGTCCAGATGACCGAAATCCAGATAAGTCAAAGATTTATACCCTCTCCGAGGGTTAAGGAACCAACTCCGACACTAATGCCTAGGAGGATCAGAGTATGCCGAGTATTCCCTTTAAAAATCTTTAAAACATTTTTTGAACTGGCATACTAGGAAACTCCCTAAGCATTACACACTTCACGCGGACCCTCGATAGATAGCATTCCTCACACCAAGTAGTTTCCACGAAATTTGTGAGCCACATGATAGTACTGGTGATACAAGGATTCACCATCAAAACCCTATGTAACTCATCATGAACTTGGAACGGTAATGCGTGACAGAAGTAATCAAAAGTATGCAATGCTAATACAATAGAGTCGTACGATGCATGACCAATTAATTAGTGTGTCAAATAATATTAAATCAATTTCTTTAGTGGTCAACTAGTTACAGACACTTATCATATACTATCAAACTACATTTTATCACCAAATCAAGTTATCACTATTATTATAGTGTTTTTTCAATCAATAGGCACAATAGTAGATATGAACCCAATTCCCACACAATCCAATTTGTTTTCTTTACTTAAGTGCAACTAAACTACATAGCACAAGTGTGGATTAGAGTCAATTTACTCACCAATCCATATCAATAATCAAGTGTCGTAATAATCGGAAGGGGTATCGAATAGGTAACCGAGCTCGCCTATAAATAAGAAGAATAACATGTATTAATACTTTAGGTGCCATGCAAGAACTAGCTAAAGCTATAATGTTATGTTATTGTCATTTGCTTTCCTCTAGTTGGGCCAAACTTAGTTGGGCTTAACTAAAGACTTTAATTAATTATGCTAATGTGAACATAAGATCCTATTTGGACTTTACTTAAGCCTTTGGGCTTATTCTAACCTTTTAAGTTCTCATGCTAAATTAGTTTGTAAACTTACGGGCCTAAATTCCTTATTTTCCAAGTTTTGGGCTTAACTTCCCTTTCTTGATTCTAGATTAAAAGTCTACAGGCTTAGGTGATTAAAAAGCATATTAGGCTATATTACTACATCATGTCTATGTAAACTAGCTTTTGGGCTTAAATTATCCTTGTCACATCTCATATCTTATATAGGCCTCACATCCATGTACATATGGTAAATGGACTTCTCACTATATTTCTATGCTAATAGCTCATAAGACATGTTAGGCCCAAAATCATAATTAAAAGCCCATGTCTAATTTCATAATCTTTTATTGATCATTTGATTTATTCACTTGCCACTTAATTGGACTTAAGCATTGAAATGGCCCATTAAACAACATAGCCCAATTTTAATCCATGTCTATGTATTGAGGCCCATTAATGTTTCTGTAATTTCTTTCCACAATCTCTTGATAATTCCCTTTTTACATCAAAGGATACTTTAATGCCAATATTAATTAAATAACCAAGGAATTTATTTCTCCTTTTCATATTTTAGCCCAAGTCATGCTTGATGCTAAACATGAAGAATTTGCCAATTTTTCTCCTTGTTCATCCAATGCTATGGTAGTAAGATAAGTCATATTCATACTTAAATTATGCTTTATCAAGTTATAGGACCAAGTATTATTTTTAGCTAGCAGGGAATTGAATATCATAATTTGTAAATTCGGATCAAAATTCATCCCATAGTACCATGGTCTTATAATCATTCTAAAAGGTGTATTTTTGTCACTTTAGGCCTTCCAAGGGTTCATACAACATGTATAGGTATAGATTAATTAGGAGACATCAATTTTTATTAAGTAAAACTTGTAACCAAAGAGAAAATAAAATATATAAATTCGGATTTCTTTGAGTTGCTCAAAATAATTAGTTCTATAGTTGCATATGTGTAGATTTCTTATATTCCAAACATCCTAAAGGATTATATAATACATCTAGATGAAAAGAACCTAGAAAAAATAATTTTTTACCATGTGTAAGCCATAAATAAAAAGAAAACAAAAAGTGAAAATTCGGATTTCTTAAGTTTTTACAAAAACATGTATCATATCCTTTTGTATGCATGGATCTTTGGTATTTTAAGCCTCTTATGGGTTTATATAGCATATCTAGGTTTAAATGAGCCACAAAACATCATTTTAACTGGTCATAAGAAATAAATAATCAGTTAAAGAAAATAAATTCGAATCTAGAGAGATCCTAAAGAACAAGTACCATAAAGCAAAATAACACAAGATTCTTGATGTTCGAAGCTTCCTAGGTGTTTATATAAGTTGAAAAGGGGTTTTTAAGTAAGGAAAACATCATTTTTAACTCCATATGCAAGGGATCCAACCCTAGTAAATATTTTAGCACTGAAAAATAACATTTTGAAGAAAGTAAGACCTCTTTTTGGTGGCCTCAAGTTAGAATACGAATTTTTAAAAGATCTTATACCCACATTTTCCTTTATTTTTTACACATGAATGATACCAAAGTGGAGTTGAGTGTTATACCTTGAGGATTGAGGAGTGATAGTATATCACTCCCCTCTTTAGAGAGTAGATCTGTAACGCCCTAACCTAAAGACATTACAACCCGCCACGTATCCTCTTTATATAGGACACGCAAAGGCTTTAATATCTACAATAATACATTTATCACCTGTAAACATGCATAGGGTATCTCATAGGATACGAAACATGTTTAAACTAAAAATATATACTTCATAAAACATAAACTCCTGGCTCAAATATAAAATCCAAGTCGGCATAACATAGCCAATAAACCAACAAAAACTAAAAACATTAATATCAAAATCCTTTCATTGAAACCAACCTAAACATCCAACTACAACTTGAAAGGATCTAAACGTATCTTTTCTTTAGAAATCTTGATATATGAAGCCTAGCTCTCGGCTGGGTAGTCGGGTCCACTGTCGCCATCCCCGTTATCAAAGAATAATTCATATCCAAAAAGATCATATAATATATCCTCTTCACCTGTACTTGAAATTTAAAAGAATGAGCGGCGATGCCCAATATGATTAATCTAATCCAAAAACAAATACATATGCACACACAATAGACAAATAATTCATGCAACTTAAGCTAATGCAAACAGTCATATCATTATCTTTCTTAAGCCAATAAAACAACACTGTCCAGTATTAGG
This sequence comes from Combretum micranthum, assembly GCA_024138025.1. NCBI lineage: Eukaryota > Viridiplantae > Streptophyta > Magnoliopsida > Myrtales > Combretaceae > Combretum > Combretum micranthum. The sequence goes on along the minus strand of JAMXBD010000811.1, from coordinate 220,652 downwards.
TATACTCTAATCCCGAACTCGGAGTTACTCAAACCCCTTGAAAATCAAACAACTCTTTGAAAATAATAATCATATACATATATGGATGAGTGGGTACTCCCCAAACACCTCGAATCCAGAACACCTAATTCTACCGGAATCATATCAAGGCGCGAGTCCACTAAGGACAATTTCACACCAAGATCATTAGGGTGCCTCACCAATATCACTGTCTGCCAGGTCTTTATTGGTCAAAGCCAAGCATAACCAAATAGACAATTATTAAGCCGAATATAATTAAGTTTATTATGAAATTCTGTTCTCACAACCATTCAATCAATACTAAACTTACAAGCAAAAACAACAAGCAGAGATTAGTCATACCTTTCTCAATTTCAGGAATACAATTCAAGTCCTCAAATCCAATATCAACACAACAAAGACAACTCGAACTCCACAAACTTCTATATCAACACCAATAACAATACCACAAACTTCAAATATCTTGTTACAACATATATATATATTATATATACACATCAACAGATATGAATACATTATCAATATATCCTAACAAACATGAATTCTTCAAAATCCTAACCTAAGAAGAAATCTTTGCTATCTGCACTGTCTATTCCGATCAAACTCCACAAATATCCTCAAAAATAACAATAAATCCACAAACTCTACAAACACCATATATTTCACCAAAACCCTAATTTGCATAATATAAGGAACATGTAAGGATTGTTTAACTCGTATTTTGTTTAAATCCATCATAGAGGAGATAAACTTACTGATTTGAATCGCTAAAATCCGACTTGTATTCACCAATCACGAATCTCAACACGTGCTAGGGTTTTCTCATACGAACCTTCATGCAAAATCCAACCAAACCCTAAGAAAACTTATACAAATTCTTATATAATCCATAGGAGAAGGTTAAGATCACTTACTTTGGATAAAAAACATCCTCTTGATGATTCTCCAATCTTAGAACTCCAATAACGCTCCAAAACTCTTTTATACAAAGGAAAAATATGATAAAAATTTTCTATCGAAACCGTCTTCTCGCGTCTCGTATTTATAAAAATTGCTCATATGTCGGTACCTACGCTGGCAGCATACGTCTTATTTTTGCCAGCGTACACCCTACGCTGGCAAAAATAACACGAACACTGGTGGCATTCATCGAAGCGTTGAATTCCCAGAATTTTGATCCAACAACATACGCTGGCAATTTCATGATCAACGCCAACGGCGTTCCTATCCGGCGTTTCACCTAGTGTTAAGAAAAACGCTACTGTTTCCTTCCTATGCTATCTCTACACCAACAACGCAGATTCTCCATATGGCGGCATAGCATCTGTCAAAAATTGCAAAAATCCAAACTTCAACATTCATTCCTCAATCAAACTTAAACTTTTACAACTTACTTGTTTTGACCTTAAACTCATCCTATATCATCTTATGATTCATAATCCATTATATTTTCATCTTTATATTTCCGTATATTACAAGGTCCAAACCTAAACGGTGATAAAAAGAGTTTTTAGATCCTTAACATAAAAGGTAAAAATTTTAAAGTTTAGGAGCCTTGGCTTACCTAGTGGTTTGAAGATTCTTGTGATTCCACCAATGGATTCTTCACTTTTTAGGCATAAAGATTCTACCTTTCTATATTAAGATAAAGGTAGATTTGTTGTTTTGTAGGAAAGAGAATAAAAGAGCAGAAAAGAGAGACAAAAGTGTGAATGAAAGATAGAGAGAAAGGGAGTGAGATCCAAGCGAGAGAGGAGAGGGAGAGAGAGTGTGTGTGTGTGTAAGAGAGAGAGAGAGAGAGAGAGAGAGAGAGAGAGACGTGTGGGAGAGAGAGTGAGAATGAGGTCCTTTTTTCCCTTTTTTTTTTAAGATGGACAAGATGGATAAGACTTAGCATTATGGAGCGCTTTGGAAGTAGGCATCATTGAGTTGGAAGTGTACTAGAAATAGTACTTTGGCATAATGGAGGGGATTTGCAATTGATGTTTGTCATAAAAGGAGTTGACTTTGTTGAATTGTGTGATTATTTAGTGAATTTGGCAAGAAAAGGAATTTTAGTGGGTGTGTATTTTAGTCCATACGGTTTTTAGCAAGGGAAGACATAATATTTTCATCCTTCATAGAGTATTTGTATTTCTATTATGTACATGAGACGAACTAATTTATTATCTGATGTATTATGAATCGGAGGACAATTTTATTTATGAATTACAGACATAAATATTTATACTAAATGGTGATGCTAATTTAATATAGATAATTACTAAAGCTAAAATTCGGGTTTTCCAATTTATGCGATTAATTATCATTAAGGGTCGAGCTACATAATTTGAGTTTGCATTTTTAAACTAAAATTTTAGTTCAAAATTCTATAATATTTTTGTTGAGCCCGACCTTAAGGTTTCGATTCCTATTCTATGATATTGAATCTATCTTTGTTCCATTCTTAGGTCTTGTCAGATGAATTTCGGGTTTTTGGTATCTGTTCAAGCCATTATGTGATATTTTTAAGATCTTATACCTATAAAGGAGCTCTATGGTGCTACTAACGTAATATAAATATTATCTAGGACGGAAAATTCCAAGGGTTTACAAGTTTCACATTAGATAAATTTTAGGTTGCTCCCAAGTTGCTCCTCCTTCTGGTTTGCTCCCCACGGGACTTGTATTTATGAAAACATCATTATATTCCTATCGTAATCATGGGGTTAGAAAAGGATTCATCTTTGAAACATGATCTTTAAGCTTTTGTAATTATCCTTGTAACTTCCTTTTGTCAAATGATTTCCTTGGAAATGAGAATAAACTTCTTTAACCAATAACTTTCTTAACATGTTCATATTTCTCATGTTGAACTTCAGCTAGAGTTATGGAAAACAATAGGAGAATGTGTTTACCTTTTTGAATTTTGTAGATGTTTCAATATTTACCTATCATACTACTACGACCTTTCTTGTAATATATGTGCAACATCCATGGGAGTTACATGGATATAGCCATTAATAGATCTTGGAACCCGTGCTTGTTTATGCAGATGTAGCATACTCTAAGAATTCTACCATTGTAAATCATATGACCTTAAATGCTAAGTAACCTAGAAATCCTTTTTATGAATATAATCTTGAGAAGCACACTAGTACAACTTCCATTAACAACTAATTTGCATGTCTTGCTGAACCAAACAACATGCATGAAACAAACTTTTACACAATTATGAATCATTTTTAACTTGTAAGCAAAATTTCATATGCAATTAATGTAGAATGATCAACAAATTGCATTATTACTTTCTTTTTATATCTCTACAACATTAATTTCTCAATCAATAAGTCATTTGCCTTCTTAAAAATTTCAAGCTTTATCTTCTCTCAACTTTAATAGCCCTTTTAACATTCAACTTCGTTCTTCACCTTATCCTGCACAATTACTTGTAGCGGTGTGCAAAAAAACTGATGGAACAAAAAAACCAAACCGAAACCGTAAAACCAATCCGAAAAATATAGTTAATCGGTTTGTTGGTTTCGGTTTAGGATTACGATTTTTATTTTTTTCGATTTTTTGGTTTCGATTTCAGTTTGTAACTACAAAAAACCGATGGTTAACGATTAACCGTTTCAATATTTATAAATATATTATATATAATTTACATATATATAATTATTTTTTAAAGATATACATATACATATACATATGATTTACATATACATATAATTTACTTATATTAATATTTCTTGAATTTTGATTAAAATACTATTGTCTTATTTTTGATGCAGTTAATGTGGTAATTGTTTTGATTTGATTTTATTGATAATGATACATCAAAAGGTTTGTTTTTCCCCTTTTCCTTAATTTGATTTTCTTTTTTCCTTAAAGCTCTTGTAATATATATAATAATTTAAAGAAAAACTTTATGATAAAGGCTAAAAAATGAGGTTTGTTGAAATTATCAATTTGTTTTGTTGAAACCAATACATTAAATGGTTAAAAATCAAAAACTGATTAAATTAACCAAATAAAACAATTAACCGTTAAGGTAGTTAACAGTTTATAATGGACTGGTTGAGGATCGAGAGATTAAAAAACCAATCATGACGGTTATGTTTAAAAAATAGAATCACTGACTGATTAACTCATCCGTGAACACCCCTAATTACTTGTTAATATGTCCATTAAAAAATTTTCAACTCTAGCTTTTCTTCAACTTTAATTAGCTCAATTATCTATTCTAGAATAGCACTGATAGATTGTATTTGTACCTATTGTTATAGGTCTTAATATATTCTTAGATGTGTTTAGGGTGTTTTTAGTGAATTTAATGCTCAACTCATTTATATTTCTACAAAATGAGTCAAAGCACTCAGTTAGAGATGAACAAAGAAAAATGTTCAAGTTTCAGGCAATCAAAGTAAAATTTGAGGTAATATGATGCTTTGAAGAATTGCTTAGGGTATATACATATATATGATCTACCCGTACTTATCCAATGTTGTTAAATGGTCAAAATACATGTCTAAATATATGCATGGGTTTTAGTGTGTAAATGCACTTACTCGTGCACTTCATGAATTTACCCTTTGCTCATTTTTGAAGTAAGAAAGATATATGGCCAAAAGCATTACTTGTACTTACATGTGCATCTCATAGACTGTGCAGATGATGCCCTAATCAATACATGCATATATATACACACACACACACACACCTATCCTTGCTAAGAATCAAGGAGACTAGGGAATAGGTTAGAACATAACACAATATAAGAGAGAGTTAAAGAAAGACAGAGAACCTTAAAGAGAGCAAGAAACAGTACTTTTAACAAAAAGGTGGATAAGAATGCAAGATTATATTGAAAATTAATGTTTAGTCACTCATTATAAAATATGCAAGATCACAAAGGGATTTATTTATATATTTGTCTTCTTACTAGATTGTAATTTTATTTTGTTTTGATGACTATTCTCATGAATGAGTAAATCTATAATACCTAGACTTAATGAATCCTAAAAGAACTATGTGATCAAGATTGTTTCTTTTGGAGAATTATAATTTCTTGAATCTAATCATGTCATGCTTAATGACTTGTTCTTTTATTTGTGTATAATTCAAGGATTAGATCTCATGCATATAAGAAAATTTTATGTGTATCAATAGATATGCATGATCAAATGGAGTTTCATTCTGAGTATGGGGCAACATAAATTTTTCTAAGATCAAACCAAATAGTGTGATTCATAGAACAAGAGAATTGATTAATTATTTAATATGTGTAATTTAATGTGGGGAAATTGATTAGGAACGTTCCAATTAAATGATGAATAATTAAAGGTTGTCGATCTGAGTGATTTCTATCATTATTTATATTAGGAATTCCCATGGCTCAAGTAGTGGATAGGAAATTTGTTGGTATTTTAAGATCACAAAGGTAACACTAGAAGAATTCAATGTCTAAGTATTGTTCTTTTAATCATCATGAATTCTCGATGATTGCTCTTATATGTTCTTGTTAATTAAATTGGGTTCCTTGATTCTAATTGTTAATATCTTAACCAATTATACGAATATTTCAATCAGATAATAAGATGATAGCTAGTACAAGTACTTATAATCCATGTGGGACAGCACTTGGTCATACTCACTATATTATACCTATGATAGGTGCACTTGTCTAGTGATCAAGTTTTTCGTGTCATTGCTAGGATTGCAATATGAGGCTAATAATAGCCTTGTTAATCTAACCACTCTTTCCTTATTTAGTTATTCCTTTCTCTTATTAGATAAATTTGTTTCTTATTTGAGATTGAAACTATTTATATTGATTTATTTTGTAGTGGCTATTAAATATGGAACACAGTTGGTGAAATCAAGGCAATAACTGTTTAAGTGCACCTAATAATAATTAAGAATCTACACCCATGAATTCTTATGATATTGTGTGTTGGTATTGTTGGGATAATTATGCTTCATATGATTTCTCTTATCAATATCCTTATTATTCACCCACAATTACATAAGATATGCACTATCAAGCCTCTTCCATCATACCCCTAGCATACCAATGTCTCTTGCCTCAGTAAAGGACAACTAAAGATTTGAAAGAGTTTCTAAGAAAATATATTCAGTCAATCGACCCTTGTTTCAAAGCCTTATGATAGCTTTTAAAGATTTAATATGAAATTATATAACTTAATCAAGTTTAATAATCCATATATCGAATGCATTTTAATTCACACTTGTCTCAATTAAAGCATATCTCTCAATTCGTGGTATTAAGATGAATACAAGTAAAATCCACAGAGTGACTTGATATGATTACCAATAATTTTAAAGCTATTTATTATCCAACCTAAATAACTAGGATGATAATAATATTAATAATATTCTCAATTTTATCAAAATTAATTTCAATTATCAAATCATATCATAGGCATTATGAATAATCTCTAAGGTTACCTAAAAGATCAATAATTCAGATTCAATTTATTTATTTTATCATCTTAAACTGTGGAAATTGTTATTACTGATTGTGGTGGAGATCGTTGATCCACAATCACTAGTATTACGCTAATTAATGAGAACTGTTTTGATTAGCTACTTGAAATTGCACTACTCTAATTAATTTACATACTCTAATCAATTCATACAATATGGAAATTCCTTTGTTAGGTTTGATGACAATCTAACATATTTCTACTATTGCATACTTAGGATTCATACTTTTTTGTTTAGTCATGTAGATCTACTCACATGTATGAAAAACTATCTACTATATATAAGATCTAACCTTGCCTATCTATGCATGCAAATAGATAAGAAATTCGATTAACACAACATGATGAGATACTAAGATAATGGATTAATATAGTTAAATCAAAACATAATGATTAATTTAGTTAAATCAAGACATATTCAATCACGTGGTTCCTCTTAGGTTATCACACCTAGGTATTAAATGATTACACCCTCAAAAATTCATCAATAACATACAATAAAATATCAAACTCATAATAAAAAAATGATAGTATAGGAAAGAGGTAGAAAGAAAAAACCAATTTTATTAAGCAACAATGAATTCAATAATTCTTCTAATAGAACTAGATCTCTTCTTCTCTTCTCAATACTTTCTAGAATAGAATATATTTCTCCCTTTCACACACACCACTCTTCACATCCCAAGAAACCCTGAATAACTATTTATTAAGATTGAGTAAAAAAATTGATCCAACCTCGATCGAAACCAAACTGAAATTTCTATAAAGAGTAAATGGCTTGCAGTTTGGTTTTGGACACAAATTGAATCAAACCATTTTAAATATTGTAAAAATAAAATTTTAAATACATTGCATTTTTCTTTTAATTTTTTATCAAAGTGTTAATTATTTTTTAAAAATTTATTTAGATGTGTATCATTCATTAGAATGGAATCATATTGATTATGCCATGTCTCAACATTGAAGTGTGTCTACAAATAAGCTAATTTCCAAGTTTTAACCTCTAGTATTCTAAATATTTTTTTTCCTTTCTTCTTTTAGGGATAAATGCAAAATATCCATTAAACTTTGACCTAGATATGGACTCACCCTCCGAACATTTAAAGTGCATTTCTGATCCCCTAAACTTTTAACATTTTGAACAGTTAAGCACAATTAACATTTTCCATGTACACTTAAAAAGTTTGAGGGATGGGGGGAAGGTGTAAATCCACACATAAATGAAAGTCTAAGGGGTAAATTGTAAATCCCCGAATTTTTGGATCCGAATTAAGGCTTAAACCCTAATCGGAAGTCAACCGGATTTCCAGAGTCAACAAAACCCTAGTTTACCGTAACCGCTTAAGTCCGGCATTGCCGTTTTCTCAAGCCCTAGAAAACGAAGTTGGAAAAGTTAGCTATAACAGATCGTAATAGCTATAGATTATATAAAAATATTAGATTGAAGAAATTCGAGTGTCCTTTGAACCCGATCGGATACGACTCTTGAAAAACGTGTCCGGGAGCTCGGAATAGGAAAAATATTCCGAATATACTGTTAGACTCGTAAAAATATAAGATTTCCAAAAATATCAATTTCGTAATTTTTCGGTAGCTAAAAATATCAGATATCGCTTTTATACGCGTATTTTCTTACTACCGGCATTAAATTGTCATGTCTACTTTTACATTATACTATTTTCTACTATTCTACACTATTCACCTATCTCTACTTTTTCTTACAACCTACTCTTATAAACCATACACTTATTTCTTACGCATTTTCATTTCTAATACAACTTCACATCTTTCATTTCTTACTTTTAATTAACAAAATAACAAAAAAATAAATTTTTGTCTTCCCCATGCACAAGAAATTGCGCCGGCCCCCTCTCCCATCTCTTCCAATTTGTTTTATTTTTACTTATTTAACTAATACAAATTATCTCCTATATTTTTCTATAAATACCTCCTCATACCTTCACTTCTTTCACACCACTTCTTTACTAAAGTTACTCTCTCAAAATCTCTCAAGAATTCTCTCCAAGAAGTCTTACAAGAAAGCTCTCTTTAGTTTCTTTTTTTAGGTAAACTTTCTTCAAGAAATTCCTATGTTCATCTACTTAGTATGAACTTAGTGTATGTGTTCTAAAACCATAAAGGTTAAGAAAGCAACAATAGGTTCATACTTTGTTTTTGTTCATAATCACAATTCCTTTATGTTTCTTTATGTTTCCTCTATGTTCATAACTATCTAAATATCTATATAGCTATATATTATTTAGAGCATATAAGCTCATTGTCTTGCAATTTATTTATCTTTCATGCAATTTATTTACTTCATTGCAATTTATTTATTTCAAGTTGTTTTTAAGACTAGTCATTCTAGTCTTAGACTTGTCCTCATCAAGTCAAAACTTTTTCTTTTCTTTTCGGGACTAGTCTTTTCTTAGTCCCGGGGTATCTTGATGAAGCTAAGGTCCCAATACTTGATTTACTTTCTTATTTGCTTAATCTTTCAAGTTATTATGTTCCTTTATATTTCTATAGTTTATGATTCATATTCATGTATGAACATGATGTTCTTGTCTCAACAAAAATAAATGAGGTAATGTTTTTCTAAAAACTAACGGTTCTTTTTAAATAAATGTAGAAAATAGATTTCTTAAAGAACCCATGAACATGCTTAGAAATGATTTTTCTTAAATAAACAAAAAGTTTTATAAAAACTTACATTTCATCAAGTGTTAGAAATTCTTTTGGAATCATTACAAGAACAAAAATATCATTCATTACTCTTAAAAGTTATTAGGATCTAAGTTAGAAAATAAAACCACTCCCTAGGAAATTAAGGTAGTTACAAGATATTAATTTTAGAAAAAAAATATTCATCTCAAATAAATCAAGATCTTTCCAAAATAAAATGGACATCCCAACAAATCTCAAAGTCCAAAGTCTTTTAAAACCTTACTTTTCATAAGTTGAGACAACTTCATTTACTTTATACATTGGTTAAGATCATTGCATATATGTATATCCCTTTCAAAAGATTACAAAAACTGAAATATTTATCTTTTCAAATGAGCTTTGTTTACAAGAAGGAAAACAAGTTTTTGCAAATTCGTGGCAAATCTGGTCGCTGTCTTTTAGGAACCCAACGACCTAGTTTTATGAAAATAACTAAGAAATGCGAAGATCTTTTCGAGTAGTAGAAAACGGTATATTAGACGCGAAATTCCGAGTTAAAATGAGCAAGTTATGCCATTTTAAGTTGGAATTTCCTCTTATACGATTTCCGCGATTTTAAGAAAAGATTAGAATCTCAAGAATAGAAGTGTTATGAAAAGACTCATTTTGGATATTTCATCTGTTTATGACGAGGGACCCGAGATCAACTATCCGGAGGACTATTTTGATTATACCTACCCTTATGGAGTGAGTTAATTCTTTTCCTAAGTTACATTTCCTTGTTGTGCTTGTAATTAGTGGCACTAGAAATTTAGGAAAAGATAAATGAACAATTGTTATGAAATAATGGAATTGAATGAAATAAAGTATATCGAAGATGATATGTTAAGTAAAAGTGTGATTTTTGTATTGATATGATGAAGTTATGATTGATCACCTTTAACATGAATTCAACTTACATGATTAAATGCCTAATTGAAATTATTTATGCATATCATACTTGTGAGTCACATTTATTTCACTATTATCTTCGTGTGAGGAAATGAGGAAGTGGTAGTGGTGGCTAGTAGGAGCCGGTAAGTCTACATGAGTCAGTAGGAGCCAGGAAATACAGGGCAAGCAGGAGCCGGCAGATCTGTGAATATTGATAGTCTTATGGGCCTGTAACCACCCAACCCTTATCATGGAGGGCGTTAAATCCATGCTGCACTTGATTTCCGGTTAATCTTGTGTATTTGGTTGTTCATGTGATTGGTGCATTACCTATGCTTGAATTAAATAACTTGGTTGTCATATGGAAATGTTATATAGTTAGGAATTATCTCACTAAGCTAGATTTGCTTATACCCTTATAGTTTTCTATTACAGTATGATTATCTATGGTTGGCTCCGAGGAGCCTAGTGTGCCAGGTATGAGCTTATGCTACTAGGAGTTTTTGGAAGAAGTTTATGTATTTTTAGTTTTGAGCATAAACTTCTAGGAAAAATCTCTATAGTAGACTTATGTGGTAATTATGTTTATTTTGCTATTAGTAGTTGAACAAAGACTTTAAGACGGGGGAATGCCCCTAAGATGATGTACGAACTTGTTATCGAATGAAGATCTTATGATTACCTATTTAAGATTCATGCTTGCTTTTGCTATCTATTTAAATGTAATACCCCTATGAGTCTCCTACTATCTTGGAAGCACGCCTTGCATATGATATCGAAGCTCCTGCGTGACTACGGATTGTCATTCATTAGCTTTAATATTATATGCGGCGGACTGCCACATTTAGGATACCCTCTGGGGTGTGACATAAATCCAAATGTTGGTGAATGTTTGTGGGTGTAATTTGCAGTTTTGCCAGTTTTATTTTAACGGAAAAGGTTTATCGTTCTCAACTATACCAAATTTTGAAAATTTAAGGGTTTAAAAGTATACTTTGAAAGTTTAAGGGGTTAATCTGCACATATGTGAAAGTTTAAGGAGGATAATTCGCAATTATCCTCTTTTTTTTTTTTATGGGTTAAGTCAAAAAGATATAGTACTAAACTTAAACTCGTCTTGAATGCAAATCTCAACACTAGAGCTCGAACTCAACTTGAATTAATATTTGATAAGCTCGAGTTACTATTCTTGCAAAAATCTATTCGACTAAAGATTAATATCAAATTCAAGAATAGAATCGAGATTTTAGTTAACGTTGTAAACCCCGAGAGTCTTCCTATGCTGAATCAAATAATAAGAAAAATTTAATCTCATAAACGACATTAGGAAACTTGATGTTTGGGTAACAAAAACTATTTTTCACTCAATTATTATTATTATTATTATTATTATTATTATTATTATTATTATTATTATTATTATTATTATTTTACGTTTTATATTGTGACAAGTAAATTTCTTGGCTAGTGAAAGATACCAAAGATAAAATTTTGTAACATGAGTCGATAACATGATCCCTATACATTTGTAATTTATGAAATTATGCCTAAAATATAACGATTAGTTTATAGAGCCTGTTGGCTAATAAATTATGGTCAAAAGTCAAATAACTAAAAATAAAGTATACGCAATATAACTAAAAACAAATGAATATTAAAAATCTAAACTCCAATAAAAATTTTGAAAACATAGTCTTGAAACTTAAATTTCCTGAGCCATATGAGTATAATATCTTCAATTACTGTTTTGGACCCAAAATTCTTAATTGCATAAGAGAAAAACTTAAAAATATTTAATCACATAACTTTTAAATTTAAAATTTTAACTCAACAATTATCTAAGAAAATTACAGATCCTTTAAACATAATTTCGATATAGTTTACTTGAGATAATTGATCTAATTAAATGCATATGATCCTATATTTTACGTAATAGCTGAAGATATCAACCTTAAAATTTCAAGAACCTAAGAATTTCTTCGTTTGGGACTATTCCAAACCAACTTCAAGCTTTGTAGAGAAGGATGAACACCCCTTGCATTACAACTTGGAAAGTCATTTTCAAATGACTCATTTAGTTGATGTAATGTGTGGATCATAGTGATATATAGTGAGAACCACCTTACAAGCCGCCTAATCATCCAACATAATCCATAAATAAAGACAATTTTGTCTAGTAATTTGGTTAGCTTCTAGATTGCCAACTAAGGGAAAATGAGATAGGCATTAGATAGACTTTGAATTACCATTTCCACTTGTTCCTCCATCTAACCGTGAATCAAAATGACAAATCAACATCAAGATTTTTATTTAATCAAATTACATTTGCTTCTAAATTTTGTCAAATAATGGATATAAGACAGAATCAAAGAAGTTCTTCCCAAACAAAAAAACTTCTAAGCTTTGTCGTAAGTATTGAGACATAAACAAGAAAAATTTCATCACATTATTCTTATCATTTACAAGCCACTTTAAGTAAGCACAAGTCAAGACATAGGTCATGTTTGATGACTCAACAAATTCTAATCCCAAGAACTCGAACAAACCGTAATACAATTCTACATGCATAAACTAAGTTAAATTATGATCTAATCAAATGAAAGCTTCCTTAACTAAATCTAAACCAAGTAGAAAACAAATTAAGGAACATGGCTCATGTGGAAATCCTTTTTTATTTTTTTGCCATGTAGAAGTGGTAAGAAAATTAATACTCATATCAACATCAATTAGACAAAGAGTACTCCAGAATCTTTAAGTAATGGCCATAAATTCTATGCATTGAACCAAGACAAAAATCAAGCCTGGATATCTATAGGAACCACTACAACAAAATGAGCCTTTGGCTACGTCTAATAAACGTGGCTAAACATTAAAAAAACATGACCAAAAATTTTTAGTCACGTTTTTTTACACGTGGCCTATAGACGTCGCAAAAGGTCAGTCACAGATTTGATAAGTAACGTTAAAAATTGAAACGTCGCCAATGTTAGTTTGAGAGCCAAATACACTTTGTTAGGCCACGTTTAAACATGGCCTATTATCATATTTTGGTCACACTTATGTGTGGCTAAATATGACTAATATCCATCCCACCAAATACAAAAGGAGGAAAACTTGTGATCGGCGACGTTTAAACGTGGGTAAACATTTTTATTAGTAACGTGTAAACGTAACTAAATTACATAATTGGCGATGTTTAACCGTGGCCATACACAGGTTGAATAAGCTTCATTTATGTTTGTTGGACCACAATGTGATTTATATAGCGACGTTTACACGTGGCTATGCTAATACATTGGCGACGTCTATATGTAGGTGGTGGTTGTTATTTTTATTTAGCGACGTTTACACGTGGCTATTCTAATGCATTGGCGATGTCTACGTGCGTGGTTTTTATTTTATTTAGCGACGTTTAAACATGGCTATTCTTGTTAAGAAGATGTTAATGCTCGAATTGGTTTATTTGGCAATATATATTTGTTTAGTGTAACATATGCACAATTAGCAATATAAACCTGTTTGCTCACAATATAATTGATACCTGCTATTACTTCAGCACATGAAATTTATAAATGAAAAAATGTCACTAAGACATTTTGGAGCATACAATGCGCTCGATATGTAATAAAAACTAATAACATAAAAATTACTTAAAGATCACCATGACCATCGCTGCATTAAAGGGAAAAAAACCAAAAACAATATGGTTTAGACAAGAGCGGTTACTTACATAGCATATGAAGAGGAAATTCCTTAATATAGCACCCAATTGGAACCTAAAGGGTATGCATTTGTACATCATCAAAAACACTAAAGAATCCAAGGTCATGAATTCCTAAAATACATACTTTACTCCATAACCTTGGATTGGAGAGAGTTATATAGAATCTTTCACAATCTAATATAAATTTATGCAACATGATGTACTCTCCTGGCTAATTTCTACAACACAATACATAACTTATCATGTGAAGCTTCTGTCAAGCTCTAGCAAACAGGACAAAACTCCCACTCCAAAGAAAATCTTCTTCCCTATACAGGAGTGCAAGAATCTTCATGGCGATTGATTACAGCACAAGAGATCTTGTCCCTGCGAATTAGCATGTAAAAGAAGTTTCACTTAATCTAGAATTGTTAGTTCTCTTAAGAACTTTGCCAAAGGAAAAAGCTTCCCGAATGCTTCATTTCTGCATCAAAGGTGTTGTCATCAAATATTAGCATGAAACATGTTTTATTATAGAATTTTGTTGTGATCAATAGGATAAGTAAGACTAAATGGAGACATGGATGATTCGGTTCTTAGTGTTCCACCAAGCTCAGTAGGTACAAAAGGAACCAGGGAATGCAATACATCAATAATTAGTGGGTGGTAACTTGGTTCTACTTGCACACATACAACAGCAGCAACCTATACATGTTTATTGCAATTCAAGTGTTAGTAATTAGAAAACAAGCCCATTTCGAAGCTGGTCACTGCCACTAGAATTATAGAAACCAGAAGAAATAAATAAAGTGACAATGACAAGAAAAAAGCTAGATTATGTTAATGAACCTAAAATAAGTGTCTTATATCCATTGTATCTTTTATTATTAGGTCCACAATATCAAGAAGCTTGGATCGATCCGTAAGTTGAGGCTTTGCCTACAACATTTAATTCCAAACACATCAGCTGATGAATTTTCTATGAAGTAATGCTTCACAACAATTAACTTAAATAAATTTCTAAATATATAGATATGTTGTGTGTTTTCATATTTATTACTCGATACTCCCTCCATTAGTGAAGTACTTCAATCTTTTGATATATGTGTAGACTGTGATAAGAAAATAAAGGATTCAAGCACAATAAGACCCAAGAAAGAAAGAACTTAAGGATAATAGTTATACCCAACTAACAATGGATAGCATTGATTTGTTGCCAATATCTCTAGAGGAATTCTACCTAGTAGAAGCTCTAATAGAACAACTCCAAATGTAAACACATTGCTCTTGTCAGTTAATATACCTACATGCATTGTTTCATATGACACATTTGCATCGCTACCAAGGGAAATTACATCTACTTGTTAATTCATCTTGCATTATAAAAGTAATAACAAGAACATCTTATTTTTCATTCTTGTCTTAACTTTAAAGTGTTGAATATCAAAACTATGCTCCAACTAAATAATATTTAGTCATATTGATGCATCAAAGATCCCAATTAAGCACAAAATACCAGAATCTGATGATAGAAAGAACCTTTAACAACCACATTCCATCACAAACAACAATCACATTTGAGATAAAAACAATAGCAAAATAACTTCCCCAGCCACAATTAACTATAAGCCACAGATCAATTCGCTTAAAGTAAATAAGAGAGGCAGTGATTAGATGAATGAGTTGGCATACTTCATCGATAAATATAACAGATGGTTGCCTTGATACAGTCACCATGAAAAGAGTTCGGACCAGCTTTTTGCCCTCCCCAACCTAACACAAACAAAGCAAATAATCGTGACTTTGGGAGTATGTGTATGTATGAAGGAGAAACATCTCATAATAGTGAACAAGTACCCATTTTGATGTTAAAGAAGATGCAAAAACAGTAAAAAATGTTGCTTCTGACTCTGAAGCAACTGCTTTGGCAAGCATGGTTTTCCCATTGCCTAGTGGGCCAAACAAAAGCAGACCTACAAAAAAGAGTCATATTAGATGTACCACAAAGTTCACAAGAGTCGGGCGAATCCTGCGAACACCAGTTGTCCCGGATGCATAAGAAGTGTGCAGACATGAATTTTCTGAACCTCTTCTTATATTCCTTTGGGGAGATAACAGTTGGAAGGACGTTCCTGGGAACATAGAGCGACGACTTGACCCACGTCTCAAGCTTTTTATCCCAAGTATACTGCCTGAGATAATCTATGATCCCACATACTAGCTTTTTCTGCTGCACATCAACTCCCACAATCAACGAATAGTCCATCACATTGATCGACCGTAAATTTAATAAAACGAAAAGTTGGAATTATTATTGGAAAAACATTGAGCCGATTCTATTTTAATTTAAACTTTTGCAAAGCCAACTCCAGAGTATTTTGGTTGTAATCACTTTACTAAGACTTTTGCAGAATGCCATGCTCTATCATGATAAAAAAAAGCTTCAATTTTAACCATTGTCACATGGCATCTCTACACAATAATGGCTCACATTAACTTAGCCAAAAAAATTATAACTCACATTAAGGAAACTTGTATCGTTCCAGACTGCTCTCTGCAAGAGATGCTTTGCCTTGTTACTGACATACAAAGGGGAAGAGTTCATGTCATTGACAAAATTCTGATCCAGCAGAACATCTGCTACCACATCAGTGGCTGAATTAAATCGTGCATGTAGAGCGCCTTTAAGGTCAGAATGGCTCATAATATTATGACCGAAGGTAAGATTCTCCACCACCATTAGATCATGTTTAGCTTCCATTCCGCTTTTGGATTGCCTTACAGTTACCTGTTAAAAGATGTAGCAGCCACTCAAGAATTAGTCAGAACAGCAAAAACCTCAAATGACCAGGTACATCTAATATTAAGGATACAACATTAGAGACAACAGACCTGGTAAATTCCAAGAACTTTTGCAAGGCAAGTCTGGTTCCCTGACTCATATGATTGCTTCATATGTTGACAAACATCATTTGATTTCCAGCACCATCTAGGCTTATTGCCTGCGATATGTTAACAAACAGTTAGATTTATTCATCCATCTTAGATATTGATCTTGTCTTCTTATGCTTGCAAACATAACTAGTTCCATAACAATAGTAGTGAATATGTTTAGCCATATTCTATATAACGATGCAAAATACAAAATACAAGTTCATCTTATCAACTTGTATCCATAATCAAACTTGTGACGCATGCGCATAATCTTTACCATGAATATCAACGGGTTCCTCGAGTTTCCAAATGCAAAGAACCTATCATATCATACAAAAGTTTATCGGACTCTAAGAAACATATACTTATATCTGGAACTGGCTATAAAGTATATAAAACTATAGTCAAAAGCATAGTTTCGGTTCAAAAGATGGGCTTACTACATTAGCAACAATATCTGTCTACTGGTTTGCCAGGGCCTTGTACAATTGTTCAACAAACATCATGTCAAGAATATCTAAGAAGAACCATGCCTGGGCAATGTGTAGCAAAAAAAAAATTCATAGTACCTTAGTTCTCAGAGTCGTTCCAGCTACCATTTTCAGTATCTCAACATTAGGTTCACTTCCCATGACAACAGGTGTTTTAAACTTCTTAAGAAATTGAAGTGTTGCTCTCTTTGCTATCTTAAACCCATCGACCAAAACACGTAGATGCATTCCTACAGCAATGAATAATCACATATAAAACACTGTGCAAAATGTTATAAGCAATAATTTTTCTGTTTATTCATGGATATTCCATAGGAAAAATATCAAGCTAAGCGAACATATCACACCCTCAAGGGGCAGTTCTTTCTACTCTAAATAAGGCTATTTAGTGAAGTAGATTCCCATAACCCTATAATCTAGATCACAACTTCAATGCTAAACATTAAAAAGCATGGAAAGAAATCAACCAAATCTTGAGAAAAATCAAGAAAGTGCTTGGTTGAATTGTAAGGCTGAAAAATGTTCACTAACCTTCATCAATAATGCTCAACATTTTCTTATTGATAATTGATCACAAAATAAATAAAAAAAACATAAACACAAAAACTAAAATAGGCCATATAGTTGTAGTACATAATTTACATTGAAAATAAAATAGGCAATAGTCCGTACATCCCATATAGTTCAACCATGTAAAAATAAAACAAGCTAAGAACACAAACATTGAAATTTTACATTGAAGAAAATAGTTGATTTTTTTTTTCAGCATATAATCCCATTTTCACTACTTGTATGGAGTTCTTCTTCTAGTTGTAGTGCATAATTTACATTGAAGTGCATTTATGGTACATTAGTTTTCAACATCAAGCCTTTACAGAAAGTCATGACTATAATAGAGTTGTCCATCACCAGCAAGCAAAGTATCCGTCTAATAGTAACAAGCAATATTTCAATCTCAAGGCATATTTAATGTTGTCCATCACAAGCAAGCATATCCATTTCATTGTGAAAGCAACCTAATGCATTATGATTACTGAACAGATGGCACTAGCTGGATTGATATTCAAAAGTTACCTTGAGCTCGTAGCTATGATTACCTAGATGATTCATTTTCAAGATTTTCTATATAAGGAAAGGAAAGAAACCCAAGGTTGCACCATCAAAATAGCTACTGTCCTATGCACTCACAATGCAAATTCTCAAGCCAACCATATGACAAAAAGGAACTAAAATCCCACTTTCCCATAAAAATAAAAACTTGAAAACCTAAATGAAAAACTACCAAAAGAATCTTTAAATATGATAGAATGAAATACCTAAATGCAAACCAAACAAAATAGAACTAAAACCAGTTTCACAAAATTTCCCAAAGGGGAACTAACCATTAACATTCCATTTTCACATAAAGAGTTAATATTTCAAAATTCTCAAAACTTAGAGATCAGAGATCCATCTCAAGAAACATACCATTTTCTTCATAAAGATGAAATCTTTAACAACCCAAATGAGAATTAAAAACACCTAGAAATCTCAATGAACAAGTTTTTCATTATAAACTTCAAATCAAACCCTGTCCCAACAACACCGGTCTTCAGCTCAACTCCGTGGTCTATGTGCCATAAGACCGCTCTTGGTACCCAGGTCCATACTTGCTGCTGTAGAGACCAACATGAAGCAAGAGGATGTACATAAGTTGGGTGAAGGCGAGGATGATCACAAATGCTTCTAACACTC
The DNA here is from genome assembly GCA_024138025.1 of Combretum micranthum. Lineage (NCBI taxonomy): Eukaryota > Viridiplantae > Streptophyta > Magnoliopsida > Myrtales > Combretaceae > Combretum > Combretum micranthum. Next base: position 201,681 of record JAMXBD010000811.1, on the reverse strand, counting down.
TCAACCTCCATCCTACTCGCCTATGTTGATTATTTGCATGCTAACCTAAATAAATGTCCAAAATTTAAAACCTTAAAAGTTGCACAAAGGGACGATACATAATGATGTGGACAAATTAACATTAAAATAGTTAAAGCTGTCCCTCCAGCTGTCTCAAATAAAGGATTGGCACTCTCTATAAGCTGGTGTAAATGGGAAAGCAATGACAAACACACACACATACACATATATTAAGAAACTAAGGTCACATAGTATTGGATTGGAATTTGAAAAATGTAGTGAGTTAGTTTTAATTGTCTCTACAAGATATTAATTATAAAATTTATGTAAAAATGTAACTGTAACTAAATGGAAATATTTAGTGACAATACAATTTTAATCAACAATTTTTAATGATATGAAGTCAAAAAGAAATATATTTGGTTAATAAATAATAGGTAATTCATTTATTATAATAAGGGTAATTATGGAAAATAGCATTGCCCAACAACCTTCTATCCTAAATAGACTTACTCTGCTCTAGAGAAGGCTTTGGAGGGAACATCATTAGGTGGAAAGCATACTACTTTTTCCTTTTTCTTTTTTTTTTTGTTTCGAGGGTAATTTCTATTTATTTAAGGGCAAAGCAAAAGCTCAAAATAGAGGCAAAAGAAATTCAAATAATGTAATAGGGTTATCTACATTCATGTCATTAAAAGTTAGGTGTTAACCATTACAGTTTTAGTATCCAAAATTGGCAGTCGAATAAATTATAGAGAGAAAGAAAGCATCCAAAATGCAAAATAAGTTTCATTATAAATCTAAACTAAAACATTGTCCACTAATAAAAAACTAGCAAGGATAAGTACACTCTAATTTGGTAGTAGCATTGTCTTGTTTTCTTTTTTTATAACATAATTACAGTTTCAGCACAAAAGGCAGCAACCCTAACAATAAGTTTCAATTTTTTCTTGTGATAAACTTTGACTAAACACATTACCACCTCAAATTCAACCTTAACAAAAGGCTAAATTTAGGAGTGTTAACGACTACTAAAAGGCAGAAAATGTTTAATTTAGAGGACCCAACCGGGATTCATCCGGTGACTTCTTGATCTGCAGTCAAATGTTCTACCAGAAGCTATGGACCCATTTACAATATATCATAATTTCTTCATTAATGACTGAGCTTTCATTAGCGATAATGCAGCTTTATGTACATTACTAAGGAATAATAGGGCAGTCAATAGCCAGGTCAAATGCATTCATTTTTGGTCCAGAATTGGTCAAATTCAATTTACTGATAATGATTTTCAATGAGTCATTTTAGTCCCCTCAATTAAAAAAGTACTTGAAAAGAACATATGAGTCAAATAAATCCTAATTCTAAGGGCACAACAACACCTCCCCCAGTGCCCCCCAACCCAACCCAACCCTCCACTGTAAAAAATCCCAGAATATACAAAAATTAGCACTCTCATAACATTTAGGACAATGTGAAATCATTTAATTGATTGAGTTTGAACCTAAACTTTAAGACATCTGTTGTAAGGTTCCCAATTATTAAGGATATTACTGTGTACATAATTGTAACAAAAGTAAATATACAATGTCTAGAAATTCTTCCGGAAATGGTAAATTTCCATCCACATTAATTCTGTACACCAACATTATTCATGAGGTTTTATCAATAGTTAAGGGTTTCCATCTTCTAAGCTCATCCATCATTTTCTGTGCATAAAAATGGCAACGTCTCCGGTTGCTCATTCATTCAAAGCAATAAATCACGCCTCTCCCACAACTAGATAACAGATTTTGCCCTTACGGTTATCTCTAGGGAGTATACGGACACATCGTTTTCTAGTAGATCTTGCTTGCTAGGAGATGCAGTTTAAGTAATAATTACATGCTATGGAATGAACAAAATTTAAATATAGTTGAGCTAGCAGTAATAGCTACCTATATTTATTTACAGCCGAGATTCATCTGTATGTACAACAAGTTGGGACAATTTTCCTAAAATAAACCCACTTCTTTATCAACATACGTCATTTTTTAATTTTAAGTAATTGAAAGTAAAATCCGATAGTACTAACTACTAATGCCAAATTTCATTGTTTTTCATTATCATAGATGTTCACAGAGAATTTCTTATCTAACTTGGTATTACCTAGAACATGTTTAAGTTCAATTTAAAAAAAAAAAAAAAACACAGCATAAATAAACCAAGAACAGAACCGTGAGTCGTGAATCACTCCCTCTCTCTAACATAAAACTAGCTATGCTCGAAACACTAATGATGCCCTAACCCCTTAATCATCGAGACCACCACCGATCACATCCCTAACCCACTCCAAAACAGCCATCGACAAGGCAAAAATACTACCAACAAACAATCCAAACAAACCCAGAACAGAATCAACCCTCACCAAACATAAGTAACCACCAAGAACAATTAACCTTATTATTATTAGATTAGATATATTGCAACTCTATTATTATTATTATTAGGAATAGAAAACATACCTGACTCGAACAGAGGCGTGTGAAGGGGAAAAAAATTCTAACCAATTTAGATTTGGGTGCTGGTGGCAAGGAACTCCGATCTCATCGTCTGATGGCGACCCAGGTTAAGGGGTTGTGTTAGTCGGCCATAGAGGAGGCCGGTGACACATCCTATGCGGCGATTGGCATTCAAATCCACCAATGGGTGGTGTTCGAAGAAGGAGAGGTGTGGCAGTAGTGGAGGCTTGCATCGGTGGGCTTCTGTTTGTTGTCGAGGGCAACCAACCACTAGGGTCTGGTGAAGATGAAGAGTGATCAGATCGAGAGTTGAGAGAGAATGGCGCAAAAAAAAAAAAAAATTGTAAATAAGGAACTAAGGAAGCTGAAGGGGAAAGGGGTGGCATGGAAGTAGGGCCTGGGTAGGAATGCGATGGAGAAATAAGAAAGTGCCCTAAAGTAAATACTAAATACTAAAGAGTAAAGTGTGCTCTAAACTTCATGCCAAGCCGATCCACGATGGCTCTTTTCTTTTTTGATTTTTCTAATAAACATATACCTAAAAATGGCGGGATTCTAAAGAAAGGTTTTTATTTTAAGTTTATTTAGAATTTTTAATAAAATAATTTTTTTAATTTTTTAATAAAATAAATTGGTAACGTTTACTATAAGCTAAAAGTCGCAAATCAAATCAATATCTCATATAAGCTAAAAGTTATTTGCAAACGTAACCAATGATATTTTTTACCCAACATTTAATTAATATGATCAAAGTGTAAAAATTCCTGTAGTGTAACTGTGATCACCATTTGTCCATCAAATCATTTTTTTTTTTAATTTTTCTTCATAATATTACATTATTATCAAATGAAGACAACAAAACAAATCAAACAAAAAGTACCCATTTGTGTTATGCAAAAAGCCATCCTACAATTCAATATCCATAAATATTCAAATATTTTAAGAAGGTAGAAAACTTTGGGTTTGTCTAGGAAGGCAACAAATCATCAAAAAATCTTGACCCCCCTATGTCTTTTTAAAGGCAATATCAACATCAAAAGATCCACTTCCATACAAACAAATCCAAACAAAAACTTTTACTAGAAACTCTAGCAAGCCTTTCAAATGGGATTTATCAAGGAAGACCACACCAAAAGGTAAGAATATGCCTAAACAAATTTACTTTTCAAAGAAATCAAACTTACTTTGACCTATTATATGCATTAGGGTATTCAATCATCTATATAGTGGAAAGCCATCAACTTCAAACCTTCCAAAGTTAAGGTAATCTCTATTTAACTGTATGTCTATGTCAAGTTTGAATAAGTATTTCATTACAAACTAATCTTAATGCCTTGATCGTAGATCATACTAGTTGATTCAGCCTTGGACTTTAAGGAAAATTTAGCTAAGCACTCATAAACAAGGTGTTTCCTAGTCTAGTTTATATTTCATTCATTGGATGATAATATGAAAAATTATCAATGATATGCCTATGCTTTAACATACTAATATTATAGCCATGATCTTATTGAAAACATATCACTAATTATCTAGTACTAAACTTGAATATTATCAAAGATTGGAAACATGTGACATAATTCATGAAAATTAAATGTTCCTTTAATCAACCTATGGACTTTTTAAATAATTTCGGTCCATGTGAGGAATGAATCATATCATGCATATATTATAACAATACCTAACTTATACTTATCAAAATGGATGCATGCCACGATTTAAGAATAAAAATTTAGCTAATAGAACCTTAAACTTTGAACACTATATGTCACGACCCTCTATGTGGACTAAGGAAAATAATTCATTAGATATATACTAGTTCTATAAACATGTAAGAAATATAAAAGGAAAGGAAAATGAGAAATAAATTAACTAGATCAATCTTAGAGAAGAAACTCCAAGTATATTAGCCACAAAAATATTTCTAGAAACAAAATAAGAGATTAGATTATAGTATGTCACTCTATAAATGATAGGAATTTTAAAAATACATGTATAGATAAAGTTGACAAACAAAGTAAATTAATATTTGAAATTACCTTACAAGAGAGACCTTAAAGAATATAAAATATAGATAAATTTTAAATAGAAATAATGGAATCCCCTCAAATATACAGATAAAAATAAATTAGAATCAAGAGAAACAAAATAAAAATAATTATTAAATAATGAATATCAGCTACTATAGTGTTGTCATACTAAAAGACCTACAAAAACAATAAAAGCTTAATAATAAAGTTATTAAGCAAAATAAGACTTAAGAATGTCTTAACATAACTATTGGCATTCATAAAATAAGTAAAACATACATATGGAACAAAGTAAGATAAAAATCATATAGTACTCCAAACAAGCTTTCTAGTGCCTATTCATATGCAAAAATCCAAGTTAAAAGGAGTAATATAGGCTTGATTGAAAATTTCACAATAAAAACATGTATTTGAAATCAATTAAAGCATTTTTTATAAGAAAAGTCCAATAATACGAATTTTGTACTAAAATTAGAAAAATAGAAAACTTTATAAGCTTCAAATTTACTGTTCATGTTTTAAAACAAAACAAAAATAAATATAATAGGTACAATTTAACTTTGTACAGTTAAAATTGACATTTAAGAATTATAGGAAGACTTCTCTTACATAAAATTTATAACTTTACTATAAAAACTTGACCTTTATAAAGTCTAAAACTTCTAATTAATCACATAAAGTAGATTAAGGATTAAAATGATTTGAATTAGGATACAAAACAGCGCAAGTAGAACCATTATATGAATAACAGTATAATAATAAATATGTATTATTCCATTTCTTTGGAGAAACCGACCAGTTTTTGGATTTTCACAAAGATTACTATGATTAGCAACTAAAAATGAATAGGTGAGTAACTTTGGTCTGTCATACTAATTGTGTTTGTAATATAACAGTAGATGATAATATCTACAGATATAAAAAAGGATATGCATTTTGGGTTTGGGGCATGTGTGCCGAATGGTGTATGTTCTACCATCAATAGTATGACAATAAAAGTGATGACTAATTGTATCTTAACTACTGGTTGAAATTATATTGAGAATTTCGTATGAAATTGTGTGGTCGTATATAGAATTAACCTAATAATTCAAGGCCTTCAAATGAAAACATCACGCATTGCATGAACTGTATAATTTGCATTATAAAGTGGTAGCATGCTACGTATTAATATTTTATATCTCTAGTATACACTTGATTTTTCTAAATGAAATATTCCTAGTTATATAAAAGTTTACCTTTGTTCTGTTGGTTCCATGGGAACTAAGTAGACAACGAAGGAAGTCGTCCCTGGTATTAACATGAAATCATTAACTTTTAATGGTGTTTCTAAGTTTCAAGGTTAAAAGCAAAATGATTTTATATCCAAATGGTACCTTTTATCCTTAATTCTTAGTCTCTCCTAGGCATAGCTGATCATCCAAATGTAACCTTTGATGTGTAGTTGTTAGTAATGTATCTTATAGGTATGCATTGTTTCTTATCAAAGCAACCTAAAAGATCATGTTGTAATCATACTCCATGGTGTGGCTTAATTGAATCACCTACTAGTGTATCTCTCTGATGACCAAAGTCATAAGTTGAGAAGTTTTTAAGACATCATATAGTTACACAATAAGATGATACAACTAAGGTACTTCTTAAGGCATGAAAGAAAAGTTGATATCAAAGCTTAGTTGCAAGGATAAGAAAAATGAAAATGTATAAGGATACAGATAGAAGTAGAAAGTAGTGATAAAAATAATAAAGGATGGTAAAGTATCTACGATTATAACCATAGCAAATGCCAAATAAAAAACGGCAAAAATTGGGTAGAGTTAGAAAAATAATAATTAAATAAATTAAGACCAATTTTATAATTTCATGAAACAGATTGAAAAATTAATTTTAAAAGCCTAGTGGGAATCATTTGCTATGATGGAAATGGAAACCCTCAATGATTATAGGCAAACACTTTAGGTTTTAGTAAAGGACATGATAGTTAATGGACTTCCAAGAGAATTACATTACATATTTATCACATGGAAGAAGGGGTTGTCTCTTGCATTTTGGGATTTGTTAGATAGAATTGAAAGGATATTACCTATGTCAGGCACCTCAGTTGAAGTTATCTATAAATTAGAAAGGATTGTTAGAAGAAGAGAAGGTGGAATAGAAATAGATGATGTAACATTCATAGTGTCAAAATATTCTCCAAGACCACTTCTACCTTATTTTCAAATTTGGGAAAAGTTAGGACCAAGAATCATTTATGGTCAGGACTTAAAAAGTGATCATGTTGGGTATAGAGATATAGACCCATTTTTTGATGAGAAAACAATAGAATATATCATGGAAAGATTCTTTCCACCACTAACTAGAAAAGACATGATGGCCAGAGAACCAGTTATACCATATCCATTCTACGAACAATTGATAAGAGAAGGAGTAAATCCAGTTTTTCAGCCAATAGAATTTCCATCAATTCCAGGAGTGATAATGCATGAGTGTCCACAATGGTTAGATGAAAATGAGGAATGTTAGAAAAGGCAAGGCAAAAACTACTAGTGAATTAATGAAAAACATGTTGGCTTATAATCAATTGTATGATCAAATTCATGAACCTTTTATGGCTAGAAATGAATTACCTACATGTTTACCTTGTGGAGGTTGGATGGAGGAAGTAATACCTATTGGACAGGAAAAGGCACAATTAGCTCCTAGTAAAATAAATCTTAATGAACCAGGACAAATGGATTTATCATTTTGAGGCAAGTCTATAAGGAGTGTTGATGATAATGAATCATCTAGTAATGAGGAATATCCTTAACTAGATCCTTAAGACAAAGGAAAAAGGCCCACGTATCCTAGCCCATAAGCCTTGCATGGAAGCATGAATAATTTTTTGTTATAGATATTTGAGGAAGGAAGTTAGTTTTAGTATTAGAAAATAATATTGTGCGTAGTAAGACTGATAATGCAGTTAGTGCAAATTTTGCATTGTACATATAACACTAAACTATTTGTTGTATGTGTGATCATTATGTTATAATTAATGTTTATAGAAACCCCTCTTATTTAAAAAGGGTTGTAATATGTACTTTTATAATAAATAAAGTTACGTTAAGTAAATTTGTTTTTGTGTTATGTTTTGAGTTATATTATGATAAAAAATATATAATAAATATTTAAATAAAATGATAATTAAAGTCTCTTGAAAAATCCTTATAAAGTATGTTTTTATGAAGTCAGAAATCGTAGAGGAAGACCTAGAACTATAACCAGGAGAAATGAGCAAAGACGTATGGAGCAATAACCTGAACAACAAAATATAGCCCCTCAACCACAAAATCAACTAGAAACAATTCTACAAGCTATTCAACCACAAAATGGATAAGTACCTTGAGCGGTACCACTAATTGCACTTATAGAGGCTCTTGCAATACCTCTAATAGAGCCACAAGGAGTAAGAACTCATACTGCTCTAGCTCAAACACCTATTGAAGGCTAAGATGAAGTAGAATAACCTATAGAATTAGCTATAGAAGCACATATGCTGCCTCAAAGGGAGCATGAAATATTACCTCCACCACCTATGTCTAGACCACAAAGAAATCTGTTACCTAAATTTCTCAAGCGTAACAGATATTTTAAAGGACATCCTGGTAAACTGGAAGAAGCAGATTACTAGTTGGCATAAATTGAAATATCATCTGATGTATTCCAAGTGCTTGAAGCATTGAAAGTCCCTTATGGAACTTATTTGTTGTGTCTGAGAGCAAGAATTTGGTGGGATTCTAAATGAAGGACTTTGCCACAATTAGTAACATGGGATGTTTTTAGAAAGGAATTTGTAAAGAGATACTTCCCAAGCAGTCTAAAAGCAAAATACAGTACTGATATGATGAATTTAACTCAAGGCAGCAGGACTACTGATGAGTACCAGCATGAGTTTAATCAATGGCTCTAATTTGCCCTTGATGCTTATAGAGACAATGATGAATTAAAACGATAAGTTTTTATGTTAGGATTGGAGCCACATTTTTAAAGAAGATTGGCTAAGTTTGAAATATCTGATTTTGCATTTCTTATTGAGAAAGCACGAGTCATTGAATGTGTTAAAAAATATGAAGTAAAACTATATATAAAGAGGACAAATGATTGGAAAGAGGGTATATAACAATCCAGGAACCAATTATGTCCCTAAAAAGACAGTTTTTCAAACCATCTCGAAAAGTGAAATGCAAAGGATCTCATTATCCTAGAGAATGTCCTTAGTTGCAACACAAATGTTATTTTTTTCGAGAAAATTGTCATATGGCTAGTGGATGTCTAAAGAAGTGTGGAGCTACTTGTTTTATATGTAAGAAAGTTGGACATATCTCAACAAATCATCCATAAAGTATATATAATGTGATTGCTGTGGTATCATAACTTAAGGGTACCGAAGGAGCCATAACTCGAAAAGATGGGAGTAACAACAAAAATAAATCAGTTGGAACTCCACATGTATATGCCATGCATGGAGCAGTGATGGAAAGTGAACCTGAGGAGGATCATGAAGAAACCATTTGGGATGAGATGGAGATAAAGGATACTTGACTCATTATAGGTACATGTTTTATTATAAGTAAATAATGATAACACATGTGCACTTAGATAAAATGTGGTAATGTCAAGTCATAATAGGTAAAAAATTGAATGATAATTAGGGATGATATAAATAAAAGACAATTCTGCATATGCATTGTTTGATGCCGGTGCTATACATTCTTTCATCAATACCGGATTAACAAAAAGGATAGGAATGTCTAATGAAAAGATGAAAAAGGGATTAGGAGTTTCTATCCTATAGAAGGCATGGCCATAACATGTGAAATGATAAAAGAATGTCCTATAGAAGTTACTGAATAAGAAAGTTCAACTGACTTGATATTAATAGACATGCAAAAGTATGATGTTATCTTGAGAATGACTTGGTTGTAAGTTGAAAAGGCTAAGGTAGATTGCAGACCAAAGACTGTTTCCTTCCTTAATTCTAAAGGGAAGAGAGTTGAATTTTATGGGGAAGTTATAAAAGGAAATTAAACAGAAATAATGAATCTTGAGGAAATAGGGGAAATGATTCATGACATGGATAAAAGCATAATGTACGCTTTGGGAGGAGATGTGACAAACCGCATATACAAATAATTAAAATTGTGAATGAACAACCATACAAATTTTTAGAAGAATTACTAGGTTTATCGCCACTAAAAAAAGTTGAGTTCACTATAGATTTGATATTGGAGACTGAACTGATATCAAAACCACCATATAGAATGGCACCTATAGAATTAAAAGAGTTAAAGGTGCAACTACAAGAATTGCTTGATAAAGGATTTATTCGTCCTAGTGTGTCGTCATGGGAGACACCAATATTATTTGTAAAGAAAAAGGATGGAGCTATGAGGCTGTGTATTGATAAGAGGGATTTGAATCGTGTTACTATCAAAAACTTGTACCCTTTACCTTAGATTGATGATTTATTCGATTAGTTTCGAGAAGCAAAAATATTTTCTCGTATTGATTTGAAATCAAGGCACCACCACATAACGATAAAGGCAGAAGATGTGCCTAAAATTGCCTTTCAGACTCGTTATGGACATTACCGATTTTTAATAATGTCATTCGGGTTGACAAATGTACCAATTGTTTTATGGATTTAATGAATTGAATTTTTCGACCTTTGTTAGATGTTTGTGTGATTGTCTTTATAAATGACATACTATTACATTCCAAGTCAAAAGAACAACATGATGAACACTTGCAAATGGTGCTAAAAATGCTAAGGGAAAATCAACTTTATGCCAAATTGTCCAAATGCGAGCTTTAGCTAAACGAATATCCTTTCATGGACATGTAGTGTTAGGAGAAGGAATATCAGTGGATTCTAAGAAAATTAAAGCTATAGTAGAATGGAAAAGACTAGAAATGGTGACAGAAGTGAGAATCTTTTTGGGATTGGTTGGGTATTATAGAAAATTCATTCATGATTTTCCTAAGATAGCATGACCGTTAGCGTAGTTGACAGGGAAGAATGAAAAGTTTGAATAGAATGAAAAGCGAGAATAGAGTTTTTAGGAATTAAAGGAAAGATTAGTATCGGCTCCAATATTGGTTTTTGTAAATGATAAAGACCCATTTGTTATACACAACGACAAATCAAAGAACGGGTTAGGATGTGTGTTGATGTAAAATGGGAAATTGATAGCACATGCGTTAAGGTAACTGAAACCACATGAAATGAATTATCCTACCCATGACCTAGAATTAGCAACTTTTGTTTTTGCTTTGAAGATATGGCAACATTATCTGCATAGACAGACATGTGAGGTTTACACCGATCATAAGAGTTTGAAATACTTTTTACATAAAAGAGCTAAATACGGGGCAATAGAGATGGTTGGAATTGATTAAGGACTATGATATAAACATCAATTATCATTTGGGAAGGATAAATGCTATTGATGATGCTTTAAGTCATAAAGTTATGGAGAAGTACCTGCAATGTTGATAAGATAAAGCGAACTTATAAGGGACTTTGAGAAGTTAAGCTTAGAGTTAACTATGCAAGATTCCGAGATGAAAATAGTAAATCCAATCTTGGAACCAACATTGCTTCAACGGATTAAAGAAGCTCAGTGGCAAGATATTGACTTCCAATAAATTATTCAAAATTTACCACAAGGGAAACATAAAGAATTCCAAGTTGATGAAGAGGGAGTTCTCAGGATGAATAAAAGGTTATGTGTGCCTAACAACCTATGTCTGAGAAAAGAGTTAATGCATGAATCGCATTATTCCAAGTATTCAGTTCATCTAGGTGAAACTATAACCTACCAAGAATTGAGAAATGCTTACAAACGGAATGAGATGAAAAGGGATATGGCAAACTATGTTGCTAAATGTGAAGTTTGTCAAAAGCTAAAAGCATAATACTAAACATTAGTTGGATTACTACAACCACTACCTATTCCAAAATGAAATGGGATGAAGTTACTATGGACTTTGCATGTTCCTTACCCAAAAAAAATGCAGGGCATGATGTTGTGTTGGTCGTAATGGGTAAAGTCACTACTTTAGCTCACTTTCTACCTAACAACATGACAAACGCCATGGAGAAACTAGCATAGATCTATTTGAGAGAAATAGTTAGACTACACATTGTACCAGCAAAAGTAGTATCTGACAAAGACCCAGGTTAGTTTCTAGATTTTGGTCTGGATTACAAAAAGCCTTAGGAACTTGTTTGCAATTTAGCATCGCATATCATCCCATACAGATGGACAAACTGAAAGGACTATACAAACCTAAGAGGCTATGTTGAGATCTTGTATTTTGGAATTTAAAGGAAGTCGGGATCAACATTTACCATTGCTTGAGTTTGCTTAAAACAACAGTTACCATTCGAGTATTAGAATACCTCCATATGAAACTTTATATGGATGAAATGTAGGTCCCCATTATTCTAGGATAATTTGGAAAACAAAGTTGTGGGACTTGGACTAGTATAAGAGATGATTAACAAAGTTACGATAATTAAATAGAAAATGAAAGAATCATAAGATCGACAAAAGAGTTGGGAAGATTTGAAGCGAAAAAAATTGAAATTCAAGATAGGAGATCATGTATATCTCAAAGTGAACCTAATTAAAATTTTGCATCAGAAACAAAAGCAAGGAAAATTGAGTCCCAAATACATCAGACCATTTGAAATAATAGAAAAAGTAGAGGAGTTGACATATCACTTAGCTTTACCAGCAAACCTATTAGGAATTCATGATGTATTTCATGTATTAGTACTATGGAAGTACATATCTGATCCGGACAAAATTGTGGAATTATAGCCCATTACACTTAAAGAGAATTTAACATACAACAAGCACCCAATACTAACATTGAATTATAAAGTGCAAACTCTTAGGAATAAAGATATTCGACATGTCAAAGTTTTATGGGAGAATCTACATGGGAACTAAAAGATGAAATCATAAAGAATCATCCTCACCTATTCAAAGAATCAGGTACTCAAAGAAGCTTTGAAAGCAAAGCTTATTTTAATGGGCGGAGGATGCCATCCCTGGGATTCTTCTTATCCTGAATCCAATAATAAGAAAATTTAATTTGATAAATGACATTAGGAAATTTGATGTTTAGGTAACAAAAACTAATTTTTCACTCAATTTTTTTTTTTTTTTATGTTTTATATTGTGACAAGTAAATTTCTTAGCTAGTAAAAGATACTAAAGGCAAAATTTTGTAACACGAGTCAATAACATGATATCGATACATTTATAATTTATGAAATTAAGCCTAAAAATATAACTACTAGTGTCTAGAGCATGTTGGCTACTAAAATATGGTCAAATGTCAAATCACTAGAAATAAATTATACGCGATATAACTAGAAACAGATGGATATTTAAATTTATAAAACTTGAATAAAAATTCTAAAAATATAGTCTTGAAAGTTAGAATTTTCTAAGTTATATGAGTATAATATCTTGAATTACTATTCTGGACCCAAAATTCTTAATTGCATAAGATAGAAACTAAAAAATATTTTAATCGCTTAACTTTTAAATTTAAAATTTTAAATAAAAAATTAGCTAAGAAAATTATAGAACCTTTAGGCATAATTTCAACATAGTTAACTTGAGATAACTGATCTAATTAAACGCATATGATCCTATATCTTGCGTGATAGCTTAAGATATCAACCTTAAAATTTCAAGAACCCATGAATTTGTGTCATATAAAACATTTTCTTCATTTGGGACTATTCTAAACCAACTTCAAGCCTTGTAGAGGATGAACGCCCCTTTCATTACAACTTGGAAAGTGATTTTCAAATGACTCATTTAGTTGATGTAATGTGTGGATCATAGTGATGTATAGTGAGGACCACCTTGCAAGCCTTCCAACCATCTAACATAGTCCATAAATAAAGACAGTTTTATCTTTTAATTTGGCTAACTTCTAGGTCACCAACTAAGGAAAATGAGATACGCATTAGATAGACGTTGAATCACCATTTCCACTTGTTCCTCCTTCTAACCATGAATCAAAATGACAAATCAACATCAAGATTTTTATTTAGTCAAATTCCATTTGCTTCTAAATTTAGTCAAGTAATGGATATAAGACAAAATCAAAGAAGTTCTTTCCAAACAAAAACATCTAAGCTTTACTGCGAGTATTGAGACAAACAGAAAATTTCATCACATTACTCTTATCATTTATAAGTCACTTTAAGTAAGCATGAGTCGAGCCTTAGGTCATGTCTGATGACTCAACACATTCTGGTCCTAAGAACTTGAACCAATCGTGTAAATACAATTCCACTTGCATAAACTAAGTTAAATAATCGTCCAATCAAGTGAAAGTTTTCCTAACTAAATCTAAACCAAGGAGAAAACAAATTAAGGAACATAGCTCATGTGGAAATCCATTTTTTTCCTTGTAGAAGTACTAAGAAAATTAATACTAATATCAACATTAATTAGACAAGAGCGCTCTAGAATCTTTAAGTAATGGCCATAAATTCCATGCATTGAACCAAGAAAAAAATCAAACCTGGGACATCTATAGGAACCATGAGTCACCATATGTCCATTGAATCATTTATTTTTCTTAACTTTTTCTTCATAATATTACATTAATATCAATGAAGACAACAAAACAAATCAAACAAAAAGTACCCCCTTATGCCATGCAAAAAGCCATCCTATAATTCAACATCTATAAATATTCAAACATTCTAAGAAGGTAGAAAACTTTGGCTTTGTTTAGGAAGGCAACAAACCATCCAAAAACAGTGATCCCCATATGTCTTTTTAAAGGCAATATCAAGATCAAAACATCCACTTCCACATACATAAAGCCAAACAAAAACTTTTACTAGAAACTCTATCAAGACTTTCAAAGGGGATTTATCAAGAAAGACCACACCAAAAAGGTAATAATATGCCTAAATAAATTTAGTTTATCAAAGAAATCAAACTTACTTTGACCTCTTATAGGCATTAAGGTATTCGACCATTTAGATAGTGGAAAGCCATCAACTTAAAACCTTCCAAAGTTAAGGTAATCTCTATTTAACTCTATGTCTATATCAATTTTGAATAAGTATTTCATTAGAAACTAATCTTAATGCCTTGATCATAGATCATACTAGTTGATTCAGCCTTAGTCTTTAAGGAAATTTTGCTAAGAACTCATAAACAAGGTATTTCCTAGTCTATTTCATAAAGGCTTTTCATTCATTAGATGAGAATATGAAAAATTATCAATGATATGCCTATGCTTTAACATATCACTAATTATCTAGTACTAAACTTGAATATTACAAAAGATTGGAAACATGTGACATAATTCATGAAAATTACAATGTTCCTCTAGTCAACCTATGGACTTATTAAATAATTTCGGTCCATGTGAGGAATGAATCATACCATGCATATATAATAACAAAACCTAACTTATATTTATTAAAATAGATGCATGCCATGATCTAAGAATAAAAACTTAGCTAATATAACTCTAAACTTTGAACGCTGTATGTCACGACCCTCTATGTGGACTAAGGAAAATAATTCATTAGATATATACTAGTTCTATAAACATGTAAGAAATATAAAAGGAAAGGAAAATGAGAAATAAATTAACTAGATCAATCTTAGAGAAGAAACTCCAAGTATATTAGCCATAAAAATATTTCTAGAAAGAAAATAAGAGATCAGATTATAGTATATGACACTATAAATGATAGGATATAGATAAGATTGACAAACAAGTAAATTAATATTTGAAATAACCCTACAAATAGGCATTAAAGAATATAAAATATAGATAAATTTTAAATAGAAATAATGTAATCCCCTCAAATATATAGATAAAAATAAATTAGAATCAAGATAATCAAAATGACCTTTGTAGAGTCTAAAACTTCTAATTAATCACATACAGTAGATTAAGGATTGAAAGGATTTGAACTAGGATACAAAAAAGCACAACCAGAACCATTACATGAATAACAGTATAATAATAACTATCTATTATTTCATTTTTTTTAGGAGAAACCGATCAATTGTTGGATTTTCCTGCATATCACTACGATTAGCAAGCGAAAATGAATAGGCATGTAACTCTGGTCTATCATACTGATTGTGTTTGTAATATAACAGCAGTTGATAATGTCTACAAATGTGAAAAAAGGATGTGCATTGTAAGTTTGGGACATGTGTGTTGAATGGTGTATGATTTACTATCAACAGTATGATAGTAAAAGTGATAACTACTTGTATGATAACTACTGATTAAAAACATGTTATGAATTGTTTGCAAAATTGTTTGGTCATATACAAAATTAACCTAATAATTCAAGACCTCCAAATGAAAACATCATGCATTGCACGAACTACATAATTTGTGTTATAAAGTGATAGCATGCTTTAATACTTCAGTATTCTAGTATATACTTGGTTTTTCTAGATGAAATATTCCTACTTCTATACAAGATTACCATTGTTTCATTGGTTCTACGAGAACTAAGTAGACAACGAAGGAAGTCGCCCATGGTATCGACATGAAATTATTAATACTTAAATGTGTTCCTAAGTTTCAAGGTTAAAAACGAAATAATTTGATATCACAATGGTACCTTTTATCTGTGATTCTTAGTCTCTCCTAGGCGTAGTTGATCATTAAGGATAGGTTCCTTCAACTCCAATGAGAGGGTATAAATCTTCCTCCTGATTAGATTCTGGGTTATCCAAGCTTGTAATTGTTTATATAATTGAGTGATGCATTGCATATGATTGTTAAATAACTTGTTTGAGGTTTGTCTAATGTATGTTATGATTTAGTTATCTCACTAAGCTGTGGTTTTGCTTACACTCCTATAGATTTTCCTAGGTCTTGATCCGACCATGGCTAGTGTCCTCACGATGCTATGCAATGGTATGGATTCCAAAAACTAGCAAGATACAGGAAAAGAATGAAGGCTAGAATTTTAATAGTAGTTGATAGCTTAGTTTATGTTTTTCTTTATGTTTTATCTTATGGTCTGTAATATTAATGACTAAGGTATCGTAATCTTTGATATGTAGTTGTGAATAATGTATCTTATATGTATGCATCGTTTCTTATCAAAACAACCTAAAAGATCATGTCGTAATCATACTCCTTGGTATAGCTTAATTGAGTCACTTACTAGTGTATGTCTTTAATGACCAAAGCCATAAGTTGAGAAGTTTTCAAGACATCAAATAGTTACATAATAAGATGATACAACTAAGGTATCCCTTGGGGCGTGACAAACTTGGTCTTAAAGATAATAAATGTTGACCATTGGATGTGAAAAGGAGAAAATAATACGAAAAATAGGCTTTAAAAATGGAAAAAAATACAAAGTTTATAATTTTTCAATAAAAAATACAACAAGATCAAATAAGCTGGTTGGTTGCTTGAATCGAATATTTTAAAACTTGATCTCAAACTCGAACTCGATAGTTACTTGAGTAACTTGAACTTGAAATCAAACTTGGCTTAGCTGCAATTAAGCCAAATTTGAGTTATTTCCAAGCTGAACTTATGTCGACTTGCTTATAGCCTTACACCTACTAATACTTATAGGAAGGCATGCCATGTCAACCTCATTTGAGGTTTGTTCTTTAAATCCTAAGAGCTACCTAAAACTTCATATCTTATGAAAACTCATGATTTGGATTTCCCGTTATGTTTAGTAGCTCCAAATGTAGACAAGGGGAGGTTATATTATGATGCTACTCTAAAGACAGGATTCAATTATGGATTAGAACACAAGTGGAATGGGTAATACAAGCCCTTTTGAATGGGGTTATCTAATTTAAATAGTTTGGATTTCTAGTCCATCAGCCTAACAACTTGGATAAGAATTGGGCTTTTGCTTGACATGGTTGAAGGGTTATGGCATAAATTTCATATTAGACATGAAAGGCTACTTCCATGGCGTGGAAACTATTTATTTTGTGATCTTAAATCATGGAGTAAATAGAAGGTTGATCTACTTATACATATAAAACAAAGATTTACATTAGGACCATGAGAGCACTTATTAAGTACAACAAAAAAAGGGCCTGCTGATAAAGCCAGGTAGGGAGGCGATACTAGTTATCAGGTCAAAGAGAGCCTTAGCCCATAAGCTGGCCCCCTAAAAACCCATTACTTAATAAGGATTTGTTGCGCACGATATGCTGATGACACACTATTGGGAATCATGGGTTCCGTTAGAGCTTCTTATAGAAATACAAAAATGTATCACCCACTTCCTACAACCCAACCTTATGATGAATTAATAAATAACTTCCAACAATTATAGATAACCATTTAAAGTTAAGGAATACCTTGTTGATTTTATCAAAGAATATTTTATTCAAACTAAAGTGTAGTTTTATATCTTCAGAACTTTCAATTCATGCATTATTTAATACACAGAAAAAAGAATTAAAAAAAAGAAAAGAAAAGCAAATATCCTTAATTTTTATCAATTTATGAGAGTTTAAGGGTAAGTTTTGTAAGATCTAAGGTTTTATTACAACAATCAATGTCAAAACTTGAGGAGCTATATATAATTTTTCCTTTACCTTTTTCCATCATTGTTGATGTGAGAACAACTTCGGATCAATATAGGAAAATGAAATAGCCATTTTCTCATGGAATATAGGAAGTATATCGCAGTGCATTTAGTTATCTTCTCATCAATTTTGATAGAAGAGGAGCAAAATAAGGAACCTGGTCCATAAAGAAACTAAAGATGCATAGACATTCAACAGTTTAAACCCCACAATAGCTTATTAAAAACATCAAGCCAAAGGAAAAATAAGTTTGTTGAAAAGTTCAAACACTCCAAACAACATTTGAAAGGAACTACTGAAATTTTGAATTGAAATCATCCATGTTCATGAAGTAATCCAAAAAGGCGTCACCATCCAAACACAGGGAAGATCATGCAGATTTCCAGAAATGCTGGAGGAGCCAATTTATGTCTCCGCCTAGCAACATAAGCAATATCAAAAGAGTCTAATTAGCTATTAGCAATATTTTTCAAAAGGAAAAATTAAAAAAAAAAAAAATATCAGGATTGATTTCGTCACAAATTACATAATACATAACAAGTGTTCATACACGTATAGATTGGATGCTTATAGATTCAATTCATAGTAGAATTTTTCTTTTCATACTTCTAGAATACTTAAGTGAAAAGGTGCAAATCAAGAATTTATTAAGAGATAATATTATAGTTACATATAGTTAGGATTAGGGAATGCAATAATTCCATTAAACTTATACCTGCGAGATATTGCCAAAGTTGTTGAATGAATTTTGGCTAGTAGATGGAATCAAAGCATGTTGAGGTGGAGTCATCAAAGGAAAATTGGGAATGTCAATGTTGTATTTGTTATTATTAGATTCGTCGAACAGTCCATCGTTGATAGATGATACAAGATTATTTTGATTATGAAAATCCATTGATACTCCAGTAGAAGCACTAGAACTTTAGAATAATGTTAATTGCAACTTCATATTAATTAAAATTGCATTAATTGTGGATAAAAAAAATCAGTGTTTAGAATATGATAATATATATGTTGCAATAATTAGGAAAAAAAAGGGTTAATATGATGAATGATACCTGAACTTTGATAATATGTTACCAAAGTTGTTGAATGAATTTTGGCTGGTAGATGGAATTAAAGCATGTTGAGGTGGAGTCATCAATGGAAAATTGGGAATGTCAACGTTGTATTGGTTATTATCAGACCAATCGAATAGTACATCGTTGACAGATGATACATGATTATTTGAATTGTGAAAATCCGTTGGTACTCCAGTAGAAGCACCAGAACTGTAGAATAATGTTAACAGCAACTTCATAGTCATTAAAATTGTATTAATTGCAGATAAAAATCAATGTTTGCAATATGATAATATGTTACAATAATTAGGAAAAGAAAAGGATTAATATAGTGAATAATACCTGAACTTTGGTAAAAATATGCAATTTGGTAACTCAACTTTTAAATTGATCAATTAAGTGTCTGAAAGAACTTTTCGTAAATGTTAACAGTACTTCCATGATATTGAAATTCGAACATTTTCCATAAAAAGAATTATTTTACTTTTGTGGTCAAATTTAAACTATAAAAAAGGAAGAACAATAGATGCATATATGATACTATGAACACATACCTGTTTTGGATATTCCAGGGATAATGCAGCATCATTGGAGGATTGAAATTAAGCTGGTGTTGAGCTTGAGCATTTGCAGATTTCTCAGCCTGGTTGATGATGTCGCTGTAAAATGACTTGTTCGATGCCTCTGGCTTCCATTTATAGCAAATCATCACGTAGTGGGAATACGTTAGTCTATAAACTACTATATCCTCAATTTATCATGATGTATATATAACATAAGAATTTTACCTCAATATATCGAAGAATATATATAGCTAATAAATTAGTAAATAAACTTTTTTAATTAGCTAATAGATATTCTGTAAGATTCGGTAACAAACTCTTACAAATTTTTAAGACAGCATTTCATAGATTCCAAAGTTCGAAGAAGTACATCGAAAGATTAATAACAAAATTGATATAGATTTAAATCTCGAGTCCAACTCTAAAAATACAATTGTAGACCAGGCTTTTATATAGATCTGGTGATAAATGTGTATGAATATTAAGTTTGAAGAATTGGCATTGGTAAGAGAACTCTTATAAATTTTTAAGAAAATATTTCCTAGATTCCAAAGTTTAAATAACTATTTCAAAACTCTCCATAACACAAATATATTCCATAGAAAGTATACAACACGTGTACATATATGTTATGGATGTCTAAAATTAATGGACATTGGTTAGTTTCTAAAATTACTACCACTCATATAATCATATTTTAAAAAATCATTGATGGTTACTTTTTTTTATCTTAAATCTCAAGATAACAACATTGATATAAATCTTAAAGATAACATTTAAAAAATTCCTAAGTTTAAGGTGGTAGATCTCTGGTCTTACTCTAGTTTGGAAAAATACGTGTCGACCATGCTTTTATAGATCAAATCAGAAATTAACATTAAATGTAATATGATATTAAGCAATGATATACAAATTTTACATTGGATAATTGTTTACTGTCCAAATCCTTTTATCGACCCCCTCTACAAATGGATTTAAGCTTATTTTTAAGATGCCATGCAAAAGTATATGAATATTAGATTACCTGAACAATTGATGGCCCGCTGGAAAAAGATGGATTTTCGAGCAAAAATTTCTGGTTCGAACCAACAAGAAAGAGGTGAATATATATACATATATATATAATATATATTATATATATATCTCAACATACAATAAGATGTAGCATTAGAGGGGGGGGGGGTGGTGGTGGTGGTGGTGGGGGGGCGCGAAGGAATCACTAGCTTCAAGAAACTGATCTTTGAACATATAAATTTTTGTGGTGGAAAATGAATAAAACAAGTTATATTTCTACAACGACGACTATGATTTTTATAAAAAAATTTAATTTTAAAAATAGAATTTGACTTTATTTTTAAAGTCCAGTTTCCTTATATTGGTTACTAAAACAAATATAATTGTAATTTGGAAAGTTAATTAACAAGATAGATAATTTTATTTACAATTAACATAATAAGAAAAGAGGACATACCTTTCTATCCATGACAACTTGCAAGCTTATCAGCAAGTTTGTCTTGCAAGACAATAATTCAGATAAGGAGTTCTTTCTTTTTTTCATCAGGCTCATAATCCCTTCCAAAACGTAACATAGCATTATAATCCAAAAAATAAAATGTAAAAATAAATGTCAAGACTTTGAGAAGTTTGTATTAATTTCTACAAGTATCGGTATGTTCAATTTTTGGCAATGTAATGTAATGTATAGGATTTTTTTTCCTTTTTTTTGCACTAATTTTGTATCTCTTTTTTTTTTTAAATGGGGTAAATATAAATTTATTACCTAAAATTTACCCATTTTAACAGTCAATACTAAACTTTAAAAGTATTAATCCAGTCCCTAAACTTTATCTATTTTCACAAATAACCACACAATAGATACATATACTACAAATGATCTCAAAACATTTGTAACTAAATAACAAATCAATACCTTAAAAAATTAAATGACTTATACCAAAAATAGGTAAAATTCAAATATTAAATTAAGTATTCATCCTTTTCAATTTTGTTATAATTTGGTGTATGTACTTTTAATTTGGTTAACCATTGAGTATTCAAATTTTCTTCAGATTGCAATCAAATTAATAGTACAAGTACCAAACTACCATAAACAAGAGTTTATATTTGAATTATCAAAAATTAAAAATACAAAGCATTTATATTGAAAAATGTTACCTTAGCCTGGCCTCCAGGACATCAATCTCAAGTGAACGCTTCTTGACTTGCAGCTCCAAAAGCTTAGGTAAAGAAAATTCACAATTATTTTCCATTTAATCTAATTAATTATACAAAAAAATATATTTAATTAGCCGAGGGGAATCTATACTTACTTCCAGTCTGGATGCATCCCAAGTTCCATGAAGTTAAAAACAGAAAAAGCACAGAACAGCTATAGAATCAGTGAAGTATTTAGATATGTCTATTAAAACAGCGCCACATGTAATAAAAACAATATGGAATTCGAAAAATAAAATGCATTATACTCGTGAACTTGATAGACACAGACAACGATCTAGTAGACAGGGAGCTAGGAGGGTTTCGTAGCAACTTAGGCAATTTTCTAAAATGGTAACGCTTTTTAACAGGATAATGTTTTTTCAACGTCATAATATGACGCAGCGTAAAGCGTTTAAAGATCAAAATTTACAATAACAATGCAAATTTTATAAGAGAATTTCTCAATAAGGAACTTCAAATATCAAAAGTTAATAATAATCTATACAAAGGGTAACAATGCCATTTATAAGGTTTGAATATAACCTTTAAGTTTTCTAAAATAAATGAAACGAAAACGGTAAAATAAATAAAATAGAAACGTCAAAATAAATGAAACAGAAACGGTAAAATAAATACGACCTTTAAGTCCCCTAAAATAAATGAAACGAAAACGGTAAAATAAATAAAATAGAAACATCAAAATAAATGAAACAGAAACAGTAAAATAAATTAAATTGGCAAGCCAGTCCATCTCCTACAGCTTGGTCTTCCTCTGTTGCTTCTTCGACAACTCACTTGTTTGCGATCCCGTCTACATCAGTCTCCTCCACTTGAATAAGACTCGTCCTCGAGTCATTGGATAGGTCCAGATAGAGAGCATCTCCAGAATCATGAAACTTTGATAAATCTGCCATAATGAATGTTTTGGAAATACCCCAGCTGTCGAGCAAATCCACTATGTATGCATTATCATTTATGCGTTGCAGCACTATATAAGGACCATACTTCTTTGGTTTCTTTGGTTTAAGCTTGCTGTAGGTTCCTATAGCAAATCTCTCCTTGTGTAAGAAAACCATAACCTGATCACCCTCTTGAAATATTTCATGCCTTCGATGTTTATCAGCAGCTTGCTTATAGCGTTGATTGGCTTCTTCCAACCTTTGCTTTACCTCTTTCTGAACATCTACCACTTGCTCTGCCATATACTTTACTGGAATATTTATACTCTCTTTTAGGCAATTTAAGTAAATCAAGAGTGTGTTGTGGTACCTTAGTGTAGACAATTGAAAAAA
Organism: Combretum micranthum; assembly: GCA_024138025.1. Lineage (NCBI taxonomy): Eukaryota > Viridiplantae > Streptophyta > Magnoliopsida > Myrtales > Combretaceae > Combretum > Combretum micranthum. Next base: position 178,380 of record JAMXBD010000811.1, on the reverse strand, counting down.
GAGATCTTCTTATAGCACTATGAACAGCACTATTATAGGCAAACTCAGCCTGAGGAAGGATGATGTCCCATTGCTTCGGTTTATCACCACAAAAACTGCGAACCATATTGCCCAAAGTTCGATTGACCGCTTCCGTCTGACCATCAGTTTGTGGATGAGCTGTGCTGCTAAATTGTAAAGATGAATCAAATAGCTTCCACAATGTTCTCCAAAAATGACTCAAAAATTTTCTATCTCGATCTGAAGTGATGGTCTTGGGAACTCCATGTAAACGAACGATTTCCTTAAAGAACAATCTAGCCACACCAACCGCATCAGTAGTTTTTCTACAAGGAATGAAGTGTGACATTTTGGAAAACCGGTCAACAATTACAAAAACAGAATCGAATCCTCTCTGTGTACGTGGCAATCCCAGCACAAAATCCATGGACAAATCCTCCCAAATGTGTTCAGGCACTGGTAAAGGCATGTACAGACCAGTATTTTTAGAATACCCCTTTGATCTCTGACAAGCATAACACTTCTCTACAAATGTACTCACATCTCGTCTAAGTTATGGCCAATAAAATCTCTCCCTCACTGCTGCTAGAGTTTTATCACGTCCTAGAGTTTTATCCACCCCCATGAAGATCACTAACCACCTTCTCTCTCAATGAAGTTCTTGGCAGACATAATTGATTCTCATGCATCAAATAACCATCAGATAAATAAAAACCAGAAACAAAATGATTATTTGATACCTGGTGCCATATGTCAAAAAAATCCTCATCTTGGGCATATGCATCTTTAAGCTGCTCAAACCCCAAAATATCCTGACTCAAAGTCATCAACAAAGAAGCTCGCCTGCTTAAAGTATCTTCAACTTTATTCTGAGCTCTAGATTTGTGTCTTAATCTAAATGGAAACTTTTGTAGAAATTGACACCATCTCGCATGCATGTCAGTACTTATTCTCTTTTGACTATTCAGATATTTTAGAGCCTCATGATCTGAAAATAACACAAATTCCTTTCCAATCAAGTAATGCTCCCAAATTTTAAGAGCACGCACTACAGAATAAAAACTCTTTGTCATAAGTGCTCCATTTTCGTCTGGCATCACTAAGTTTCTCACTAAAAAATGCAATTGGCCTCTTCGCTTGAGATAGAACAGCTCCTATGCCCGCTCCACTGGCATCATAATCCACTTCAAACAACTTCTCAAAGTCTAAGAGAGCAAGTACTGGTGTTGTACTCAATTTTTCTTTTAAGATTGCAAAACTAGAAGCTACTTCTTCAATCCACAAGAACTTCCCTTTCTTTAAACACTCTATTATAGGTGCAGCAATAGTGCTAAAATTCCTAATAAACCTGCGATAGAAAGCTACTAAGCCATGAAAGCTTTGCAACTCAAAGACATTTTTAGGAGTATGCTACTCTCTAATTGCCTGCACCTTTGTTTCATCAACCCGGACACCATCAGCCGATACAACATAACCCAGAAAAAGCAACTTGTTTGTCATGAAACTACACTTCTTAAAATTAATATATAATTTATTCTCGTGCAGGGCTGTCAATACACTCTTCAAATGCAATAAATGTTCATCCTCACATTTGCTATAGATCAAAATATCATCAAAATACACCACTACAAATTTACCCATAAAGGGTTTTAATACCTGGTGCATTAGCCACATGAATGTGCTAGGAGCATTGGATAACCCGAATGACATGACTAACCACTCATATAAACCTTCCTTCGTCTTAAAGGCGGTCTTCCATTCGTCACCAGGCTGGATTCTAATTTGATGGTATCCATTCTTCCGATCTATTTTGGAAAACCATTTAGCCCCAAGTAGCCTATCAAGCATGTCATCCAATCGTGGTATTGGAAATTTGTATCCCACAGTTATCCTATTTATAACCCTGCTATCTACACACATTCTCCAACTCCATCTTTCTTAGGTGTCAATAAAACATGCACTGCACATGGGCTCAAACTCTCTTGGATCAAACCCTTTTTCAATAACTCCTTAACCTTCTCTTTGAGAATCTCACTCTCTTTCGGGTTCATCCTGTAATGTGGAAGATTAGGAAGGTTGGCTCCAGGAATAAGGTCTATTTGGTGCTGCATGTCCCTCAATGGTGGCAACCTAGCTGGTATGTCATCTGGCATCAATTCCTTAAATTCCTGTAGCAAAAGGCGAACTAATTCAGGCTGCTCCTCCACTTGCAACTCAACATCATTCATCAGAACCTGTTTCACAATTAACGCATGCACTTGCCTAGTTTCTTTCATCTCAGCCCCAAAATCCTTCACCACAACAAAAACATACCCTTATCTGGTAAAGGAGTCTTGTCTTTCAGTGGTAGCAAAGTATATTTCACCCTTCCCTTTCTAATTTATACACATTACTCTTTCCTGAATGTTGCGCATTAACATCATATTGCCAAGGCCTACCAAACAGGAGGTGGCACACATCCATATCAACTATATCACAATACACAACATCATTATACTTACCTATGGAGAATGGAACTTTGCAGCGTTCCGTCACTTCAATTTTTCCAGCGACTGACTTAATCCATCCCAAAGTATAAGGATTTGGATGTTTCTCTGCAAGCAATCTCAAATTTTGAACTGTCTTCTTTCCTATTATATTTTCACAACTACCGCTATCAATAATCACACCAAACACCTTACCATCAATAGTACATCTAGTTCTGAACAATTGGTGGCGCTAGGTATGATCTTCACACTTTGGTGTCAGCATCAACCTTCAAACAACATACACTCTCTCTTCTTCTTCATCATATTCCTCCTCCTCATCTCCATCGGCTTCACAACAGATGCCTTCATCACCTTCTTCTTTTTCTACAATATTAACGGTCTTCCTCTTAGGACATTCATTCGATCTATGCCCCGGTTGACCACAACGAAAGTACTTCCCCACCATGGGTCTCGCATAAGGATTATCCATCTTCTTACCCTCTTTATCCTGTTCCTCATTCATAGGACGTTTTCCTACAACTTTATCCTCTAGGGATTTATTCTTTACATTGAATCCACGATTCGTTTGGTCCTCTACCTCTTTGCTCTTCTCCTTTAACCAGGTAGTAGATCTATATCTCCCATAATTTCTATTTCCACGCTCTTGCTGCATCAATTCAGCCCTCAATGCTAGATTCTTCGCCTCACTCAAGGTGCGAATTACCTGGACCCCAATTCTATCCCATAAGGTTGGTTTCAATCATTCTAAATACCGAGCCACCTGTTGACCTTCAGATTCTATAAGATTATTTCTTTCTACTAACCTCATAAATTCAGTAGTAAACTCATGGACAGATTTATTTCCTTGCTGACACCTCTGATACTATTGAATCAAAATCTGCTCGTAATCAGGCGGTAGGAATTCTAATTTCATTAAATACTTCATCCAATATCAAGTGTGAACCGAACCCTTTCCTTCTCGTTCTCACCTATATTGAATCCGCTCCCACCATGCAGAAGCCATTCCCTTTAATCGACATGCCACTAACTTGACTTTTCTTTCGGGAGGAGTCTCCGCATAATCAAAGAACCGATCCACATCAGCAACCTAATCTAAAAACTCTTCAATTCCAAGATTTCCATTAAAATATGGGATGTCAACTTTCAATCGAAAGTCTCCACCATCTCGATCATCATAACCATCTCTTTTATACCCACCATATCGCTGATGTCGAAAATTTCTAGTATCTCTATCATCATAATCATTCCGTCTTCGACCACCGTATGGTGGATTGCGAGCAAATCAAGGTGGTTCGACATCGCTCTCTTCAGAATTTTCATCATATATAAGTTGTCTACGGGCAGGATTTGGTCTGTCAATAGGTTCCCCACGAGCTACATCGTCCCCTGGTCTTCTATTGTCATCACGTCTCCTGTTTGCATCAATTTCCAAAGCAACCAGACGATCTATAATCTCATCAAGACGTTCCTCGAAACGCTAGAATCTGTGATCCATCCATTGCTCTAGACGTCGCTCCAATCGTTGCAACGCCTCGTCCTCCTAAGAGGCTCCACCCTCCTGAACATCGTCACGGAGAGCACCGCTATCATTGTAGGTAGCCATCCTCGCTCTGATATCACCTGACACAGCGTAAAGCGTTCAAAGATCAAAATTTGCAATAACAATGCAAACTTTATGAGAGAATTTCTCAATAAGGAACTTCAAATATCAAAAGTTAATAATAATCTATACAAAGGGTTACAATGCCATTTATAAGGCTTGAATACGACCTTTAAGTTTCCTAAAATAAATGAAACGAAAACGATAAAATAAATAAAATAGAAACGTCAAAATAAATGAAATAGAAACGGTAAAATAAATACGACCTTTAAGTCCTCTAAAATAAATAAAATGAAAACGGTAAAATAAATAAAATAGAAACGTCAAAATAAATGAAATAGAAATGGTAAAATAAATTAAATTGGCAAGCCGGTCCATCTCCTACAGCTTGGTCTTCCTCCGTTGCTTCTTCGACAACTCACTTATTCGCGATCCCGTCTACATCACAATACTCCTAATGGATCTGTTTCGTTGAGTCATGTAACGGTTACTCATCTTCCTCTCGTCTCTTAATCCTATGCTAGAAAATTTTAAATAAGTAATTGTGGGTTGGTAATCAATTGAGTGTTCCTTAATAAATAGGATTGAATTTATATGCTCCCCTTACATCTCAACTAGGGTTATAAATAACCTAAATCAAGATGACACAACATTAATTAAGAGTTTCAATTGTATGAAAATTTTAGACTTCACACTCGACTTAAAGTCTTATTCAACAAACTTGAGATTTCTTGACTGAGCATGTTTCGATTTTCTTATTTTAGATTATTATTCAAATTCAACTAATTTTGATATTTAAACTCAATTAACACTCAAGTTTGAGTTGAATTCTTTTAAGCTTAAGAATTAGTCAAACCAAACACCATAAAATTCAAACTCGACTCAATAAATTATTTCAAAGTCAATTCCATTGTGTGGAATGAAATTTAAGTAAATTCTAACTCAAACTTAACTAGATCACAAATAGAGAGACACTATGTCCAATTAGACTAGGGGGACACAAAGAGAGAAAGAGAGAGAGAGAGACTTATTGCGAAGATAATGCAGCTTGCTTTCATCTCCTCTTATATAGTGAAGATCTCTTATCTTATCCACCTTTTCCTATAATGCCAGAGTTGTACATTTAGTTTATGAGTGGAAACTAACTGGGGCAAAAAATCTGTAGTTGTAATGAATTGATAACATACTTAAGATAATTAAATAAAGTTGTACCTTAATATTTGTGTGGCTGGCAAATTGTATCAATTTGAAAACATCACAGGGAAAACAAAAAAAAAATGTCAAAACCCTGAATATTACCAATAAAAAAATTATGAAATGGAATAGAAAATATTTTTCACCTATTTCTTTGTTCTATTGGGAAATCAACATAGCGTTGAATTAAATCTGCAAAACTATATGAAGAGGAAAAAGAAAAAAAAAATTGCAATTAGAGTACAAAATAATGGTTAATGATAAAAATATAAAAAATTTATCATAATAAATCTACAATTTAAGCACTACCTTCCATTGCAATATTTACTCATGCGACCAGAGGGTGAAAACGAGATAAATGCAACATCTGCATTGCAACACATTGAGTTCTTCTCGCTCTTTCTTATCAAACTGTTTCTTCTTTTAGGGTAGGTTACTTGGCGTTTCGTTATATCTTCAATCTTTTCCAAATTCTTCTTCTGAGACATTGTGAAAATAAGATTCAAAATATAAGTAATAATATAACTTGGTAAAGAAATTCAAAAAAGAAAGTGATAAAGTTGTATGTAAAGAGCTTTTTAGAGTTTGGTAGTTTTAAGTATATGTAGAGCTATTTATAAGACAAACAATTTGATTGTATAAGGTATTTCCAACCGAAAGAGCAAGCCAATAGCATTGTGACTTAGTGGTATCACCTTTTAAACTTTTGAGTAGGAGATTCCGGGTTTGATTCTCCACTTCCCGTTGTATTACTAAAAAAAAAAAATTGAAAAAAAGAAAGTGTACTTTGCTAGTACAAATAGAGAATGTACGTTTTACTAATATAAAGAATATATTTTTGTCTTAAGTTCAAATAGAGGATAAATAATACAGTAAATAATGCATATAAATTATGTATGTTCAGCTACAATTACAGACAATTGATGTACTTATAACAAAGTTAGTATAAAAATCTTAGGAATTAAATAATGCTACTTAAAACCTTTATTTTCAATTTGTACTTTAAAAAAAATTTACTATCATAATCAAGTGATATGAATACTGGTTTTCAATATAATAGGGTTGTAACTTACTCGAGCTTACTTGCAGGCTCTTCCAATTTAACTCATTGATAACTCAAATGTCATTTAACTATAATTGGGTCGAGTTCAAATTCGAGTTGCTCAAATAGTTTTCGAGTTCAAGTTCTAGTTTTAAAATACTTGTTTTGAGTAGCTTGTAATCCCAATCAAGTTTATATTTTTTTATTAAAAAATTATAAAACATGTATTTTTCTCATTTTTAAAGCATATTTTTGTATCTTGGTTTGTCTCCCCCCACATATTCAATAGTTCACATTTATAATATGTTAAGACTAAATCAACTAAAAATCTTATTCTATTATCAAATCCCAACTTATTTTTTAGTCTAATTGATTTTTATTCAAATAATAGAGTCTAATAGAGTCGATTTCAAGTTCATCAAGTATTATTTCGAGTCAAATTCGAGCTTGAAAATTAAAGCATGATTGAATTTGAGTCAAGTTTTGAGTTTTGTATTTGAATTTTAGCTTGATATAGTTTCCTTTCAACTTGATTCATTTACAATCCTACAATTGAATCAATGCAATTCAACTCTCACTCTTTAATAATTGTAACAAGTAAAAGATTAGGAAGAAAAAGGAAAAATAAAAGGAAACGGATCGCGTGTAATGATTACCTTTATTGATACAAGTGATCCATTTATTGGGACTTGTTAACCATGAAGGGTTGGCAATCATGTGTTTGTTGGATCATTTGTGAGTAATTTAAGGGAGGCTACAACAGTGAATTTGGATCTATTATATTTCGGTTACAAGTTGACTAAAGAGGAGTTTCCGTTAGACAGTATAATTGTTTAAAAATTAACCAGATCATGCTCTCTTTAGATTAATGAAATACCTAAAACCTTTTCCTGAGTTTAAAAAAATTAGGTTTAAATAAATTAAATAAGTCAAATAAATTATAGGAAATAATTAGAGAAGTTGATATAATTAGATTAGTAATTAATTAAGTTGAAATTTGAAATTTCAATTCTTGAAACCCCAAGTGAAATATCCAAAATTTCAATACATAATTAATTGAATATATATGTTGAATTAATTAAATTATAAATTTTGTTAAGAGTTTAGTTGATGAAAATTTAATGTGTTAGTGTAAAATTTATATATGTTATGTTTGCTTGAAACATAGAAATTTTAGTGAATAACTAATTAATAAAATGTGATGAGTTAGTGTGATTTAGTATTAGTAGTGTATTTTATGATTGGTAAGTAAAATGTGTTATATATGTTTGAGTTGTTTAAATTATATTTATTATATACAAATATGGTTGATAAGTTAGGAGTGTTAAAAATAAATATAGTGTTAGTATGGTTGATATTAGTGTATATTGTTATTCAACTCATGCTAAACTTAAGTTTCAAGAACAAACCCAACCCTAAATCAAAATGCTAAACATAGTAGAATTTTGGTTTAAAACAAGACCAAAACCAAGCCAAAATCATGCTCAAAGCCCACTCAATTTACTTTTAAAATCTATCCCAAAAGTCAACAAGTTAAGGATAAATATTAACTCTTAATTTGCAAAAATAACATAGCAAAAACCGACTAAAAATAGATCTAAAACAGACCAAAATTCATGGTAAATTTCAAGCTTATTTTCCCAACCTTTTTAATCAAGTTTCCTTGCTTAATTCACCAAGAATTCACTCCCACTCATCTTCTACAAGTTAAGGTAAGGTTACATGTTTTTTTGTGATGATTATTACCTCTTTATTCCAAGAAATTTCTATCAAAAGTTAGTTCATGGTAGATTTCAAGTAATCTTCATATGTTGAGTAGTTGTTGAGAAAAATTTTAGATCCTTGAAGTTGTAGTATATGAGTTCTAAGTGTGGTTGTTGAGTACAAGAAGTGTTGAAGTGTTTAGAGATGGATAATGGGTGGTAAGATAAGTGGTTGCATGTGTAGGAGTTATTTTGAAATAGTGTGTGTGTGTGATGATGATGATGATGAATCATACATGTTTTGAGTTGTTAAGAGTATCCAGTATAGTGTATGATACTTGTGTAGTGTTTTAGTTGAGGTAGGATATGATAAAAGTATTTAAAAATCAAGTTTGAAACAAGGGAAATTTGAAAAAATTCAAACACCTTGTCAAACACTATGTTTGGGAAGTGTATGGGCCATATACTTTTGATATAACATGTATGGGAGGCTGTTTCACCCATTGACACTTCATACAGCTTTGAAACACCATGTATGACAAGATGTTTCATTTTCTAACCATTATTTGCTTTTCTCTTAGGTTGAAACGGCATCTCATACACCATGTATGACATCATGTTTCATTTTCTAATCTTCAATGTGTTTTTCCCCTAGGTTGAAACGGCATCCCATATACCATGTATGGCATCATGTTTCATTTCCTGACCTTTTATGTGTTTTTCTCTGAGTTCATACACCTTGCCATATAACATGTATGGGAACGTGTATGACGTTCTGTGCACAATGGTGCAAGGTTTTTAAGTTCATACACCTTGTTATACAGCATGTGTGGAAAGGTGTATTCATATACCTTGTCACACCCTGTTTGGTTTTCTTTGTTGCAATATCGTTTCTTATTTTTCCCATAACTTTTTCATCTGACCTTGGATTGAGGTGATTCAAAAGGCTACGAAAAGCATAAAAAGATATCTAAAATTTTCATATTTTAAGTTTTTGCAAATTATAAAATTATCAAGACCAAAATATTATTTCTTTCCAATTGCTACATTTTCCAAACAAAGTTAAAAACTTATTTTACTAGTTAAATATATGTAATTAAGTATAATATGAATCTTTTTGAGCTAAAATGAAATAGATAAATGATATTTAATGTGTTATGTTTGTTGAATGATATAATTAAGCGTAATTTAAGTGGATTTATAGATCTAATAAATGATTTGATTAAATATAGAATTAGATATACAATGAACTTAGTTAATCAATCATAGTTTAACTTGACTAAGTAGATTTTGGTAGGATAAAATGAATTAGATTAATTAAGTTTAATCAACTTTGTTAAGATTAAGTAATATAGAATTAAGTTAATATAAAATGAACTTAGTTAGTTAATCCAAGTTCAACTTGATTGAATAGACTTTAGTACGCTCAAATGGACTAGATTGACTAAGTTTAATTGTCTTAGATTAGCAATTGGATTAACTTATTAACTTTAATAAAATTAGCTAGGATTAAGTTAAAATGAATACATAGTTAATAATTAGCTTAAGTTAATGGGTTAGGATAAATTATAGATAACATGGGGAATATGTTGCTTCAAGTGGTTGTTTGCTTCAGAAATGTATATTTTTAGAATATGAATGATGTGATGATACTTTTGTGATAAATGACCATAATCAAAGTGAAAAGAAGTACTTTGACAGACAAAGGAGAACTATCCGTATTTTTGCGAGGCAATCTTCACAGCCATAGCGGGGTTCCTATTTAGCGTTTGATCAAATAGGGTAATAAAATAAAATTGATGTAATGGATAATTATATTTAATTGCTTGTACAGTTTAAATTCTTAAACAGATGTTTGAGTTTGACTTCTGAATCTTTCGAATTATCTTCTGAGTTGGTATCTGAGCCTTTATTTGGAGTTTGTATAAAAGGTACGCGGTAACTTGCATGATGGTTGTTAGGATATCAATCCTAAAATGAATTAAAAGTTAAGCTCGGCTTAAAAAATTGATGAGTGTTGCTTGCGCGTGTGCCATTGAATCCAGTCTGGTGAGCAGCAACCTTCTCTGGGTAGACACAGTAGTTTAAGCGCTTAGGCCACGCTCGTCATGATGTAATGACATTTGTAGGTGGCTTGGTGGGTAGCCGATGGGGTAAACAATATCGGTATAACATCTATCTTGATTGGTGAGAAATAATATATTAGGGTTCACGTTTATGGGATTGGTTGAACCTTTTTATATTATGGACTAAGATGGGTAGAGTGCGTGTAATGGCTGTGGACCCTAGATGCGGTTTCTATTCTTTTTTGGCTATATCATCTAGGAGATATAGGTATTCGGGCTATCTATATCAATCCCTTAAGCTTTGTGTGGTTACTTAGGACCTCCAAATTCCTAGTGACTTGTTTTGGAGTGTGAGTGCTCCCATGATACTTGATTTACTTTAAATTGAAGATAATAACTTGCTATTTATTGCATTGCATTTAGTTAGGCTTGTGTGCTACTCTATATGTGCCTATGTTGCTGTGTACTGAGCTTCGGCTCATTATTGTTGTTGTTATTCGTTTTCCAAGTACTTTGATGACAATGAGGATGATGATGTAGTTGTTGATGATAATTGATGGTGCTGATGATATTTGGCTCGAGTTTTGGGCGATGTTGAATGAGTGAAGTGGGTTAAGACTTAGGATTTCATTTGAATTTGTGTTTATTTTGTTAAAGAGCTGAATTATATTTCAAGTTTTTATTTGTTGATTACTCATGAGAGTAGATTACAAAGTGTTTTTGTAATGTTTTGTTTCTTAAAAAGTTGGTTTGCTTTAGAAGGAGTAGAAACCTTTATTATATTTTTATAAAAGTTTGGTTCTTTGAACTAAATCCAGTTGTTTTAGAAATTTAAACAAACGAATTCTATAATTAAAAGTGAATAGCAATGATCAATATAAACATATCATTCTAGGAAGCCTGAGCATGTAATACTTAAGTATTATACGTGGCAGTAATAACTTAATTAAATTTAGGGTGTTACAATTAATTAGTTATCTAATTAACTTTCACAATTCCTCAAAATAACATATGCTAAGGTATTAAAGACAGATCATTTTCTATGTTGAGTTGGTGGTGACTAATCAAAAAGTCTTTCCACTATTGAAAATTTTAAATTGGTATAATGGCACCAATTTTTTAATAATTTTATTTTTCTTTTTTTCGATTTTAACATTTTAGATTTTATTGAATCTTTGGCCCCATTTATTTCAAGAACTATTTTTTATTGGAAAAATTTTTCCTTTAAAATTAATATTTTGAAAGACAACATATTTTTATGTTTAGTTATTTTGATGAAAAAAAATCAGAAAAGGTTTTTCCGTGTTTATCAATTACATTGGCATGAAATAATAAATATTTATGAGTACTTTAAACATATATATATATATATATATATTAAATCATGAAGAGTGTTCTTAATTGAATTTCTTAAAGGTAGTTATTTCCACCGAGGAAGTAGCTAAAAAATCTAAACACATATAATATAATGTATGTACCATATTTACATAAATCAATCGATTTATTTAAAAAAAAAAAAGTATGCAAACTATCTTATAAGACATAGATGTCAGTATGAGCTTAAAACAATCCAGACCTACTAGCTCATGGATCTAATCAAGGGAGGGGTCAGGCTAATTCCAATCCACCTACTGGTTCATGGCCCATTGAACCAGCCAAATATGTTTTTTAATTTCAAAAAAATTGAAAAATTGAAAATATATATATAGATAAAATCACAAAATATATTTAAAATTAGCTAAAACAATATTTTAACTTAATATAAAATGGGATTAGCTATGCAAGCGAGACAAGTTATGCGGGCAAACCCATTTAATAAAAAAAGAAAAAAGAAAGGATTGGGAAAAAAATTTTAACCCACATTAAGTTATAGGCCATTTTAATCCTCTTCATATAGCCCGCAAATTAAAGCTAGCCAACCCCCTATAGGTTAGTTTAGCTCGTAAATCCACATTAAAATATGTATGTAAAGCATAAGAAAAAAAAAAAGAAAAGAAGATTAAATCTTTGTAGCTCTTAGCCATACTTCACATTGTTGCATCTAGTCAAAGAAACGAGAAGATAATATAAACTTGAAAGAATCATAATCAAAATAGAAGCTTTTTGAAAGAAATTCCAAAAATGCTCTTCTTTTGCCAAGATGTCAACAAGGAATCCAAGGAAAGAACAAAAAAATTTGTTTAACCATGGAATTTAAATAAGGATATTGTGGGGAAAAAAAACTTTGTATGAATCATAATCATAAGTTATGGAATAAACTTTCTAAATCACAATTGACAAAACTTTTCAAGCAAGATTTTTTATCATGGTTTTAAATTCATATATTTAAAATTAACAATGATATTTTGAATATATATATATATATATATTTGTATATACATATAAACCGGTTTCAACTAATTACGAAAATTGCATTTTTATTCTTTTTTTCGATAAAAAACCAAAATGCACATAAGTTATACCTAGACAATAACTTATACTTTCAATATCATTATATTATAATATTAATTTCTTTTTTTGTCTTTTTTTTTCAAAAAAAAAAAATCTTAATAGGTTAATGGGCAAACCTATGTAACCCACCAACCTATGCAATTAAGGCTGGGCCAAAAATTCTAGCTTGCATTGTAATGTTGGCTGAAATGGGCTAGCTTACATAGCCCATAGGTTGAAGTGGGGTGTCTTGACCCATATAGCATGCTTGCATAGCTCTAAATCTAGGCTTGATAATATAAGCATTTAGCTCATTTGTTGAAAGAATTGCTTGAGGTGTGCATTTATTTATAGACAAGCATGTCTACTTTTAATTGTGAAATTAGTAATGTGAAACTACAAAACATTCAACATACAAACAATTCCATAAAAACAAAAAGAACCCCACATTGTTAGGAAACGAAAAATTACTTTAGATAGAAGTCTATAAAAATCTAACCAAATATCTTTGGAGACATATTCATTACTTGTGTTGTTAATGTTATGACCTGCCACCCCAGGCCCCACCACAGCGGAGGGGGCGCCCCTAGGTTCTCAGGCCACCCCAGGCAGGGATCGTGATGTTAGGTACACTGGCCCTCCCAATGCACCTTCAAACACAACTAAAACACCAGAGACACTGTGTAATGACTTGAAACTCTACCTACTAAGATATTATCTACTTTGGTCGCATGCCGCATGGTTTTGTCCTTTTAGTGCTAGCGCTTCCCAGGGGATCACCCATCCTAGGATTTGTCTGCTCAAAGCACGCTTAACTTTGAAGTTCTGACAAACTCCAGGCTATTACATCGAAAAGGTGTCACTGTGATTAGAGTTTCACAACCTATATATGAGGAGTATCACATACTCTCCCACTTATAGAATTGACGTCCCCATCAGTTTCGTTACACAAGTCCAGAACCTTGCTCTGATACTATTTGTCACAACTTGCCACCCCAGGCTCTACCGCAGTGGATAGGGAGTCCTTAGGCCCTCAGACCATGCTAGGCAGGGATCATGATGTCAAGTACACTAGCTCTCCCAATGTACCCTTAAGCACAACCAAGACACCAGAGGTATTGTGTAATAACTCGGAACTCTATCCACCGAGGTATTATCTGCTTTGGCCACACACCATACGATTTTGTCATTTTGGTACCAGCGCTTCCTAGGGTTCATCCAATGTAGGATTGCTCTGCCCAGAGCATGTTTAACTTTGGAGTTCTAACAAACTCCAAGCCATTACATCGAAAATGTGTTTCTGTTATTAGAGTTCCACAACCTATATACGAGGGGTATCATAGTTAATAACATTTACTATTCACATGAAAAATGACTTAAGAATTCTTTTCTTATTTATATTTTTTTCCTTTCAATTTTCCTTTTCTTTTCCCTTTTTCTTCTTTTTTTTTTTTTAATATTGGTAACCTGGTCTAACCCAACAATGACCCAACAACTTGCTAAATTAATGGAAAGACCATGACCACCTGTGTCAAATCAAGCAATGTCACGAATCAAACTCAGCCTATGTCCTTGTTTAATCATACATGTCGTATTACATACATGGCACTTATTTTTTAAAATTTTCAATTGATGAAGTGGTTTATGGATCTTCTTATTGTTTGCCAACACATATAACATTTTTATTTAAAAAAAAAAAGAAAAAAAAACCAACTTTTGTGATTTGTAAGAAACTTATTTGACATTATCAATGTTCACATGAAAACATAAACCATGAAGACAGAAGTGCAATACCATCAATGTATTTGAACATTGTCCATAAAATCACTTAAAAGTTAAATGTACCTTTTTAAACCTGGTACCATAAGAAATGAATTAAAGGAATATCTAGCTCATTATATTTACTAGATGGTAAATAACAAAATTCAACCCACAAAAAATTAGAGTGTATCACAATCTCTGGATGAACCCACAAGTCCATATAGCTCAAGATCATATTTTTTGCTATAGAAACTTTTACAATTTTTTCATTTTCAACTTAATAATCAAATATCATTTGAACAATAAATTATCAAATTTTTTCATCTTCATCACCTTATCATAAAGTTTTCGCAGGTCCAATTTTTCCCTACTCAATTCATTGATGACTCTAATGACCACCCTAACATGGGCGAGCATCTTATTTTCAAATGTTTCACTACTCAACTTTTGTTTTTAATGTAATTGTTGGTTCGATGGACTTAAAGATTTTTCTTTTTGTGCACCATTTCCACCAAGTTCTTCCAATTTAAGTGGAGGAGAATCATTTTCATGATTCAAATTGAACTCTCCAAATTCTTTGCACTAAAAATTTAAAATAAGAGCAAGTGAAAAATGGTCGTCTAATTTTTTTCTTTAATTTTATCGGTTTATTTTCTAAAGATGCTATTGCACGTAACTCATATTTGAGATTTTAAGATAAAAGATTTATGCCCAATTTTTTTTATAAAATCTAAATAATCTTAATTATCAATTAAGAAAATTTGATCAAAAGAATAAATTAATGTGTCCTAACTCATAAGAAGTGTATCCGTTAAGTGAAAGGTGGTAAGGTCAAGACAAGTGAAAGACAAAGATAATTAGAATTATATGTAACGATAAGCGTTCGACCATAAACCTCTTTTGCTGTGTGCTTGGCCATTCATTTCCTCTTTATGTGGCATATAACATAACTTACACTCAAATTAAAACTATTTGGTTTTAAAATTTAAAGTAATAATAATAAAATAAAGTAAGGACTGCTAACCCTAGGTCTATCAGGTATAATATTTTATATAAGGATACGAAATCCGTAAAATATCGATATATTTTAACGTGTGTATTAGTAAAATTTGCAGTTTTTCAAATTATTATTATTTTAACATGTCTTTATATTATTTTTATCTTATGTTATAATACTTAGTTAGTTAACTTTTATATTAGGACGGTATTAGGGTTATTTTGTGAGCCAAACAAAGGATAGCTTTGTGTCAATTGTGAGTTTAGTTTTGAGTTTTATTTTTCTTAAGGGTAAATTATATATGAAGGTCATGACTTTTCTGGATAAGTTTATTTGAGCATTTATAGAAGTTGATCAATTAAGTCACCATTAATACATATCAATAAGAGAAAAATTTAATTAAAACTCAAAAGATTTACCACATTGTGACATGTTTCAATGATGATCTCAATAGATCCACTTTTCTAAACACTATAACCTCAAATGAACCATTTGAAACATTTTATTCTCAAATGGACTTATCCCCAAATGTTGTAACCTTTCGATGTAATTTACCATTTTTCTTAATCTTTATCATTAATAGGAGAGACTTATGAGCCTCACCATCGAGTTAGAATTAATTTATAATCTGTAAAATAAAATAAAATAATTTATAATGAAGGGCAATGGAGTGTCATATGTTGTTTTATGAGAGGGCAAAATAAACTTTCACTATGAAAGAAAAAAAAAAAAATAATAATAACTACCTATTCTTAATCAACATGCCATTTCATCTATAGACATTATAAACAATCCTTAAGCCCTAGAAATCCTTCTTGCTAGAATCTCCTCTTAAGGACAATCAAGATGTTATGAGACCAAGGTAAATTGTTTTCTTTCAATCCTTTTATAGTCTTGAGAGTTTCTTTCTTAACTTGCAGTTTTGAAATCAAGGTATTCACGTTTAGGGGAGAGATCAAGAGAAAATTGCTAATCTTTGTTTTGGTAGTGGTTGTTGTTTGCGAAAGAAGAAGGGAAGATTGTTTGTTTGCAGGTAGTGTGAATTTATAAAAGTGTTTATACACTAAAATATGTGTTTTTGGAGTTTTCTATGGTTTAAGATTAAAGAAAAGGATGTTTTGGAGCTGTTCTCGTGATTTGGAGCGAATAAGGGTCATTATCAAGGCACAGGCCATAATCTCCTCAAGTGTGGTAGTTATTGGCCGATAACGGTTGTGATAAAGGTCGTGATGGTCGTCACACCCTTCATAACAGCATGACAAGGATGTTTTCATGTTTTCTTTTTCTCTCTAGCCTTTCATGCCCTCCACTACGAGTGTGATCAACAAGGGGATGATGTAACCATCTTTTAGCTCTTGTTTTGACCTTCTTAAATCCTTAAATCCTTAGTTTAACATCTAACACATCTAAATCTAAGTATGAAGGTATATTTAGACTTAGAGTACTTGTAGTTCTTCATAGCTTAGGGGGTTAAATGACCTTCGAAGTATGTTTTTTTATTTATATCAAGTTTTTAGTTATTTTATGCTAAATGTGATCAATTGTTTCTAGTGAAGCTAAGTGTAAGGACCGGTATCACCCCTATATTTGAGATAGGCGATAACAGTCCCCCAACCACATATAACCTATAAGATTATATGTAAGGTTGCCTGAAAGAATTGTTTGAAAAATTGTTTATCTAATTCCATATAGATAATATAATAGAAATCATAATATTTTTTTTTAAACCTTAAACAAAGCTATACTACTACACTACCAACATATTTTGCAAAGGAAACAACTTAATTCCTACATAACTAAGTACATATATATATATATATACATATTACATCCAAAGGCTTCTTACAAGCCTTAACAAAATCTTCAAAACACAACCCAAACTAACACTTTAGTTACATCATCAACAAAAGAAATCACATCTAATCTATTACAATCATAGGGTTCCATTGAGTCCATGGCTAACTCTAATCCTCCAAACCATCAAGAAAATCTTCAAAGTCGGTTCCGTACCCTATACTCGCATAAAACTCATCGGAGTCATCACCTGAAATGGATAAAATATGAGCCAAAGGCCCAGTACACAAGTAACAAATACAAATGCAAAGTGGATCACACATCCTTAGACTAAATGCATTATGCAACAATCATTTGTTTCTTGCTTAATCTTTGATTAGTAAAACAACACGGGAGTATTCAAACTCTGGACAACAGGGATCTAGTATTACGTTCGCCTCCCTGAGTGATCCCTACTGTTCATACAGACTAAGCAGCCCCACCTTCTGGTGTAGCCCGTAATACTAGGGATCCTGAGTAACGAATCACGATGCTCAGAGGGTTGATATGAGTAGCTCGGATACTCATATCTCCTAAATAATTCTATCCATTAACGAGAAAGTACCCTGCCCCCAATCTGAGCAGGGTGCCGCTCCCCGAACCAGATTCAACGGCAAACAAGGACAATCAACACTCATCAATTAATAAAATTTTCTTAATTTAAAGTAATTTGGTTTGATGCCTACCCTAGCAAAGAAACAAGCAAGTTATTGCGTACCTGATATAGCTCGGGAACTAATGGGGTTGGCTGGGCGAGAATCTATCACTGTTTAAAATAATATTAAGTTCCACACTTAGTTTAAGCACTAATTTATTAGTTGAAAATACCATTAATCAAAGAAATTCAAATAAATTAATACAAGTTCATAATAAAGCATTTAAACATCCTATTATATAATAGAACACTTAACAAATACTTAATTGATCATATACCAAACTTCAGAAATTTTTAAAGAAATTTTTTGAAATTTAAAAGTGTAGGGGATATGCCAGCGACTTTGAACCGGTGTTCAACACACTGAAGTTCAACATTGCTAACACTGGCAGCGTTCAAGAATACGCCGGCTGCCTTCATTCTACACCGGCAGTTTTGAGCCAGTGTAGAATGCAAATCCAAATTTTCAAAAATTTTCGAGAGGTTCACGGGGTTGGTCTATGCCTGTGAATACCCCCAACACCGGCAGCGTATCCACGTACGCTGGCAGCCTTAGATCCTACGCCGGCAGCCTTAAGCCCAGCGTTAAAAATTATGATTCTGTTCCTATTCCACACCGCCACTAAGCCGGCGGCGTTGGAATCCCAATAGCCGGCGTACATTTTGAAAAATAAACACTGGCAGACTTTTCTAGTGAAAGCTGGCAGCGTTTAAACGGCTTTAGGAAATTTGATTCTGTTCACTTCCAACACCACCTATAAGCCGGCGGCGTAGAAGTGCTAGATGCCGACGTACGTTCAAATTTAAGCCTACACAAAAAAGTTTTTGGTTTCCCCTGTTTTATTTCAAAAGTTATTCACTTCAAAATTTCTCCAAACTCAATCTAATCTTTCCAAAGTTTATTATATGTTCCAAACACTATCCTAACAACCTAAATTCTACTTCGAATCATCAAAACACTAATCACACTTCAAATCCACTCCTCAACTACTCACTCCTTCAATCTTCCCTAAACACTCATCCTCACACATCAACATTCATATAAGATATACACTCCCATTCCTCTAGCCATGTAATCCCATTCAAACTACCATCAATGCACCAAATCAATCTCACACCAATTAGTACATAAAATTCATTTTTATCTAACCTTTACAAACAAACACAATATAGAACATAAAATAAAAAGATTAAGCTTACATTTAACTTACATGGTTAGGTCTTGGCTTGAAATGATGTTCAAATCCTAAAGCTTGTAATTGATCTTGGCTTAGGGTTTAGGATTTTGGGATGGAAAAGGAAGAAAGAAAGAAAGAAAAGAAAGGAAAATTCGTATGGGGAAATAGGGCTGCCAAAAAGGGTCCAAATCTTGCCCAAAACAAAGTCAATACTAATCCAAAATATGTCTTTAGGGGTATATTTGACCTAAGATTAATCTGAGTTAATTTCAAATGCATTTGAGTTGGATTTAGGCTTAAAAAGTAGACTTAAATTTTGTCAAATTTCTGTCATTAATCTTAAGCAATTCAAAAGTAATTTTATTAAATTCTAAACATAACACATACATATTAATTTGCAAAAGACACACTTATTCATTACACTATACACACATTAATACATGTAATACAATAATAGTGATTTCATTATACTACCCACATACAAAATCACACATCTAACACATATACCAATTATATTATCCAAGCACACACACACACACACACACACATATATATATATATATATATATCATTTTAATAACACATTAATATGTAAAATAAGAAATTCATAGCTATTTCACTAAGTTAACTGTCCTAAATGATGTATTAGGTATGTCCTTACCTTAGTTGTTGCTTGTGAATGTAAGCTCTGTAACTGCAAATGGACTTAATGCTATCTTGCTTTAAAATGTTTGTTGCTTGTAATTAGATGGATTTAGTGAACAGGAGTACTAGTGTTACTAGGACAGCACCCTGATAATCTTTATGTGGCATTGTCTTAAATGGAGTTACACATCAAGATGATTCTTATAGTTTATAGGTGGTATGAGTATAATACCTAGGGTATTAAAGAGTACCCAACACCAATATAAGTATCTATATATAAATATATATATATATTTTTTTTTACGGAGTCATAAGTTATTCTAGGTTTAAGAATAATTGTAAATAGTTCTAAACTATGTTGATTGTCTAGCTAACTAAAAGATAATCAAGCTGTGGGTACTGCATATAATACCATATTGCATGTGAATTGACATATTGTTTGCTCATGAGTATGTGGTTATGGTTAGGCATATCGGACCTTATGCTCATTCTTTTTTTTTGTTTTTGGATTAGCTTAAGAGCCTATATTGTTTGATCTATTAGATTACGATATATATGTCGACAATGGGGACGACGATAGTGGAGCTAACTTTACAGTCAATTACTAGATGGCTAGACTTGAAATAACTAAAGCCACAAACTTCTAGAGTCTAGACATCAGTTTTTATAATTCTTTATGTTTTAAGACTTTCAATCTTGTCATTTAAATTTAATTTAGGTTGGCACTTCGTTTATGCTAACCGAGTCATACATAAGTTTTCATTAATGACATTAATGTTTTAGAAGTTCTCCGTTAATGTGAAATGATGGAGTTTAAACTTTGCTTTAAATTGTGGTTTAGAAGAATTTGAACCTTAGTGTGTCTGTAAACCCCCGAAGTTTTGAATTCAAATTAAAGCCTAAACCCTAATTAGAAGTCAACCAGATTTCTAAAGTTAACAAAACCCTAGTTTACCATAACCACTTAAGTCCGGTATTCCTGTTCAAGAAACCCTAAGAGAGTAAGAAAGAGTTTAGTGAGTAGAATAGTTTGTAATTATCCAAGGAAGCTTAAAAAGATCAGTTTAGTAAAACCGCGACTCGTTTTAAACCCGATCGGACATAGTTCTTGAAAAATGTGTCCCGAAGCTCGGAATTGTAAAAATATTTCGAATATACCGTTAGACTCATAAAAATATAAGATTTTCAAAAATATCAATTTCATAATTTTTCGGTAGCTAAAAATATCAGATATCGCATTTATACGCTATTTTCTTACTACCGGTACTTAAATTGTCATGTCTACTTTACATTACACTATTTACTACTATTCTACACTATTTATCTATCTTTACTTTTTCTTACAACCTACTCTTACAACCCATACCTCTATTTCTTACACATTTTCATTTCCAATACAACTTTACATCTTTCGTATCTTACTTTTAATTAACAAAAATACAAAAAAAATAAATTTTCTCTCCCTCTCCTCACTAAATGTGCGTCGGCCCCTTCTTTTTCCCTTTAATTATTTTACTTTTCATTTATTTAATTAACACAAATTATCTCTCACATTTTCCTATAAATACCCCCTCTTACTTCCACTTCTTTCACACATTTCTTCTACTAAAGTTATTCTCTTAAATTTCTACAAGAATTTCCTCCCAAGAAGTTCTCTCTAGTTTAGTTTCTTTAGGTAAATTTTCTTCAAGTTTTCTTTATGTTCATCTACTTAATATGAGCTTAGCATGTGTTTTCTAAACCATGAAGGTTAAAGAAAGCGACAATAGGTTCATACTTTGTTTTTATTCATCAACTAATTTCTTTATGTTGCTTTTATATCTAATATATCTATATAGCTATATATATCTTTTAGAGCATATAAGCTCATTTTTTGCAATTTATTTACTTTCCATGCAATTTATTTACTTCCTTGTAATTTATTTACTTTCATATTGTTTTTAAGACTAGTCTTTCTAGTCTTAAACTTGTCCTCATCAAGTCAAAACATTTTCTTTTTCTTTTGGGACTAGTCTTTTCTTAGTCCCGAGATACCTTGATGAAGCTAAAGTTCTAATACTTTATTTATTTTCTTATTAGCTTATTCTTTTAAGTTATTATGTTTCTTTATGTTTCCATAATTTTATGATTCATATTCATGCATGAACATAATGATTTTTGTCTCAACAAAATAAATAAGGAAATGTTTTCTTAATCTAAAGATTCTTTTCTATAAATAAAAGTAGGAAGTTAATTTTTTTTCTAAAGACTAAGGAGTCATATTAACAAACTTAGAGGAGTTCATAAAAGATTTTATAAACTTACATGACATAGAAAGAACTTTTTCTTAAATAAAAAAAAGGTTTTACATAATTTCACTTTTCATCAAATGCTAGGAATTCTTTTAGGAATAATCTTAAGAAACAAAGAAACTATTTTATAAAATTGTTATTACTTTTAAAAGTTGTTGGAATCTAAGCTTAGAAAATAAAAATCATTCCTTAGGAATTTAAAGCAATTACAAGAAATTAAATTTAGGAGAAAAAAAATACTCATTATAAATAACTTAAGATATTTTCAAAGCAAAAATAATATTTCAAAAGTTCTCAAGTTTCAAAATCTTTAAAGACTTTACTTTTTCATAAATTGAGAAAACTTCATTAACTTCATACATTTTTTATGAGTCAATAAATATATGAATATACATTCCAATGGTTTGACAAGCTATTATATTATCTATCTCTTCAAAATGAGCTTTGGATAAAAGAAGGAAAACAAGTTTATAAAAATTCGTGGTGAATCTGTCCGCCACTTTTTTGGAACCCAAACGAATTAGTTTGATGAAATTAAGTTTAGAAATAGATAGATCTTTCCGAATAGGTAAAAAACGATATATTATATGCGAAATTCCGAGTTAAAATGAGCAAGTTATGGCCATTTTAAGTTGAAATTTCCTCTTAAACGATTTTACTGCGATTTTAAATAAAGTTTAGAATCTTCACGAATATAAATTTCATGAAAGACTCATTTTGGGTATTTCATCTTGCTTAGGTGGAGAAGGACCCGAGATCACCTTTCCGGAAGATTACTTCGATTAGGATCTACCGACATAAAGTGAGTTAATCCTTTACAAAGTTACATTTCCTTGTTTTGTACTTGTAAGTAGTAGCACTAGCAATTAAGAAAAAGATAAAATGAATAATTGTTGTATGACTTGGAATTATGATTGGTTGAATATAAATTAAGAATATTGAAAGAAGGTTTGATAGATAAGTTGTGATTCTTGTATTGACATGATGAAAATTGTGTTGATCGCCTTCAACACGAACTAAACATTATTCGGTTAAATATATATTGAAATATTTTATTTTTATCGAGTCATTGTAGAGTTTATATTTCAACAATTCAAGATTTTATTATTAGTTTAATATTGTTCTTTTAGTTTGATTGCTTTGTGGTAACTAATATTTATTTTCTATCATTTACCTTCATCATGTTTCTCTTGATCTCATTTAATATTATTGACTGTTATTTATGAGAATCACATTATTCTTAATTATTTTTTTCATATTTTTCATTCTTATGTATTTCACCTGTATAAAATAATTATCATGATCTAATATTTTTGTTTAATATAACAAAAGTGTTTTTTATTTAAAGGTTATTAAAGTTTAACACTTAACAAATATTAAATATATTAATATTAAAGTATTTATATTTGTTTATTAGACTTATCTTCTCTTTTTTTACGTATAGGTATACATACATATATATATGTATTGTTATAGATGAGCTGATTTCTTTTAGAGCTAAAATTTGCATGTACACCGACATCAATGCCGCTAGCGTTGTACTCTAGACTGCCAGCCTTCATGCAAATTTTACGTAACTTGCATCCAGTGTACACTGGCTCAAAGGCCATCAACTTTTCTACATATGCCACCAATGTAGAGAATATATGCTGCCAGCATTCGTGCACTTTTACGCGAAATAAAACTTTATGCAGCTTTGTCTAGTGCTAGCTGGCTCAAAGGCTGCTGGCTTATCCACGTACGCCGTTGGCCTTGGCCTTGGCCATGGCCATGTACACCGTTGGCGTTGGGCCAGTGTAGGCACTATTCATCATCTTCTTCGATTTTTTTCCTGCTTTGAAATTTATTTTTCTTATATTATATAAGTATTATACTTAGTGTTTTAGATATTTTGAGTGTTTCTCCATAATTCCTATCTATTGTTCACGACATACTAACACAAATAACATTTCATAATCATCATACCTTGTGATTTCCTAGCTTCTACACATATTATGATGTACAAATAAGGCTTTAAGGTTAAATATTACCTTATTTGGGGATATTAAGGCGATGTTCAATTCTTGCCCAAGCTTGACACGAACCTAGGTTGATAAGAACATGGTTTAAGCTAATGTTTAACACATAAACTAACTTAGATCAAATTTCACTTACCTTAACTTGATCCTTTCCTAAGCTTGGATTATCTTGTTGAAGCTTGATTAATGGCTATGTTTGTGTGTGTTTTGCATTGTTGTTTTGAATTAATATAGTGTGTTTTTGCTGCTTTTTGGGCTGTTGTTTATGTGGCTTATTGGCTACCAAAGCATCTTTAATTGCTTTGTTCTTTTGTTCATTAAATTAATGAATTTATGGGCAAATAGGTGGCAACATTCTCGACCAAAATGAGGAGAATTTGTCCACCAAACCATCTTGTTTTGTCTGATATATGTTGCATTAAATTGGCTGCTCAAGCTAGAGGATTGTGATTGGCTAAGCATTAATTTACTTGATTTTGTGCATGCAAATTTCAGCAATTTGCTTGAGATTTTAGCTGTGACAATTTCAAGGAAACCTCAGCCATAATTCAAGCTATTTTCCACCGAATTTGTGTAGCTATTGTTATAATTTTGTTTAATTAGTTATCTTAGTTTTAGGATATTTTATCAAGTTAAACGGGTATATTTATATTAGTTATTTAGGAGTTTAGTCTTTAGAAATTTATTTAGTGCTTCTACAAGTTTTCTAGATTACCTTTGAGCTCAACTTTGTGTTTGAAGTTTATGCATTTAATTATTTTTAAAGTTTTATCTCGCGCAATTAGGGTTTTTTAAGCTTAATAGGCCAATTTCGAGTTCTTTCTAAGAGCTTCAAAATTCTCTAACTAAAACAATGGTGTACTCCAAACATTTATTTGGAGTCTAGATTGTTATATATGGATTTGTTTTTGTTTCCATTTTGTATTTATGACTATAACAGTTCATCCTTAAATTATCGTTTTCTATCTATAAGCTTTATTGTTTATTTATTTTTAATACACTTGAAATCTTATTTTAATTACTTCTATAACTTAAGTTTTTGATACCATTATGAAATCTTGTTTTTGGCATCTGTTACTATCTAAAGAACTATATTTTAGGGTTTGAAGTTATATATAAGCTCATAACTCTTCGTAGTTTTATTCTAGGGTTTTTGTCGAGTCCTACATTGACCTTCTATTTTTTATAGTTGTATTTCCTTTTATTTTTACTAGTATGAAAATTCTCGGGGTTCACAACCATAATGTGAGATGTAGGGTGATTGTCACGCCCAAAGGGTACCCTAAACGCGACAGTCCACCACACTCGATATCTAAACTCAAGTATGACAACCTTAGTCATTCCATGAGTTTTAACACTAGGTGTAAGGCTCACGTTCAACATATAGGAAACCATACTTTGAATCGAAATAGCTTAAGAAGACATACATAGCGATAAGATTATAAATCATAATAGTTATAACCAGATTAATCTATTACAAGATCTAAGGGGCATACCCCCGTCAAAATATTAAGAGTCCTTAGGTCATCAAAAGTCTCTTATAACAACATATATATATATATATATAAGAATAAGGAGATTCTACTATAAGTCTATGCCTAGGTCCTGACTTCTTCAAAAGGCTCCTTAAATTCCAAAAGCTGTACCCAAGGAAAGTGGCCTCTTAGAGATAACCATAAATAATCATATCGCAACAAGAAAATATAGGGGTATAGGCTTACGAGCTTAGTGAGTTTCACCTCCAAATTAAATACTTTATCATACAATAGGGCAAACAAGTTATATTATCAATCGTATGAAATGCATAAGCACGCGAGCATACAATACATAAGACTTTCCGGGAGTCTAATGTTGAATGGATTTACACCCTCCATTCAGGGTTAGGTGTTTTAAGCCCATACGACCATATATTTCAATTTTTCTCATTTACATTTTAGTTTATTCAGGTTCCCACCTACTCACAATTTTGTAGTTGATACAAGTGCTTACACCACTACCATTTCAATTCCGACCATTACGCCAACATTCGAGTTTACAAGCCCCTCATTGCCTAGCTATTATGCCTTCTTCCCACAAAGGTATAATAACAAATGCAATGTGACTCCACATATGGTATGCATGGTCAATTTGATTATAAGTTCATGATATACTAATTAATGATTTATAAGTGATCATAGGTATTTCAGACACTTCAATCTATACTAAATCATACAAATATTTACAAAAATTCCATTTCAATATTCTTATCATCAATTCAATCAAATAGAATTCACATGCACATGCACATTCCCATTTTATCTTGCCCTAAATCTAATGCTACTATCATTATAAGCACAATCATAAGCATATAATTTAAAGATAGTGAACTCACTTTGCCATGGCGCGAAAATCCACTTAATGGTAATAGTCATGAGAAGGACTAGTCCATCTCCCAAGTCTCCTAATCAAAAGAAATAACTCCAATAAGTATTTCTATGAAGTTTGAATGAACTTATAAATTATATTCTAATAAGTTCGTCAAAGTTCGCTTAATAGGAAATTCCAACTTAAAACGACCATAACTTAGTCATTTTAACTTGGAATTTCGCATATTATATACCAATCTCTACCTATTCAACGAGAGCTATCTATTTCTAAAGTTATTTCTATCAAACAAGGTCGTTAGGTCCATGAATAGTAGGGTACAAAATGCTATGTGAAATTCCCATCCCATAAATCAATTCCTAATTTCAATCCAAGCATCATTCCGAAACTTTGATATATACTTAGTTATCATTATATCTTGAAAGACTCTATTATATACATGTAACTTAATATCATGCATGATTCATGGGTTTTAGTAAATCTATTTCCTCATGTACTTAGATAATGCTTAATAGAATGTATAAGACATTATTTTCTTAACTTTGTTTCTATCTAGTGTATTATATGTATATGCATCACCTACAAGTTATGAAAGATCCGACCCACTAGATCCCGAGATTTAGAGTACTGAGTCCCTAACCACATATAGCATTTTCACATTATATGTGAGGTTGTCATAAAACTAACAGTTTATGAGAATTGTTTGATCAAATCTACTAACACTTTATAAACAACTTTTAAAAAAACAAGATTGCTAATAAAAGCAATCCATACATATATACATTATATGTACAAAGTTTAGTGTCAATATAAGACACTACAAAATTACAAGCTGTTCTTGGTACAAAAAGTAACCTAAAGAGATCTTAAAATATTTTACAACTTAGGCTTATTTAACAAGCCTTCTATACAGAGAATTATGCTTTAAACAAAAGGTTCTCCAAAATCCAAGGGCATTCGAGTCCTACTCGTCCCAGTTGTCCATGAATCCCTCAAAATCTGACCCGTATCCCAAATCATCATACAACTCATCTTCACTACCTACAAAGCAGCAAAAGTAAGCCAAAGGCCTAGTACGCAATAACAAATACAAAAACAATATATCAAGCAAACTTGAATCAAATGAAATGCATCAACGGTCAAGTCATTATCTTGTTAAGTTTTCTTTTAACAAAACAACAATAGGGTATTCAAACCCCAGAATCACGCTCTAGGAATTTAGGGGGTCCTGAGTAACAGCAGCTGCTCAGAGGGTTGATATAAGCAGTCCGAATACTTATATCTTCTATATCTATTCCATAAAGAAATAGCTTCTTTAGGGTTCAAAAGTCATTTCCCGACTCTACTTAAACTCAGTTCATAACATGAGCCTAGTTCATAAGTTCCCATAAACTTTGAACTAAATCATGGTATTTCCCCTTAAGTTTAAGCAAATGTTACTCGGATACTATTCTCCCCATCGGCTATCCACTTAACTAAAAACGAATCGCTATTGCATCATAGCGTACCATTGCATCATGATCTAGTTTAAGCGCCTAACTAACATGTCATTACATCATGATAGGTCTTTTGCTCCTTGGACCAGATTAAGCAGCGTAATAGACATCCAGTTCATCAAAGTATTAAGCTGAATCGAATTAAATCAATTTTAGTAATGCTTATTCCTAGTATACAACAAACAAGCTATCACGTACCTAAACCCAATAATGTATTACTATATTCACTCAGAGAGGAATTAACTGAAGAACCTTTAACTGAAATAAGAAATATCAAAACAATCAATAATCGAACGTAGAATATATATATATATATATATAACACAATCTTAAGTTAACTATATAAGGAGATTCAATAAACCTAACATATAGTTTTAACATCTAATTCATACATAAAACAATTTATATAGCTTATAGATTCATTAGAAGACCATATATGAAGTAAAGAATAACAATTGAAGAAGGTTGAATTTGTAAAACTCAGAGGGTACACGACCTATCTACAAAGGCAAAATTGAGCCAAAAGCCGGCAGCGTTGAAATTATACATCGGTAGCGTTAATGACAGCGTTAAGAAAATCGATTCTGTTCGCATTCAACACTGATTGAAGGCTGGTGGCATTGAAGCCCCAGTGGCCAGCATATAATTTGAAAAATATACGCTGGCCAATTTCTTTACCAAGGCCAGCGGCGTTTTAAGTAGCTTTAAAAAAATCGGTTCTGATCATATTCAACACCGCCTCTACGCCGGCGGCGTTGAAGTACTAGATGCCAACGTACACTCAAACACAGACCTATTTGAAAAGTGTTTTATTTTCCCTGTTTTACACTTTGAAAAATTATAACATATAACACTTTTAATCTTTCTTCAAACACAAATTTAGCTTCATACACTATCTTCTATCCATATTAACCAATCCTAGCAACTTTGGACATCATAACAATAGATCAAACTACTTCATTCACATCAAACCTCTCCTACTCTTCACTTCAAACTTAACTACTCAAATCAACTTCTACCCTCACCAATACTTCTCACTACTTCCATAACACATAAACAAGTTCATATAACAATAAAACACAACCTAACATTTATCAATACATAAAACCATTCATCTCATATGACATTAAACTCATCCTAACATTGATTCTACATTTATATTACAAGAAAGAAAATAAACAAAGAGTTTATACTAGCTTTAACTTACATGAAGAGGCTTGGGCTTGGAAAGATTGTTAATCCAAGAGCTTGTTATTGGTTTTGGTTTAGGGCTTATGGTTTGAAGATAGAAGGACAAGAGAAGGAAATGAAAAGTGGAAAAATTCGTATGAAAAATGTAGGCTGTCAAAAGAGGCTATATTTGATTAAATTTGAGACTTATATTTATCATAAGTTTGACTTTTGAGGTATATATGACTTAGGCTTAATTTGGAGCTAATTTGAGTTAAATTCGAGCTTGAAAATGGGCTAAATTTCTTGAAAAAAAAAATCTACTAATAATTCTTTAGGCATTTCAAAAGTTGTTTTGATAATTTTAAACATAACATTAATAATTTACATTAATCAACATAATATATCAAATCTATTTCTACACATTCATTTTCATATATCAAAATTACTTCAAACTTAATATGTAGAACTAATATTATATTCACATAAAATTTTAATTATTGAATATATTAGATTATTTTAAGTTATTATCATGAATTTCATGAGATGAGTTATCTATATGTATATTCTCAGTGATATATAATATCAAGAATTCTTTTAGAAAATTTTTGCTTTGCAAAACTTTTGAAATTACTAGACTTAAGAAAACTAGTTTTATTTCTTGCAAAATCACACTTGCTTTTATCAAAACTCCACCTTGATGATTTATATGCCCAACACCTTCATTATTTTAATAAAATCCTTCATTTTAGAGTTAGAAAATAGATGTTTAAATAGGTGGTCTACCTAATTATGAATTTTGCAAAATTTTTAAGGAATGAAAACATTGTTTAATATATTCTTTGAAACATTTCCTTATTTTGCGATTATGCTTTGATAAATTTCATTTATCCTAGTTAAAATTAGGTCTTTATTAAATGTATTCACTAGGACTCCTATTTTTCCACAAAAATCATCATTTTGGCATTTGAAAAAAGGTGTTTAAATAGTGGTCATTTTCAAATCTGAATTTTGAAATTTCCATTTGAGATTGTTTCTTTTGTAAACTCATTTAATCTTTCTAAAACTAACTCCTAATCAAACCTACTCCTTAAGGCTTCCATAAAAATCTTGTTTTTGGGTTGAAAAATAGGCGTTTATACTTTAAGCTTTTTGTATTACGAATTTCAAGTTAGTTATTGTGATTGAAACAAAACTTTAACATAACTTTTATAAACTTTTCTTATTTTGAAAATATTCTTTAGTAGATCTAAGATTTACTCATCAAGATCACTCATTTATGATACCAATTCCCTAAGCCTTTCATTTTTAATGTAAAATACTCATTTTGAAGTTGAAAAATAGCTTTTCTAAATAGAGTTTCTTTTTTATCCGAATTTCAAAAATCCATTTTTGTTGAACTAAAATAGATCTTAAGCTTTCTAACATATTCCCACCATTATCATGCTATTACAAGTTATTTATGTGCATAAAACAGAAACCTAAGGTATTTATGAACTCAAAACAACTAGATCTAGTTTATTATACTAGTCAAAATGCACAAATACTATGATATTATGAGGATATGGTTAGATGATGAATACATGCACAAAACATTAATAATAACAACATAACTTAATAATAAAATAAAGTAATGGCAAAATAACTTAAATAACAAGATCTATAAAAATGTGATGGCAAGGATCTCATGTTCAAGTGTTTCCACATCCCTAGCTTAAAGCTCATGGGGATTTTTTAGTGGAATAACACATGAATAATCGTACTATTACATGTTTTTAGTGTAGGGAAGTGTAGATCTATTACCTATTTAGTGTTGGAACAAGAAATTTGAAGAAAAATATGGAGTGTGTGTGTATGGGGGGAGGTCACGGCAACTAGAGAGGAGAGGAGGAGAGAAAGAAAAATTTTGCAAGAGTTTGTTTAGATGAAAAGTAAGAAAGTGAAATGAAGTTGGTATAAAGGGGTATTTATAGAAAAGTATATTAGGGTTTGTGTTATTAAATAAAACAAAAAAATAAAACAAATTGAGAGGGACAAAGAGGGAGGGGCGCTGGCTCCATCAAGAGAGAGAGAGAGAGAGAGATGTGTGTGATAATTTGTGTAATAAAATTCAAGTTTTTAAAGTATATTATGTAATGAAATGTATTGGAAAAGTAAATGTAAGAAAAATGATGAAATTCTAAGAATAGGTTATAAGAATGTAAGAGTAGGTTATGGGTAGTTGTACTTGATGAATAGTTGATTAGAAATCAAAAAGTAAATTAGATAATTAAAGTATCGATAGTAAATAAAATACGATAAAAAAGTTATAACTGTAACTTTTATAACCCGAAAAATTATATAACTAATATATTTGAAAATCTTATGAAATTACGGGTCTAATGGTACTAATAACATATTTTTTTATATCTCGAGCCTCGAGACACACTTTTCAAAGTCTGTATACGATCGGGTTCGAAATAAGTCGAAAATTCGCTAATCTGATATTTTTAAGCATCTTAATTGTCACGCCCCGGAGAGAACCATAAACGTGGCAGTCTGCCGCATATAATATTAAAGCTAATGAATGACAACCTTAGTCATGCAAGAGCTTTGATAATAAATGCAAGGCGTGCTTCTATGATAGTAGGAGACTCACATGGGTATTACATTTAAGTAGATAATAAAAACATGCAAGAACTTACATAAATAAACATGGAATCTTCATTTAAATAACAATTCCTTACATCGTCTTAGGGGCATTCCACCATTTTAAAAGTCTTGTTTCAACTATTCTGTTGAGATGAAAATTACTCTAATTTTATGGGATTTAATTTGGATTAATTGTTATTAATTTTGTAGAAATTATATGAAATCGGTACTTAATCATGATTTATATGAATATCAGGTCTTTGAATCCAAAAGAAGTAAATAGTACAAAATTGGAGTAAAATATATACAAGGAACAAAAATCAGAAAGAAAGGCCGGCCATTCATGGACTTAAGCCGCCGGCCTTTATTGGATTTCATCGGCGTTCAATATAAACATACAAAGGCTGAAGAAGAATTGATGAAGGCTGCCAGCGTATCTTGAATTTCGGCAGTGAACAAATTCAACATTAAACGCCGGCAGCATATATATTTAAGCCGCCGGCCATTTCATCTCTGGATGTTGGACAATATGAAGGCCGCCAGCTTATCTATCAACGCCGCCGGCCATTACTACACTGGATTCATGAATGAGAACATACGCCGGCTTAGATAAGAGAAACGCCGCCGGCCATTATGGGAAAATGCCGGCCTATCATGTAACTGCAAGGGACAATGAAGAGGCAAATGAAGATAAGCCGGCCATGATGATTTAGGCCGCCAGCGTTTATGTGTAACTGCCAGTTTACATTAAATGATGACCTTTCAATTACTCACTTTTGTATATAAATATCTTATAGGGTTTCTTTGAGAATTCATTCCATAATTAGATATCCTTTGTTAAGAAAAACCCTAGAGAGAAAATTTGAAGTTATGAGTGGCTAAACATCTATTCTAATCAAGGGGGATTGCTACAGATTCAATTCTACAAAGATTTGTGAGATCTAATTCGATTTAATCAATTGTTCTTTTCTTCTGATTATCTATATATCATCTAATTGTCTTGTTATTATTGTTGTGTTTGATTGTTACAATTTAGGCCTATTGTTCAATTGACAAAACAATACATTGTTAATTAGAATATGAATCCGTAATTGTTCATCTATTCTAATAGGAGTAACACAACAACGTGGTTGATTATAATCAAATAGTTAATTCATGTTGTGATGATATATAATCTAATTTAAATGATTCATGCTCTATGGATTATTAATTAGGATTGGTAGTCTCTCTAATTTCTATTGCTATTGATAGGTTAAATCCTAAGAGCTTGTTTAGGGTTATCTAATCAATAAGAGAAATAACTAAAGATCTTATCTTAGTTATCAATTCAGTAAGGAGAGATAGGGTTTCAGAGCATATTGAAATCTATAACCGATCTAGTCAGAAAAAGAATAATGATCTTTGCATCAATGATCGAATCTAGGAATTGAATTGTAGTACCACCTTGATTAGAGATTTCTTATTATTGAATTCAACTCTTATTTGTAATTGCTAGCTTTAGAGATAAACTAAACTTTAATTGCTTTTGATTAAACAAACCCCCAATCTTCTTTCATCTGCATTCTTTCTTAAATAGAAATAAATTTACCCCAATCCCTGTGGAGACGAACCTACTCACTATTATATACAAATTTTAAAGTAGGTTTTAATTTTGTTGGATTCGACACCCACCAAATTTTGGCGCCGTTGCCGGGGATTGGTGTCGAATATTTGTTTCTATTTTTTTTATGACTCGTTCTTCTCAAACAGGTGAATTACAGTTTGATCAAGAAATTGAGAAGACCGCTAAGAGATTGAGAAAACAAGCCAAGTTGCGTGCTCAAGCCGCCACTACATCATCTCCATCTCCTGGTTTGAACCAAGCACTGGAACTGTCTGAATCATCCAGTGAATCTGAAAGAGAAGATATATTACAAGAACAAGGACAGATGGAAAATCAAGATAGGACTCTACGACAGTTGGCTGAACCGGATGTGAATCAACAACCGCTTTGTATTCAATATCCGGAGTTGAATGTAGCATTGGAATTGAAGTCAGGGCTTATTCATCTGTTGCCAAGTTTTCATGGTCTGGAAAATGAGGATCCTCATAAACATTTGAAGGAATTCCACATTGTCTGTTCCAGCATGAGACCTCAAGGGATTCCTGAAGATCAAATCAAGTTAAGAGCTTTCCCATTCTCATTGAAAGACAAGGCAAAGGATTGGTTATTTTATCTACCTCCTGGATCTATAGCTACTTGGACTGATATGGTTAAAGCTTTTCTGGACAAATTTTTCCCTGCTACAAGAGCTGCAAATATTAGACGGGAAATTAGTGGGATAAGACAAAGGGACACGGAAAATCTTCACGAATATTGGGAGCGATTCAAGCAATTGGTTGCCAGTTGTCCACAACATGGTATCTCAGAACAGCTTTTGATCCAATATTTCTATGAAGGTTTGTTGCCAATAGAAAGGAAAATGATGAATGCAGCAAGCGGAGGAGCAATAGTAGACAAAACCCCTGCTCAGGCTCGGGATTTGATATCTTTAATGGCTGCAAATTCACAACAGTTTGAATACCGTCATGATCCTATCACAAGAAGAGTTAATGAGGTAAATGTTCCTCATCTTGAGAATCAAATTTCTAATCTCACTTCTCTTGTGCAACAGATAGCCTTAGGGAATCAACAGCAGGTTAAGGCTTGTGGGATTTGTGCTGCTATCAATCATCCCACTGACATGTGTCCTACTCTTCAAGAAGATTCACATGAGCAAGCAAATGCGATTGGAGGATTTCCAGGTCTACCACAAAGAAAGTATGATCCCTATGCTAATACTTATAATCCTGGATGGAGGGATCATCCAAATTTCAGTTATGGATCCAGACCACAAAATTTTCAACAACAGTACCGTCCAAGGCAACAAAACCAAGCACCACAACCTTCTTCATCTTCGAGTTCAGGGATGTCTCTAGAAGACATTGTTAAATCTCTTGCTGTTAATACAAAACAATTCCAGGATGACACGAAGCAATTTCAGCATGAGACAAAGCAAAGTATCCAAAACTTGGAGAATCAGATGAGTCAACTTGCCACATCAATGAGTAAGTTAGAATCTCAAGGTAAGTTACCCTCTCAGACCGTTACTAATCCTAAGCAAAGTGCTAATGCTATCACTTTGAGATCTGGTAAGGAATTGCAGCAATCCGATGGAGAGGACAGCAGGAATAATTTGGATCAAGAAACTGAAAAAGAGGTGACAAAATCACACATTCAAGATAATCAAATGGGAGGAACATCAGCTGAACCGTCTAGGATTACGGTGCCAACACCTCCATTTCCTTCTAGGTTGGCAAAATCTAAGAAATTGGAAGAAGAAAAGGAGATTTTTGATACATTTCGAAAGGTCGAGGTAAATATTCCTTTGCTCGATGCAATCAAACAAGTACCTCGATATGCGAAATTTCTTAAAGAATTGTGCACTAACAAGAAAAAGCTGAAAGGAAATGAAAAGATTAGTGTAGGAGAAAATATTTCTGCTATACTTCAAAGGAAACTTCCTCCTAAATGCAAGGATCCAGGTATGTTTACCATTCCTTGTAAAATAGGAAATGTTGGAATTACCAAGGCAATGTGTGATTTGGGAGCGTCAATTAATGTCATGCCATTGTCAGTTTATCAGTTGTTGAATATAGGACCTTAAAAGAAACAGGGGTGATTGTTCAACTTGCTGATAGATCCAATGTGTATCCTGATGGTGTTTTGGAGGATGTTTTAGTGCAAGTGAATGGGTTGGTTTTTCCTGCAGACTTTTATGTTCTTGACATGGAAAATGATGATTTCATAATTCATCATTAATTTTGTTAGGGAGACCTTTTCTCAAAACATCTAGAACAAAAATTGATGTTCATGATGGTACACTCACTATGGAGTTTGATGGTGAAATTATTAAATTTAATATTTATGAAGCCATGAAGTATCCTAGTGATGTCTCTTCTGTTTTTGTAATTGATGTTGTTGACCCATTAGCACAGAAATCATTTGAGTTCAGTGATGAAAATAGGCTGAAAATTGCACTTGAAAAGAGCCTTACAGCTGAGAAATTGAAGAAAATTGGTAAGAAGTTTGTCACTCATTCTGACTTGGAAGACACTGTTCAAGAACTGGAATCGTTGCTGCCCTTAAGGTATGGTATCTCTTACATTAATTTACCTTCTACTAATCCAAAACTTCTCCCTTCTATTGTGCAGGCACCAAAATTGGAGTTGAAACCTTTACCAGAGCATTTAAAGTACATATATTTGGGAGAACAAGATACTCTTGCGGTAATCATCTCTAGCAAATTGAGTACTCTGGAAGAGGAAAAGCTAATTCGGGTGTTAAGAGAGTATAAGGAAGCCATTGGATGGACTATTGCTGATATCAAAGGACTGAGCCCTTCCACATGTATGCACAAGATCATGCTTGAAGACAATTGCAAACCTTCAAGGGAAGTTCAACGTCGACTGAATCCTCCTATGATGGAAGTGGTAAAGAAAGAGATTTTGAAACTTCTAGATGCAGGTATGATCTATCCAATTTCTGATAGCAAATGGGTAAGTCCAATTCAAGTTGTTCCTAAGAAAACGGGCTTAACTGTGATTGAAAATTCGAAAGGTGAGTTGGTATCCACTCGTGTACAAAATGGATGGAGGGTCTGTATTGATTATAGGAAGCTAAATAAGTCTACAAGAAAAGATCATTTTCCGCTTCCTTTTATTGATCAAATGCTTGAAAGATTGGCTGGACATTCTCATTACTGTTGTCTTGATGGTTACTCAGGTTTTCATCAAATTCCAGTTGCACCTGAAGACCAAGAAAAAACCACCTTCACATGTCCATTTGGAACTTTTGCTTACCGAAGGATGCCATTTGGATTATGCAATGCCCCTGCGACATTCCAAAGATGTATGGTTAGTATATTTTCAGATTATGTGGAGAATATCATAGAAGTTTTCATGGATGATTTTACTGTCTATGGTGACACATTTGATTCATGCTTAACTAACCTTACAAAAGTGCTCAAAAGATGTATAGACACAATCTTGTGCTTAATTATGAAAAATGCCATTTTATGGTTGATCAAGGTCTTATTTTAGGACACATTGTATCTTCTAGGGGACTTGAAGTTGATAAGGCTAAAATTGAAGTGATTAAATCTTTGCCTTACCCCGTGAGTGTACGGGAAGTTCGTTCTTTTCTTGGCAGTGCAGGTT
Organism: Combretum micranthum; assembly: GCA_024138025.1. NCBI lineage: Eukaryota > Viridiplantae > Streptophyta > Magnoliopsida > Myrtales > Combretaceae > Combretum > Combretum micranthum. Next base: position 141,579 of record JAMXBD010000811.1, on the reverse strand, counting down.
TTTATAGGCGTTTCATCAAGGATTTTTCCAAGATTACTCAACCTTTATGCAAATTATTGCAAAAAGATGTGGAGTTTGATTTTGATGAAGCCTGTAAGCATGCTTTCAACAAGCTAAAGGAGAAGTTAACTTCTGCTCCAATTATCAAACCACCTGATTGGAGTCTTCCATTTGAGATTATGTGTGATGCGAGCAACTATGCAGTTGGTGCTATACTTGGACAAAGAATTGGAAGAGCTCCTCATGTCATTTGTTATGCTTCAAGAACACTTGACAGTGCACAATCCAATTATTCAACAACGGAAAAAGAACTTTTAGCTGTTGTTTTTGCTTTAGAAAAATTCCGTTCATACTTACTTGGTACTAAAGTAATTGTGTTTACAGATCATGCAGCTTTGAAGTACTTGCTCTCAAAGAAAGAGGCAAAACCGAGGCTCATCAGATGGATACTCTTATTACAAGAGTTTGACTTGGAGATACGAGATAGAAAAGGCACAGAAAATTTGGTTGCGGATCATCTCAGTAGAATCCCAATAGTGAAGAGTCCGTCCCGTTGCAAGATGATTTTCCAGATGAACATCTCTTTTCTATACAAAAGACAACTCCCTGGTACGCTGATATTGTTAACTATCTAGTTACTAGGACTTTGCCAAGTGAATTGTCTAGATCTCAAAAGGAAAAGATTAAAAGTGATGCTAAATATTATGTTTGGGACGACCCTTATCTATGGAGACACTGTTCGGATCAAATTATTAGAAGGTGTATTTCTCAAGTTGAAACTTCCTCTGTTTTGCAATTTTGTCATTCATATGCCTGTGGAGGACACTTTGGACCTAAAAGAACAGCTCGTAAAGTGCTAGAATGTGGTTTATATTGGCCTACTTTGTTTCGTGATGCTTACATGTTCTGCAAATCCTGTGATAGATGTCAAAAAGTTGGAAATCTAGGACATAGAGATCAAATGCCACTTACCCCAATTCTTGCCTGTGAAATTTTTGATATATGGGGTATAGATTTTATGGGTCCTTTTCCTTCTTCTTTTGGAAATAATTATATCCTTCTTGCAGTTGATTATGTGTCAAAATGGGTAGAAGCAAAGGCTACCCGAACTAACAATGCTAAAGTTGTTGTAGATTTTGTCAAGTCTCACATTTTTGCTAGGTTCGGGACACCAAGAGCATTCATCAGTGACCGTGGAACACATTTTTGTAATAGAGTTGTTGAAACTCTATTTAAGAAGTACAATGTCACTCATCGCACTTCTACGGCATATCATCCACAGACAAATGGATTGGCTGAAGTATCCAATAGAGAGATTAAATCCATCCTTGAAAAGACTGTCAATGTGAACAGGAAAGATTGGAGCACTAGACTTGATGATGCGTTGTGGGCCTATAGAACGGCTTATAAAACCCCCATTGGAATGTCTCCATATCGTCTAGTGTTTGGCAAACCTTGCCACCTTCCTGTTGAGTTGGAACATAGGGCTTATTGGGCTGTGAAGCAATGCAATTTGAGATTGGATGAAGCAGGTGAACACAGAAAGCTTCAGTTGCAAGAACTTGAAGAGATTCGCCTTGATGCCTATGAAAACTCAAAAATTTACAAGGAAAAAACAAAAGCTTTTCATGATCAAATGATTTCAAGAAAAAACTTTTCAATCGGTCAAAAAGTTTTGCTTTATCATTCTCGATTAAAATTATTTCCTGGTAAATTGAGATCTAGGTGGATAGGGCCTTTTATTGTCACCAATGTGTTCACTCACGGTGCAATTGAGATCAAGAGCGAGCAAACTGGTAAGTTTTCAAAGTAAACGGTCATCGCTTGAAACCTTTTTATGAAGGTTTTCAGGTGACCAATATTGAAGAAATCAGTTTGGGAAGTCCCGAGTACAAATGAGCTCCGTTACGTCTAGCCAAAGACGTTAAAGAAAAGCGCTACATGGGAGGCAACCCATGTCTAATTTTTTTTTTTTTGTACAATATTTTGATTTTTACTAACCTGAATGTTTGATTTTCTTTTGCTTATTTATAATAAAAAAAAAGGAGAGAAAAGCAGTCTGCCATTTTGAAAGTATAGGCGTCCAACTATTTTTGTATTAAAGGCCGGCAGCTTAAATTCCAACGCCGCCGGCCATGACCATTCTGGGTAAATTGCTTTAACAACAAAGGCCGGCAGTGTAAATATGATGGCCGTCGGCCATCTTCAGTCTGGACAGATTGACCAACACCAAAGGCTGGCAGCGTAAATTTATACGCCGCCAGCCATCTTGCCTCGGGAGGACTTTAAAGAGTATAGGCCGGCAGTGTAAGTTTAAAAGCCACCGGCAATTATGCTACTGGACATTGTGGGAATTATACGCCGCCACATACGCCGTCGGCGTAAATACAGAATAGCCGGCGTAAGTGACAGACGTGGGTTAAAACAGGTTTCATTTCTCCCTCTTTCTCATTTCTATTCATCTCCATCGTTTCTCTTTCACTCATATATTCTCCATTTGACTACAAGCTCTCGATTTTTTTTGGAAAGCTACAACAAGTAAGTGCTTCTAACTTTATTTCTCTTAATTTTTACTTGTTGAAAAGCTTCCATCCATAGTTGGTATATGATTGTTGGATGTTGGGGTTGTGCATTTGGCAAGAATTGGGTGGTGCGAATTATGGGTCGATGAAGTTGGGAATTTGTTTGGTTAAATTGATGTAGATGAAGTGTGTTTAGGTTGTATTTGTGTTGTGATTCGTTTGAGTGGCTGATTCCTTGAGTTTTGAACTTGAATTTCTAGGGTTTCATCTTTGTTCATGAAGATGAAAAATTGGGGATTTCTCGAATTTTTTACAATGATGGATGTTCTAACTTCAAATTTACATGCTTTCATTGTGTATTAGACAAACTTAAAACAAATTGGTCTGAAAATGTGAATAGTCAATCCAAAATTTCGGTTAAACTTTGGCATTATCAATTTTTTAGACCAAATCTTTATGCTTTGAATGAGATTTTAAACCGTGAAGTTTGAACAAAGTTTTGAAACAATCCCCTTTCAACGTTTAAAAACTAAGCTGACTAATGTAGGCTGACAGCTTTGAACTCAAAAATGTTTCAAAAACACTTATAGTCTACTTCATCCATGCTTGTATAATTATCAATTTCCTTAATCTTTCTAATACAAGTATGTTATGAACTCATGTCCGAGCTGTTTTTAATTTCCATATCTGCTGATTTTCTTACCTAATGTGGATTTAAATTAGGATGCCGCCGAAGAAATTACAAACAAAGAAAAGAAAAGCTTCGGGAGCTTCTACATCTGACACTCAATCATCCGACTTACTAAGCTATAAAGATTATGCCAAAGAGAGAAAGAAGCGATTCCAGAAGATGAAGTTCATTAACCATCAATATCTTGATTGGGAGTTGCTGAATGAATATGGGATGGTGGATATCGTGTCTCAAGCTGTTAAAGATCACACTTGGTTTAAAGTTTTTGATGTACGGGAACCAACATTCAAAGATGTAACTATAGAGTTCCTGTCGACCATGTATCTTGAGACAGAGAATGGGGTAACAACAATGAAGTTTCAGGCATATAAGGAATTAAGAGAAATAGAATTGAAGCAAGTTGGGTATACCCTGGGTCTTTATGATACTATGGAAGCTACAGCAGATCTGTCCAATAGCTGGCCAGAAGACATGGATGCTTCAAAGTTCTGGTTAGAACTAATTCAGCCAAAGACGGATCCATTCATTTCATCAAAAAGCTTGTCTACTGCCTTTACAGCTATGGAGCACAAGCTGCTTCATCACATACTATCACATACAATTAGCTGTAAGAAGACAAGCCATAGTAAGGTAACGAGCTTTGATGTATTTTACATACATAGTATGATCAAGGGTTGTCCGATAGACCTTGGTGTCGAGGTGGTAAATTTTATAGATAGACAAATATCCGACACCAGGACGAAAGTGATCTCATGTGGAGGATATATAACTGCCTTATTGAAAGGAATGGGAATCTTTCGACAACCTGAAGGGGATGAAGGCATAGAATGCAAGAAAATCACAAATGCACCATTCAGGTTATGGGGTTTGAATAAGCCATCCCATGCTGCTGATGTTACTGAAGCTGTTAGCCATGATGAAGACGAGGATGAGTCAGCAGTGCCCGAAATCACTCCCTATACGGGACCTTCCACATCATCAGCACCACCTCCTCCTGCTCCTACTGGTAGCCGCTATGATCAGTTGAAACAAGAGATTGTCAAACTGAAAAGAGAAAATAAGAAAGAGCAGAAGAAACACAAAAAGTTTAAGAAGTCTTTGGTCGACATGTTAAAAGCTGCCTTTTCATGTATCAATCAAGCTGCAGCCGATCATATTCAGTATGAGACTTCCGAGGAGGAGGATAGCACAGAGGAAGAAGGAAGCTAGAGTTCCTGCTAGCTTCAATTTATACTTTGTACTTAATTAAGCACCCATTTTATGGGTAGACTTATGATTTTCCTGATAATCCGATCTGTCGGATTAACCTTGCTTTCCAACTTTGTTTCTTTTTGCTTTTGTTTGTCACAGGTAATTTAGAAACAAATGCACTCTATCCTTACAATCGTTTTACAAGCCTACTCATATTGCTTCATCTTGTTCCACAAGATAAATCAGGGAAGTATCGTTATTCCTATTTCTTTTTATTTTTCTCTCACTTTGTGCTGAATTAGAAACAGTGAGGACACTGTTTATTATAAGTGTGGGGGAGGGATAAAATATGAATTGGAGTATTTCATCTGAATGATGTCTGATTTTTGAATTTATTGATATATATAGACATCTAGATATGAAATGTGTACCCACACTTTAAGCTGTTGATCATTTGTTCTTAAGTAATATAAGGCAAATTTAGGCCAATTTTTTTTCAAAAATTTTTGATGAAATCTGGAGAATTGTGCTGAAAAATTAAAGATAGCATCTAAAAAGTGAAAAATTGACTTGTGAAAGTGCTTTACTCACCTATACTGTTGTGATTTGAATACTAGATTAAAATTGAGTAGTAAAATCTTTAAGGAACAGAACTACTGTGTATTTGGCTTTAGATTTGAAAGTTTGAAAGTAAATCGAGTCCTTAAGTGAAAAATAAACAGGTTTACTTCTAGGAAGAAAGCTAACTTATATATACTTTTATAAGTTCTTATTAAAGAATTTTTCAACACTTGGTAAAAGAGATAAATGAAGTCTTTTTCTTAGTGATCTTTGATAAAAAAAGTCTTGAGTTTGTTGTTCCATTCAAAAGTAGAAACAAGCATAAGCATATACTCCTATAACTCAAACAATCGAGTTATGAGTATCCAAACTTGAATGTTAGAGTGAGGAAGAGTTCGTAGGGGTCCCTTTAAAACCTGGTCACTTGGGTGATTAACCCGGGATGTACCGACTCAATGAACTCACTATAACGATAAGGGAGGAAAGGCTAAAGTTCATATATGTGCTTTGAAAGAAAAATTAGAAAAAGAAAGAGCTGAAAAGAAACGGACTAAAACCCGTCCAGAGATTCATCTCTGAAGGCTCTAAATATGCTTGAATGAAAAATGAAAAATGAATGTTGAAGCAATCAAACGGAATAAGACTTATAATAAACAAAGAGATAATCTAGGGAAAAGAACTGATATCACATGCTTTTATTCTGTGTTGGTAAGAGTATATGTCGGTTAGATGTCCAATGAAGTCTAAATGGGTATTTTTCCTTATTGGACTGAGTATTTACTCTTGAGTAGAAGGATCTTTGGTTAAATATGTGATTCAAATTTGTTTTGTTTAGATTAACTACTGAATTTTCATCTTAGTACTCTAATTACAAATCCTCAGTTTGGTTTGAGCAATAAGCATTGAAAAATCACAAGTCTTGAATTAAATAAAGAAAAGAGATGCTTGAATATGAATTTTGAAAGTAAGCACACTCTAACAAAAGATTTCATTTTGGTTACATAGTTTTGCTTGAGGACAAGCAATGGTTTAAGTGTGGGGGAATTTGTTGAGATGAAAATTACTCTAATTTTATGGGATTTAATTTGGATTAATTGTTATTAATTTTGTAGAAATTATATGGAATCGGTACTTAATCATGATTTATATGAATATCAGGTCTTTGAATCCAAAAGAAGCAAATAGTACAAAATTGGAGTAAAATATATACAAGGAACAAAAATCAGAAAGAAAGGCCGGCCATTCATGGATTTAGGCCGCCGGCCTTTATTGGATTTCATCGGCGTACAATATAAACATACAAAGGCTGAAGAAGAATTGATGAAGGCCGCCAGCGTATCTTGAATTTCGGTAGTGAACAAATTCAACATTAAATGCCGGCAGCATATATATTTAAGCCGCTGGCCATTTCATCTCTGGATGTTGGACAATATATGAAGGCCGCCAGCTTATCTATCAACGCCACCGGCCATTACTACACTGGATTCATGAATGAGAACATACGCCGGCATAGATAAGAGAAACGCCGCCGGCCATTATGGGAAAATGCCGGCCTATCATGTAACTGCAAGGGACAATGAAGAGGCAAATGAAGATAAGCCGGCCATGATGAATTTAGGCCGCCAGTGTTTATGTGTAACTGGCAGTTTACATTAATTGATGACCTTTCAATTACTCACTTTTGTATATAAATATCTTATAGGGTTTCTTTGAGAATTCATTCCATAATTCAGATATCCTTTGTTAAGAAAAACCCTAGAGAGAAAATTTGAAAGTTATGAGTGGCTAAACATCTATTCTAATCAAGGGGGATTGCTACAGATTCAATTCTACAAAGATTTGTGAGATCTAATTCGATTTAATCAATTGTTCTTTTCTTCTGATTATCTATATATCATCTAATTGTTTTGTTATTATTGTTGTGTTTGATTGTTACAATTTAGGTCTATTGTTCAATTGACAAAACAATACATTGTTAATTAGAATACTGAATCCGTAATTGTTCATCTATTCTAATAGGAGTAACACAACAACGTGGTTGATTACAATCAAATAGTTAATTCATATTGTGATGATATATAATCTAATTTAAATAATTCATGCTCTATGGATTATTAATTAGGATTGGTAGTCTCTCTAATTTCTATTGCTATTGATAGGTTAAATCCTAAGAGCTTGTTTAGGGTTATCTAATCAATAAGAGAAATAACTAAAGATCTTATCTTAGTTATCAATTCAGTAAGGAGAGATAGGGTTTCAAAGCATATTGAAATCTATAACCGATCTAGTCAGAAAAAGAATAATGATCTTTGCATCAATGATCGAATCTAGGAATTGAATTGTAGTATCACCTTGATTAGAGATTTCTTATTATTGAATTCAACTCTTATTTGTAATTGCTAGTTTTAGAGATAAACTAAACTTTAATTGCTTTTGATTAAACAAACCCCCCAATCTTCTTTCATCTGCATTCTTTCTTAAATAGAAATAAATTTACCCCAATCCCTGTGGAGACGAACCTACTCACTATTATATACAAATTTTAAAGTAGGTTTTAATTTTGTTGGATTCGACACCCACCATATTCTATTAACAAAGTAAACATAACTATAACATAAGCCAACTATAGAGATTTTCTTAGAAGTCTATGTTCAAAACTAAATACATATAACTTCTCCTAAAAACTCCTAGTAGCTTAAGCTCGTACCTGGCATACGGGGCTCCTTGGTGCCAACCAAAGATAATCATACTGTAACAAAAAGTTATAAAGTTATAAGCAAATCTAGCATAGTGAGATAATTCCTCATTTACAAAACATTTCCATATAATAAACAAGTATTTAATCAAGCATATGAGAATGCACCAATCACATGAGCAAACAAAATACACAAAATTAACCAGAAATCATGTGTAGCATGGATTTTACACCCTCCATGTCGGGGGTTGGGAGGTTATAGGCCCATAAGCCCATGTAGACTTTCTGGCTCCTACTAGCCACCACTACCACTTCCTCGTTTCCGCACACGAAGAATAGTAGTAAAATAAATGTGACTCACAAATATGATATGCATGAATTATTTTCAATATATATTTAATCAAATAATGTTGAGTTCAAGTTAAAGGCGATCAACCACAATTTCATCATATCAATATAAGAATCACAATTTATTTATCGCATCTTCTTTCGATATTCTTAACTTATATTCAACCGATCATAAATCCAAGTCACACAACAATTGTTCATTTATCTTTTCCTTATTTTCTAGTGCTACTACTTGCAAGCACAAACAAGGAAATGTAACTTAGTAAAGGATTAACTCACTCCATATCGGTAGCTCCTAATCGAAATAATCTTCCAGGAAGGTGATCTCAGTTCTTTCTTCACCTAAACAAGATGAAATACCCAAAAATGAGTTTTTCATAGAATTTCTATTCTTGAAGATTCTAATCTTTCTTAAAATTACGGTTAAAATCGTATTGGAGGAAATTTCAAATTAAAATGGTCATAACTTGCTTATTTTAACTCTGAATTTCGCATATAATATATCGTTTTCTACCTATTCGAGAATATCTATCTATTTCTAAACTTATTTTCATCAAACTAAGTCATTTGGGTTCCGAAAAAGTAGTGATCAGATTCACCACGAATTTTTATAGACTTGAATTTCATTTTGAAGAGATATGTTTTATAATATTTTTGTAAACCTTTGAAATGTATATTCATATATTTATTGGCTCATACCAAATGTATAAAGTTAATGAAGTTGTCTCAAACCTTGAATTTTTTGTAAAAGTAAAGGCTTTTAAAGGAAAGTGGAACTTTTGAAAATTCTTTTTGTTAGAGAATAATTCAAGTTATGAGAAAATTCCTTTTCCTCTAAATTTTCAAAGAACGATTTTATTTCTTTGGTTTCTAATACTAATAATTATATCTTTATAGAAATAATTTCTTGTTTCTTTTAAATATTATTTTATTTTCATGAAAGCAATTAATTGTACTTGATGAAAAGTGAAGTTTTAGTAAAACCTTTGTTTAATCCAAAAAGTCCTTTCTATGTCATGTATGTTTATAAAAATTCCTGTGAGCTCCACTAAGTTTGTTAAAATGACTCCTTAGTTTTAGAAAAACTACTGCCTACTTTTTATTTCTAGAAAAGAATCTTTATTTTAAGAAAACCTTTCCTTATTTATTTTTGTTGAGACAAGAATCATTATATTTATGCATAAATATGAATCATAGAATTATGAAAACATAAAGAAACATAATAACTTAAAAGAATAAGCTAGTAAAGAAATAAATCAAGTATTGGAACCTTAGCTTCATCAAGGTATCCCGGGACTAAGAAAAGACTAGTCCCATAAAGAAAAAGAAAATGTTTTGACTTGATGAGGACAAGTCTAAGACTAGAAAGACTAGTCTTAAAAACAACATGAAAGTAAATAAACTGCAAGGAAAGTAAACAAATTACAAAACAAATGAGCTTATATGCTCTAAAAGATATATAAAGCTACATAGATATATTTAGATATTATATGTATAAAAGCAACATAAAGAAATTAGATCATGAACAAAAACAAAGTATGAACCTATTGTTGCTTTCTTTAATCTTCATGGTTTAGAAAACACACATTAAGCTCATACTAAGTAAATGAACATAAAGAAGACTTAAAGAATTTTTACCTAAGAAAACTAAACTTGAGAGAGCTTTGGGAGAGAATTCTTGGAGAGAATTTTAGAGAGTAACTTTGTCTATGGAAGGTGTGAAAGAAGTGGAAGGAAGATGGGGTATTTATAGGAAAATGTGGGAGGTTAAATATGTTAATTAAAAAAATGAAAATAAAACAAATTGGAGAGGAAAAGAAGAGGGGGCTAGCACAAATTTGGAGAAAAGGGGGAGGAAAAATTTATTTTTTTGTATTTTTGTTAATGAAAAGTAAGATATGAAAGATGTGAAGTTGTATTGGAAATGAAAATTGTAAGAAATAGAGGTATGGGTTATAAGAGTAGGTTGTAAGAAAAAGTAGAGATAGATAAATAGTGTAGAATAGTAGTAAATAATGTAATGTAAAGTAGACATGACAATTTAAGTACCGGTAGTAAGAAAATACGCGTATAAATGTGATATCTGATATTTTTAGCTACCGAAAAATTATAAAATTGATATTTTTGAAAATCTTATATTTTTACAAGTCGAACGATATATTCGAAATATTTTTACTATTTCGAGCCCGGGACACGTTTTTCAAGGACTGTGTCCGATTGGGTTCAAAACGAGTTGCGATTTTACTAAACTAATATTTTTAAGCTTCTTTAGATAATTACGAACTATTCTACATACTAAACTCTTTCTTACTTTGTTAGGGTTTCTTAAACAGGAATGTCGGACTTGAATGGTTACAATTGACTAGGGTTTTGTTGACTTTGGAATTCCGATTGACTTCTAATTAGGATTTAAGCTTTAATTAATTACAAAACTTCAGGGTTTACACTAATATTATTACGAACCAAACTACACTCTTCACTCATATTTCGACTTCTTAACTTAAGAACACAGGGTTGCCGGATCTAAACTGCTTGGGTTTCTTAGGGATTTGTTGATTTAAGGCTTCCAGTTGACTTTTCGATTTAGGTTTAAGCTCAAATTTACCCTAAAAATTAGGAGTTTACAGTGATCTAAGGGAGCTTTTTTAGATGCATTAAAATAGCACATTGATATTTTTAGATGGTTTTGTAAGCAACTTTAAAATTATATAAGTATATTATAAAGTACCTAGTAGCATTCTCACTTTAAATTGACATTTCAAGATATACCACCAAAATTGATAAACTCATTATATGGTTTATAATTTGAATATAGCTTATTAATAATATTGATAATTACTTTAGGAATTCTTAAGAGCGATCAATGGCGGTACACATGTTTGTGCATCGATTCCCTTAAAAATTTAACGATACTTTCAAGGATGAAAGGAAGGGGCTACTCTAAAATATTGTTATAGCTATAATTTTTAACTTAAAATTTGTTTATGCATTGTTTCATTGAGAATGTACAACATGTTATATCTTTATTTATACTCTTTGGATGTTAAGCGGACTTAGGATCCTAGAAAGTATAGATGACTCTATAGAGAAATGTATAAAAAAATTACAATATGAATTATTCATAGTCATAAAATAATATATGTTATAATGTGGGTAAACACTAGTTACGTACAAATAAGTATAGTTTTGGCTTGTTGCATTCTTCATAATTTCATAATGGGAGTTCTTTTGGTTGGTCTGCTCATAAAAAGAAATATCACGAGATTTGAAATCTCTTAAAAGGAATTAGATATCTCAACAAAGTTAAATAGAAGAAAGGAGAAAAAAAGGAGAATGGTTTGTGACAAGAGATGGCATAGTAAAGGCAACATAGACCAATCATCATAGAACAAATAGGAGTAATAATTACTTTTCTTCCTTCCTTTTATTATTGAAGTGATGTTATGGAATTATATTCTATGATTGAACTCGTGCTATGCATGCATATTAAAGTGGAGTTTGATCTTGTATATGCTATTTGCAGACATTTTTTGTTGCTACTGCTCTTATAAATGACATGTTATGAAATTTCATTTATTTGCATATTTATTATTTTATATTTAAAATTTTTTGGATTAATGGTTTTAAACTATATTACATTGTAGTAATGGAAAATGGTAGTAACAAGGACACTCAATTTAGAAACTTCTGGTAGTCTAGACTAATGGAGTTAATGCTGAAAATTTTAGTAGATGAAGGACTTAAGGGTAGCAAACCTTTAACTATATTCAAATCATCATCTTTTGCTCGAGTGATATGTGCAATTAATGAAAATTTCGGAGGGAGTTGCTTCCCAATAATTTAGAGAATCATCTTCATACCATAAAAAAAAAAAAAAATACATGGGTCACCGTTCAAAAGATGAGAAATTTAAAGTTGTTTTGGATGGAATGATGAGCAAGATTATTGCCAACGAGGAGATTTTCAATAAAAAAGTGATAGTAAGCATCTTTCTTTTTTTTTTTCCAAGGTATTCTTTTAATTTTATTTAAACGATTATTTTAGTAGTTGCTTACTTAAAAAATTGCCAAGGTTCTCAATGAAAAAATGAAGGTAAGCATCTTTCTTTTTTTTCTTTTCAAGTATTCTTTCAATTTTATTTAAACAATTATTTTAATAGTTGCTTAATTTTTAATTAAACTATTGAAAAATTGCAATTTATGACATTATTTGTGAGAAAAGATATTACATCAAGTAGTTTTGCTAAGCAATTTGAAAAATTCAATTTGAATTAGGAAAATAATTCTCCTCTACTTAAATTGGATGAGAATACCTCGAAAATAAAATTCAATTTGAATCATGAAAATATTTTTGGTAAGCAAAACTACCTGATGTAATATATTTTCTCACAACTAATGTCATTTTATCATACATTGCAACTTTTTAATTGTTTAATTAAAAAGCAAGTAACTACTAAAATAATCGTTCAAATAAAATTAAAAGAATACCTTTAAAAATAAAAGAAAGATGCTTACCATCACTTTTTCATTGAAAAACTCCTTATCGGCAATTATCATCTCTAGCTCATCATTCCATCCAAAACCACTTTTATTTCTCTTCTTTTGAATGGTGGCCCATGTATTTTTTGATGGTATGAGGATGGTTCTCTAAATGATTGGGAATGCAACTTGCGCCAAATTTTCATTGATTCCACATATCTCTCAAGCAAAAGACAAAGATTTGAATATAGTTAAAGTTTTGTTACCCTTAAGTGCTTCATGTACTAAAATTTTCAACATTAATTCCATTTGTCTAAACCACCAAAAGTTTCTAACTTGAGTGTCCTTGTCACTACCATTTTCCATTGCTACAATGTAATATAGTTCAAAAACCATTGAGCAAAAAAAGTTTAAATATAAAATAATAAATATGCAAATAAATGAAATTCCATAACAAGTTATTCATTTACAAGAGCAATAGCAACACAAAATGACTACAAATAGGACATGCAAGATCAAACTCTACTTTGATATATAAACAGAGCATGAGTTCAACAATAGAAAATAATTACATAACATCACTTCAATAATAAAAGGAAAGAAGAAAAGTAATTATTACTCCTATTTGTTCCATGATGATTGGTTCATGTAGCCTTTACTATTCAATCTCTTATCACAAACCATTTTCCATTTTTTCCCCTTCTATTTAACTTTGTTGGGATATCTAATTCCTTTAAGAGATTTCAAATCTCATGATATTTCTTTTTATGAGCAGATTAAGCAAATGAACTCCCATTATGAAATTGTGAAGAATGCAACAAGCCAAAACTATACTTATGTGTACATAATCAATATTTAGCCACATTATAATATATATTATTTAATGAAGATGAATAATTCATATTATAATTTTATTATACATTTCTCGATAGAGTCATCTATGCTTTCTAGTATCCTAAGTCCACTTAACGTTCAAAGAGTATAAATAAAGATACAACATGTTGAGCATTCTCATTCAACAAATGCATAAACAAATTTTAAGTTAAAAATTATAGCTATAACAATATTTTGAGTAGCCCCATCCTTTCATCCTTGAAACTACTCTTGAAGTTTTAAGGGAATCGATGCACGAACATGTATACAATCGATTGCTCTTAAGAATTCCTAAAAATAATTACTAATATTATTAATAAGATATATTCAAATTATAAACCATATAATGAGTTTGATGATTTTGGTAGCATATCTTGAAAAGTCAATTTAAAGGGACTATGCCACTTGGTACTTTATAATATACTTATATAATTTTAAAGTTGTTTCCAAAACCATCTAAAAATATTAACATGCAATTTTAATGTATTGAAAAGACCTCCCTCTGATCACTCTGTCTCACATTATGGTTAATTAAATGAGAAAATAACATAACTTGTTCTTTGATGGACACTTTTAATTTGATATAACAAATTCTTCCCTTTAAGTATCATACATAACTCAAACAATGCTGTTGGCCTCATACATATTTGATTGATGCAATGAATATCTACATTATATTTATATATAATTTGATTCATATACAACTTTCGTTCATATTTCTTATTATCATGAGGCTCTCTTGGAATTTTACTTTTCCATCATTTTCAACCATGCATGATAATCCCAAGTTAAAGAGCCACTTCTGCTACACTAAATACATGGCATAATTCTTATTTTCATCAATCTATAGAGGAAGATATTAGAACGATCAAAAGGTTTAAGTTTTGCTAAAGAATCGATCATAAGATGGGAAAAGAAAAACGCAATTCAAACAAAAACTCATCAAATAAAATAATACTCCAAAGGGAGAAGTAATTAAAAAAAAAAAAAAAAATCAAATGCACATACCCACGTTATCACTTGAGGTAACAAGAGAAAGGATAAATCTGCACAGTAAAATTAAAAAACCAAATTACTTAAGAGAAAAACACGAAATGATATGTATAAATTTTCAAGACAAATACATTCACAATACTACCAATAAATGATAATTATATGAAGTAACAATTATAGTAAGACCAATAGCAAAAAATTGTCTTCATGATGGTCATAACCCATTAAAATTGAAAATGACCAGTATAAGCATATCATGTATAATACTTAATAGTACTTATAACGAGGATATAAGTTTGATACGCCTCAAACTGATTCTACATTTCTTTACATAATATCTTCCATTGAGAAGGGGGAGGGGGGAGAGGGAGAGGGGTGGTGTCACTCAATGATAAGATCAATAGAAAATCTCGTTAACATCCACTTATGTTAATTGTTAGAGAGAATGCAAATTATGGCATTGAATTAAGATCATAATGATGACAACATGGAAGATTATTACATATTAGATATTACCAATGAGCAAACTTGAAACTTTTGTTTATATGTACCACAATTTTCCATATTGAGTATATCTTTTTTAATATACATAGGTTCTTCTTTTGATATATAATAACATATACATGCACACATGTTGGAAAACAAAAGAAAAAGTTAAATCTATATGTGTGGACTAAAGATTAATTAATACAAACACAATCTTCACAATGAAGAGGGGTCTTACATAGTTTAACCGTTTGTCAATTCTAGTGTGGTATGTGTAAATGACATAATAAAATTTTTAAGGAAGAAATACTTCATATAGTATAAAGCAATCATTTCACTAAATATAATAAATATAGAAATGCATAAAGATCATGTTTAATAAAAAAATGTAATTTAAAACCATGCCTATTTTTTATAGCACATTAAATTTAAAAAAATAATTATAGTTCATTATGTGATCCAGTGATGAAGAACCCAAAAGGTATAATCTCTTAGATAGTGAGGGAAAAGTGAAGGATGAATGATGTAATTGTGTGACAAAAAAGTAAAAGAAAAATAATCCAAGATGAATAGCTAATGCAACACAATTAGAATTTAATGTGGTCGACAATTTGCTTCCCCATATGGAAGAATAAATCCATAATCTAATGAAAAGAATTTCCTAATTCATATGAAGCAAATGCACAACAGAGGAGGGAGAAAATAATAAAAAAAGAGATGAAGAAGAAAGAGAGAAAAGAAAACCTTATTATATTATTAGTTAGAAGCAAGCTTTTATTCCCATCTACCAAGCAAAAATAATAAAAAAAACATGTCAGTTGCTTTTAAAAAATTGGTGAAAGTAACTGTTGAGTCCAGCATTAAGAAATGACATACGTTTTCAAAAGTTGTTTTCCCTGAAGATAAGCATGATTAGCATTTGACCAGAGAGAATTTTCGTGATGAGATATTATTTTTTCAAGTAAAAAAGAGATTTCTCTTTAAAAAACACAATAAATTATTGGAAAAAAATTATTGGAAAGCTATTTTATATCAACAAACAAAGCCTTAAATTTTCTATTTGTGAGAATAGAACATGAGAGAAAAAATTACTTGCCTTTTAAAAATTGGTGGAAGTAATCGTTGAGTCTAGTACGGCTAAAAAAAAAAAAACCATTGAGTCTAGCATTAAAAAATGACATATGTTTCCAAAAGTTGTTTTCCCTTGAGATAAGCATGATTAGCATTTGACCGAACATAATTTTCGTGACGAGATATTATTTTTCAATTAAAAAAGATATTTCCCTTTAAGAAACACAATACATTATGGGAAAAAAAATCATTGGAAAACTATTCTATATTAACAAACAAAGCCTTAATTTCTCTGTTTGTGAGAATAGAATGGTAAAGAAAAAAATTACTTGCTTTTCAAAAATTGGTTTAAAGTAACCGATGAGTCTAGCGTTAAAAAATGACATACGTTTTTAAAAGTTGTTTTCCCTCGAGATGAGTATGAATAGCATTTGACCGAAGAGAATTTTCATGATGAGATATTATTTTCCATTTAAAAAAGTAGCTCTGAAATACACTACAATACATAGATTAGAATTAGCATTTCATAGAGATTTTAAGAGATATTGAAGTTTTTCAAGAATTGCAAGTGAAGCTTTGATATTTTGAATTGGTGATATCTGATCTTTTCTTTTATGCAATTCATATATCTGAATATTTGATCATAATGAAATCATTTGCAATTTCTTATCTGATTTTTGAATCATCATCCATGAGTAGCTAAATCTTTTTGTGGGAAGTTGATGAAGCTTTAAACATGCTAAAATGATCTTTGAAACCATGTTATAAGATAGTTAGAATCATGAATATTCATATTGAGTTCTGATTATTCATCATATCTTTGGTGTATAAGAATTCTAATAACTCGGAAGGGAAATTAGGGTTCATATGAATTCATAAATTGAGATTAAATTACAATTGCGGAAGCGGCGGAGTTTAATCTAATTTAGAAATTGTCCATGAATATAATGCAATATTTTATATTGATTTCTCACTAAGGAATTAGGGATGTTAATATAAAGTATTAGTCAATTATAGAATCGGAAGGTTTATAATTGTAATTTTGATTCCACTAATAATTTATTTAGCGGAAGCTATTGATTATTTTTGTGGTTTAAAAGGTTTTTAACTCTGTTTTTAAATCTTGACAATTTCTTATGAATATCCATGAATCTAATTATCATTATAACATGACTTCAAGTTGATTGGCAATAGTTTAAAGTGGATTCTGCTCCTTCCCACATTTTTCTAACATATCACTCTCTTCAAAAGCTCATTGCATTCATAGTAGATACTTAATTAGATAATTTAATCATTCAAAAGATCAATTGCCTAGATATTAGTATTAGTTGATAACTGTCTAGTAGTTAATAGATCTCTGTGGGATCGACACTTGACTCATGCTATATTACAAGATAAGGCCCAGTACGCTTGCTGGATAAGATGCTTTAAAATTCAATACTAATTTAGCACATCAAGTTTTCTGGCGCCGTTGCCGGGGATCTTATTAATATTAGACTACCTTCAGCTTTGCTAGTAGTTTAGGTTTAAGTTTAGTTTGATTTTTCCTTTTCTCTTTGCAGGTTTTATGCGAAGAAGTAGAAGTTCTGAACTTCTACCTTTAGACCCTGAGATTGAAAGAACCTTGCATCAACAGAGAAGAAGGAACCAAAGAAGAGGAGCAATGGCACAAAATCAAGGACAAGGAAACAATGAAACAACAACCAGTTGCAACAGCTGCTCCCGCTCCAAGGGCAATTCGAGACTATACAGTACCTACTGTTCAAGATCCGCCATAAGAATGCCCACTGTGGAGGCTAACAACTTTGAGCTTAAACCGTCCCTGATTCAAATGGTTGAGTCACATCAATTTGGAGGATATCCGAATGAGACGCCAGATGAACACCTTGCCAAATTTCTCCAATACACCAACACTGTCAAACTTAATGGTGTAAGAAACGAAGTCATCCGACTACAGCTTTTCCCTTTTTCTCTTAGGGATAAAGCCTTGGCATGGTACAATTCCCAACCTCCAGATTCAATCACTACATGGGATGATCTGACAAAGAAGTTTCTGAAGAGATTCTTCCCTCCAGCAAGGACCGCAGATTAAGAAATGAGATCTCCAACTTCACCAAATTCCCTGGTGAATCATTATATGATGCTTGGGAAAGATTCAAAGAGGCGGTCAGAAAATGTCCACACCACGGTTTACCCGATAATCTACTGATCGAAAATTTCTACCTCAGTCTTGATGAAGCTTTGAGGTCCTTAGTAGATGCTACATCGGGAGGATCACTGATGGGAAAAACATATGAGGAAGCTAGTGAGATTATTGAAGAATTAGCTTCCGCCTCATAATTGGAGTTGTGAAAGAACAAGATCTAAAGTAGCATCTGGAAGACAAAGAAGATATATCACAACTCAAGGCTCAAATGGCAACCCTCATCACTCAAGTAAGTAAACTCACAACTACAAATTCTTCCAATAAAAAACAAGTGTTTTGTTGTGAGATTTGCTCAGGTCCACACTCTTCTTTCGAGTGTCCCATGGATCATCATCAAATGATGAGCAGCTCAACTATGTGGGAAATTTCCAAAAGGGTAATTTTGGAAACACATATCATCCGAATATGCGAATCATCCCAATTTCATATCGGAATGATGCCAATGTTCTAAAGCCACCACCTGGTTTCCAAGGACAAGGATATGCAAGAAATGCCCCACCTCAAGCAAATTCAATCCTCCACTGACATTACTAGGGATTTCATTGTCACTACAACAAACTCACTCAGTAATCAGAATGCAATCATTCAAGATTTGCAAGGGAAACTCCATCAACTTGCACAGCAAGTGAGTAATAGACCATCTGGGTCTTTACCAAGCAACACGGAGGAGAATCCCAAGTCTGTAAATGCAATCACCTGAGAAGTGGTAAGGAGATTGCTCCAGTTGAGGAAACTATCAAGGATCAAGAGGAAATTCCACCACAAAACAACAAAGGAAACGAAAGGTGGAGGACACTATTCAAAAACCACCAGAGGTGAAATCATATGTTCCTCCCGTCCCTTTTCCAGGAAGATTAAAGCAACAAAGACTTGATGAGCAATTTTCAAAATTCCTGGATGTTTTCAAGAAGCTGCACATCAACATTCCATTCTTAGAAGTGATTCAAGGAATGCCTTCCTATGCGAAATTCATCAAAGAGTTGCTATCCAACAAGAGGAAGATTGATGGAAATGTGATACTCACTGGAGAATGTTCCATGATCCTACAGAAACATACACCCAGTCTGCCCACTAAACTTCGAGATCAGGGAAGTTTTACTGTTCCTTGCACCATTGGTGATTGTCATTTTGATAAAGTTTTAATTGATTCTGGTGCAAGTATCAACTTAATGCCTTTATCGGTATTTCAAAAACTAGGACTTGGAGATTGCAAGGATACACATGTAACCTTGCAACTTGCTGATAGAAGTGTAAAATACCCTAGGGGTATTGTGGAAAATGTCCTAGTTAAAGTTGACAAATTCTTTTTCCCTGTGGATTTTGTAGTCTTAGACATGGATGAAGATAGGGAAGTTCCCATGATCTTGGGCAGACCGTTCCTTGCAACAGGTAAAGCACTAATTGATGTGGAACAAGGGCAGCTTACATTACGGGTGATGGATGAACAGGTTACTTTCAATGTCTATGAGGCAATGAAGAAATTTGATGATACTGATGCTTGTTACACCATCAATACCATTGATGAGCTGGTTTCTGAGTCGCTTGAGGAACAAACTGGTGTGGAGACTATGGAATCCGTCTTGAGAGACTTGGACAATTGTGATGAAGAGGATGAAGAAATACTGGAAGATGTACCAATGATCAAAACCAGATATTATGAATCATTGGGTACAAATGAGCAGAAGCAAGTTCCATCTTTGATGCAACCACCGACCTTGGAACTTAAACCCTTCCTGACCATCTGAAGTATGCTTTCGGAATTGGCGATACTTTGCCAATCATCATTTCATCTGCATTGACAAATGAACAAGAACAACAGTTGATTGAAGTGTTGAAAAAGCACAAAGAAGCAATCGGATGGACCATTGCAGACATTAAGGGTATTAGCCCTATGATTTGCACTCACAAAATTCTTATGGAAGCTGAGTGTAAACCTACAGTTCAACCACAAAGGAGACTTAACCCAACACTTAAAGAGTTGTCAAGAAAGAAGTTCTGAAGCTACTTGACGCAGGTATTATCTATCCTATCTCTGATAGTAAATGGGTTAGTCCAGTTCAGGTAGTACCAAAGAAAGGTGGTATGACTGTAGTAAAAAATGAGCACAATGAATTGATTCCTACTCGTACTGTGACTGGGTGGAGAGTTTGTATTGATTACAGGAAATTGAATGATGCCACCCGAAAGGATCACTTTCCCTTCCCTTCATTGATCAAATGTTGGAGAAACTTGCAGGGCATGACTATTATTGTTTTCTTGATGGATATTCTGGATACAATCAAATTTCCATTGCACCCGATGATCAAGAGAAAACAACATTCACTTGTCCCTATGGCACTTTTGCCTTTAGGAGGATGCCCTTTGGACTTTGCAATGCACCTGCTACATTTCAGAGGTGTATGATGGCTATATTCTCTGATATGCTTGAGAATTTCATTGAAATCTTTATGGATGATTTTTCAGTCTTTGGAAAGTCATTTGATCTTTGTCTGGAGAATTTAGCCTCGGTTTTACAAAGATGCAAAGATACCAATCTGATCTTGAATTGGGAAAAATGCCACTTCATGGTAAGAGAAGGGATAGTATTGGGTCACAAAATCTCTGCGAGAGGAATTGAAGTGGATAAAGCCAAAGTGGAGATCATTGAGAAGTTACCACCACCCACGACTGTTAAAGGGTCAGAAGTTTTCTTGGACATGCTGGCTTCTATAGACGATTTATCAAGGACTTCTCCAAGATTTCCAAACCTCTTTGCAACCTTCTGGAAAAAGATGCGGTGTTCAATTTTGATGACAAATGTTTGCAGGCATTCAATTCATTAAAGGAAAAGCTCATTTCTACACCAGTAATCATTGCGCCAGACTGGGAGCTTCCTTTTGAACTCATGTGTGATGCCAGCGACTTTGCTTGGAGCGGTACTTGGTCAGAGACGAGGTAAGATATTTCATGTTATATACTATGCAAGTAGAACACTAAATGAGGCCCAAAGAAATTATGCCACTACTGAGAAAGAGCTTTTAGCTGTTATCTTTGCATGTGATAAATTTAGGCCTTATCTGATAGGTTCTAAAGTGTAGTATACACTGACCATGCAGCTCTCAAGTACTTGTTTGCTAAAGCTGATGCAAAACCTAGGTTGATTAGATGGGTATTACTACTGCAAGAATTTGATCTTGAAATTAAAGATAAAAAGGGAACTGAGAATGTAATTGCTGATCATTTGTCTAGACTTGAATCTGATAGTTTAGACATTCCCATTAATGAAAAGTTCCCTGATGAACAATTGCATGCAGTAGAAATCCTAGATTTGCCATGGTATGCTGATTTGTGAATTATTTGGTGAGTAAGATTATCCCATATGGTTTGTCTTATCCTCAAAAGAAAAAGTTTTTGCATGATGTAAAACAATATTTTTGGGATGAACCATATCTGTTTAGAAAATGTGCTGACCAAATAATTAGAAGATGTGTACCTGAATCTGATCAGCTGAGCATCTTAGAACACTGTCATTCAAGAGAAGCAGGGGACACTTTGGTGTTCAAAGGACTGCAGCTAAAGTGTTATCATCTGGATTTTATTGGCCTAACTTGTTTCGTGACTGCAGGAACTTCATTATGTCATGTGCTCAATGTCAAAAGACAGGTAACATTTCTAAACGGCATGAATTACCACAAAACAATATTCTGGTAATTGAGCTTTTTGATGTTTGGGGGATTGACTTTATGGGTCCTTTTCCCTCATCTTTTTCAAATAAATATATACTTGTGGCAGTTGATTACGTTTCAAAATGGGTTGAAGCTGTTGCTTTACAAACAAACGATGCCCGAGTAGTTTTAAAATTTTTGAAAAAGAATATTTTTACCAGATTTGGGTGCCCAGAGCTATAATTAGTGATGGGGGGTCTCATTTTTGTAACAAGCAATTTGAAAAACTTTTAGCAAAATATGGTGTTACACATAAAGTGGCTACCCCCTATCATCCACAAACTAGTGGGCAAGTTGAAGTTTCCAATAGGGAGATAAAAAGGATTTTGGAAAAAAC
This sequence comes from Combretum micranthum, assembly GCA_024138025.1. Lineage (NCBI taxonomy): Eukaryota > Viridiplantae > Streptophyta > Magnoliopsida > Myrtales > Combretaceae > Combretum > Combretum micranthum. Next base: position 119,423 of record JAMXBD010000811.1, on the reverse strand, counting down.
TGTTAATGCATCAAGAAAAGATTGGTCTTCAAAATTAGATGATGCATTATGGGCTTACAGGACTGCTTTTAAAACCCCTATTGGAATGTCCCCATATATGCTTGTTTTTGGTAAATCATGTCATCTTCCTGTAGAACTTGAGCACAAGGCATATTGGGCCATAAAATTTCTTAACTTTGATGAAAAAGCTGCAGGTAAAAACAGATTGCTTCAATTGAATCAGCTGGAAGAATGGAGGAATGAGGCATTTGAAAGTGCTCGTATCTATAAGGAACGAGCAAAGAAATGGCATGATAGAAACATCATCAAACGAGAATTTTTGCCTGGACAAAAAGTTTTACTTTACAATTCTCGTTTGAAGTTGTTTCCTGGAAAATTACGGTCAAGATGGTCGGGACCGTTTGAGATTGCAAAGTTTTTCCATATGGACGGTGGAATTAAAAACTGAGGATGATCGGACTTTTAAAGTGAATGGGCAACTGCTCAAACATTATTTTGAGGGGAAAATCTTGACAGTACTACTACTGTCATGAATCTCAAAGAACCATAATCAAGATCAGGAAAGTCGAGCTAAGCGACTTTAAACTAAGCGCTTCTTGGAGGCAACCCATGTCTAATTTTAGAATAGTTTTATTTGTTTTGTTTTTACTAACTTTGTTTTTAGTATGGACAGGTTTTTATGCAAAAAAAAAAAAAAATTGAAAACACTAAAGGCCGGCTCAAGGCTACCAGCCTTGAGCAAGCTTTGAAAAAACAAGGAAAGCCGGTTCAACACCGCCAGCTTTAGGCCGGTGTAAATGCCAGTACAGAAGTAGGTGAGCACCGCAAAAGAAGCCGACAATGGGAAAGTAAAGGCCGCCGGCTTATATGCCAGCGTTTGAGCACAACATTTACACCGGTAGGGAAAGGTGAAGGTCGTCGGCTTAGTGCCAGCGTATGTTCAAGATTTCTTGGTTTCTGAAAATTTCCGATCAAAGCCGGCACCTGGAGATATAAGCCGCCAGCTTTTAGCCGGCGTATAAGTCTAAGCCGGCAATGTAAATGGGTAAGCTGCCAGCCTGATGCTCTCGGTATGAAATTTTTTTGTTTACACTGGCTGTAAGCCGCCGGCTTACACGACAGAAATGCCGGCGTAGGTTCTGTAGATTGCTTTTAACAGGTACAAATCCTTTCTCTCTTTCTCATTCTCTCATAATCACTCTCTCACACTCAGTCTCTCGCTCTCACTCAACAATCCCACATCTCATTGCGTTGAATCCAGCTTCCCAAGTAAGTAAATCCAACTGATCTTTGCTCTTAATGCTTTATTCAAATCCATTACATTACATTGTTTTTATATAATCTGTCAATATGGGTTTGAATTACTGTCATTGATATAGATTTCGGTTTTTGATGGAGCAGATAGCTTAGATGCTTTTGATACTTTGTTGAAAGTAGATTCATGTTCAGTATCTGTTTAATTCCAAGTTATGCTGTATTGATCTATGATTGCTGCTCATATTGGAAAATTAGGGTTCTGGAGCTTATGAAATTTCAAAATTGGGGTTTGGTGAAATTGAAGTTGTGGCGGCTGAATTTGAAAATTCTCATACTAGTTAGTAACTCCAATTCATGCATTATGCTCAAATTTGCCCGAATTGAACTTGGAATTTGGAATCGTGCTCAATTTTGATGAAAAATTTTGTATAAAAGTGATTTTGGGACTTTTAAGGAAAAAAAATTTTAAATCATTTTTGAAAATTTGAAATTCCAACGTTCAATTCTAAGCTGGCCAACCTAAGCTGCTAACTTTGATTGTATTTTGCAAGTGTAAATGCTACATTCAACTGCATGTGATTAACTTAAATGCCTATGATATTCAAATTATTTTAAATCATGTTTTAGGCATAAATTAGGATTGTAGTCATTAAAATTATGCCTTCCTTATTTCTAATTGAGTTCAAATTATTTGCAGGAATGGCTCCAAGGCAAAAACAACCAAGGACAACTGACGCCTCTACATCTGGTTCACAGAACCGAGATTTGCTGTCTAGTCAGCATACGCAAAAGATAAAAAGAAGAGGCTCGTGAAGATAGATTTCTTAAATACCCAGTATTTAGACTAGTGCCTACTGGATGAGTTTGGGATCATTGACCAGATCAGAGAAATTGTCCAAGAGCCAGCTTGGCTCAGGCTATTTGATTTTCGGGAGCCTGCCTACGAGAACTTGACGATTGAGTTCTTGTCCACCTTAAAGAACATCTCAGACCGAGAGGAGTCCACTTTTCAATTTCAAGCATTTGGGCAGATCATGGAGGTCAAATTAAAGCAGATGGGCCACATACTGGGACTGTATGATAATGAGGAAGAAAATAGGAATTTGCCAAACAGTTGGCCAGATCACATGACCCAGGAGGCATATTGGTTCTAGTTAGTTGCTCCTGAGAGAGCAAATGAGTCCTTCGTCCCCTCCAAATCACTGGCCACGCCTTTTCGTGCTGTTGAGCACAAGCTGCTCCACCGTATTCTTGCACACATCCTGAGTTGCAAGAATATCACAACAAGGTGACTACGTTTGATATGTTCTACTTGTTTAGCCTTATTAGAGGCTACCGGATTGATTTAGGGCTGGAGATAGCGAACTTTATATAACGACAAGCAAATGATACCAGGACTCGAGTCCTGTGTTGTGGAGGCTATATCACTAGATTACTGAAGGGGATGGGCATTTTTTAGCCTCCACAAGATGATGAGGTATTTGAGTGCAAGAAGATAACATCTGCACCATTCCGAGGTTGGGATTACTGAAAAACCATAGAGCAGCACAGCCATCGGTTTTGGAGGAGGTTGAGCTCCAGGATATCTTTCCTGGAGATGCTCCATTTGAGATTCCATCCACATCTGCTCCTCCTCCTGCAGGTACTTCATTGACATATGGTATGGACCAGCTCAGGCTGGATGTTGAGGAGTTGAAGTGCCAAAGCCAGGAGCTCAGGGATAGTTAAGAGAAGGAAAGGAAGAAAAATAAGAAGTTTCGGAAGACTATCTTTGAGGCGTTGAGGACGGCCATCTGCTGCATTAGCCCGGAGACAGGGGCTGGCATGACATATGAGACATCATCTGAGTCTAGGCACAGTTCACATCCTACAGATAGACTCAGTTCAGAGCACACCCACACAGCCACCCCAGGAGGTACTGAGAGACACACTCTTGAGCATAGCCGTAGACAAAGTCCAGGGCTAGAGAGCTAGAGATCCTGCTAGCTCTCAATATGATCTTTATTGTTTCTATTTTTATCTTGGCCTGTATATTTATTGAGTACCCAAGTTTCTGTGGGTGAACTCCTTTATTATTTTTCGCTTTTATTTCTGCTTTTATTTTTTTGTTTTTGTTTTTGTTTTCTTTTGTAGTGATTACAGGAAAGCAGCAAAGCAAATTCTCTTCCAATGCAAATTTTGATGACTATGAAAGGACTTACTTCAAGGAAGTATCTAATTCATTTCTTATTCCTTTCCTATGATTTAATTTGTTTCAAAACAGTGAGGACACTGTTTGGTTGAAGTGTGGGGGAAGGGATAAAATTGAGAAATGAAGTGTTGAATTGAAGTGATGAATATGATCTGTTGTCTGCTGATATTTATATTTGAAAATCCCCATTTTGTATTTTTGGTTTGAAAGCAAATTATGAGGAAATTCTGCCAAAATTTTTCAAAAATCTCTTGAAATTGGAGATAGTACAAAGTAAAGACTGAAAGCAATGAAATTGACTTGTAAAAGTATCTTACTCACTTGCTGTTGTGATTGGTTTACTAAGTTAAAATTAAGTTGTAAAATCCTTAAGAAACAAGTTTACTTTATTTTTAACTTTGGAATTGGAAATTTAAGAGCTGGTCGAGTCCTCCTGTGAAAAATAAACAGGTCCACTTCTTGGAAATTTTAGTTTGTATATATTCTTTGAATTTTAACACTTAGTGAAAGAGGTAGAAGAAACTTTTAAACTTAGTGATCCTTCATAAAAATAAGCCTGTGATATTGTTATTGCATTCAAAAAGAAAGAAACAAGCATAGCCACTACTTCTCTGACTTGAAATTTTGAGTTATGAGTATCTAAACTTGAATGTTAAAGTGAAGAAGAGTTCTTAGGGGTATTTTGAAACCTGGTCACTTAGGTGATGAGCCTGAGATGTGTCGACTCAATGAACTCACTATAACGAGAAGGGAAGAATGGCAAAAGTTCAATTCTTGAGCTTTGAAAAGCAAAAAGATGGAAGCAAAAACCTCCCAAAAAAAAAAATAAATGCTTGAAAAAGAAAAAGAAAAATGAATGCAAATATGCAAATAAAGGAGACTTATAATAAAGAAGGAGAAATTCTAAGGAAAAAGTAGATACCACATGCTTTCATTTTGTGTTACTTAGAATATATATAAGCTAGAAATCCAATGAAGTTTAAATGAGTATTTTTCCTTAGTGGATTGAGTATTTGCTTTTGAATAGAAGGTTCTTTTGTTAAAAGTTGAGATTAAAACTTGTTTTGTTTGGATTAACTCCTAAATTTTGATTATAGTACTCTAATTACAAAAAATTGGTATGGCTAGAGCAATAGATATAAGAAAAACAAGTTAAAGAAATTGTGATTAAATTTGGAAAATTCTACTATCTATAAGAGATTTCATTTTATTCTTCATTTTGCTTGAGGACAAGCAAAAGTTCAAGTGTGGGGGAATTGATAAGATCATATTTTATACAATTTATTGATATTCATAAGAGCTAGAATGGATATTTGTTTTGATTAAATTTTATGTTTCAGGACTAATTTGGACAAAGAAATCAAAACAAGAGACTTTGAATCAAAAATGGGAAAAATTGAAGTAAAGGCCGGCATTTCAACATTCAAAGCCGCCGGCGTTCAGACGGCTTACACCCAAGGCCGCCACCAGTACTGCCAGCTTTGCAAGGTATTCACCCAAAAACACTGTAAGCCGCCTCAAAGCTGTCGGCGTAGAAAAGATGAAGAAGCCAGCATACTTGAAGGCCGGCAGCTCAGAAATGAAAAGTCACCAGCTTTAAAAGAGATACATTATAAACCGGCTCCTAAGCCATCGGCATTGAGACTGTGTAGATCACAGATTTGAAGAGACATGAAGATAACGAATGCTTGGAGGAAATTGAAGCGACAAATCTGTTGGAATGTCTACGCCGGTGTGAAAGCCGCCGGCTTTGGGACTGCGTTCGTTATAAATCAGCCCAACGCTTCATTTCTGATCACATACGCCGGCTAAATCTACATCTAAGCCGCTAGCGTAGAAGCGGCCTACATGTGCAACCGAAGTTAAAGGCTGCCAGTGCACTGACTGCGCAAAGGAGAAAAAGATGATACGCCGCCTGTAAGCCGCTGGCGTAGGATCCATAACTGCCGGCCTTGAATTGAAACTGCCATTTTTCTTTAATGATTTGTTACGAAATTTTTCCTATAAATAGGGGGTCTTCTCCTCACTTTCTGAATCATCCCAAGTAGCTCTGAAATACACTACAATACATAGATTAGAATTAGCATTTCATAGAGATTTTAAAGAGATATTGAAGTTTTTCAAGAAATTGCAAGTGAAGCTTTGATCTTTTGAATTGGTGATATCTGATCTTTCTTTTTATACAATTCATATATCTGAATATTCTAATCATAATGAAATCATTTGCAATTTCTTATCTAATTTTGAATCATCATCCATGAGTAGCTAAATCCTTTTTGTGGGAAGTTGATGAAGCTTTAAACATGCTAAAATGATCTTTGAAACCATGTTATAAGATAGTTAGAATCATAGAATATTCATATTGATTTCTGATTATTCATCATATCTTTGGTGTATAAGAATTCTAATAACTCGGAAGGGAAATTAGGATTCATATGAATTCATAAATTGAGATTAAATTACAATTGCGGAAGCGGCGGAGTTTAATCTAATTTAGAAATTGTCCATGAATACTAATGCAATATTTTATATTGATTTCTCACTAAGGAATTAGGGGATGTTAATATAAAGTATTAGTCAATTATAGAATCGGAAGGTTTATAATTGTAATTTTGATTCCACGAATAATTTATTTAGCGGAAACTATTGGATTATTTTTGTGGTTTAAAAGGTTTTTAACTCTGTTTTTAAATCTTATAATTTCTTATGAATATCCATGAATCTAATTATCATTATAACATAAATTCAAGTTGATTGGCAATAGTTTAAAGTGGATTCTGCTCCTTTCCACATTTTTTATCATTCTCTCAAAAGCTCACTGCATTCATAGTTGATACTTAATTAGATAATTTAATCATTCTAAAAGATCAATTGCCTAGATATTAGTATTAGTTGATAACTATCCAGTAGTTAATAGATCTCTGTGGGATTGACACTTGACTCATGTTATTACAAGATAAGGCCCAGTACGCTTGCTGGATAAGATGCTTTAAAAATTCAATACTAATTTAACACATCAAGAAACACAATAAATTATGGAAAAAAATTATCAGAAAAATATTCTATATCAACAGACAAAGCCTTAATTTCTCTATTTGTGAGAATAGAATAGGAAAGAAAAAATTAGTTGCTTTTCAAAAATTGGTTAAAGTAACCATTCAGTCTAGCATTAAAAAATGACATACGTTTTTAAAAGTTGTTTTCCTTCGAGATAAGCATGAATAGCATTTGACCAAAGAGAATTTTCGTGATGAGATATTATTTTCCACTTAAAAGAAGATATTTCCCTTTAAGAAACACAATAAATTATGAAAAAAAATTATCGAAAAACTATTCTATGTCAACAAACAAAGCCTTGATTTCTCTATTTGTGAGAATAGAATGGGAGAGAAAAAATTTATTGCCTTTCAAAAATTGGTGAAAGTAACCATTGAGTCTAGTACGGCTAAAAAAAAAATCATTGAATCTAGCATTAAAAAATGACATACGTTTTTTAAAGTTGTTTTTCCTTGAGATAAGCATGATTAGCATTTGACCAAAATAAAATTTTCGTGATGAGATATTATTTTCCAATTATAAAATATATTTCCCTTTAAGTAATGCAATAAATTATGGAAAAAATTATGAGAAAACTATTCTATATCAACAGATAAAGCCTTAATTTCTCTATTTGTGAGAATAGAATAGGAAAGAGAAAATTACTTGCTTTTTAAAAATTTGTTAAAGTAACCGTTAAGTCTAGCATTAAAAAATGACATACGTTTTTAAAAGTTGTTTTCCTTCGAGATAAGTATGAATAGCATTTAACTGAAGAGAATTTTTGTGATGAGATATTATTTTCCATTTAACAAAGATATTTACCTTTAAGAAACACAATAAATTATGGAAAAAAAATTATCGAACAACTATTCTATATCAACAAACAAAGCCTTAATTTCTCTATTTGTGAGAATAGAATGGGAGAGAAAAAATTACTTGCCTTTCAAAAATTGGTGAAAGTAACCATTGAGTCTAGTACGGCTAAAAAAAAAAAAAAAACCCATTGAATCTAGCATTAAAAATGACATACGTTTTTAAAGTTGTTTTCCCTTAAGATAAGCATGATTAGCATGTAAGGACCTGCTATCACCCCTAAAATTAAAATAGGCGATAACAGTTCCCCAACCACATATAACCTGTAAGATTATATGTAAGGTTTTCTAAAAGAATTGTTTGAGGAATTGTTTATCTAATTCCACATAGATAATATAATAAAACCATAATTTTTCTTCATTTTAAACAAATACACTACTATTATCAAATTTTGCAAAAGAAGCAAACTTAAGTCAAAAATGGCTAAGTACATATATTACATCCAAAGGCTTTTTACGAGCCTTAACGAAATTACACATATAAAATTCTACTAAAACCTTAAGTACAACTAAAGGTTAACATGACTATTCTATTACAAAAAAATTGGATTCCACCAAGTCTAAGGTCATCTCTAGTCCTCCATATTATCAAGAAAATCCTCGAAATCGGTCCCATACCCCATACTCGTGTAAAACTCGTCGGATTCATCACTTGAAATGGTTAAAATATGAGCCAAAGGCCCAATACACAAGTAACGAATATAAATGCAAAGTGATTCACATATACTTAATCTAAATGTAAAATACAACAACCAATAATTTATTACTCAATATAGTTAGTCTTTCATCAAGGGAGTATTCAAATTTCGGGCAACAAGGATCTAGTATTACGTCCGCCTCGCTGAGTGGTCCTTACTGTTCATACAGACTAGGCAGCCCCATCTTCCGGTGTAACACGTAATACTAGGGGATCCTGAGTAACTCATCACAACGCTTAAGGGGTTGATATGAGTAGCTCGGATACTCATATCTCCTAAATAATTTTATCCAATAATGAGAAAGTACCCTGCCCTAATCTGATAAGGTGCCGCTCTCCGAACCAGATTTAACGGCAAACAAGGACAATCAACACTCATCAATTAATAAAATTTTCTTAATTTAGAGTAATTTGATTTGATGCCTACCCTAGCAAAGAAATAAGCAAGTTATTGCGTACCTGAGATGGGAACTAATGGGGTTGGCTGAGCGAAGATCTATCATTGTTTAAAATAATATTAAATTTCCCACTTAGTTTAAGCACTAATTAACTAGTTACAAATATAATTAATCAAAAAAATTCAAATAAAGCAATATAATGTCATAATAGAGCATTTAAATATCCTACTATATCATAGAACACTTAACAAATATTTAATTGATCATATATTAGGCTTTGGAAAATTTTGAAGAAAGTTTTTGAAAATAAAAAGTGCAGGGGATACGCCGACCTTTAAAGCCGGCGACTTTGAACCGGTGCGCAATACAATAAAGTTCAACACTTGCCAACACTGGCAACCTTTTCTAGCAAAAGCCAGCAGCATTTCAAGTGACTTTAAAAAAATCGATTATGTTCACTTCTAACACCGCCTCTACGCCGGCTGCGTTGAAGTGCTAGATGCCGGCGTACGCTCAAAATTAAGCCTATATGAAAATGTTTTGTTTGCCCTGTTTTTCATGTTAAATTTACACTTCCAAAATTCCCTTGAACTCATTCCAAGTTTCCCAAATCTTGTTATATGATCAATACATCATTCAACCTACATAAACTCCACTCAAAACATTAAACACTTCACCACAAATCATCATACACAAATACCATCCCAAATCCTCACTCATCAACACTCTCAACATTTGATCATTCAACCACAACTTTCCAATACTTCCAAATTCATATACCACACATACAACTAACTTCTATAACAACAAAACACTTCTCATACAACCAACAAAGCATATGAATCATCAAACACAAGTTTAAGTTTAAACCCTATTGTCAAGAAATCATATTCATGCATAAGTTTAAGACATGAAAAACATACTCACCAATAGAACTTTAGGCCTTAGCTTTGTGGTCCTTAAGCAAGCTTTGGGGTTATTTTTGTAAAAGTTGAAGGGGCTAATGGTATATAGCCATGGGAGAGATTTTGGAGAAGAAAGAAGAAGGTTTTGGAGCTTTTGGAGGTGTGTTTGGGAGGTCTTAAAATTTTGCACGGATTTGACACTTTATTAGGTTAATACTATCTTGTTATTTGACTTTTGAGGCATCAAAAGTTAAGGTAACTAATGACTTAACTTTTGGCTAATTAATGATATTAGTTTAAGGCCTTAATAGTAGTTTAAAAGCTTGATTTTTGGCCTTATTTTTCTGCTATAAGGAGACTTATATGCATGCATTCATCTACTTGTTTTAATACATTGCAAACATAATTCATACATGTTAATGAAATCTAAATTTTATGAACTAAATATTTAATAAATTCTAAAGTATTTCCATATTTTAACACGACAATAAAACACATAAGTTATCATGAACATAAATCATAATCAACACATACAAAAGCATGTATAATTCCAATGACACTTTTATAAAATATGAATTAGGAATTTCATGGCTATTTCATAGCATTTGACCAAAGAGAATTTTCATGATGAAATATTATTTTCCAATTATAAAAGATATTTCCCCTTAAGAAACGCAATAAATTATGAGAAAAAATTATCATAAAACTATTCTATATCAACAGACAAAACCTTAATTTCTTTATTTGTGAGAATAGAATGGGAGAGAAAAAATTACTTTTCAAAAATTGGTGAAAGTAATCATTGAGTCTAGCATGAAAAAATGATATAAGTTTTCGAAAGTTGTTTTCCCTCGAGATAAGCATGAATAGCATTTAACCGAAGAGAATTTTTATGATGAGAAATTATTTTCCAATTAAAAAAATTTTCCCTTTAAGAAACTAGGCGTGAGTGGATACAGGTTGTATAGGGTATTGAATTTAATACTCAGAACCTATCCTATGGCTCCTTATACCCATCGTGTACTCTATACCTTATAAAATCTACAAGGATACAGGGTACGCTGTAGAATCTGTATTTTTATTTTAATAAAATCTCTATATTTTTCTTTCTTTTTAAAACATGAGGTATATAGTTTTTGATTGTTTTAACATAATATATAACACTATCTTATTTACATACATTTAATATAAACAATATGCAAAAGAAATTTGTTAATATCACAAATTCTATAATATATAGAATCTATTGTATGTGTGAAAGTTGAAACCTACAATAAATACTTATAGAACCTATTTACATGATATTAAACAAAATTATAAAACTTACACAAAATTCCAAAATTAAAAACTTTGGAACTGATTCTATATATTAATTAGTATTAATATTAAAACAATATCTATATATATTTTGGGAGTTCAAGTATGTAGATACAATCATAGTTATTTTAAATATATCAGATTATTCTAAATAGAATAGTACAAATTCCTTTATAATAAGACTTTTTCAAATATAGTGTACAAAAATAATCTTGAATATAAGTGGTTGCAAAATGAAAATATGGAATATCATTATTATTTATATAATATTATTAAATTATATTTAATAGGGTGGATACATAAAACCTAGAACCTGTATCTTGTACAGTATAGTACAAGTTCAAGGGTGGATATCAGGTCTGCAGACCTCATATCCATGCCCTACTCTATAAAAAAAGGCTCCAAAAAATTAATACCTATACCTTACCTTATGATCCTTAATAGCCTTCGGACCTTGCTCAGTCAAGCAAGATTCAAGTGGGTACCCTGTATGATAGGATTACCGCTCATCCCTATAAGAAACACAATAAATTATGGAAAAAATTATCAGAAAGTTATTCTATATCAACAAACATAGCCTTAATTTCTCTATTTATGAGATTATTGGTCATTGTTTTGTGTGTGTGTGTGGGGGGGGATGGCGGGGGGATTGGCGGGGGCCTTACATGTCAAATTTAGTAAGTAAACTTTACACAAAAATTTAGTACTTGAACTTTGAAATGGTGAATTTTATGGCAATATTTAATACCTCTTAATACCATTTGCTCTATTTACTATTGTAGAAAAGAGGATATCATCTAATTTTTACTACTTGTCTTATATCTAGTTGGCAATGGATTCTTTCCCTTAGAAAGAAGGGAAAAGGCTGTAACCTAATGGTGTCGTCAGTAACACCATTCAATTTCACTGTATTGCAGTATTGAAGGAAATTTGCTATATGTTCATCAGGAGTCTCATTAGGATATCCTCTAAACTATTGTGCCTCAACCATCTGTATAAGTATCAATTTTATCTCAAAATTGTTAGCCTATAAAGTTGGCCTTCTTATTGCAGAACCCATGACAATGGGTACTGTATAGTATATAAGTGCTCTAGTGGTAGCAGCCTGTATTTGATTGTTGTTGTTTTCACCTTCTGCCATTTCTGCTTCTCGCACTTCTTCTCTTCTTATGTTTTCTCTTCTCAAGTGATGCATGGTACCTTCTATTTCAGGATCAAATGATAGAAGCTCAGCACTTATACTCCTGTGCATACAATACCTGCAAAGAGAACAAAAAACAAAAAAACTTGTGAAATGCACCTAAACTAGTAATAGAACTAAAGGTAGTTTAATATTATGATAATCCCCAGCAACGGTGCCAAAAACTTGATCCGCTACAAATGTATATATAAAAATAAAAGCAAATTCTTCCAGCAAGTATATTGGGTCAGATCAAGTAATATAATGATTAATAGAGTATCAATCCCACGAGGATTACTTAACTACTAAATAGGTATTAGATTCTACTATTATTTCAACAATCAACATTAAGTGAAAGTATTAATAAACTACTATTGGACCTAGATTATGATTATCACTAAAAACAGAGAAAGTGTTTAAGAGAAGTATATTGATTGAGGGTGGGAAAAACAAAATCCCCCCTAGTTTCACTAATTAGATTGCTATTTTTTATAATAACTATTAGCTTTGTGGATATTCATATGAAATTATCAAAGACCTTAATCATCTCCAAGTTTTAAAATCTTTAAAACCACCAATTATCTTCCCTTTCTTTCCAAGCTTCCTAGGTGTTTGTGCAAGTTAAAAAAAAAACAATTTGAGCAAGAAAAAATTTTTTTAGCTACATATAGGAGGGATCCGAACCTTAGTATAGTTTGTATTACTACAAATAGAGTTTCAAAGAAGGAAAGACCCCTTTTCAATGGCCTCAATTGGAACATGAATTTTAGAAAGACTCATACTCACATTTCTTTTGTTTTTCTACCCATGAATGGTACCAAAAGCAAAGTTTAGGTATTATACCTTGAGGATTGAGAAGTGATATTATATCACTCGCCTCTTTAGGATGTAGATCCGAACCTAGAAGATGGTAAAAGAGAGTTTTTAGCACATCACCATAAAAGTTAGTAACATTGAAAAAAAAAAAAAAAGGAAGCTTGGCTTACCTAGAAGCGTGAGTATCTTGGTGACTTCTACTCAAAGATCCTTCCTTTTTGAAGCATAAAGACACTTTTCCCTTATTGAGGTAAAGGTGAGCTTTGTTGGCTTGTTTAAAAAGGATAAAAGGATAAAAAGAGAGAATCAAAGAAAGAGAGAAAGGGACGTGGGGAGGGGAGGGGAGATCCGAGAGAGAGAGAGAGAGAGAGAGAGAAAGGTGCGAAAGGGAGAGAGAAGAAGTGAGGGTGAATGATAAAACCTTCTCTTTTTCTTTTTAAAAACAATGATATTGGAGCATTTGGAATTGACAAGGCATTAAAGAAAGCCTTCCAAGAAAGCTTTGCAATAAATTTTAGTGTACAACAATTTTACTTTAGGCATGATGGAGGTGGCTTATGAATAATGGTTGTTATAGATGCATTTTACTTTTGTACTATGTGTAGATATTTGTTGGATTCGGCAAAAAGGATGATTTGGTATAAATGCTTTAGGTCTTCCATGGTTTTGGCAAAGAAAAAGATGGGGTTTTCATTCCTCTTATAAAATATTTGTATTTCTATTATGTACATGGAATGAACCCATTATTATCTAACAAATATTTGTGAATTAGAGGACAATTTTATTTATGAATTAGAGATATAAATATTTATACTACATGGTGATGCAAATTTAATACAGATAATTCATGTTGCTAAAATTTGGGGTTTTAAGATTATGCGATTGGCTATTGTTAGTAGTCAAGCCACATAATTTTGATTCCTTTAATAATATCGTTAAGCTTAATCTTAGGGTTTTGGTTTTTATTCTATGATATTGAAACTATCTTTGTTTTTTTACTAGGTTGTGTCAAATGATTTTCAAGTTTCTGATATCTGTTCAAATCATTATCTAATATTTTTAAGGTTCTATACCCATAAAGGAACACTATGGTACATAAAATTATAAACGTTTATTCAGAACGGAAAAATTTTGGGGGTTTACAATCACATGTGACCCTAAGTTTAAGAGTTATAAATAAATAAGATGGCTCTTTTTTTATTTCTTTTAATATGAAGCAGTTCAGTTCAAGATGAAACGGTTTGGTTTGGTTTAATTCAATCCATTGAACCAAACCGTAACCATTTAGACTCTTCCCAAACCAAATCGAAATATAAAAAAACTGCATTTTGCAATTTGGTTCGTTTTGGTTCTATTCAATGAACAGGCCTAGCAGAACAGACAACATATGATTGAATTTTCATAAACACTCCTAACACTATCTAATACTAATATGTTGTTTTTTTCCACAACAAAAAATATTATAAATGATATTAGTGGGGTGGTAAAAAATAGCTACTGAAGCTTTGGTTGAATAATAAACTGACTACTTCAAAGTTTAATTATCATATTGAATATTTATATAAAGTTTAGGTACCAAATTAGACATTTTTCCTATTTTTTATTAATAAAATTATAAGCTTCACTCAAATTTTAATATTTATTTAAATTTTTGAAAGGGGAATAATGTCAAAATCACGGGTCTCTCTTCCTCTTCTTATTTCTAATTTTCCAACTAAAATTGAAGTTTTTAAATTCTATTACTAAAATCAATATTTACTTATTAAATTTAATATCTTAATTATAATAAATAAAAAAGCTACAGCTTTGATATATAAAAATTCAATTGAGTATGATTTTTGTAACATAAAATTAGTCAATTAAAAGTTCACATGCATATAATGTTTTCTTTAGCAAAAAAAAAAAAAAATGCATGCAATTGAAAAACACTCAAATTCTAGTAGAAATTTTCCAAGAGCTAGCTAACAACCCTATTGTATAAGATACACATCCATACCCTCTTGAATGAGTAAGGTTCGGGTGGATATAAAAAGCTACAGAGTAGGATATGAGAGTAGTTTTTTTGGAACCTACTCTCATAGGGTAGGGCATAAGTATATGGGGTCTTCATATCCTATATCCACCTTAGAACCTGTACTTAGAGGTGGGCATATAGGCCAGGTAAGGTCGAGCCAAGCCGACCTACTTCGGCTTGCAAGTTAAATGGGTAGGGCCATTTTAGCCCGCTTTTAAATTGACCAAAATTTATAGGCTCGAGCCCCACTTGCTTTGGTCTACAAGCTAAACAAGATAAGTCGTAGGCCAAAATGAATTTATTTTTTTTTTATGTTAGTTTATGTGAAAATTAGAATATTTATATTTTTTAAGGTTTAATATGTATTAACGATTAATTTTATTATTGTTTTGATTACTTATAAAAAAAAATTTTAAATGATTTATTTGATATCATATTGCTTTAAAGCAAGAAATATATACTTAAAAAATGTTATAATGCTTATGATGTATGTATCAATATATCTTCTTCCATAATATATCATAAATATTCATTAATATGTTATTATATTATTCTTGTTCTTAAACTATTCCTCTTTTTTTCCTTTTTTTTAATGTTTTGGCACGTGGGCCGACCTAGCTCATGGGCTAACCAAGCTCATTATAGGCTAACTGCTTTAGCTAGTGAGCTAAACGAGCCACGCCAATTTGAACTGCTTTTAAAAGAGCTAAAAAAATTGGTTGTGGCCCATTTTATAAAGCGGGTAAATGGGTTAGCCCGTGCCCAACTCTACCTTTGCTTTGTTATATAAAGAATATAGGTTCCAAGGTACCATGTACCCACCCTAAAATAAGTACATTATTTAAAAATTATAATATAATATAAACAAATGATAATACTTTATTTTTCATTTTTACAGTCACTTTTAATTAATATTAACATTTTAGAAAATATTTTTCAAAAGATTTGTACTAATTTATTATGGAAACACTTGTAACTTTTATTTTAAAAAAACTTCAATTCTATGTGTTTGATCTTTCAAGTTATATAAAAATGTTATCAATCTTGTGTGGCTATTTAATACAAATTTGCCTCCAAAGTTTTTATATTAGAATTTAGTAAATGTTGTACTTACAATTTTGTTAAAAATGCAAAATTAATTTCTACAGGTATTTGTTACAAATTTCAACACTAAAACATAACCAAATTTCTTTTCTTAATTTCTTTCTCTAGGTTATTATGATGAATATATAAAAATAAATTAGTTTTACATAATACATATATTGTATATATTATAACTAGCAGTCCATGCATCCACAATGCATGTGCATAATTCAAATAAAAGTATCAAATGTATAAAATATTTATTACAAAATAATTATGTACCTAATGAGGAGGGAGAAAAAGAAAGATTAACTATAAACACATGTTCAAGAAGATAAGTATGACTGAAATGGGGAGGTTTTTTAGGGGAGTGGTGTGGCTAAGGGATGTAAAATAGGATAAATTATACTAGAAAGTCACAATATTTTAGGATAAGTTTTTTGAGGTCACAATATTTCGAGTAGTTCATTTGATGTCATAACCTTTTGGAGAAATCGGTTAATTAAGGTCACCATAGATATGTATCACAACATAGCAGTTCTTTTAATTTTTAATTAAATTTTTCTCCTATTGACAATTGTTAATGACCTCAATGGACCTACTTTTTTAAATATTGTAAGCTTGAATAAACCATCCCAAACATTATGATCTCAAATGTATTTACCCCAAACATTATGACATTCCAATATAATTTACCCATATAAAATGTATAATACGAGAGAGAAAGATAGAGGGAGTGGAGTGTATTAAAGTGATTGTCAATTGTAATAAACAAAGTATATTCTCTTAGTAATACATAAACTTGAAATTTGAAAAAGAATGTAAGGTTGTGTATTTTTTTATCTACTTAAACCTTACCAGTTCCAACCAAAGAAAAATATATATATATATATATATTAAAAAAGAAAAAAAAATATTTATAGGTTCCCGGGCGACCTTATAGGTAAGACTTCCTACTCAATCCATTTCATCCACTCACCTCTAAATTTTTTTTATTTTATATTATATTTATAAAAAAAAAACGAGATTGTTTTCAATAATTCTTGTATTTTGAAAAATAAAATAAAAATGGTGTGCTAGATACATATGTTAATGGGCAAATGGATAAGCCTCGTGTTTGTTTTCAGTTTGTCGTTAACCACTCGGAAGATCCAAAGCCATACAAAACCCGCCAGTTTTCAGATAGCATAGCAAAGCTTCTTCCAGGAGCTAAACACTCCAAGAGATAGAGGGAGTTACAAAACATGGCAGTCTCTTCACTAACACTTCCTATGCCCACGTCCATAACACTCCCATCTTCGTGCACATGCAGCTCGTTTCCTCAGCAGAACAAGTACAGCAAAGGTGGAAGAACCTTGTTGTCCCTTAACAACTCTAGACCAAACAAGTGTTTTCTAAACGTTGGTGTTGGTTTTTTAGCAGCCTCGGTTTTGGCATTGACTCCATTGAATGCTGATGCCACGCGTATCGAGTATTTTGCTACTGTTGGTGAACCTTCTTGTGAGCTTAACTTTGTGAAGTCCGGATTGGGTTACTGCGACGTCGTTTTGGGGTCTGGTGAACAGGCTCCTTATGGTGAGCTTGTCAATGTAAGTCATTTGTGCTCGTATTATGTAATCTATACATCATTTTAGCTTATATTATAAATCAGTACGTTTAAGATTAGACAGTTAATGTGCTAAACTGAACAATGATCTGATGGGGTTGAGGTTGCCTTTATGAATGCAGCCCGCAACGTGTTTGGTTTATCCATGGAATAGGATTGTATGAAACGGAGTGTGCATTAGAAATAATTCATTCTTATGATCATGGTAAGTTGACTAATATTTGGGTTAGATATTCTCAATCATGTCTATTTAAGATTTCAATTAGATTGAGTTCAAGAGGTGTTGTGTCATGCCGTGTTAGTCTCAGGAATTATTGCACTCTGATAGCCGTATATTGAGTGAAATGAGGTACATTCAAACATCCTACTGGATTATGGTCTAGTTGTTGCAGCATATATGTAGAATCTTCGGAATTACCATTCATCAGTAGATCGGTTGAAGAAGTCAGATTGGTCTTTCTATATGTTCCAATGAGATCTGAATTTACTGCACCTGCCAATTCAATATGTGTTTATCCTGCTATCATTGATCGCTAAGGTTGTAGAGTAGAACTCAGCCTTCTTGTTAATCTGCTAATGATGTAGGTATGCAGGGGCAGTAGAACCCATACAGTCAAGCGGTTTTAGTGTACTCTTTGCCCTGCTTTTCCTTTCAAATGATCATGAGTCAGCTCAAGTAAAAATCACAACTGGGGGGATATCTAACTGCATATGCACGTATTCCTTTTCAGTTTCATGTGTCTTACATGGTTCCTTCAAATTCTTTAAGATTTCCATACCCGTTTCAGATTTTTTATTTTTAAAAAAACAAAATTGCTCAAAATACAAATAAAGTCAGCATGTATTAAACTCTGCCCTCAAACTATCATGGGGGAATGACTTCATCTCACTGCAAGGCTCGTTTTTAGTTGTGGATCATAGGCACACTTTGGATAGGCAACTTTGTATTATCAAGGGTGAGATCAAGGGAAGCCTAGTATTGTCCATGAGAGAAGAACCCCAGAGTTGACTGCAATGAGCAAAGACATCATTCACCAGCTTAAACAAAATATGAAAATACTCGAATATGAGAGAAACAGATCACTAGATGAATGAAAAAGCTCTAAGGAGGGAGACGAGGGTAAGGTGAGAAGCATGCTTTCAAGGAGGTGGCAATCTGACTCTTATCAGAACTGTGATAACAACTGACTGAGTATGTTGTAGGTGGGTTATTTTCCGGACAGGATGGGGCCAAAGCTTTAAGTTGTTTAATCCCTCTCACCAAACATTGGCAGACCGCTTCTAAATAATAATTTTCAGGAGAAGGAAAGGAAGCGTTTCTAGAACCAGATTAGGGTCGGAGTTGGCTTACCTGCTCCTCAGGGAGGGCCTTCCCATCAATGAAGGAAGGTTTATGTTAGTGAGAGCAAGATAGATATAGATTGGCTATCTTTCCTCAGGTGATATGGTAGTACAATCACTCCGGTGCCCATACCAAGAAAGGGCATAGGCAAATTTTAAGGGGCTTTTAGAAATGGGAGTTAGACTTGCTCTTCTCAAGTTAAACCTTCAAACACAGGCTCTAGGCTACCTCTATGCCATTACCTTTGACATTGAGAGGTATACTCTTACCTTTAATTCCATTTCTAATTTCTTTTCGTAGAATCTTAAACTCGGGCTCCTGCTGCAGCTGCCACAATAGGAACACTCCCTCCCCCCACACCCCCTCTTCTTATAAATATCGATCTGCGAATACTAAGCTTAGCCACTTCTCAAAAACAGGCTTAGTTAGATGGTACCAAATAAAATGATATTGGATGAAGAGATTTGTTCTCCAAAAGACCTGGTCGAAAATCCGAATTACTGAGTGCTTGTAGCAGCATTTCGCCTGCTGTTAAAAAACTATGATTGTACAAACGCTCATTTTATTTAGTTTGTTCTGCGGTGTTAAAGAACAACAGTTTATTAAGCAAAAACTCTTAAGAGTTGGTCATTTTCTCTCGAGTGCTTCTGAGCTGGGAAGATAAGAAAGCTTTCTAGGAATCTCTGAAGTTCTTAGAGTAGGAATTCCTTGTGTTATTAAAACCAAAGTAAAAGCTGCCGTCATCTGAAGAGTATGGACGTATCATTCCATCCTCTTGTGTGTGTTTGGAGCTCCTTTCCACTGAATTCAGCACCATAACCAATTGCTCTAGAGGTGTAAGTTTATAGAGGTGGTTCAGTTTTAATATTTACTACTTAACACTTGCTCTTATTTATGGGCTAAGACTTGGATCCTATGAAGTAAACTGTTTATTAAATGGCTGGTATAGGAAATCGAACCCTTAATATCCTTATCTAATACAATATTTAAATTAGTTTCATAAAAAGCTGAATTAAAAATTTAAATTTTCATATATTGTTTGGTTTTTATATACTGCTTTACTAAATGTTTGATGATGAATATTTCTGTTAATCTCACTAGTACAATTTGCATGTATTCTCCTTATAGGTACACTACACTGCAAGATTTGCAGATGGAATGGTGTTTGATAGCAGCTACAAACGTGCTAGGCCTCTCACAATGCGCATTGGTGTTGGCAAGGCATGTCAATTTCTATACTATCAAATCCGGGGCATAAATTGTCTCATATTTGTTGTTCATTAACAATTAGTGGAGGAATCTACTAATATTTGCAAAACAACAGACGACTATTGTATTTCAACTAAGCAATGCTTTTGAACCACTTCCCTAACATAGTGTGTAGTGTCAAATTTTCATATTTTCTTATTCACCTTTAAATAATCTGTGTGGCATGTCACTCTCAATGAATATTTTCGAGGATTTTCTATCAAAAATTGTGCACAATATTAACCTGTGAATTGGCAAAGAATAGGATAAACAGAGGTCATATACCAAGTGTAAGTGTTGCCACCTGATATCATTTATGCTTATGAATGTACATGGCATAACCATCTGGAGTTGATGAGATTTATCAGGCAGTGATATGTTTTAATGATTGGCTGTTTAGGTGATCAAAGGATTGGACCAGGGAATATTAGGAGGTGGTGAGGTTCCACCGATGCAAGTAGGTAAGTCTACCAAAAAATCTATGCTTTGGTTCATTTTCTTTACATTTAGTAGTTTTGCAAGAGAAGATAATTTTTCTAACTTTCTTGAAGGCGGGAAGCGTAAGCTTCAAATTCCTCCAGCATTAGCATATGGACCAGAACCAGCTGGATGCTTTTCAGGTGAGTAGTACTCATCTGCTAAGTGTCCTCCATTTACAATTTCTTGCATAGTTGGTCTTTCTTGCTTCAATCAGCTTTTGTGGTCATAAGACCTGATGTTAATGAAAGATAATAAAATTCTTGTACATCCCAAATTGATGAATGTGAGGCAGGGCATGTACTCACAGTGAATTATTCATTTGGAAACTGAATCCTTTGATGATGCACCCACAGGTGACTGCAACATACCTGCCAATGCAACTCTTCTCTATGACATCTATTTGGTTGGCATCTATTCGGGAAATGCCAAGTGATATTGTTTGATGTACATTCAGTAAAGTAGAACAGAATCCATCTTAGCCTTCCAGTAAATCTTCTAACTATTCTTGATTTTATCCATTGGAGTTCGCAGTCTATGTTCATAGAAATTAGTATGCTTCAACCTTCACTTTTTAACCCCCTAAATAATGCAGCAACGCCCCATGCATCTTTGTCTATACACTGAAATGGTGGTCTTGTTTCAATTTAATCATGTTCTTGTTTCCTGAATAAACTTGTCTTGCATGATATATATATATAAGAAATGTGTTCATGCATTATGCCATCATAGAATTAGTTAGACAAGAATCAATATCAATATTAGTAGTACTATGGGGATTGTAAGCATTCCATTATGTAGAGAAAGGAGTAGTTGCACTTATTTGGTAATTCTGTTTAGCTTAATTTAATTCCATTGGCAACTTTTGGGCTCGCGGCAGAGCCCAGCAAGCTAGTCATGATTATTTAGAAATTATTTAGGGGCATATGGCTTTCTAGGTACGAAATAAAGATTACCAAACTAATTCTACGGTCTTATCCCTTTTTAGTTCTCTCCCATGCTTAGAAAAACTTTCTATGGGCTCATTCATCTTAATAGGCCTTTTAGTGGGCTTTAGGCCTAGTATATTAAGCACATTAAGAAATCCAATTATATAAAGGTCCATCAGAATTATAAATGAATTTGTTGAGGTTTCACTCATCTCATCGTCATTAAAAATAATCTGAGAGATGTCATAAATGGCTCATCTCATCCATCAGATCCATCTTAGAGCTGAGATTGATTATCAAATCGATAAATGGAAGTCTCTCTTCCTCTTTTGAAAGATTAAATCAAGAATGTAAGAAAGGACGATCAATAACATTCAAAAGCTTTCACTAGTGCCTAAAAGCCACTGAGCAGCAAGTCCTAACACATATAAGGAATATGATAAGAACTGATAATGTGCTCGATTTATTTTTTCTTGGTGATCTTCCATGTATAGTGCTTAATGGAAGAAGAGGTCTACAGGTTTTTCATGTATCTTTTTCAATTCTAATTGCTAGGAGGAAAAAACAAAGATGTAAAACAGAAATGACTATCCAAAGAAACATCTCGATAAGGTCAATGACATCATGTCCAGTGTAAAAGCTTGTAAAGGATCTTAAATGACATCAAAAACATATCATATTATATGGATTTTCTACAATGATTCCTCAGTCATTGGACCACGGCAACAACTTGCCAAAGTAGTATGTCAAAGTTCGTTGAATATATTCATACAAAGACGAATTGTACACAGCCAAAAATGTCATCATATCCGTATGAGTTTCATACTAATCTTAAAATAGGAGACAGCTTAATACTATCATGATTAAAGACTAGACAATGAAGGTTGATGAAATGGTCAAAATAAGGTTTTCTGATGCTTCATTTTCTAAGATTGCTTTTATATGCTGTCCATTCTAATGTTTAAATGACATATTTGGACGCAGGTTTTCTCTCAGAAGCAACAAGATTTAGAAAATTTGCCTGAATAGTCCAATTTTTCCAAGCACTCAAATCAACTCTCCATCAAGAGATGTATGGCCATTGTATAAGACGGGACGATGATGTTATGGGGTGATGAATCTGCCATTGATAGCTTCATGGGATGTTTCATATCCTAAATAGAAATGATAAGTTTAATATTGTTTTTGTAAATGAGGCAGGTCTTTCTTCCTTCTAGTTGGTAATATCTGATGAGATAATTTTAGTGCTCCTCATGTTGCATATAAATCGTTCATTCAATTTGCGAAGTAGATCAACTTCGTCAATGATACCATCCTTTGATCGAAAAATTTTGTTGATTGTTGGGGTCACTTTGTCTGCTTTTAATTGGTAATGGTATTAACTTATGTTCTGTCTAATCATATATTTAATGCAATTTTGGGTCATAAGATATCGTATTGTAATGTTTTATAGATACTCATTTCGGACTCCACTTTTTCTTGATTTCATCCTTCGATCAAACTATTTGTCAATTATGATCATGGGAATAGTGAAATTTTGTTCTCTTTGGGTTGGAGTTTCATTATCCTCGGCTGATGTTACCATTTACATTTTAAGAATACTTATTAATGTGAGATTTAATACTGAAATTTTATAAAAATTCAGTTTAATATATAAACTTTGAAATAAACAATTTAATATTTAATCAAATTCTTCGTAATTATTTTTTTATTACCTCTCTAAAATCGTTTTCACTGTTTTTTCATATGGAAAAGATAGCTTATTATTATTAAATGACGTTAGGAAATATAGTAAAAATACAATGCCAAAGAGTTTCTTTCATGTTAGCAAATAGATTTAATGATTTTAAAAATGTGGTAAATGAAAAGTTTGATTGAGTATTAAATTTGTCATTTCCTTTACTTATGAAAAAAGATTTAGTGGTAGTAATATGTTGTGTACTCAGATGAGTGGTGAGTAAGAATCAATATTATTATGACCAATGATAGTATTACGTTATATTCAATAAACTATTCATAATTCAAAACTTTATTGATAATATGTCACCGATCAATCCATGTGTGTGTAATTTATATATAAAATAGAATGAACAAAACAAAAACCAAAGTATCATTGAGGAGTAAAAAATGGATATCCTTTATCTTGCTATTTTAAGTAACACCCTCCTTTAAATTGTGATAGATAAAAAAAAAAATGGTGCCAATATGTGAGATCGCATGTGAAGATGCTTTTTGTGTATGACATACATAATGAGAGTGTTATTAAAGATGGATCAGTCATGTCACACACAATGAAGAGTGTTATTAAGAATGGTAAGTATTGCCTATCTATCTGCTTGCTTAATTGAAAATAAAGAAACTTTTCATATGTGTTACACACCAATCAAGAGTGTTACTAAAGATAGGTAAAACAAGCCTACCCATCTTTTTACTTTGTTCTCATTTAGGTCCTACAAATCGTATATTATCATGAATGTGAACATTCAGGTAGGCTCCCTTTTTCCACTTTTATTCATATGTAATAATATATAAGTATATTGAATGCGAATGAAAATGGTAATAGAGGTTGAAACTTTGTTTTATGGTACCTTAAATTAGTTGTTCGATTTCATTCTATATTCAAACAGTTTAATGGTGCTAACTCCATTTTCAAAACAAAAGGAAAAACTTCTTCTGCATCAAGGTTCTGGATCCAAAGGGTTTGAAAATGGAATGCACATAACCTTAGCCATGAATTCCTCATTCCTACAGCAACCAGCCTTTACGCTTCCTTTGGACTTCTTGGCATCAAAGTAAGAGTAAAGGTTAAAGTATTGGGGGTGAAATAAAAGCCGATTCTTTCTCTTGTTTGTGCTTCTGTGGGACACCAAGAATGTCTCCTTTTTTTTATCTTTGCTCTGTCTTCTTAATTGGAACCAAATAAGTTTGAAATAATATGGATGTTTCCAACTACCCTTTTTTGATGCCACCACCAAGTCATTCACACACCAAACAAATAAATAAACAAAATAGGGTCATACTAGTAGTTGTTTTATGCATTACCTCTATTATCATAAGGTAATAAAGCTACTATCATTATTGTTCCATAAAGTTTGTAATGTCTAGTTAGTACATCAATAGGTAATACCACATAATACCTTCTTATTTTTAAACCGAATAAAAATAAGATGATATCAACAAACACTTGTTAAAACCATACAACTTCCACAATAATAAATATTAAAAACATGCATGTAGAAATGAATTATATGTGCACTATGCTATACGAATGGCTGCCAATCAATATTTACACGCATTATAAAGTGATAATTATTTCTAACTTTACTTTATGGGTTTCATTATACAATGACACAAAATGATATTTACTAAGGTTGTGCATGAGAATCTATAGGGTTAAGGGAAAAAATATATTTTCATAAAAAAATTATGAAAATGCCATCGGATCATGAAAAAGTCTTCAAATAGGTAAGTTGAAGTCATCTTTCAAAAAAAGGGGCTTACATTATCTTGAACTTGTTTCTTTAAGAGATAAACTTATAATTATTGTCTTGAACTCGTCTCCTAAAAGTACAATTTAATAGATAAACTAGTCTAGTCATAAAATGGGTTTATTGTAGTTGTATTAAACACATATCTTTAAAAAGGAGTATTACAATTCAAACTAAAAAAAAAAAATTATTTTTTCTATTTTTAAGATTATTGTTTATCTAATGATGTTTTTGTAATTTTTTATTAAAATGTTTTTTTTTTTCCATAGAATATATATTCCACCAACCATCCTATGCGAAGTTGCTTTAAGAAAAGATTAAGTGGGTGTCACACCACGTGTAATGTACATGTAATATGTAACTCCCAATAGTATTCTAACACATGGATATATTGATGCTTGATAGCTATCCATTATATTGCTCATATGATAAAAAGTTATTAGAAGTTAGACACCACATTTAGATTCATGTGATGTAATACCCATCGAAGATTTTTTCCGTAGGTTCTTTTGTTTTTTGTATTTTGTTTTTTATGTCGACATAATTATCATAGGTAATGGTGTCAAATTGTATTTAAAAAAAAAGACAAATATAATACTTGAATCATGGAAATACTTATTTAGTTCTATGGACTGGTTAACATGCCAATGTAATGGGGCAGAATTAGAGATTGGCAAGCTGTTAGTGATTTATTTATGAGTATCAATGTTCCTAATCAAACAGCCTAGTCTGCCCCTACCTGAACAGCACACGGTTCCACCACCCTTGCCGCCAGCTTTCACCATTTATATGATGTGAAGAAGGTCCTCTACAGCTGTAAGCTTTAATCATCCAAACCACAAAAAGGGGAAATGTAAACATCATTCATTAAGACAGGACAGGACTCACACAGACAAAAAGTCGTTGGCTAATAAAGCACTGTTTGACATAGGCTCCTCATAACACAGCTTATAAAACTCGACTTGTTGCATCATCTACTACCTAAACCACTTCCCTTTTTTCGCACTTCCTTCAAGGCCCATTAAACTCAACACAAACACATAAATATAAAATGAAATGAAAAAGCAACAAATAACTTCATCTAGAAAGCTCTGATCTATACTTTTAATATTCACAAATTAGGGTAAGTTTTATTCATGGTACTTCAATTTTTTAGTTTGTAACAATTTGATATCTAAAAAAAATTATATCAAAATAATACTTAAATTTTTTTAAATTTTTCGTTAAATGTTACAATTGACCAAATCCAACCATTTTTCAAGCAATTTAATATCATAAATACCAAGTAAATCATTATTTCTCTATCCTACATGTTTAATTAATATTTCACCTGGTCTCCCTTTACATATTAGCAATCGCCTAAAAAATAGTTAGATTCTGATCAAATATATATTCAATAAAAAATTAAAAAAATTCAAATATTATCTTGATATAAATTTTTTTTAAATACCAAACTATTAGTAACCAAAAAATCCAAATATTATCGATGAAACTACCAATTGTAAATCACTATTCTAAATTATATTAAATTCATAAATAATCTTAAAAAATCATATATAACCCTTTTAAACTTTAATCATAAAATGTGAAACTTTTCTTTAGATTCATTGAAATATGCTTCCAACATTTGTATTTTATTTTATTAGTGTTTGGTTGTTTCATCATTTTCCTCTTAGTTTAGTATCTTATTTTCACCATTTTTAAACAAATGTTGATAAAAAAAAATAAATACAGATAAAAAATATATTTTTATTTATAAACTGACTAAACAGATAAAATATACAAAAATATAAATACAAATCAAATATAAATAAGATAAAAATAAAAATCAAACAATTTAATATATCAAAAATACAAAAATCCTGTATCCTTAAATTTATCGATTATTTAGATGATAATTTACACCTTTTGAATTACGGGAATAAAATTGAACTAGTTATTTATGGTTTAAAACTTTAAATATACAAATATATAAAGGCTTAATTAGAAGGACTATTTTTATGACATCTCATAATCTCACAAACAATCCCAATTTTTTTCCAATTATACTGATGTCCCTTCTTATATGCGCACGGGGCGAAACCAAAATTATTAACTATCCATATAATTATGAAACTTATCTATTTGATATATCTACATCTTTAAAAGCAAAATAAATAAATAAATAACTCAAAAAGTTACATAATCAGGTTTCGATATAATTTAAAAACTGGAGACTAATCGATATAATACATAAAAATTAAATAATTAACAGGTAATCCCAATTAAGACAAATTTATACAAACCCGGTCTATAAGGGTCTTAATTAGGATCCAAAAAAGGGGGGAAAAAAAGAAAAAAAATAAAAGAAAGCAGCAGCAAAACCCAACGCTCTTCAGTGGCTTGTGGAGCTAGATCAACAAAAACCAATTTTAACCAAATTTTCATGTTCAGTTCACCATCATCACATGATTGAACAGGCATTAGGGTTTTCATCACTGAACATGGTGATATAAGGGTCTTCATATCTAGCAACAGCGCCTGCGTTTACATTTTCCACTTTCCTCACAAACCCAGGTGGTGCTTTCTTGTCATAAGCCTGAGCAGCATATGGCTGAGCCACTAAGCTGTACTTGACATACGGCCAAAACTCACACTTCTTCCCAGTTGATTTTGCGCTTTTAGCACCTTCTTTTCATCAACATAACCAGTCACTGTCACCTTCTGTTGTTTCCTGTTTACATCGACTGATTTAACCCCTGCACAAAAAATAATACCACAACATGAGCTTCCAAAGTTGGTCAAAACTAAGCTTTCTTGATTTTGCGTAAAGGTAGAAAGGAGCTGAATTTACCACTACAGAAGAAACAGCTTTCTTGACTTTGAGCTCACAACCATCACAGTCCATTCTGACCTTGAGTTCTACTGTCTGGAAGGGCTTCCTCTTCTTCTTATTATGCCCACTACTCATCAAATCAGACAAGTACTCCAAAGTACCAGCAACACCCATTTTTTATCCTCACAACAAACTTCTTTCCTAGGACTTTCAAGGAGAAAACTAAAAAAAACAAGTGTTTATGAAAGGATTCCTAGAATTACTAGAGAAAAACTATGGGGTGGGTTTGATGTTAACAATGGTGAAAGTTGAATTTATATAGAGATTTGAAACACGAAGAGAAGCTACAAGGAATAGTCACTCATTAATTTTCCCTCCAATATACCTTCCTTAGCTTTGAACAAACTAGGAAAAAGGGTGCTTCTTAGGTTGTACCCTGAGCTTCTTTTACTTCCTTTCAGAGGGTGTTTCTTTAAATAGGCCATGTTCCTACTTAATCAGAGGGATTTTCCATCAGGTTTAAACATGGAAAAAAGTTTGTGGACCCCATATGAACAGCATTAATTAGTAAAATAAATATTAAAGGGAGCCTGATATTTTCTGGACACCGGAACATTGATGCTTAGATTAGTAGTGTTATGATCAAAATGTGGTATAAAATAATTAAGGGTCTTTTTTTAATTGTTTCCTATATCGAGCGGCTTCTTTGATATATTACTTAGAGGGCAAGAGAGGGAATATTGAGATCGAAATATTTTTCAAGTTATTGCTTTTCATTAAGCATAACCTTCTAAAAATGCAACTTGGCAGGTGTTTCGACCATATAAATTTGAATATATCCTCATAGGCCTAATTAGATTTCCCTATATGTTTAAAACCGAAACTTTTGCAATCATACCAATCATCTTATCATTAAAATAAAAATAGTTATTAATATATTAGTTATTTTAGTAGCACTCACGATTAGGTATGAATTTGAATTGACAGGACCAGTCCTATTAAAATTAGTAACAGAACCATGAAATTTTCAGCTTTAAAACTGCTTGTTAAGTAAACATGAACCAATATGCATTCTAGTCAAATAATTAATCTGTTTGCATTAATTAAACTATATATTTATGTTAGGGTTATAGATCCAACTAATATGAGTATATAACCAAAGGGAGCCTAAATATATATTGGATATATTTAGAAGACTTTTAAATCAAGATAACATAAGTATATGTGATCTACTTGGAAGAGAATTGGACTAAGGAGTTTTGTACAAAAGCAAGAAGTTTTGTGATGTACACCTGCAACAAGGGAGGTACACCGCCGGTGTACAAGCAGGCATTGATTGCTCTAGAATGCCAAAGGTCAGCACCTAGGTCTAAAACCGCCAGCCTTTAATTAAACATTAACAGCCTGGACTATCCGTTGGTTTTCCTTGTATGGTTGCATATATATTCTCCTTATCATCCTAGGGTTTGTAAGGAATAAGTGTGTGTCTCTTCTCAAGCCTAGATAGAGACTTCTAGAGAGAGAAAGAGAGAAAAGTGAAGAAACCCTAGAGTGAGAGACTCTAGACGAAAGAAATATTGTTCTTATTGTAATGTCAAATCCACCGGTTTAGTGAAGAAACAGAAATCCACCGTTTGTGGTGATGATTGAGTGATTCACTAGACAGATCTAGTGAAGAACAATTGTAATCCCATTATATTATTTATAGTGGAAGAATTTGAATGTTGCTGGTCCTGTGGTTCTTCCCGCAGTGGATTTTCCAATTTAAATCTTGGTGTTATTTCAATTCCACATTTTGATTTATATTTTGTTGATTTTTTATCGCATTGGCAAGAGGAAAAGGTCGGATCTTTTCGTAACAAGTGGTATCAGAGCATAGGGTTTCAAAAAGAATTAAGGTTTTGTTGCAGCGCAACTATGGCAAAATCATCAAGTATGATGATCAAACTAAATTCAACAAATTATTCCATATGGAAATCTATGATGGAGGATCTACTGTATTGTAAAAATTTATATTTGCCTTTGGGTGGTGACACTCCATAGCCAGAGAACAAATCTAATGTAGATTGGGTAATCATGCATAGGAAAAATGTCGGTTATATCCGACAATAGATGGATCACATTGTTCATCACCATATGGCCCAGGAGATGAGAGCATATGTCCTATGGAAGAAGTTGGAATCCATGTATGAGAGGCAATCGGCCTTAAATAAAATCTCTTTGATTAAGAGAGTTGTAAATCTGAAATACAGGGATAGATCCAATATGACACAACACTTGAATGATTTTCAAGGGCTAGTGAATTAGTTGTCTAACATGAAGCTGGTGCTTGAAGATAGATCCAAGCACTGTGCTTGATAGTTAGAGACACTGGTGTTTGTTAGTAACTCCCCCAGAGGGAACGCTATCCTTGCAATGGTGAAGGACAGCATGATGAATGAAGAAGCTAGGAGAAAGGATCCAAACACAAGATCTGATTCTAGGGCACTTGTTACCAGTAAGCCAGGAAGGAATGGTAGAAGCAGGTTCAAAGATCATCTAATGAAGATGATGAATCAAAGAAATCCAAAGGAAGGTCCAAGTCAAGAGGAAAGAAATACCTCAAATGCTACTATTGTGATAAGCCGGGTCACTTGAAGCGAGAGTGCAGACTCTAAAAGAAAAAGAAGGGTAAAGAAGAAGAAAAGAATGTAGACACGGCAGCAGCAGCAACAGATAATGATGAGATTGTCATTGCTTAGGATGAGAAGTGTGTTAGCCTTACTAGTCATGATGATGACTAGGTTGTTGATTCCGATGCCTCCTTCCATGTGACTTCACATGGTGAGTTCTTCTCAACCTATACTGCTGATAATTTTGGTAATGCTAGAATGGAAAATGATGGTAATCTAAGATAGTAAGCATTGGAAATGTTATCTTGAAACCTAACACAGGTTGCATGCTCACTCTCATAGATGTTAGACATATTCCAAATATCCACCTTAACCTTATTTCTGTAGGAAAGCTTGATGATGATGGCTATAGTAGCTACTTTGGTGAAGGAAGATGGATGCTCACCAAATGTTCTCTCATTATGGCAAAAGGAAAGAAGAGGAACTCCCTTTACTCAATATCAGCGAAGCTAAGTAAAGAAGATGTGAATTCTCTTCTCTCGCATAGAGGTTCTAATGATGGCAAAAATGGAGGAGTTTCAGTTGAAGAATCCCAAAAGCCTCATCAACAATTCAAGATGAGAAGATCTGCAAAAGATGGAAGACCATCAGTTAGATTCGGTCCTCACTGATGGGGGAGAGTCAGATAGTCATCTGAAAGCCATGGAAATGAGAAGAAGAAAGCAAAGGTCAAAGCCATGCAAGATGGATTGAAATCCTTGCATGAGAACAGGAAATTGACTTGGTGAAATTGCCTAAGGGTAAGGGACCTCTGAAGAACAGATGGGTGAAGACTGATGATAAAAGCTCACAATTAAGGAACAAGACAAAAGCTAGTTGTGAAAAATTTTAGTCTAACAAAAGGGGCTGCAGCAAGGCAATAAGATTGGGGATACCCCTCATATGATTTGGAGGGAGAGATTGTTGGGGTTATAGATCCAACTCATATGGGTCTTGTAAACCCCGGGAATTTTCACCTTAGTACCCGATTTTATAATAGATAGTATAAATTAGATAATGGATTTAGATTCTGATTGAAGTCTAATATTAGGCTAATATTTAGATTTTTGGATGAATGAAAGACTTAGGAATCGAATAAAGAGATTCTTTAACCCTAGTTAATACCGAAAACGAAATCTTGTGTCTTGAATAACTAATTCAAGATATGAGATAATATCTAGACCCGAACCCTAGTATACTAATAGATTTAAATAGAAAATGTGAATATAAAGACTAAATGATTGTTTTGATCTCGATAATGATGCAGAACTAGAATAACGAGTAGTAATGAGTCTATATTTAGACCTAAACCCTAATTTTGAGATTCCTAGTTAAATTTAAAAGCTATTAATAAGAATTTATGTTTAGTATCAAAACTAAAGATATAAATATAGTTTAGTTTCTGTTTTAAGCTCAATTTTACTTAATTGATTATTTATGCTCTTAACTAGAAAACGGTGATCCAAAAATGAACTGTTAAGATTTTAAATACACAACGGAAATATAAACTGACAAATAACTCAAAATCTAAACTTCAAATAAATAATCGGATCACACTATTGTTCTAAACCGAGTTTTCTTGAGCTATCGGAGCCGGAAACAAAAATTGACCCAATGAGCCTAAGAAATCCAAATCGCGGGAGATAAAATTTTACGAATAAATTAACTACGTATATATATACCCTAAATTTGTATTATTTGGAAATCTAAGTGTTTTGTATAAATTTATAAGCATATTTTTGTATGAAAACTTCCAAATACTAGCTAATATATACCCGTATAACCCGTGTAATTAACTCAAAATTTAACTAAATAAATAAACTAATATATATATATATATATATATCATGTGGCTATTTCGGTGGGAGGAATTTGGAGAAGAGAAGGAGCCGAAATTCTACAATAATTCACCCATATTTGTCAAACAAAGTGACCCAAGGACCAATCATCATTTGACAGCTCAAATTGGCAATTAATGAAGTGAAAATAACAGCCAAAATGAGATCAAACCGGAAGAAAAATCGGGGGAGAAGCAGCCATGACATCCTTCTTTCTCTCCTTCTATATATATGTAAACAAATGCATTAATGAGTAAACAAACAAACTTCATTAATTCTCAACTTTGCCAGTCCGAAAATACTCACAAACAACCACCAAATCGAACAAAAAACGAACAACAAATCCATCGAAATAGTCGAGCTCGGATCAAAAGAAATACAAAGCATAAAACCCTCAAAAACAAGCTTAAAGGTAAGTTGAGGTAACTCGAGTTGCTTTTGTCCGAATCTAAGCTTTGTATCTGACTTAAAATCATCTTAGAAACTTATTAAACACAAACACGAGCTTCGGATTGCACTCAATAAGCTCCAACGAGGTAAAACTTCAAAACCCTAGTTTTACTTTCACAAAATCGAGATCTATTTATTTATGTGTTTAAATGTGTTAAAAGTTGTTGTATGTCCTTATATATGATGTATAAACTCTTAGAAGTAGTTTAAGTAAGTTTCTAACGTGTAAAAACCAAAGAAAAAGAATCGAACCGAGAAAGAAGACGATGAACAGTGCAACGCTGCCTCAAGGACGGCAGTGTAAACGATGTACGCCGGCGGCTTACATGGATAGGCCGGCGGCTTACAGGCGGCTTACACTCAAACAGAGGCTACGTAAAATAATTTTCACGTAAAATACGACGCAAGCCGGCTACCTGGAGATCTACGCCGGCGGCGTAGGGCCGGCGTACGTTGTAAGCCGGCAGCTTTCAACACAGGTGCTTTCAATAAGAAAATTTTTCTTTAAAATGAGTTTACACCGGCACCTGGGATTTAGGCCGACGGCCTTGAGCCGGCTTACAGCTAAAATTTTGCAACGAAAGCTTTTCTGACCTAAACCGAATATATATATATATATATATAATACCTACTAAGTATGTATATATGTTTGTTATATAAATATGTACTAGATAATGACTTTAATACAAATAATTAAGTCTAATTAGAATTTTTATCTATTAACTTTTGGAAACCCTAGAATTAAGAAAATATTTAGAATTAAATGAAGTATTATTAGTCTAATACTAGTTTTAACAAAATAAAATATATAAGAATGGAAATTGAAATAAGTTGATTTCTTGAGCAATGTGACTTCTAAAAATAACCACACAATTATGTGAGATAAAAATAGGAAAAACCCGACGATACTAAGTATTAATATCGAGTCTAGGACACAAGGCACATGTGGGAATTTAACTAGATGATATTGATGAATATTTTGTTTTAAATAGGTGAATTTGACTCATTAGAAGATCTACCAGTGGACTATTACAACTGAGTCGGTATGAGCAGGTGAGTAATTCAGTCATATTGTGCTGATTGTGGTTGTAAATAGTTGAATATGTAATGCAAGATAAACAAATGAGTGTTTGTTGAAAGATTGATATGATATGATTGTGTGATTGCTAAAATATCTTTATACAAGCGATAACGCAATGATTGGCGTTGTGTAGTAGTATATTGATGATTGTGTGTAATGTATGGTCACCCGAATTTGATTAAGAATTATGGACTTAACCAAACAATATGGACATGCATTGCATGAATTGCATTATTGCATATATGGTTGTGACAGCGTGCTACGTATAAATATTTCGGATCTCTGTTTTTGCTTGGTTGATCCAATGTGTGAGTCTTCCAAGGTTCTCTTTGGTCTGGCGGTCCTATGAGGAACTAAAAGGCACCGAAGAACGTCGCCCGTAGGATCGCTTTGAAATGATTAATACTTAGGGAGTTTCTAAGGGGATTGCAGGAGATGGTTTGTGGAAGCCACTATATTCAAAGTGATAACATTAAAACGAGAAATCGTTGATTCTCCTGTGTACTTAGTCTCTCCTGGGCAGGTGGGTCATTGAGTTTTTGTTCTTCAACCCATTAAAAAGAGGGCGTAAATCTTTTTCCTGTTTGGATTCTAGATCATCCAAACTTGTATCTGTGCATACGGTTGAGTGCTTGCATTGCATATGATTTGTTAATAACTTGTGTGATGTATGGTATGTCTGGTTATTCACTGAGCTGTGGTTTCGCTCATACTCTTACAGTCTTTTCAGGTTCACTTTACGTCCCTGGTTACTTACATCCAGGAATATGGCTCCGGTAAGAGCTTTGAAGCTAGAAGTCTACAAATCTATTTTAGTTGATGGTTATGTACTATTAGAATAGATTATTTAGTTGTATACTTCAACAGAGATATATGGTTTGTAATAGTTTGTAATGGTTATTCACTAAATCATTTCTCTCATATATTTGTCATTTCTTATCAAGCAACTTAAAAGATCCTGTTGTTTTAAAACCTGTCATTCTCTGAAGGTAATCTGGTAATAATATTCAAGTGTAACTTGTTTATTACTACTAGGGTACCCTCGGGGCGTGACAGGTCTATAACCAAAGGGAACTTAAATATATATCGGATATATATTTAGAAGACTTTAAAATCAAAGTAGGAATGAACCAGCATGCTTTGAATAAGGAGATCCTAAATATATGGTTATATATATTTATAAGACTTTAAATCAAGATATCCTAAGTATATGTGATCTACTTGGAAGAGAATTGGACGAAGGAGTTTTGTGCAAAAGCAAGGGAGGTACACTGCCGATGTACAAGCGGGCATTGATTGCTCTAGAATGCTAAAAGTCAGCACCTAAATCCAAAACCGGTAGCCTTTAATTAAACATTAGTAGCCTTGAGTATTTGTTGGTTTTCCTTGTGTTGTTGCATATATATTCTCCTTATCATCCTAAGGTTTATAAGGAACACGTGTGTGCCTCTTCTCAAGCCTAGATAGAGACTTCTAGAGAGCGAAAGAGAGAAAAGTGAAGAAACTCTAGAGTAAGAAACTCTAGATGAAATAAATTTTGTTCCTGTTATAATCCACCAGTTGTGATGAAGCTTTTGTCAGATCTACCGGTTTGGTGAAGAAACAAAAATCCACCGTTTATGGGGATAATTGAGTGATCTACTAGACAGATCTAGTGAAGAACAATTGTAATCCCATTATCTTGTTTATAGTGGAAGAATTTGAGCATTGCTAGTCCCGTGATTTTTCCCGCATTAGGTTTTCCACGTTAAATCCTAGTGTTATTTCAGTTCCACATTTTGATTTATATTTTATTGATTTTTTATCGCATTGGCAAGAGGAAAAGATCGGATCTTTTCCTAACAATTTATATGCATAGAACAAATAATAAATAATATATAAAACTCAATGTAATCAAGCTCTCCATCAACTATTAATATGATCTCAAAATATAATTCAAAACCAATAGTTTTAAAATAAGTAAGAGTATTTTCCTCCCTTCTATATCGGGTTGAGTATTGTCTTAAGAGAGCAAGAGATAGATTTTGAGATTGGAACATTTTGATAACTCTATAACTCTAAGAACTCTTTTTTGGACCAATATAATCATATCGATATGTTATCATGAAATTAGGATTAAATACCACAATTGAAACTTATGCATGTTTATTTAGAATTTAAAGATAACAATACAATTAGACTCAGAGAAAATTTTGTCTTTTATTACTTGTTCGAAGAAGTTTTCAACCTGTACCAAATTAAATCAAAATTTTAAGATTAATAAATCCAATTTTATTACTATATAGTCATATTGATGGTGTAGATAAAAAAAACAATAGCCCGTCATGCATATAGTGGAAGATGTTTTGGTATAATAGAGATGATTGAATATTAAGGTATAAGATGATATCATTTCTACAAGGACAGTAGATTTGACGGGCATTGGTTGAATATCCTGTTATACGAGAACAAAAGCAAAGGACACACATAAAATCGCACCAAGGGATTAGTATACGTAATACAATCCAATTATTATTATTTATTTATTTATTTCATTTTTTTTTTTTTTTTTTTTGCCATAACAATCCAATTATTGTTACTTTGTCGGATTTGGACAAACTAGGGTAGGTAGCGTTTAGTAAAGATAGATTTCTTGTCACTAGCTCATATCTTGACTCGAGCATATATAATTGATTCAATTATTTTCATCTGGCTGCCGGTCCCCTTTACTTTCCAATCAAACGAAAATAAGATTCTGGCTTTGTTTAATTCATAAACAGACCAAAAAAAAAAGATATAGATAAAATTTATATATTTTTACTCATCCAAATAGATTAAACAGGACAAATAAATTGCTTTACGCCATACTTCATGGTATGTGTTAGTTATATGTAGCGAAAATAGAGCAAATTGCAAGGGAAACTTATTCAGAAGGAAGGATTAAGTTTTTTGTTCAATTTGTTTTATTTAGTGATTTACTATGTTTTTATTTTCAACCATATCCCAAGCGATTATTGTTATCCTAAACGATTACAACATTTTTGGTTGGCCACTCATAGAAATATGCTTTAGCTTAATCATTCATCCATTAATTTCTTTCGCTAAGCATTTTTGCAATATCGATCTCCTTTTAACTTCAAGATACAGATTCTATAATCTAAATCAAATTATATGGAAGTACAAAATAAACTATTAATTTAATTTATTATTTTATTAAATTCTATAATTAAACATGTTTTGTGGAAATCTGGACGAAGTGGCTAGCCTTTTTCGGAAAACTAAATAAAGATATGATCATTAGTATGCACGATGCACGCATTGACTATTTTTCTTATCAAATGGCTATTAACATATGTTTAAGTAGATATAGGCATGTAGGCACGGGCTACTTCAACCTCGCCAAAATGAATAGGTTATAGGGCCCAAAGTAGTGACTCATAATAGGGCCATTTTAGTGTTGATTCCATGCTAGGTCTTAAGACTTCCCATAGAGTTTAAGCTCAAACTTAACATTGTATTATCTCGGCTCAACTTATTTGCAATCTTAATTCTAATAGTTGCACCAAACTTCAATTTTCTTTTAACTATCATTGTGTTTTTTTTATTCCACCTTTTATATATTTAACAATCATCATTAATGCAACTCGATTATTATGTATTTATTGTTCTCCCATCCAAGTAGAATGATATGCCATATCTTCATTTATATTCAAAGTAATACACACACATGGAAGCATCATATGGTTGTCAAACTCACAAATCTATTCATATATTTCTATGAATTTACGAGTTGGTGACATTATTTCTTCAACTTGCATATAAAATTGTTATTAGAGCAAACTCGTGGTAGACATACAATTCTATATAGTAGAATTGTTGTATAATTTAAAGAATGGTCATTTTACACGTTTTTGTTCTACTTGAACCTTGAAAAAGCAAGTAATTTTATATGTTTAACTTTAGGGGCATTTGAGTTGGCTCTTGATGTTTATCTTAAGCTAACCTAGTTTTATGGCTTTTTTATTTTTTATTTTCCTTTTTTTAGAGGGTTATTTCTTCTAAGCTATATACTCCGATGTATTTTGAACGATTCAAATGAAAATTGAACAAATATATATAATGATTTATCTTCTTTTTTTTTTCAATTTTTTTGTATATAATTTATTTATTATAATTTAATAACTTTTTGTGCAAATATTCAGTAAACATGAAAATGCTTATTACTAGACAAAGCTAATTGCTTGCGCATGATAATTTAACCAAAATCTACAATACATCTTGATAATTATAGATTGTGAATCATTAATAAATATAAATAATTATTGTAATTATTAGGATTGCATCAAACATATTAATTCATGTTAATTGTGATGGGTAAAACTTAAAAGCAAGATTTTAACTATAGTAGACACAAGAGAGATTTGGAGGCATAAAATGATCAATTTTATGTCTTCATTTTGGTTGTATGTAACTAAAACTAAGGCTAATCTTTTCATTTTCATCATTTATTTAAAGTTTTATTAGCATAGTATGAATCTATAGTTTTTACAAGCAAATCTTAAGATTATACATTTCAATTCTATAGACTCTTTGGCGATTCCTAGTGGAATCTAGAGTTTGACAAACACGGAGCACCAATACATTTACAAGGAAATATAATGGGGTAAATTATACTAAAATGTATCAATATTTTAGAGTAAGTTTCATATAAGATATCTATGTTTCCGAGTGACTCAAAAGTGGAATTAATGCACTACAAAATGTTGAGTTCCTATTTTTAGCCACTTAAATGCTAATACCTTAAATAAGCTAAGCTATCAATGTGGATACTTTCTGATATAATGCCAAAAATAAATAAAGTCATATTACTATCTTTATATGAACTAATATGAAAAGTAATAACAAAGTAGTACAAGTTGTTGCAACTTTGTAATGTTAATATTCTCTACACATTATAGTGGAACTGGGAAAATTACAAGCGAGGGAATTGATATTTGGGACTAAGCTCAAAGAGAGAATCAAACTAGCAAGTGGTTAAAATAAACAATCAATATTATGTTAAGCTGTGTAAATAGAGAATCCAATCATTGTCTTGAGAACATATATTTGAACCACTTTTAATCTGTAATTCTGTATTTTATGCACTTAAAAGATCAACCACATATTTAAACTTAAGTGTAGAATTGGATCCTTTCACTTGTAATTTTCACTTATAAAATTTTACAAGTAAAGCTATAAAATTTTACTATAATCATCAATCGTGTCTCTTATTTTGGCAATACACCTACGTATTATACTAAAATAATCATTGCAACAACTTTTTTTGAAACCTTGATCTAAACATGAGATTGGCATCAAGTAAGAGATAGAGGAAAATAAAGAAAATTACTTTCCAGAAAATATTTGTCTTGAAACAAACAAGAGTTATGTTACGATGATTTCAATACTGATATCATAAAGTAAACTTCATTGAAATGGGGAGGAATGCATGGATAATTTTAATAGTTCAATATGATTGTAGTCAGTATTATCATCTCTTTCAAAGTTCATTATGATGGCAGCCGGTATTATCATCTCTTTTTGTGATGGTACCCATAGTGGGCAGAAGGAAGCATTTTGCGTCTTGCTTTCACCAATTTCCCCCATCATGGAATATACTTCTCTTCAATCACTTACTTAAACTTTAACATCTAAGAAGTCTTTTTTGAGTGATACAGATGTTGAAAACAGTGACTAAAGTAGATTAGGATATCACAAAGAAAAAAAAAAATTATGGAGCAAATGAATATTGAGCACTTACACTACTTGATACAAATATAAAAAAAAAAAAACCCACAAAATTATGCATCGAACATGCCATATGATATTGAATGGATCATTTTTTGGTTTAGGAATGAGCCTTAGTCTCTTTTATACCTATGTTATCAAACACATATATGGATAATTACGCATACAACATTTTTGTAGTAGTTTTTAAAGTAGTGGGATTTTATTCTGTGTTAGTAATTCAAAATAATATAAGTACGTATATGTGAGTGAACAACCTAGTCTCCATTTCTAGGTCAAATTGGGTTCTATACCTTGCTATAAGATAAGGAATAATATAGCGACTATTTGTAGGTCAAATTGGATGCCACCTTGCCGCTAGAAAAGGATTAATATAGCAACTAAGATTTATGAGCACTATGTATTATGCCTGGAAGCCTCAAATAGATCCTGAGTTAAAATAATACCGTATTGAACTTAAGTTTCAACTTAATTAAAAATTTTAAAGTTGGAAACTCAATCGAGTGTAATATTCTGTACTTAAACCTAATATAAAATGACACGAAACAAATTCAAAGTTGATTCGATTAAACTTCTTTAATTAGGATCGATTTATGAAAAAATAATTTTATTTTAGTTAAAAAAATATTAATATTTAAATTTGACTCTAACTCAATTAATAATTATACTCATTTGAATTTAGCTAGGCTTATAAGCCAATTAATTAATCAAGCTAAATATTATGAAGTTCAAGTTTAGTTCGATAAACTAGTTTACTTAAACTTAAACCACTATTCTCGAATCAAACATGAATAAATGTTAACTCAAGCTCGAGTAGGTCATGAATAATTTAATTCAATTACATTCCTAATTGTAACATTTTATCATAAATTTTGATTTAGAGTAAAACATAAATTTTTCTATGCAGCCATCCCGTCATAAGACTCATAAATATATAAAATGTGAACTTTTTATTTTTAACAGAAGGCAAATAAACATAGTTTCCATGTAATAATTCCTATTAATAGTTATAAGTTTCACACATTTAGTCCTTAATCTGCTTGTTAAATTAAATTTTATGTCAGTCTATATTTCGTCTCATCATTTAAGGGATTGAAAAAAAAAATACAAGGTGTGGTATCAATATAAAATAATCTTTATATATGGGAGCATTATACTTTAAAAATATGTTCTTCATAGAAACAGAATCCTTGTGAAGGTTTTTTTTTTTTTAAATGTTTTATAAAATAACTCTTTCAAATACTAGTATATATAATTAATTATTACGGTCATAAGTATTAAAATTAATATCACATAATGTTTTAAAAAATTTTAAATAATCTAAACTATTAATTAATTTTAACCCCAAATCCTTCTTGACGTGCCCACGGCCCATTGAAGGCGTAAAGGGAAATTTGATTTGAAAAAGCAAAGAGGAGCGCGTAAAGGAAGGCTCCAAAGTTCCAGAGTCGGTGGTTATGAGCTGTTTTTATTTTTTATTTTAATGAACCGACTTTACAGAACCACACGGACAGGTTGCAGCCTCAAAACTTCTCGCTGGATCCGCTGTGTTTTTTCTTTTTCTTTTGTTTTTTTTTTGTTTTTTTGAGAAGTAATTTTGATGTAATTATTCCTACACTTTTTAATTATGTTAAATTTGCCTGCCTTTTTTATTAAAATGTTTGAGTGATTCATAATATTATCATATCCAAATTGACTTGTCCAATTTAATTTGATTGAACTTAATCCCTCTTCAAAACAGATCAATTTAACTACGATTTAATTATTAATTCAACTCAATTTTACTTATAACTTTTTATCCTCTACCATGTACGTATTAAATTTCTGGACGGGATACAATAACATTAATAATTAAAATGAAACAATCCTGAAAATGTGTTCCTTTACTTTTTTATGACATGGTTGGGTTCATGGACATGATCGAGGTTTTGAACCAAAATTTACATTATTATAATTAAAACATTTAAATACTTATCTTTTGATATCTTTTTTTTTTTTTTGTCTTTTTTCTTTGTCTTTTTCTTTCTTTTTTTAACGAAAAGATGGAAAGGTGCATTAAACGTTTATAGTAGAGGATGGTTGAGAAGCCAAAATCCCATTTTAATACACAAAAATAGAATGTATCAAACTAAGTCCGTAAAAAGTATGGTAAAAGGGAAAAGAATAAATTTAAAAAAAAAAAAACAAACCTCTTTATAAGTGGAGTCGATCTTTTTCTTTTTAGAAGCAAATTTATTTGTTCCCAAAAAGTCCTTGGATCAAATTATAAAATATGATTTATTTTCGGTTTTGTCCGGAAATTGTATATTGTTTCGTCTGCCCCATTCATCAACGAGATGAGATTTTTTTCTTTTTAATGCTTTTATCCAAAAACCAAAATACCATCCTATGATGAGAATGTCTGTTTATTATCTAACAATTAGAATAATTATAATAATTAATTTAATAAGAACTTTAATGATCAGTCCAAAAAAAATAAAAAATATTGGATTTGAAAGCTTTATACATTCGTCTTTATGTATTTCATCACATCCATATATATTTGATAAATCGTAAATACACCTTTTATATTATTAGGGCAAATGAGCTTTTAGCCTCTTTTCATTAAAATTAAGCATGAAACCACAAATGTTAAATATAATATACGTTTACACTTGTGCCTGGCTTATAATAATAAAGTAACATTAACCACAACAAATATTCAAAAACTAATATATATATATATATAAGTTTTTTTTTTCGGTGAGATATATTATATATAAGTTCTCTCTCTCTCTCTCTCTCTCTCTCTCTCTCTCTCTCCTCTCTCTCTCTCTCTCTCTCTCTCTCTCTCTCTCTCTCAATTTTACCTAACTTTTTCAACTTTAGTGGATATTTCTTTTAGAAGGTAAAATGATATAAATAGGGCTTTGAAAGTATATCACCAAAGATTTAAGAATACAAATGCTTAAATAAATTCATATATTAAAAACAATGTTTCCAAAGTCCCCATTATTCTTTTGCATGCACCAAAAGAATCATCTTCATAATATTGATTCATTTTAAGTCGTTAAGATGGAAAGAGACGCATTTAGCTAGGAAAAATATTGAATGGGTGATACACGCCACGTGGATGTACACGTGGTGTGTAATTTTCAATTATATACTAGCATATGGACAATGTAGCGAGCGGTTTCTAAAGTAACCATCATCCATATGTCAACGTATTAAAATCCACATGTCCACATATTAAAATACCATTAGAAATTATATACCACGCATGTATTACATGTGTCATGTAACACCCACTAAATCTTTTCTGGTTTAGCCAGGGCAGGAACACTGCTTGGAATGAAAAGGTCACGACAACAACAAAAGAACATTATGTTAATTTCTAACAACTAACAACAAGCGGCTCTAAATTTGAAATTTGAAATTTCCAAGAATCTTTCGTTTTCTCAGCATATCCTGCGGCCAAAAACGTCGTCGGGCTCTTCCAATCCTTGTAAAGCTACCATCCTAATCCGGTAGATAGCATTGTAGACGTATGGTCGATACCATTGTTCGGATGAAAAGTAAATAAATCTAATTTTATTAGTTATTTTTTATTCCTTATTTATTTATTTACTTATTTTTGTACAAAAAAACATGATTCATTACCTTTGGTACTTGAAAAATTTTATAAGAAGCATTCTCGTAGTATGAAAAACTTTTATAAGAAAAAATCAATATTTTAGGATAAATTCAATGGTAAATTGTCAATTTTGATAATTAAATTTT
This sequence comes from Combretum micranthum, assembly GCA_024138025.1. Taxonomy (NCBI): domain Eukaryota; kingdom Viridiplantae; phylum Streptophyta; class Magnoliopsida; order Myrtales; family Combretaceae; genus Combretum; species Combretum micranthum. The sequence goes on along the minus strand of JAMXBD010000811.1, from coordinate 76,204 downwards.
ACACAAAAATTAAATTTGATACTTAAATTTTGAAGTGATTAATCTAACACCCAACAAACTTTTATGGCTTTTTTTATTATCCCCTTAACATTGCTTACTTTGTATACTGATGTAGAAGAGATGACTTGTCATTGAACCTTTACTGCCACTCCCAACATTGTTTAGTATTAATAGTTTATTTCTTCTACATCAAAAGATAGAGTAAACAATGTTAATATTGTCTTAAAAATAACTTTAAAGAGTTTATTTGGGTGTTAAATTGATTACTTCAAAATTTAGATACCAAATTGAATTTTTGTGTAGAGTTTAAGTATCAAATTTGACATTTTTTCCTAAATTCAAATAGGAGGAACTCCATTTTTAATGGTTAAAAAAAGAATCAAGATTATATAAAATGATAAAAAATGGAATCGATGTTTTATGGATACTCATGTGGCTTTATCCAGATGTGTCATATAGCGTATTTTTTTAAAATATACATCTTTTTACGATGTCAATTTCTTTTTTTGAATCAATTAAAACATTAAACTCTTATTAACTTACCACTAAATGATGATCACCTCCAATATAATTTTCCCAATTTATAAGGGCTATTAAGAAATTTTTTCTGCTTTCAGGGTATGCCTTTACCTATTGATAACATGTATGTTGGTGTTGAAAGCACAATCAAGAGGGGGTAAATTGATTCTAATATAAATTTTAAAACCTTTTCGAATTTAATTAATCTACATTTGATTATACTAAGTATATGGCACAAAACAAGCAATCAAGCAAATGACAAAAAAAAAAAAATAAAGTATGAAAATTTGAAAGAGAGTAAGAAAAGAAAAAATTAGATACCACAATATGTAAAGTTCTCATTTGAACGTCAGACCTCTTTTCCAACTCTGGATTATTGCTTCACTATATCAAAATTAAAAAAAAAAAAAAAACTTTGAAAATTTTACAAATCAAGCCAGCACCTTGGTCGATATATCCACTATTATGTCTCACTAGCTATCAATAAGCTAAACATACAATTATAGTGAACTTAAAACTCTGAAACATATTTTCATAGCAATATCTAGCAAATCAAATTGAGGAGAATATACAAGTTCTAAAAATATAAGCTCAAAAATTAACAATTAAATGAGATACTAGGCTGCCTTTGTGGTTGATTGCAAGCTAAGGACCACTTTTTAGAATGTGCACAAATGAATTGTTGAAGTATTTTTCTTGAACATTTTCTTCTCCTTCTATACCCGTGTTCCAATTATGAAAGGATGGGAAAAAGATCTCTCACGGCTAACAAGTAACATTTCTTTAATTTTGAGATATTTTCTATAATTTAAAGATTTCATTTTGTAAATATTCGAGTGCTTTTGTCAAATTTAGAGTTGCACAACTATGGTATAAAGAATCAAAGTACAAATTTGATGGGTCGAGCCGTCGAGAAATTTAGCACTGTTATCCATGCTTCAATCCAAGATCGAGCTTTACCTAACCTATAAACTAATGAATCAATGGGAATATAAGACAATGATGGAGTCTATTGTGAAAAGGTTGGAACCAGGTTTCCCTCCGTTACTAATAGCTTATTTTTCAAAGGTAAATACTCATCTGCCACTCTTGTTTTAAAATCATGAGGAATTCATGGTTGATGGTGATGGGGTTTTCGCCATTTCCAAATAGTTTGAGGCAAAAAGGTTGCTCACTAGTGGTCCATACACACTTTGGTATAAAATGGCCACATTCCTGATAGATCCACTAGGACAATATGAAACCACAAGCCTAACAAAATCTTGGCATGGAATGCACAAAAGGCTATTTCCCTGTAAAATTTAATATTGTAAAAAAATTAATACCAGCTACTAGGAGCCAAGATAAAATTGAAATGCACTCGATAATTTTTTTTTTTCCCCCTCAAATGTTGAAGGCCAAAGGGTAGTCTTATCATGATCTGGAAAACTAACATCGTTCACATGGCTTTATGATTTCAATAAGAGAATTAAGTTGTGATCCACATCTAATTTAATTATCCATTGTTTTTAACTGCAATATATGCTAGCCTCGATTTAAAATTAAGAATGGACCTATATAATATATTAACGAACTATGATGGTGACTTTTGAGACAAACCCTAAGGTGTAACAAGTTAATTTAATGACATTTTAGGGAGGGGAATGATTCACAAGGTAAGGGTTCATGTGGAGTGTACATAGGGTTGTGATCATTTAGACCAATGTAGGACCTTAGTTTACTTGGTCTAATATATGTAAGTTATTACAATAATTTAAACTCACACACACACACATATATATATAACATATGAATAAATGATGCATGGAAATTATGTCCATTTTAGATCTAGTTAAACATGTTTGGTCTTCAAAAAATAACCACTTAATTGAGGCTTCACTAAATTTCAAGACTCAAATAAGACTTTGTAAAAATTTGAAATTTCAACAAAAGAGAAAAGGAGACTAAGAGCTAGACAAGTTTAGATTGAAAGAGCTCTTGGTAATGCACTATAAATGTGCTTAAAATTATGAATATTATTATTTAGGCTTCACTCGTGGGTTGAGTGACAAGATTGGTGGTCTAGTTCGATCATTGGGATGGCTTGAAGAGATTTGGCTCAATGGGCTTGGAACAAGGATCGTTGGACCGGTCCACTACATCCATCCTCTTTTAGGCAGGCTCATGCACACAAGAGATGACTTTCAGCCTTAGCTCATGAGAAACTTGATTTTATCGGTCAATCACCAAAATGATCTTATGGTCATTATCTATGTCAAGTACTTAAATACTTAGTTACTTCTCCTCATTTCCAAATTTTGAGAAAGAAGATAAACAACAATCTATAAAGGAAGCTCTGTTAAGAAAGATCAAATAAGGCAACTCAAGTAATTTCCACCCCCACCTACTCAAGGGCTATAAGGTTTATGCACGAGGTTTATTTAAACTCCCTTACCTGTCACTTGTGCATTCGAGACACTGCGACTGCATGTTCTTCCTCTCCTGTCATTCTCCATAAGTCATCCTATCATCAAGGGTCATCTTCTTACAACATTTCAAAGCCACGTATCAGGCGCAAAACCTATGCAACACATGTGTGACTGCCCTAAGAAGAATCTTGCGTCTACATACACTAAATCATTCTTGTTGAGTTGGGGAAAAATTTTAAGAAAAGACACTCTAAAAGGACCTCAACCTCTTGGATAAAGAAGTAATGTTAAGAGAAATAAAAGCTTGAAAACTATGGATAAAGGATGGGGACATCGATACCAAGTTTCTTCATGCTTCAGTCTTAAAGAGGAAAGAATGGAATTCTAGCTCTCCGGAATAGTGTAGAGAATTGTATTTATAACTAATCTTATGGACTTATATTCCCGCATTCATCATTATTTTCAAATATATTTTCCTTCAATAAGTTGGTGATTTGTGATAAGATTATACTTAACTTATTACATACACGTGGAATAAGGTACTATTGAACTTTATTATTTGAGCAATTTGAATAATAGTTCTAGTACTAGTACATTTCCACACATCAAACTTACCTCAGCTTAACATAAAGTGTTTATCTCCATGGCCACTCAAACGTAACTTCTTCCAACTAATAAACTTTAAAAATCTCTTTATCGCTTTAGACAGGCCTCTTAAGGCTAGCTCCATCGGTTTAAGAATTATCTAATACACTTAGGATTCGTCCAAAGTAGCGATGGCGTGCCCATATACTTATACTCTTAGGTATATGACACCCTTGTATTTGTCTTTATATAACAATATTAATCTTATAGAAAACAACCATAACTAGCTCCTCTCTCACCTAATTTAACTTATTTTGCATTACTATAAACTATAACCATTTTCTTCCCATCACAATTTTAACATGCTCAAAATGAATTTAAATGTTATCACATGCATTGTTTGCACGCCCTTATCTCTATGCTCATAGCTTTGTAGTATCTGTGATTTTTCGACATTATCTAGCTTTACAACATTTCCTTAAATGATGAGTCCCTTGCTGGTATTATATCACTAGCCTAGATAATATATGTGATATTGATTATTGGGTGAGTTGAGACATGCATTCTTCAAATAAAAATCACTTGTATGTAACATTAACTTCTTTGTTATGTTCAGAAAACTCCCTCAATTGCCCGTACGTTGTTCACAGATTCGTTGCTCAATTTATTACACACAAATCTTAGATGCATTCTCCTTGTATCAAGCAAAGCTTATTATTTCTTGTAACTATAAGGAATCAAATTTAAAGCTCCCACATGTGTAGTAGCCAAATCTACCGAGACTCGTCAACTAGTCAAGGGAGTTGGTGTTCTCATTTAGTGCCACATTATTCTTTGTCATGTCAATGTTAGCGTTATTTAGCTATCTCTCAATCATGTAATAAATTGAGTGTAGTAAATGTGAGAAGGTAACCGATACCATCATATTTAACTGTAGCATGGTAGTACGTTCACTAAGTATTGATTTGGCAGTCACTTTATCAATTAGTGCATTAATCTTAAGGTCCTAATTGGTTCTTTTGTAACTGATACTATTTGTTTTCTACAGGTTTTAAATAATCCTATATTTTCAAAACTTAACTTTCCAATTTTATACAAAATTAACGTCAAAATTTATACCATAGAATAGAAAAAAAAAATTATTTTGTGTGAAATTATTTAGAAGTATTAACCACTTGTATTAGACTTGGAAAATTACTTACTAGAGGATCAACCTTTGGTTTAAGATCAACGTAGAATTGGTCCAACAATTACAAATCTAGAATCCACTTAGTAATGTCAGTCCCAACTGGGGGTATAGCGACCACTAAGTCTTGTGTGTAAATGTGACAAACTACTCCAAACATATAAAATCGATGGACCCCATTAGTTTCTTTGACACTTTTATTTATGAAAAGCATAAGAAAAAAAAAAAGCATAAAATCACATCATAACGTAGTGAAAGTTTAAATAAATTCCATGCAAAATAAGAAAAGTTCCTTTCCACTCATATTATTTGATATGTTGATCATACAAGACAAGAAATAAAAAAATTTTATAATTCCATTAAAACTGATGGCAACGCCTTAAAATTTTTCATTTCTCGGGATGTATGCATTGGTATATATAAGTTTCATCAAAAGTAAGTTCCACGTTCTTAATAATGGAGGACTAACTTTTGTTGTTTAATCTTTTTTCTAGTCTATAAACTTTTGTTGCACAATACTAATATTACAATCCAAGTCGAATGCAATTCTATATAAGTAAATGCAAATTCTTTACAATATTTTTGAATAATGAATTAAAAAGACCTTAAGGATCCTAATCTTATTTCTTTTTTAATTTTGAATTCAAATTTTTTTTCTAACGATTAATTTCACTAGTGGTACTTAAACTTTTTGAATTTAACATAATTGAACTTAAACAAAAAATTTTCCTACAAAAATACTTAAACTTTTTTAATCTTGCACCTATTGTACCTTTAGCTGAAATCTGGCCAATTTTTCAACAAGATGGTGATATGGACAATTATTACTGTTAAAAAAATAATTCGTCTTTCCTACTTGGCATATTTTTTTTCCTTTTTTTTTTTCACTTACCTCTCCTCTCAAAAATAACTCACAACCACACCCTAAACCTCCTTCATTAGCAGGAAGATCCAACGCCACCATAACCACTTATAACCCACACGAATGCCGCAACCAACCTACCATAAACATCCAATGCCACCATAAACACTACGAACACGACCACCAAAGACCCACACCAACCAAACAAGCACTGAACCCCACCATGCACACAAATACAACCAGCATGAACCAAACCTCAGTCAACAATCACCCATGCCAACTGCTAAAAAACACAAGCACAAACCAAACATCTATACCCAATTTGAAGTCAACACCAACTATTGCCAACCATCCAAAACACCAACCCGAACTTTACGACTTCACCATTGCGATCTTCAATAACACATGTAGGACATTTAACAACCTACACCTCTACCTCTGAACCACCACAGTGCCAACACTACAAATCCAGAAGAACTTAAAAACTCACACCACCATTTACACTAAAACCTAACACTTCAGTCAAACCAATCGCCGCTGAACACGAACCTCTGCTACTCATCGTCGTCTAACATACACCAGATAAACCAGAGAGAGAAAGAGAGAGCCCACTTTTGACCTTCCTTGATCCAAATCAAAAAGAGTAATTTTTTTTTTCACTTTCCTTAAAAATAATTTTGAACATAAAAAGACAATGAAAGATATCAATACTAACCGATAGAGAAAATTAGCATGCACATGTCAAGTATTAGTCTTTTTACAAGTAAAATTTTGGAAAAAGACATAGAACATTTAAATGTACTCCCTTCGGCAATAGTATTGAATTTGAAATCAATCTCATGAATGTGAAGGAAGTTTTGAATTTGATGTAAAAGTTGGATTTTAGGACAATTGTTTTGATTATATATATATATATATATATATATATGGATGTGTGAAGAAGAAGAAGAAGAAAAAGAAGAAGATACACAGTAGAGAAAGGGGGGAGAGAGAGATATATATATAAAGGAGGGGAGTTAAAAATCAAGAAAAAAAAAGGAAAAAATATGTCAAGTAGGAAAGAGAAATTATTTTTTAAAGAATAATAATTGTCCACATCAGCATGTCGCAATAAAATTGGCCAAATTCTAGCCAAAGGTATTATAGGTGTAAGATTTAAAAGTTTAAGCATTTTTGTGAGAAAATTTTTATTTAGATACAATTCCGTTATATTCAAAATGTTTAGGTTCCACCAATAAAACTCACCCTTTTTTAAAGCTACTCTTGCACCATAGATGCTCAATGAATAGTAAATACTTAAATATTATAGTTGTAACTTTCATATAGTTGTATATATTTATTTATTTATTTTGCTATATAATATTTTAAAAGACACAAAAAAAGAAAAACATTTCTCTTTTAAGATCATAAATATATATTATTTGAGCAACTAAGCTTTCTCTTAGTATCTTAGGGTTTTTTTTTTTCCTTTTTTTGAGTGGTATCTGAGTGGATGATAGGATTTCTCTTTCTAAATTACAATAAAGACTTTATGTATTTACATTTTTAATCATAAAATAATTTATAAAAATGATAATATTAAAGAATTGAGCATCTATATCATAGATAGAAGTATAAGACAAACATGAAACCTAGTTGGATGAAAGATTATGTTACAAAGTAATATTGAGTACAACAAAAATAGTTACATGTATAGGAACTAGTCAAAGATAGTTAATGTTTGTAACAAACATAACCGAAAAACCATGGTTAAAGTAATATCTCTAACAATGTAACTAGTAATATCTCTAATAACATGTAACTGAAAATAGCATATCTAAAATCATATAGACCGTTATACGTATTAAATGATGAATGGAATCACGATTATCCCACTACTACCGAAACATTGAAGTCTCTTGTGAGATTAGGAGCTTGAGCAGCTTGAATAAGCTCAATATTCACCTGCAAATACATAAACAGTGCATCGATATAGTAACCCTTGGTAAAGAGGATAAACACAAGAGAAGACGAAGAGAGTTTTAGTTAGCTATGTGAAAAGGCGTTGAAAGAGAAAAAGAGGGTTCTAGAGTTTTAGTGACATTAGGTTTAGGAGTGGGTGGGCCAGCATTAAATTAGGCCTATCTAACGTTGGTGCTCTTGCTTTTTTTATCAATGGCACCGGCAACAAGAACTTCACAAGGAGATATGGCATGAGACATGTATTCTATCAAGAACATGCTCTTGGCAATTCAGCAACAATACTAGCAATTTGAGAAACATCCTCAAACCATTTTGCAAGAATTATCAAGAAGAATGGAGCAGTTAGAGCAACAATGTTCTTAGACTCAAAATAATCTAGCAAGATCATCATAAATAGGCGAGTCATCATCGAACAAGAGATTAGATAGCATGGTTCGAAACATAAAGTTGGAATTGCTAAATTTTTCTGGTGAGGGTGTAAAGAAGTGGATGCTTATAGCTTAACAGTTTTTCAACTTTTATAAAGTTGAAGAATCATAGAGATTTACCATCTTGTCATTTGCCATGAAAGGGAATGCCTCAAATTGGTTTTGGTGGATACACATTAAGAACCAACTTTCAAGTTAAGATGCTTTCTTAAAATCATTAGAGGCAAGATTCAGACCTTTGAAGTATGATGATACACGAGGTGCCCTATTTAAACTAAAGCAAAAAGGATCGATTAGTCAATATTATACTGTAAGCTCCTAAATTTTTTGATACTCTTAGATGAAAACCTTTGAGCTAATATCAAAATTAGAACCAAAAAATTGAGCCAAGTTACAACCGAACTCTAGAACCCTAAACGGGATCAGATAAAAATTTTCAATAATCCTAGAGCATTAGGTAAATTGGGTAAAATCTAAAACCGCAAAGATGAATAGTTTAATAGGAACGTGTCATGCCAAAATGATTTTATACCAAAACCTAATCATTTCAGTTCAACCTAAAACCATGAAAACCCTAAGTTTGATTCGAGCTAATCACGAGTTTCAGAAAACCTTAGACAATATCAGGTAAGAATTGATTACCCTAAAGGTCTAATAAGTGTGGTGGGAATAAAAAACCCTAAATATCAAACCTTAGGAAAAAGAGTACCTTTGAAAACAAAATGAAAATCTAATAATCGTTGAACTCAGAATCCCTACGCTAAACAATCTGTCCATCCTATCCCTATCACACGAGTTGAGGTAGTATATCCAAATAATATTTAATAGCAAAATAATATGAAATAATTTTCTATGAAAAAAGAAATAATTTATCAAGTTGAAATTTCACCAATTAAGCCAAAACTATTTCCATACCCGGTCATTGGCATGCAAATTTAGATAACATCACCAGATAACAAGTAATGATAAAATTGTACACCCATTGATTCTTTGGTAGCTTTATAAGTGAATCTTAGAGTTGAGATTAAAACAAATACCCAAAAGTCAAACCGAGTCAATATTTAACCTTAGAAGCCTTAAACTCGATTACATAATCTCAAGAGCTGTAAAATATTAAATAAATTATAAAAATAGAGTAAACTCAAATTATGAACTGAATATATAGTATAAGTGTAAAGCCCTAAATTTTATAATCTTACAAGTAAATCTTAAAGTGGAATTGAAACCACAACCCTAAAAACCAAACGAGGCCATTATCAATTTCTAGGAAACTTAGATTCGGCAAGACCACCCCTAAAACCCTAAAATATTACAAATAAGACAAACCTAAATTAAGATCTGAAAAAATATCATGTACCCTCAAATGATCAGATTTGGTGAAATCTCATTTTTTTCATATCTAAATAGGATTAGATTTCAAATCAAGGCATCGACATGCAAAACGAGGAAAAATATTCCAACAAACAATCTAGACTAGTAACATAATAAGAATTTGTAAAAATATCAGATACAATTTTTGCGACTTATAAAAATAATAAATATAGCTTATTCAAGTATTTTTATCTCTACCAATAATTTATTTGTCTTATTTACTATTTATTACTATTCATCTTACTCTACTTTTTCTTACACATTTTTACAACTTTTGCACCACCCATAACTTTTCTTACATACTTCTAATCTTTTCTACTTTACAATTTACTTTTCACATAACTTCTTCTTTACTTTCTCTCTCTCTCTCTCTCTTCCTGATTCACATGCAACATGCAACCATTGCCCCTTCCTTTTTTTTCCCTCTCAATTTCATTTATTTGCCATACTTTTATCCCCTCTAATTTTGTTCTATAAATACCACTTCCTCCCTTCACTTTTCTTCGCACTTTCAATTACCCATAACGAAAATCTACCAAATTTTCTTCATAAAAGAAATTCCATATCTTGTGGAAAACACTAAACACTCTTCATACGTATTGTTGTATGATATGAATATGTGTGTGTCTTATTGTGTTCCATAAAAGAAAATCCCCATGATGCATATGTTAAGGAATGGAAATACAAAGACAACATATTATTCATGTCATGTTTATATTCATATTTATATTATGTTTTGTTACTAATCTAACTTCCTACATGTAAATATATATGTATGTATTGATATTTCTTGGAGCCTAATGCTCACTAACTTAACTTTATTTATTTCACACACTAATTTGTTTCAAGCAATTTATTTATTTCATGATTATGAGACTTGCCCTTAATTGAAGTCTCAGACTTGTCCATCTTTAAGTCAAAACAAAAGGGGACTTGTCCATATTAAGTCTCGAGGAGCCTCAAATATAATCTAAGACTCTCATACTTTTATTATCTATCTTGAATTTTTATTTATGAGACTAGAAATATTTCAAGCCTTAAGAAGCCTTGATAAAGATCTAATACTTCCATATTTATTTCTTTATGCTTGATTTATTTTATTTCTTATGTTGACTGGAATATTTCAAGTCCCGAGAAGTCTAAGCTAAGACTTTCATGCTTTTATTTCGATGTTCTTGTTTATCTATTTTTAATTTCTATGTTATTGGTGTAATTCCATGATTATTAATTATATTTTTCTATTCTAAAGTTCATGCACATATATGTGTTAGGAGAAATCCAATGTTTTTCCTCTTGCCAATGCGATAACAAAAATAATTGAACAATAAACAATTAAAAAGAAACATTAGGATTTAACATGGAAAACCTCAATTGGGGAGAAACCACTAGACCGCAGTACAAAATTCTTCTACTATCAACAATAATGGGATTGCCATTGTTTTTCTTCACTAGATATACTAGTAGATCACAAATCTTTACCACAATGGTGGATTTCAACAACAGGAATAAGCCTCTCTCTCTAGAACTCTCTAGGTTTTAAACAGCCAAAAGTGATGCCCTAAAAAACAAAACAATGAGTATTTATATGAAAACCAAAGAAAAAACTTGCAAATAACATAAGTTGGCCCTACGTCGGCAGCCTTTATGGCCGATGTATGTTAAAGGCCAATGGCCTTTGGCTTGCAAAAAATTAAACACTAGCAGCATCCATCCCAACGCTGGCGGCATACAGTGTGTTGTTTCCTTTGTTGCACAAATCTCCTTATTTTCCAGGTCTTCTTCTAAATATACAATATTTAGGATTTCCTCTATTATAAGTTACAAACCCATATGGGTTAGATCCATAACCAAAAAAACTTCCCCTCCAACTCATTTGAGGGGTTTCATCACACCAGCTATCTGTCTGCAACAAATGAGTTTGTCCTTGGGTAGAGCTTTAGTCATCATATCTAAAGTGTTTTCATTAGTATGGATCTTGTTTAGCTTCAAAAGCTTTGATTCCAATACATCTAGAATCCAATGATACCTAACATCAATTTAACTGGATCTAGATTGAAAAGTTGAATTAATTCTTACTGAGATGTATAACACTCTGGCTATCATAAAATAGATTCAAGTCCCATTGCTCTTGACCCAATTTCTCTAAAATTTCTTCATCCACAAGACTTCCTTGCAAGCTTCAGTTACAGCAATATATTCTGCTTCAATGGTAGATAGTGCAACACACTTCTGCAATTTTGATTGCTAAGACACTACTCCCCTTACATAAGTAATCACATACCTAAAGTAGACTTCCTACAATCAGGATCTCTGACCATATCAGCATCTAAAAACCCTTCTAATATAGGCTTACTACCACCAAACTGTGAACATAATCTGGAAGTGCCCCTGAGATATCTAATAATCCATTTAACAGTGGTCCAATGCTCTTTACCTAGATTCAAGAGATAGTGATTACAGCACCAACAGCATGAGCAATACCTGGTCTACTGCACACCATAACATACATTAGACTGCCAACTGCAAAGGCATAAGGAATCTTTTTCATATCTTCTTTATCTACTTTACTTTTAGGACATTGTTAAGAATTGAGTTTAAAGTAGGGGTGTTCACGTTTCGGTTAACCGGTCTATGACCCTATTTTTTTATTCTAACCGTAATAATCGGATTTTCAATATCCAAATCATCAACCGATCCATTATGAATGGCTAACCGCCTTAACGATTAACCATTTTTTTCGGTTAATTTTTTTTTATTTTTGGTTTTTAAACGTTTAACATAATGGTTGTGCAAATTTTGCAGTTAACCATATTTTTCAATGTGTCCGTAAAAAAATTAAAGTATTTTTTTGTATAATTATATTAAAAACTATAAATTAAGAATGTAAGACATGTACAATAGTTATTAATATATATCAGTGCCATCAAGATAATCATCATAATAGCTTTTTACTCATGTGTTCTTATCTACCTTGATCAATTAAGCTCAATACAAAATCTCAATCAAACACCACCATTCCAATTTTCAAAGATATATGCATTTGTTTCTTCTTATCTAAATCATTCATTTTAACATTATTCATATTGATAACACTAAAAAAATAATTATATGGGTATATTATAAATTATATATATTTATAATTACGGATCAGTTAACCGAATCCATCGGTTTCTAGAATCTAAAAATCGAAACTGAAACCGAAAACCTAAAAAATTAAATATACTAATCCTAAACCGAAACCGATGGATCAGTTAACCATTTTTTCTGATTGCTTTTCCGGTTTCAGTTCGATTATCCTAAACATTCAGTTTTTTTGCACACCCCTAGTTTAAAGTGATTTGCAAGTGGAGAACAAACAGGTTTTTCTTTGCTCATGTTGAATCTCTCTAATACCTTTTCTAGGTATCTCTCCTGTGATAACCACAATTTCTAGTTATTCCTATCACGAACAATTCTCATTCTGAGAATTTGGCATGCGGGTCTTAAGTCTTTCATAGCGAAAAACTTGCTCAAGGTAATTTTCAGATCTTGTTTCTTCTTGGCATCATGACCAATAATCAACATATAATAGGAGAATAATGAACTCACCAATGCCATTCTCTTTATAAAAACTTAATGATCCGATGCAGTCCTGGTATATCTCTGATCAATCATGAAGGAGTCAAACTTCTTATACGACTGCCTTGGAACCTGTTTCAACTCATACAAGCTCTTCTGCAATTTGCAAACAAAATGCTCCTTCCCCTTGACCTTAAATCCCTTAGGCTACATTATATAGATTTCTTCCTCTAAGTCACCATGAAGGAACGATATCTTCACATCTATTTGCTCAATCTCTAAATTCAAATAGGCACCAATACTGAGTACAACTCGAATGGAAGATATCTTCACCATTTGTGAGAAAATCTCATCAAAATCGACTCCTTTCTTTCAATTGAACCCCTTTCACAACCAATCTTGCCATCAACCTTGGTTGTAAGCTATTCTCTTCAATCTTCAATCTATATACCCGTTTATATTTCAATGGTCGCTTGCCATTCGGCAATTCGAACAAATCATATGTCTTGTTCTCACGTAAAGATTTCATCTCATCTTGCATGGCTTTAACTCATTTCTTTTTCTACTCATGTAATATGGCTTCTTCATAACATTCTAGCTTTCCCCTATATGCCAACATTACATACTCATCAGGACTGTATCCAACTAATGGTCTTTACTCTTTTGAAGATCTCCTCAACTCAATCTACTGATGACGCACTTGAGGCTCTTCAACTGAATCTTCCACATCTCCCCCATCATTGTTAGACTCTTCAAGTGAGGGCATTAGATCTACATTTATAGGGATCTTATCTATGGATTTCGGATTTCCGTGGATTTCGACTTTTCTAGCTTCTTAATATCTTCAATAGTTTGGTCTTCAAGAAAGACCACATCTTTACTCCTGATATTCTTCTTTGTTAGATCCCGCAACCTGTACCCACACTCATCATGTGCATAACCTAGAAAAATGTACTGCTTTAAATTTGCATGAAGTTTCGATATTTTATCCTTGGAATATGCACAAATGCCTTACAACCAAACACGCGTAAGTATTGATAAAAAATATATTTGCTTGTCTAGACTCTCTCTCAATATCTCCATCTAAAGCATAAGAGGAAGATAAATTAATGAGGTTGACAGCTGTCCTCATTACTTCACCTTAAAATGATTTTGGTATCTTGGCATGTGATAACATACACTTCACTCACTCTGTGATGGTGCGATTCATCTCTCTACTATGTTGTTCTACTGTGAGATCTTTGGAAATGTCTTCTCCAGTTTAATCCCATATTCTTTGCAATATTCTTCAAAAGATCCTCTGTATTCACTACCATTATATGCTCGGACACATATCAACTGTTTTCTTGTTTCTCTTTCAACTCTAGTGTGAAATTGCTTAAACACATCCAGCACTTGATCCTTGGACTTCAAAGCAAAAGCCCACAACTTCCTAGAGTGATCATCAGTGAATGTCACAAAATAAAGAGCATCACCTACTGACCTATCTTCATATAACACACATCTGTGTGAACTAAATCCAATATATGAGATTTCCTAGCAAGTGGATTTCTCTGAAATATAACTCTATATTGTTTATCGGTAAGAAAATCAATGCAAGTTTTCAAAGGAGTGCCTTTTACATCAAGCAAAAGTTGTTTCTTGATAAGCATTTAGAGTCCTTTCTCACTCATGTGACCAAGCCGCTTATGCCATAGCTCCATAGAAGTGTCATCAATTAGATTTACATCTCCTTTACTTAGTTTAGCTGACAATAAGTAAAAGGTACTTTCCTTCCCTTTTGCCACTATGAGAGAACCATTAGTGAGCTTCTATTTACCTTCAACAAAATGACTATGATAACCTTCATCATCAAGTTTCCATGTACATATAAGGTTTAGGCAGATATCTAGAACATTTCTGACATATCTAAGAATGAGTATGCAACCAGTGTTAGTCTTTAAAACAAGATTTCCAATGCCAACAACTTTAAATGTCTCATTGTTTCCTACCCAACATCACCATAATCACCAGCAGTATAGGTTGAGAAAGATTCATTATGTGATGTCATATGGAAGGAGGCATCAGAATCAATAACCCAGTCACTATCATGACATGTAAGGCTAGCACAATCCTCATCCCAGGCAACAACTATCTCACCACCTGCTGCTGCAACAATCATGTCTTTATCTTTTTCATCATCTTTATCTTTACCGACTCTCTCTTCCACAGTCTACGTTCTCTCTTGAAATGTTATAGCTTATCACAATAATAGCATTTAATATTTTTTTTCTTCTTGATTTAGATCTTCCCCTGGATTTATTAGATCTATCATATTTACTAGATGAGCCTCTATTTCTACTTCTACCACATCTTTTCAGCTTATTAGTAACAAGTGCCTGAGCTTAAGAACTCGTGCAAAGATCTTTTCTTCTAGCTTCTTCAGTCATCAGGCTATCTTTCACCATTGCAATGGTAAGCATTCCATCTGGAGCATAATTACTAATAGACACCACAAGTGTCTCCCAGCTATCAAGAAATGAACTCAACAATAAAAATGCCTGTATCTCATTATCAAGCACAAGCTTAGTAGCGGATAACTTATTTCCTAGATCCCGAAAATCATTCAAGTCCTCTGTCATATTGGATCCATCCTTATACTTCAGATTCACTACTCTCCTAATCAATTGTCTCTCATACATAGATTCCAATTTCTTCCATAGAACGTCAACTCTAGTTTCTTGTGATGATACACATTGTGATCAACCTATTTTCAAATATAATCGACAGTTTTTCTTTTCATAATTGCCCAATCTTCATTAGATTTATCGGTTGGCTTTGCAACATCACTGCCCAAAGGCATATACAGATCTTTACAATATGATTGATCTTCCATCATTGATTTCTAGATAGAATAATTCAACGAATTCAATTTTATCATCGTAGTTGATGATTCAGCCATGCCTACAAAACCCTAAGATAACAAAACCCTTTTTTTCAACCTAGGCTATGATACCACTTGTTAGAAAAAATCCAATGTTTTTCCTCTAATTAATGCAATAACAAAAATAATTGAGAAATAAACAATAAAAAAGAAACACCATAATTTAACGTAGAAAACCCCAATTAGGAAAAAACTATGGAACCAACGCACAAAATTCTTCCACTATCAACAATAATGAGATTACAATTGTTTTTCTTCACTAGATATACTAGTGGATCACAAATCTTCACCACAATGGTAGATTTCAACAATAGGAACAAGCCTCTCACTCTCTCTTTAAAACTCTCTAGGTTTTCAAATAGCCAAAAGTGATGTCCTAAAAGACAAAACAAGGAGTATTGATATGAAAACCAAAGGAAAAACTCGCAAAAAACATAAGATGGCCCTACGCCGACGGCCTTTATAGCCGGCGTATGTTGAAAGCCAGCATTGGAAATGCTATTATATTCAGCAAAAATTGAAGGCCGGTTCAATTCTGGTGGTACTCGTGCTCATTTGGCCGATGTTGAAATACTACTACTCTTAGCAAAAAATTAAATACCAGCTCTAAGCGGCAACGCACATCCCAATGCTGGCGGCGTACACATGAAGGTTAGCAATGTACATTATGTTGTTTCCTTTGTTGCATAAATTTCCTTATTTTCCAAGTTTTCTTCTAAATATACAATATTTAAGATTTCCTCTATTATAAGTTACAGACCATATGGGGTGGATCCATAATCCAACAATATGGTCATAGATGATGTTGTTACCATGCTAAAATAGATTTGGCTAAAAACGTAAATGTTGATAATTATTTGTTATGCAAAATATTTTACATAAAAATCTTATCTCCAATACTTGGGAAATCCTTTCATTAAGGATAAAAAATTTGAAAGAAAAGACTCGAGTATATTTTCAAAATGACAAATGAATTTCTTAAATATAAATGTTGATAATTCTTTATTATGTAAAATTTTCTAGAAATCTTATTTATAATACATGTACAAACCTTTTTATTAAAAATAAAAATTTAGAATAAGTCATTTACTTAACTTTTATTATATGTCAAAACTTAAAACATTTTAAAAATGATACAACTTAGAATAATTTTTATCCACAAACACATAGAAATTCATGTTTTGAAAAATAATTAGTTAAAAGAAGTTTAATATGAAAATAAAATATTTCTGGATTCAAAATAAATATAAAACCATGATTTTCTTTAGTTAAATTCCACATATACAAAGTCTAAGAATTAAAATTTTATTTAAAAACCAAGCTTAAGAAAAATTCGAGAATAAACGTAGAGTATTTTGTCATAAATAAGTAAAACCCATGTTTTGTAAAATAAAGTGTTAAATGAAGTTTTGAAATAAATGGACGACCTTCAAGGTTTCAAGGTTTCAAGGTTTCAAGGTATATAATGAACCATGATTTTTGTTAAGCCTCATGTTTACAAAATTTAAGGTAAATGATTTTATTACAAGTTAAAAGGTAATTTTTCATAAAATCCAACATTGCAACTTTCCACAAAAGATTGTTTTACAAAATTTTTATTTTTGAATAAATTCACTAGGATCATGCATGCATTATGATCTATTATTACCTTTTAAGGATGAGAGTTAAAGTATATATGTATATATGCTTAGCTTAGAAGGTCTAAAAGAGGTAAAAAAGATAAAGTGTAACAAAAACAAATCTTGGAGTATGTTAGACTCATTCTATACAGTATGATTCTGAGAGCTAAATGACTCCAAATAATTAAAATGATCTTAAAAATGGATAGAGTATTTGAAGTAGGTATAAAAAGACTACTAATATGCAAAATTCTAAGTTAAAATGAGCAAGTTATGGTTTTTTAAGTTGGAACTTCCATAACCGAGAAAAAATGACGCGAATAGAATTACACAAAGTTAGAAATTTAAGTAGAACGTACATGAAATACTCATCATGGGTATTTCTTTTGTCTAGGTGATGAGGATTATGGGACCCCATTTCCGGATTATTTCGACTAAGTAAATTGCGATATAGACATGTGATTTTTCCCTCATGATTTCATTACCTTGTTTGTACTTGTAGATAGTTGCACTAAAATTGTAGATGCAACCCAAAATTAATTCATCTGGGGTTGTGGGTATATGTGTGTGTGTTTCTACAAATGAGTGATAAGGGATGCTAAGCATATAAAAATGGATAAATGATTGATTAAGTGCATTATCAATATTATGTGTTGCTTGTATGTGGATGATACTTGTTTGATCACCTATAAGCATACCTTAATCATATTTGGCCTTGATATAAATAAAATTGGACATGCATTGCATCCGTTGAGTCACACGTCGAAGACTGCTACTCTTACTTGAATAATCAAAAGGGCCCAGGTGGCCAAGCTCATACGTAGGGAACTAAGACATATAGGGGACACAGCCTAAGGGTGAGCCATGCCAATCGATCACTATGAGCAGAGTATTTAAGGACCAACAATGAAGATTACGGAGAATTTCAAATCCAATTCCCTAACCCTCGATACGGAGGGCGTAAATCCGTTCTATATATGATTTTCAGATACCCATACATACTTGCTTATATCATGTGGTTGTTGCATAGAATTCATAGTATATGCTTGAAATAAATAAACTTGTTTTTTATTTTGGATGTACGGTATGATTAAAGGGAATTATCTCACTAAGCATATTGTATACTTACACCCCCATAGATCTTTGATGACATAGGAATAATTGAGACTCCACTCAAAAAATGAGACATTAAGGAAATCATTGGTGGACTTTTAAGCCTTAATGGAAGAATTGGGAGCATAAGATGAAGGTTCATGTTGAAAATTTCTTTTTGAGAAATATGTGATATATTATTATTTTGGAGACTGCTAAGAAACACTGATATAGTCTGATCCGTTTGAGGACATTAGCGGGGGTATGCCCCTAAGAATTGTAATTAACTTTATTTATGTTTAATGATACGTATTTCTCTTGCTTTACTACTTTACTATTATCAATATAAATTACACTACTCCAATACATCCATTATTGTGATGTATGTCTTGTACATAATATGGAAGCCTTTGTGTGATTAAGGTAGTCATTCCTAGGCTTTAATATTGTATACGACAAACTGCTACGTTCAAGGTACCCCTCGAGGCATGACGTAGACAGTAATCAAATAAAAGGCTTATGTGAAAACTTTTTATTAAGTTGTTTTATCTGGGTTTGAAATTACTTATCAAATGAGAATTACAAATAGCTAAGCCAAGTTCTTTTTTACAAGCAATTGCCTTAGCTAAGTTGCATGAATCAAAGTATAGTGGTCAATATCAATATGTCAGTAAAGTGGGGAGTAATTTTAATAATACTCTATAGCCTCAATTTTTTGAAGACTTCTTTTTCATCGCCAATTACATCAGAACCAGTTAAAGCTAATATTCAAGAAAAGCAAAAGACCATAAATGTTTGAAGGTCAATTGTGAAGGAGATGCAACAAGAAGAGAGAAAGGCATATGCTTTAATTGTGATGAAAATTTTAGCAAGTCTCATTAATGTAAAGCAAAATTCATGATTATGTTGTCTGATATAATACATGGTGATAATAGAGAGAATGCAGTTGATGAAGTACAAAATGCATGTAATGTTTTAGATGATAATGAAAATTTTTCTATCAGTTATCATGTGTTGTTAGGGGACTTAGTGCCTCAAACATTGCAATAACATGGCAAAATTCATAACACTACTATTAATGTGTCGATTGACTCGAGGAGCACCCATAATTTCATTCAAAGCAAAATTACAAAATATTTGGGATTGCCCATTACACATACTAATTCTTTTAATGGGATGATTTGGTAACAGTCAAAAATTCAAATGTGAGGGTCAATGTACCAATGTTATCTTTTAATTCAAGATTGCACATATGAAGTAACTTTCTATGTCTCACCAATTCAAGGAGTTGATGTTGTACTAGGAGTATAATGGTGAAAGACTTGGGAGCTATTACTATTGATTATAATACATTGTGTATGTCTTTTGTGGATAAAGGTAAATGAAGGATTTTAATGGGGACTAAACTGACAATTCAACCAATTAGACATCATCAATTGAGAAGAATGATCAAGGTTGATGTTGTGGCATCATTGTTTGAATTGGTGTCTTAAATAGATGATAAAGCTACATTAATACCATCAACAATAATGAATTGGATCCATTATTAGGTAGATTATCTAAGCTTTTCGAGACAATATCATCATTGTCCCCAAACAAATCAATTTAACATTGTATTCATCTTAAATCAGGTGTCTTGCCTATCAATGTAAAGCCTTACCATTACCCACATTTTCATAAGGGAGAAATAGAGAAACAAGTATGTGAAATGTTGGAGCAAGGAACTATACAGAATAGTACAAGCCCATTTTCTTTTCTAGTGTTGTTAGTGAAAAGGAAAGGTAAGATGTGGAGGTTTTGTATTGATTATAAAGCTTTAAATTAGGTGACTATTAAGGATGAGTTCCCAATCCACACTATGATGAGCTTTAGATGAATTGAGACATGCGACAATCTTTTCTAAATTGGATCTCATATCAGGCTATCAATGTAAAGCCTTACTATTACCCACATTTTCATAAGGAGAAAGAGAGAAACAAGTACATGAAATGTTGGAGCAAGGAACTATGCAGAATAGTACAAGCCCATGTTCTTTTTCGGCGTTGTTAGTGAAAAAGAAAGATGGAACGTGGAGGTTTTGTATTGATTATAGAGCTTTAAATTAAGTGACTAGAAAGGGTGAGTTCCTAATACCCATATAGATGAGATATTAGATGAACTGAGACATGTGACTATCTTTTCTAAATTGGATCTCAGATTAAGCTATCATCAAATTAGGATGGCTAAAGAAGGTATTCACAAGACAGCTTTCCGAACACATGAAGGCCACTATGAATTTTTAGTGATGTCATTCGGTTTATGTGATGCTCCAGCAACATTTCAGTCAATCATGAACAATATATTCAAGACACATTTGAGGAAGTTCGTGATTGTTTTGTTTGA
This sequence comes from Combretum micranthum, assembly GCA_024138025.1. Taxonomy (NCBI): domain Eukaryota; kingdom Viridiplantae; phylum Streptophyta; class Magnoliopsida; order Myrtales; family Combretaceae; genus Combretum; species Combretum micranthum. The sequence goes on along the minus strand of JAMXBD010000811.1, from coordinate 55,309 downwards.
TGATATACTTGTAAGCTCATGTTGAACACTTGTCAATGGTGTTCCAAATATTGTTGGATAACACTTTTTATTTGAAGAAGACTAAGTGTGTGTTTGCTGTTGACTCTATTGAGTACTTACGACGTATTGTGTCTAAGGGTTTTGTAAGACCAGACCCTACCAAGATAAAAGCCATTACTAAGTGGCGAATACCTTCTTATATTAAGCAACTTAAGGTGTTTTTGCTCTCTCAGGCTATTATAGCTTATTCATTAAAATTTTTGCTATCATTGCTTCATCCTTGACGGATTTGCTTAAGAAAGACGTATTCGAATGGACAAATGAGGTGCAATAATCATTTTTACACTTGAAGCAGACACTGAGTTTGGCACCTTTACTTCAACTTCCCGACTTTAACAAGACATTTGTCAATGAAACAGATGCTTATGGTACAGGGATAAGGCCTGTTTTATTGCAAGATGAGAGACTTATTGCTTTCTTTAGCACGAAATTCCTAGTACACATGTTGGAGACTTCCGCATACATTCGAAAGTTACATGCATTGGTTGATGTTGTAAGAAACTAGAGATAATAATTATTCGGTACTCATTTTATTATATGCATAGATCATAGGAGTCTAAAGGATTTGTTAACATAAGTAATCCAAACTCTAATCAATAGAAATATTTAGTCAAGCTATTAAGCTATGACTATAGCATAGTGTATAAGGCTGCTCATGACAATAAAGTAGCAGATGCTTTATCAAGGTAGAACGATGAAAAACTATTAGTTATTTCTATGCCTCAATTGGATTTAGAGTCTAATGGAAGAAGGAGTATACTCGGTTGCTTGAGCTCAGAGAGGTTATTGAGCAAGTATAACTAGGCCATATGAGAAGAGGCCACTAAGGTGGATTAATGGTTTATCATTCATCAGAACCTTTTTTTTTTCCCCACATCACAAATTATTCCACTTTTACTTTTTAAATTCCATGATTCTCTTATAAGGGGAAATTTTGGTGTTGCTAAGACATACCGTCGTATTGCTTCTCAATTTTTTTGGATGGCATGAGAAAAGCAGTAACTGAGTTTTGTAGGAATTGTACTATATGCCCACAAATCAAGTATTCCACTAATCACCTTAAGGATTACTTGATCCTTTGTCAATTCTAGAAAATATTGGGAAAATGTCTCTATGGATTTTGTCACATGTTTACCTAATCTCGTACGAAAACAGTGATCTTAGTAGTTTTTGATAGTTTATCTAAGTATTGCCATTTGGGTGCTTAAAATCTCATTATAGTGCTATAAGAGTTGCTCAACTTGTCATTGAGATAATTGTTTAACTACATGGATTTCCTAAGTCAATTGTATCATATCGTGATCTAATTTTTCTCAGCCATTTTTGGAAGGAATCATTTTGACTAAATAGCATTAAGCTACAGTATAGTTCTTCATACCATCCACAAACAAATGGTCAAATAGAAGTTATGAATAGAGTCATTTAGCAATATTTGAGGTGCTATGTGATGAATAGACCTAATGATTGAGTCTCATATTTAGCTTGGGTTGAGTATTCTTACAATACATCAATCCATGAAGGGAGTTAATTAACTCCATTTCGTATGGTTTATGATAGACCTCCACCAACTATTCCTTTATATAATAAGGAAGATGTCAAAGTAACAGCTGTGGATACAACTTATTTAACAAAGAAATATTAAGTCAATTGAGATCAAATTTATTAAAGGCTCGATAGAGAATGAAGAAGAAACCTAGTTGGAACAAAGATTATGTTACAAAGAAATCTTGAACACAACAGAAGTGGTTACATGTATAGGAACTAGTCAAAGGTAATTAATCTTTGTAGCAAACATAACTGAAATAACCAAAGTTAGATTAATATCTCTAACAACATGTAACTGAAATAGAAGAACTTAACTCATATAGACTACTATATATATTGAATGATGAATGGAATCGAGATTATCCCACTATTATCAAAACATTGAAGTCTCTTGTGGGATTAGGAGCTTGAGCAGCTCGAATAGCTCAGTATTCACCTGCAAATACACAAACAATGCTTTAGTATAGTACACCCTAGGTAAAGAAAATAAACACGAGAGAAGATAAAAAGAGTTTTACTTAACTTCATGAAAAGGCGCTAAAAGAGAGAAAAAGGGTTCTGGAGTTTTAGTGATAATAGGTTTTGTAATGGGTAGGCCAACATTATAGTGGTCTATCTAATATATTGCTCTATTGCTATAAGTCACTCTATATTAGCATCCACTCTAACACCGTGTGGTTAATGAACTCTAATGAATATCATCTATTTACATCATTTATTTATTTATTTATGTTGATAAGGTTGTAACTACATTTTATATGAACAAAATTTTTCATTATTTATTTCAATTTTAATTCGAACCTTTATCCTCTCACATGTTATAATCCAATCGAATTAAATTTATTTGCTAAGTTATGACCAAGTGTTTTACAAATACTAATATTCACTTCTAAACAAGTATATCATTGACCATTAATCATATTTAGAGCTAAACGAGTTAAGTCGAAACAATACAGTACTAAATTCAAACTCGACTCAAATAAAAAACTCAAAGCTCAAAGCTCGAAACTTGACTCTAACCCGATGGAGTTTTAACTTTCAAACTCGAAGTCAACTCAAATTGATACTTGATAAACTCAAACTTGACTCAATTAAACTCGATTAATCTTATAAAAATCAATTAAATTAAAAAAATAAGTTTAAATTTTAAAATAGAATAAGGTTTGAAGTTGACTTAGTCTTAAAATATAATAAATATGAACTATTGAATATATATAAAGTAAGAAAAGAAAAAAAAAAAAGACAACCAAGATACAAATATATTCTTTAAGAAAGGAAAGAATACAAATGTTATAATTTTTTCATAAAAGATATTAAAAGCTTAAATTGGCTTATGAGCTACTCGAATCAAGTATCACTACTAGAAAACTAGCCTTTAGAGACAGAAAATTTGCGACGGAAAATTTCTGTCTTTAAAAAATAAATTAGAGACAGATTTACGACGGATTTATGATGACATGAATTATGAATAATTTTTTAATTTTTATATGCTTTTGCGACGGAATTTGCGACGGATTACACATTGATTTGCGACGAAAATTTTTCCGTTGCAAATTTGTCTCTGATTTTAGAGGGAAATAAATTATTTTAGCGCCAATTTCTATTTTTTTAAATTCTGTTGCAAATTTGTCTATAAACTAAATTATTACATATATCTATATATAAATAATTATGTTTAAAATTATTTTAAATTATACATATCTAATATATATATATAAATGTGCATTATATAAAAAGGACATATATTATATTTGTAAATTAATTTCATTATATAATAACTATAATATGTATAATCATTTGTTATTTACAACTAATTATATATTTTATTTATAATATATTTAACATTACATTACATATTTATATATAATAAAGTATAAATTAAAAATAGTACTTAAAACATAAATATTATATTTATATCTTATTATATTCTTTTACATAATAACTTATATAAAAACTCAAATTATACAACTTAATAAAATAGTGTATAATAATAATATAATATGTTATATGCAAGTAATATCATAAAATACTAATTAAAAATAAAGTATATTTCAATAATAATATATGTAAAATAAAATAATTAATATAAAATGTAAACTTAGTATATTTAAACATATACAATATATAAATAATATATTATATTTTAATAATATATTAATAAAAAAATATATATTCATATTATTTATAATTTTTTATTATATATTTATTATGACTATTCATATATTTTTTAATATAAAAAAATTTATTATATATATCTTACATAATTTATATTTACATACTATATTTTATTTAAAATGTAATAACATATTTCGGGAAAAAATAATATACTATGTAAAAATATAGTATATTTAAGTAATAAAATATGTAATATATATAATTAGTTAAATATATTTAAATTGGTATTATATTATTTTTTTAATATAATAATGAAAAATATATTTTTATATTGTTTACATTATATTATAATTTATTAAGTGCAACAAAAATGAAATAAAAAAATAAACACATTAATTAAAAATATACAATCTATTAATTTAATATAAATATTAAATAACTAATGTAAAAATTATAATTATATTATATATCATTAAATATATATAAATTTATATGTATAACATTGTTTATATTTACATAATATATAATATTTTTTAATAATAATATCATATTTGGAAAAAAAATTATAATATACTACTGAAAATATTATATATTTATATATAAATATATAATTTAAAATAATTATTATAAAATGTAAACATTGTATATATTAATATTATATATTATTTTAATAAAATATTAATGAAAAATCCTTAATAAATATGTAAAGTGAAATTATAAAATAAAAATAAACTAAAAGATATATAAATTGTTTTATAGTTATAATATTGTAAATTGTGGTATCTCTTAAATAAACAGTAGTGGAACTTTACTCATGAAGATACGAATTGGTTTATCGGTTTAGTGCTTGTAAAACTTCAATGTTAAGTGTGCTTAGTATGTAGCATTCTATGATGGGTGACCTCCTAGGAAGGATAAATAAGAGGCAAATGTGTATTTTTTTTAATAATTTGTCTTAGAATCAGAGACAAATTTACAACGGAATAATTTTATTTAATATTTACTAATTGGATATTTAAAAATAACTAATTATAAAACATAGACAAATTTGCGACAGAAATTCCGTAGCAAATTTGCGACGGAAAATAAATCTGTCTCTAAAAGAATTAGCGACGATGATTTTTGAAACAGAAATTTGCGACGGAAATTCTGTCTCTGAAAGTCTTTAGAGATAGATTTTTCACTTTCAGAGACAGAATTTTTTGCCTCTAAAGCCAAAATTTCTTGTAGTGTATTTTAAAACCCAAACTTAATAGTTGTACAAGTAGCTCGAACTCAAACTCGACTCGATTACATTTAAGTCAAACTCAAATATCTCACTAATTAGCTCAACTTACTTTTAACTCTAATTTACTCGAATCATGTATTTTAAAACTTGAATTCAATGGTTATACAAATAGCTCGAATTTAAACTTGACTCAATTGTAGCCAGGTCAAATTCAAATAGCTTGTCAAGGGGCCGTAAAACAATCTCCATATAAAACAAGTTGCACGAACCCTCTCATTTTATTTCATAATATGCTCATGCACGATGGCTGCTGCCCACAAAAATACATCTGGTCATGATATATACATACACACACATACAAAACATCGGCGTGCATTACCAACTAGTGGGGGTCCTCTCTCGTCTTTTGCGCGTTGATCTCTTTGCGAAGTATCTTCTTCCTGTTTGTTCATTTAATGAAAAATAAATTAACGTTATTGTCACGTAGCTGTGTCTTTTGTTTGATTTATTCCCAGCATTTCGTCTTTAAGAAATGAATTTTATATACGACATTTTTCTTACGTGGTCCACTGTCGAGTACAAAAAATGTTGTGCGTGTACTTTCACATATTATTTAACGGTTATTGGGGTCTATTGGTACGGCTCCTTTTTATCGTAGAATCACTCAATCTGTTGCATGATTGTTAAAAGTTAATAGGACAAATGGTTCAATGATCAGATGAGGAGTCGGACAGTCATAAATGGAGAGTTTGTTTGCCATCTTGATCATTTCGACATCTTATTTTTATAGTTTTCAAACAAACGTTTATCAAAAAATAAATATCGATAAAAAACTTACAGTTTTATTTAAAAAACTGACCAAATAGATATAATATAGATACGATACAGATAAGTTACAGATACAGATCAGATATAGATACGATATAAATAAAAATCCGACAATCAAAACAAACCCAAAAATAAAAAATAACACTTATTTGCTTGATTTCAAATATATTTTATATTTGTATAATTGAATTTATTAGCTTGCTACATATTACATTGTTTAAATTACCTAATTTTTAGTGATAGGTGGTATTAAGTAACAATAACTGATGCTAACTAAGCTCGATCGATATTGTCTTTAAAAAACATGTAAATGAAGGAAAATGATTTTCTTTTTGAAAGATATAGAAAATTTATTAAAAAAAAATGAAAAAAACTCCCGTGAGCATGAAATTCAACAGAATACTGAAGAAGAAATAGAGCAACAAAGATAAAGAGTCATAATTGAAAGATGTATTCAGAGGATTTTGTAACTGTCTCGACTAAACAAAGTAGAAATACAAGAGTATCTATATTTACACGCGTAATCCAACTCATTAACATTTCTCCTCCCTCCCCTCCTCTACCCTACCCCCTCCTTAAAGAAAAATTAAACAAAAATAAAGTAGTTCAACTTGGAACAAGAAGTAACCAAGTGTTTTTCCATGGACAGCTTTGGTAAAAAATAAATCCCAGCTTCATTATTCAAATTAACATTTGATGGGAATGGCACTTTTATAAGCTTTGCACCAATTAGTTCAAATCTGGCAAAATTTCTAATGAAAACTTGTGATGATTTAATGAAAAACCAGATGGAATTCTACAAACCCTAATGCCCAAGAAAAGTCTTAACATCGCCTAAGTCTTTTATAGAAAAAAGTAGAATCAAAAGCATCTTTGACAAACAAAATTTTGGAGAAATTATTACCAGCCATTAACACATCATCAATGTAGACAAGAATACTAAGAAAACCAAAACCATTTGACTTTGTAAATAGTAAATTATGGTGTTTTGATTGGACAAGTAATGTATTAAATTCCTTGTTTCATAGTGGTGAATCCTACTTAAAAGGTAAAACCATGCAAATTTTTTAGTTTTTTATTATCTATTTGGCACATGTAAGTTCCCTAGAGTTTTATCCACTTAATTATCTAATTAGATTATGTATGTGTTAATTCACTTGCTTTTTGTCTAAATTTCTAATTTTTTATTATCTACTTAACATATGTCACTTCCCCATTTGCTAGAAATGTCAACAACAAATAAAGTTAACTTTGTTAGTTAAGAGAGTATTAATGAACATGAAAACTTTAAATGGTATAAGATTGACCTTTTTTAAATTCAAGGAGTTAACTGTGAACTAAGGAAAAAAAATTAAGTATCAGATGCCACGTTAACTCGTATCCCTTATTATATTGCTCTATTATAGAGCTTTAGTATATGGATATATTTTGAATATCTATTATCCCATTAGTTATAAAACTATTAACATATCTTATTTTCTCATGGCTTATGTTGACTTAATTAAGAATCATTAAGACAGACTTATAAATTTTAATTTTTAAGATATTGTTTTCTTTATTGTAACATATTTTAAAAATTATATATCTGTTATTATTTTATTTGCATTATAGTCATTTTACTTGTTAATCGTTTATTAATTGCATTCCTAAGAACATTTTTATCTCCAGGTACCTGATGCAAAAATATGGGTGATGTGACAGTTGCTTGTGCAATAAAATAAGTTACAACCAAAATTACTTAGGCAAGCAATCCTCTCATTCCTCTTCCTATTGATCATTTCACACTTATTTAATTTTTACAAAAAAAAACAACTCTCTCACTACTCCTCTCATTAATCCATTCACACTAATTTAATATTTATAAAAATATATATAAACATTATTTTAAAGTAATAAAATAAAATGAGACCGTAAAAATTTTTAAAGTGTGGATAAGTAACTCTCTTAAAATGACCAGAGATAAAATAAAGCATTGCTTAATACAGAGAGTTACTTTATGGAAGCTTTTACGATCCCATCAACAAGATCATCCAGCTAAATATATAATCATTAAAACAAATATAGTAATTGAAATATTAATTATTTTAATGGTTCGATCACGATTAAGTATGATGTGAGCCGTTAGATTATCGACAGGACCATAAAAATTTCCATTACTTTAAATATTGACATGATACTTTAAGTAATTTCTTAAGCGATCTTAGGAAAAGGATACTCTAAGTCTAACGTAAAACTTCTATCAAGTAAGTCATAACTCGCATTTCCAAAGGGTTCTCTATTTTCTTAATCTATGTCACACTCGCACATATATTACCTTAGAAAAAAAAAAAAAAAACCATCTTTTATTTTTTGAACTTAAGTTCTGTTATTATCTAAACTAACATGCCCCGGATTTGGATGTCAATAAAATCTACTATACTACTAACTAATAATCCCCAAAACAAAAATTCATATTTTCAAGATCAGTGGTGCACTTTGTCAAAAATATAAATACATGCGATGCTGTATACCTTTTTTTTTTTTTTTTTTCAATTAATAGCAAGGATCCTAGGGAAAAGGAAATATATATATATATATATATATTTCAAAAAATTACGCAAGCACTAGCAAATGATAAATAATTCAATAATAGGCAAATTAAATTTGTATCTTAAAAAAAAGTTTAGAAACTATTTTTTTTAAGAAATGAGTTCATTAAAATTGTTTTAAACCACTCACCTTAAAAGATCAATACCAATCTTTTAAAAAGACAAATTCATAATAATTACATTAAGCCCGACTTTTCAAGAAAGAAAAAAGTTCAGTTCAACGTGCTTATTTTTGGTATAGTAGTAGTTTTGTAATATTTTATTAAAAAATTATTATTATTTTTGCCTTTTTCCAGCATCCCGCACTAGTTACTTCTTTGCCCAACTTAATATTTTATATGGAGAGAAAAATTAGAGGATAGTGGGGCAAAAAGCCATCCCTGTAAAAGGTAATATGATGAAAGCTTTAGAAACTACTTGTCCCCAAGAGCTTTTGTATGAATAAAGCCATGTTCTTGGGTCTCAGTGCTTTTTTCTCTTCTGCGCTACATGTATTAGGCCACTAGGCCGGCTCTGCAAGAGTAAAGCAAAGCAATGATCCACAGATTTCTGCATCTTTTGATGTTTTTTTGCTAAAAGAAGACAAACTTTTGAAAAAGAGAGATGATTCTTTTTCTAAAAACCACTAAAACACAATCTGTGAGCTCACATTCCTGCATCACAACCTAATAATTTATCATGCATGATTTCATGAATTCATGGTCAGTAAATGAATACTTAGGAAGAAGGAAGGACAAAAATAGAAAAGAAAAGCGATGGACGGAATATCTCTGTGAATATCCCCTTTCTTCATTGTACGGATCATTACTATCTGTTGATATTTTGAGATATTAAATCCATTTCAGTTTCACTTTTTCTTTTTTTCTTTTTCGAATTTTGAAAAAAGGGGTTAGAGAGGTCTAGCTACTACCATTACTGCCACTACCGCACTACCACTACAATTGCCAGTGCCATTTCAACTTCCACTGCCACTACGGGATAAGGAAATTAATATTACTATTTTTAAAAATAATTATAAAAATACCACTGAAACAAAAATAATCACACAATTAAGTATGTTAAACTGGTTTCTTGAAGAAATAAGATAATAAATGAATGACCCTGTCTCTTCATAAACGAGTTTATTGTTGCAAAAAATAAAAAAATGAGGTCACTACAGCTACAACGACTTCGTCTCTTCAAGAGACGAGATTGATTCTATCCTTATCTCTTTTTTTTTTTTAACTTACTATTCTTATTTCTTCAAAAGATGAGTTTAGTGTATTTGCACTAACCTCGTCTCATCGGCCACTTACAATCTTATCACTTCAAAAGACGAGTTTTTTTTTTTTTTTTTTTACCATTATGATGGGAGAAGGGAAAATTAAACTTAGAACCTCTCACTTGAGAGTACAGGGAGATGCCGTTAAGTTACAATGCCATTAAACAAGAAACAAGTTTAACTTGCCTATTTATGATATTATTTTTTGCCTAGCAGGATTTGTATAATTTTTTAAAACAATGTTATTTTTTTCCTTATCTCCCACCACTACCACTACCACTACCACTATAATAATAATAATAATATATAATAATAATAAAGAAAATCAAAATGGGCACAATTTTCTTTCTAATTTTCTATTATGGTGGGGGATGGTCGCTAGCTCAAATAAGTTGTGACCCACCACATATCTAAGGGTGTGTCTTCGAGTGCTCAAATATGGGGATAACTCAGTTCCCTTTTTTATTATTTTTCTTCCATTTAGATTTTGTACTTTTAAAATATTTGATTTAATTGAGTATATTTGACAATACTATTTGTTTACATTAATTATTGTGAGCCACTTAAGTTGTGACACAATCAAAATTTGAGAATATCTTTAATAGAGTTAATAAAATGGTTTAGATAAAAAAAAGTTCACTTAGATAAATAAAAAACCCAAATAGAAGAGCAGCAAGATGTTGAGAATTGATTTTGCACTTTTAGAAATAAGCTTAAGATTTAATATAGGGTTTCTAAGTTTATATAATTTATATAATAAAAGTATGGTTATTAAAATCCTAATTCATCTCATAAAAATCTCATATTTTACGATTCTACATGGCATTTACTATTTAAAATCCATGTAAAATCTTTTTATTCTCAAGAGGATCCATCTTAAAACCTTAAAATTGGTCAAATCCTATTTCATGTGTGAGTTTACGATTTTACATATCTTGCAGTTTTTTTTTTTTTTTTTAATGCTTTTTCATGTAATACTCTAGCATAATGGGCTTTTAAACTAACAAATTATTCTTGCCTGTTGTTACAATAAATCACGTTTTTATCTGTTGAAGCTAGAAAATATGGATGTCATAGTACTAGTACCAATAACAACCTTAAAATGATTTATTTGTCAATTCTTTATTTGTCTTTCCTTTTTTCTTTTTCTAATTCAATGGGTATACAAGTAATCTCACATTAAGTCTTATTTTGTATTTAGCAAAATTTAGGGTTCCTTAAACATAAAGTAAGAAATCAAATACACTCATAATTTCTTCCCCCATAGTCTTTTGTCCTATATTTCTTCAAATTCAATTCATTCCTTCTTACCAAACAACGGTTGTTATCAGTGACGGTAGCTAGCTAGGCAGTAAGGTAAGGATACTCCTTTTGGCGGAGGTGGAAGGTTTGTTGTATAAAGCAAATTTGGTGGGGTCTCTTTTCCTATCAAGTAAGGAAGCAAGTATAAACATGGAACTATGCGGTTAAAAGGGTCGTGTTTGGCTTATTTAACTCCATATTAGGATTATTTATGAATATTTGCTTATTATTATGAGGATCTTCTCATAGATATAAGGATTATATATATATGTATATATATAAGTATAATACGTACCTTATCTATGTTCAATAAAAGATGGAATCAAGACATAAATTTGGGCATATGTTACTTTTTCTATTAGTTTATTTAAAGATGGAATTAATGCATAAATTTGAATAAGCTTTGTTATAAACAAATGTGGAAATCCTATGATCTCATCACTAGCCAATGGCTCACGCTATACCCAACCGTGATCATACTCCTAAAACAATTAATTTTCTAATTACTATATTTATTTTAACAATTAGATGATTGACTAAATGGTCTCGTCGATGAGATGAGATCGTAGAAACTCCCAAACAAATGAATCAAGAAGGGAAAAAAAACAAAGAAGAAGTTTGAACTATTACAAGTAGAAGGAGAAAAATAACATAGTATAAAGATAAATATTCTATAATTTTTATAATAACATTCCAAGATTATTTCATTAGCAATGTTATAAAAACATCATTTTCAATATAAATGGTTAAATAATCCATTGTTCAATAATATCCATTTATTTTCAAGATATTAATAATGGAAAAAAAGTTTGTTTATCATGTAATATAGATGCTAATATCTATTAATACTTTATGTGAGAAGACCAAAACACATATAGTATTTAATAATATAATTATTGATAATGGTATAAATATAATTATTTGTAAATATAGCAAAAAGAAAAATGATTAGTTTAACTTGAAAAATATAATGAGAATTAAATTCACAACCTATATTTGCAAGGCATGCATTCACCATTTTACCATATTAAATCATATTATAAAATTTCCATTTTAAACTATAAATATAATAATAGCTCATATACGTTCAATAATTTCAAGCATTAAGAGTGTATTGGGCTAGACTATTTGGCATTGGTTTAGTGTAAGTTTGCTAGTCATTTCCAGCTTGTATTTGGCATGCATTGTCCATTTAACCATATTAAATACTATGATAAAATTTACACTTTAAAATATAAATATAATAATACCTCATCTATGTTCAATAATTTCAAGCATTGAGAGTGTATTGAGCTAGACTATTTGGCATTCTTTCAGTGTTAGTTTGCTAGTCATTTCTAGTTTTTATTTGGAAGAAAACACATGAAAATAAAAGGTAGAAATTTAATTACTCATATATAAATTATACAAACCGTGTAAAAATTAGATACAAATTTGGTAAATGAAAAACATATAATCCAATAAATAATAAATTTTTTTTCCAACATTTAATAGGGGTTAGGCCCTATAGGCTCCCCCTTAAGTCCATGCCTATGAGGAGATATAGAGATATGACGATTTTTGATAGCCAAACATGGGTGGTAGCAATAAGTTAAGTTTAGAGATTGAAGATGAAGCTTAGTGTTGTTTTTCAAATAAGTAAAATATAGTAGATAGCTAAATTTGCTACATAAGGACTTGGGCTAAACTTGATAGTACCTTGGAAATGATACTTCAAATTAATGATGCTGCTCACAAAATAGTAAGCTTGAAAAATGGATTGTTTAACAAATCTATCCACTCTCGGCTTTTCTCAAGTATGTCTATACTCCTAGAGAAACTCTATAAATTTTTTATAAGAGAACCCATCTCAATCATTGATTGCCAATATAAACCAACAAACATCACCAACCATCAAACTCAATAAATGCTCAACAATTCATTTTCGTTTGACACAACTCAGATATCATAGAAGCAACATTTTACTATCAAACTTATACTTTTGAGGATCAAGCAAGTCTGAAGAACAAATAAATTCTATTAAAAAAACAGTAAAGTTGATACTTTAAGCTCCTTTACCTATCACATGACATTTGAGCCCAACTAGGTTGTTTGTCCCTTCAGTTTACCTCTCTACACAAATGACAGTCATCTCTCCATCACTCCTCCATGAAGCACAGCTCTCAATACACGTACCTAACAACATCGACCAAATCCCCGTATCTAAATATATATTTTGGAATAATTAATATATTCATCTTATATACTAAATACACTACCCTACATATGGCATCTTGTGTTTCTTAGTACCCAATTGATGTATCCATTTCTAATTGTTTGTTTTTTTTTTTTGGAAAAAAAAAAAGGAAATTAACTTTGAGTGATCATTTTGTGCGGACTAGCAATGCTAGCAAGCTGTATATAATTCGACAAGTCGAATGTTTATGTATAGAATAATAAAGGATGGTAAAAAATGTTTAAATAATGAATGTGGCATTGTCTCCGATAATGAGTTGTACATATTAAAAGCCCCCCAAATATCAAATATTTGATATTAGTGCAAGTGATGGGGGTCTTACAAAAATCCCAATGATCGTATTAAAGTCATTCAAAGCCTTCGACCGAAGGATTATTGAGGACGTACTTGATTAAGACGTGATATTGGAGATGATCATGAAATCTAAATACGACGGGGAAAAAAAAAAAAAAAACACACCTGAAGGACGTAACAAAGACTTAAAAGAAAAAGGACACCTTATGAACGTACTAGCAAGTACTTAGAGAGGATGACAACCATTAAATTAACTGAATTATCCTATAAGTTTGGTTCAGTAAAGGAGGAAAAGAGACCAGGCTTACTGAATACGTACAAAACTAAAAGTAGAAAACCAAAATTAACTGAATTATCTTTGAGAAGTAGAAGTGTCCCTTGCAAGAGCTTAAAGAAGGCGCGATCCCTCTAAAAGCACTCCATGTAAATCTAGTTCCCAATTTATTCTAAACTAATTTAGTACAATTGTAAAAATGAAGGTTGATATAAACTGAGACAATGCACCGCGTGATTCGATTTGGTCCACAATCTGTTCCGCATCCAATCAAATCAAATTAAATACGTATATGATTTGATTTGATTTTCCTTTTTTCTCCATTTTACGCCAGACCATGAAATTTACTACATATAAACTTTGGTGTTGTTTGATTTAATTCGATTCGATTTGAGCTCAAATAGGGAATTCAAAGTACAAAGTACAAAAGAATTTTTGTTTGGTTTTTTCAATTCGTTCTCTTTTAAAATTTAAATCCAAATTGGGAAATATTTAATCTTATAACCAGTGATAGAACCATAAATTTTCGTCAAATCGAAGAGCTAAATCATCAGTTTTTTTATTTATCCTAATCCTTACATACTCATCAAGATCTCATCAAAAAATTTAAGTCGTATACCGTTTTTTAAAACTAGCCTGGTTTTGAAGTGGAATTGCCTATTGAGAAGGGCTTGGAACCGAGTCAATTAACTGAAAATAGATAATAAAACTCATGTATATATAGACCAAATATATGTATGTGTATTGTGTGTGTATATATATATGTATGTATATTAATATAAGCCAAAAAAAATTTTACAAATCGTCTTTATCTTCCAAGCCCCAACCAACCAACTGCCCAAGAGAGAGACAAAAACAAAACCGAAGGCATTGGTTGACACTACAACGTTACCTATATATTAGTGGAAAGAGAGGAAGGTAAAAAAATTTACATGGCAATATCGCATGGAGTGACTAAGATAATGTTATGGGAAAGGCAAATATCTACAATCTACAAGGCAGAGGCATGGATTTGCAGTAGCGATACCAGTAGAAGTAGCAGTGGAGGCATTAATCTCAATAGGCAAAACTGGGATGAGGCCAGCTGCAGCGAGCTGGCTGATGGCTCTGAGGGGGTTCTTCCAGCAACAGCTGGAGCAACTGCATGCCTTCCAGGCGAGCTTGCTTGTTCGTTTGTGGGCAGCGGATTTGGAGATCGCCCGCTAGGGTTTAGGGACATGCTGTTACCATCAGCTCCTATATCTTGGCCTGTACATCATCATGGAAGCAGAAAAATTAATGCAGGAAAGATAAATGCAATTCCCCAAGAAAATTGATGTGAAACAAAATACGTGGAAAAATTAACATATTAGTGGTCACAGATGCAAAGCAGTAAATAAATAAATAAAATAAAGAAAGAATGGAGCACTAACAGTTAGAAGGTGACCACCCTAACTTTAAATTTTCCCTATCAAACACCATTCGGTAACCCGTCATGAAGTTCTCTGCATAAAAGATCACATGGGACAGAAACTGAGTAAAAAGTAAGAGGGAAAAGGACAATTATGCTTATTTTGGATTTGGACAAAGAGAAGAAACCAAGACACACGTCCAATCACTCCCAAATCTCCATCAGCTGGTTGTATGGCTAGACAAAATCCAACGACAAGACCCTGATACATGGTTAGCAAACATGGATTAATCTCCAGAAATAAAGAAAAAAATTTTCCTTTGTATCTCAGACCTTTGTGACTTAAAAATAAAACCACTGATCTCAGATGACAACATGTCTAAGAATAGACAAAGAACAACCCGCAAATAAGTGTAGATTTGAGATACAAAGACAATGCAGGATCCCTTTCTTGTATTCCCTTTTACTCTGATAGAGGGTATGGATAAAGCTCTAATGTCTAGGCTGCCTCCCCATTGAAATAAAACAGTAGTAAGAGCAAAAAGAACAGGGACTACGCTGATCCAAAATATAAAATTAATTAATAACTCAATTATTCTAAATGGAGACATGGGTCCCTATTTAGTGTGATCTCTGCAATGTGATTAAACAGCTAACTGCAAATATTATCAATAATGCAACTTAAACCTACAAAAATTTCAAGTTTGATGTTGACAGTTAAAAAGCTTCTCGACTTGCTAGCTCCCTCTACAATTGTCATAACCCCCTAGGCAATGCTTAGCCCACATTATTTTATCAGAGTACACAACAACTCATCTAGGTAATTCAACATATACAATAGTAGTTGAAATATCCCAATAGTAAATCGTCAGAAGCATAAATAATACTCACTTCCATGCCATAGAATAAGAAAACAGGATCCTGAACTACAAAGCTGCTGTTTAGAGGGAAAACCAGCTTGAAAGAGGGTACGTTAGGCTTTGCCGTTGAGCTGTATTAAGAATAATTTCAGTAATAAAGTGTAAGCGGAACAGAAGAGCAAAGTAAAGCTTATTAGTACATAACCTCAAAAATATTCACCTGAACTTGTAGCAATACTTGAAAGGCTGTCCATCATAGTTGGAACTTGTTGCATTTACTTGTTTGTCAAACTGATGAATAGGACAGCAAATGCAGTTACATCAGTAAAAATTTACATTGTCTGTGGGGCATCAGCTCAGTTAATGTAACTTACCTCCTGACCAATGTTTTCAAAAACATCCTTTGGAAGGAATGTGAATGATGTACCACTATCAACCTGTGCACTGAATTTTGTATTTTCCAGGCAAGAGTTTGCAATACAACATGACTCCACGCCAACAATATATGTATCACTGAAAGAAGTGAATTGATCATGAAAGAGAAAACCTAAATACCATCAATTGTAATAGCCTACTGAAGAAGCAGACGGGTAATAATCCACATTTACATACTAGTTCCCATTTGATGGCATAAACAGGGTAGACTTCTGAGTGGGTGGACCCTGGTCCCCAAAATATATCCTCCCAGAATCATCTTTATCAAAGCACATTGAGAAGGAATTCTGAATCAGCCCTCCTTTAGCAAGAAAAGAAGGTACTGAAATTTCTCCAAGCCCCAAACCCATAAGACCATCTGGAGCAACACCATCTAAGTATCCACCGCTCTGCTTCCTACCACATCTACACTCGAGAATATGTATAGACATATATGATGAAATTCCTCAACAAGCATAAGAACACAGCAACCATGACTATTTTGGAGAATAAAAAACGACTTGTAAATTAAAAAGTTCACCCGATAATCACTGGAGCCTGCACAGAATTGTTCGAAGCTTCATTACCACCAGATGCAAGATGTAGTATGTCCTCAACCAGCAGACCTGAACTTGTTGTATTCTCTGTGTAGTAGCTAATTGTGTAGGGGCATGAGTCCTTAGAATTTTTGCAAATTGGACTCATGTCACATAACTGATGGCTGCATGGTATGTGCTTGCTCGTGCTAGATCCAGATGGATTATACTCATTCAGGTCTCTATCCTGCACAATAGATTGCCCCAAATACAAGGGAGCACCTGCCAATCAATCATCGGAAATAAGTGCTAAACCTGTTATGGATTTTGTTTTAAGATCACACAATCCACCAGTACAAAAGCTCAACAGAGTTTCTTATATGTTAGTGCACGATTTTTATGTTTTATTTTTGGGAGGATATAAAAGAAAGTAAGGGAAGGCCACAACAAAGGAGTACAAGGTCAGTTGCATTAAAATGCTAACCAGTGGGTCACTTCCAACCACGTTAGATAGAAGTGACAAGCAGACTTAAGACACGGTCCTCCAAAATTCCGAGACATTCCTCTTTGGAAGGGTAGAGAAAAACATGAGGAGTTGGTTTTGGTTGATGGATGAAATTATCTCAAATGTCTAAATCACTCCCTACTAGACCAGACTATCAAAAGATCATGTTTAATGATAAAAATGATACTTTCTTCTACACAAAATGCACTTATATTCTCACTTTGCATTTACATAAATTCCCTTTGTGGATGTTATATATTACTTTTGGCATTTGTAGCCAAACAAAACTAAACTTCCCCTGCATCTGTTGCAAGTGATACAATCAAACCTCCAAAATTCACATGCCACATGTGGAATAATCTAAAAGGAGAAAACAATGGAAAAGTAGACACTTTACTCAAATACCTTCTCGTGCAAACATATATAACCCGTTATGAACACATCCAAAATTCTATGGTGCACAAATTTATGATACAAATTCATCTAGACTCCAAAAACTTCCAGAATGCTTATTCACCTCATCCAGAAGGTGCAGTTACTAAACGGCTGGAAAGAAAACCATATCATCCCATATCAAAACATAATACCCATGTTACTTACCTAAGCTTTGAAGTTTTGAGACAAGACAATACCGTAATAAATTAATTTTGTATATGTAGAAGAATTTCTGTACCGCCTACCCAAGTAAGACGAAGACATGATTTTAACAAATTAAACTCACAAGAATTCCTCGTATGAAAGAAATATATATCAAACATATCAATGCAAAAGGACAACATAGAATCTACAGAAAAATTTACCAGGCTGCTATAGAAATTGGCAGAAAGGGGAGCACACTGTTCACATTCACAAGGAAGCCAAAGTAAATCGCTTCCTTCATCCAACGCGACAAGGAACGAAACACTCGGCGACCCTACATCAATCCATGTGTAGTGCAACCTGACAAGTTGATACAAGAGATCATCACTTGTCGTTAATAACATAGTTATTAAAATCACGAGCCAATTGATAGTTAAAACAGATATAAAATCGTTTTGCTGCAAAGCTTTGTTAGAATTATGAATTGAAATTTACAATTCTACAAACTTACGATTCTACTGATCCTATACGAATTCTGTATACTCTAGAATCACGAATTTGACATCGACGGTTAATAGTAAATTTACTACGAACGAAATATCAGCAGAGCTACAAAATAAGGATAATGACAATAGCGATATTTCAAGAAATAATAACAAAACTTGTAAAACATGAAAAAGACTAATCAGTCGAACGATGAAACTGACTAAATAGAGAGAGAAAGAGAGAGAGAGAGTGTTACCAGCCGAAGCTGTTGCCAAGCGACATCGTTTTACTACCTTCAGAAGGGAAGAGTAACTGATAATGAGTACCAAGCTTCATATTCTGTCTCTCAAAATCACTATTCACCAACATTTTATAATACTCCATTGTTTTCTTCGTCGGCCACCACCACAACACCTCACTCGTACTCCTTCTCCTCCTCATCCTCCCGTTCGAAAACCTAACCGCTTCCGCTTCTGCTTTCGCTTTCACTTCGTCGGAGAACTTGTGGACGAGCTTCGAAGAGAACATCGTCGTCGTTTTGGCAGCAGAGATCTTAACAGTATCGAGTCCCGAAACTAGAAGAAGAAGCAGAGGCATCGTAATAGTAAGTAACCTAGTCTTCATTGCTTAGGTGAAGGTAAAGAGTTCGAGATCTAGGGTTTTTTGGAGCTGCAAGGAGAAAGAGGAAATGTGTACGGACGGTGCTGTGTGTGGACAGGAAGGAGTATGTGAGGAGAGAGAGTGGAGTTTGTGAGTACAGGCTTAAGAGATCAACGGCATTGGAGAAAAGGTGGAGGAAGAAAGTAGTGGTTTATTTTCCTGAACTTGGCAGAGAGAGAGCGAGAGAGAGAAGGGAAAGGAAGCGTAGGGCACGGCTGGGAGCGTGTGGGCGCGTGAGGTGGTGGTTTTGCATTGGATTACTAGCTCACCTCTCACTAGTAAAGGTGTTTCCCCCCGCCCCCTTAGCCAACGTCACTTGTCCTGTTAGACAATTTTTTTTTTTTTTTTTTAAAGAAATTAGCATGAGGATTCTCTTAATTTTTTCTTTTTTACCATTGAAAAAGGATTCACCATAGCTTCGATTTTGCAAATTACCACATGAGACAATAGCTATCCTTTATTATATTTTACGATTAAGATTATTAAGATAATACCATGCGTGAATTTGAGTAGAATATATAATCTATCAGTAACGTCCTAATGTTGATAATGACCGATCTTATGACTGTAGGCACAAAGAAGATACCTTTGTCTACAATAAGAATCGATCTTATCACCATCGAAGTTCATGAATCAATGAAAAAATATATATTTAGTTAAAAGAATAACAAAAATAGAAGGTTGAATGAAAAAAAAAAATAAGGTTTGAATTGGCATCTTGATAATCCAATTTGTTTATTCCCCTCCAATGGCCAATAAAAATAAATAAAATATTAGATATCTGAGATAGTGAAGAAAGGATCTAACAAAGACAGCTCATCCTTAATCTAGCTTGGGTCGCTATCTTATCCGCACTCACGTTTGCTTCTCTATTTGTCAAAGACAACTTGCAATTGACAAAGGTGCAAATGAGTCCTTTTATATCATCAATAATAGAATAGCATTTTCAAGGAACTTCCTTGGTTGTTGTGATCATATCATCAACTCTCTTAAAATTTGTCTCAATAACCATATTATTTCTCTGTCTTGCTAATCATATCATAAACTCTCTTTACGATCCATCCAGATAACCATCTTGTTTTTGTCTTGTTTTGATCATATCATTAAATCTCTTATGACCCTTCTCAATAACCACCTTGTTCCACTTTCTTGCTGCTGTGCTGCCGATTGTAGGCTATATCTTATAGTTAATGCTTCTGCCATTTCACTGTCTTGTTAAAATGAAAGCTTCCATCACTATTGACCTTGATAAAGTTGTCGACCAATGGTACCCATTTTCATCCGTCAGTCATGTCGTTCACTATGAATATTAATTCTCTATGAGAAGAATTTAGGGACTTGCTTATAACCTTCAAATCTGCAACAGATTGAGAAGATAGCCGACAAGTTAGGGATATATTAAACATATCTTGTTGCATTGTTTTCGCTTACATGAATGCTAAATAGGAAAAAATTGACATAATAAAGACACATGAAGTGTTTGTACTTTTAATTTTTGTAATTATTAAATTGTTCACTTTGTTATATTCCATTATAATTTCATTCCTTATGAAAAGTTAATGCAGCATCTAGTTGATCATAACAGCGATTCCATAAGGAATTCTTTTCACACACAAAAAAAAAAAAGAATATTGAGTAGTTTTTTATTACTTAAATATACTATTGTTGCCTAAATCTATAGGTGGAGTTGATTGGATTTGGGCATAGATAAATCCAAGCTTGCAAAACAATGCTTAACAAGCATAGAAGTTGTCAGATGTGGTCACTCCAATAATAAATTTAGCAAGGTGTAAGAGGTACTGGATAATAAAAGTAGAAGAGTGTGGGCTCAAGTGTCACCATGTGATCCATAATCCATAAATAATATTCTGTGTGGTATTTGTAAAGAGATAACCATGGGCAATTAAAACAAGTGTAGATACATCGAAGAGATCATGGGGTGCATGAGATTTATTAAGAGAGTGAATGTCAAGCCATTTAGCCATATTTTGAGATTCCTAAGAGTGGGGTTGATGGGTCTAAATCTAAGCAAGCCAAGTGAATACACTGCCAAGCCGATTGACTAAACCCAAGTAGACTTAAGGACTTGGTGGATATGCTCGACATCGAGGTCATACTATGGATCCAGTCATAATTGTCAAAATCAAAAGTCAAATATACGATTCTACAAGTTTATGATTTTGTATATTTTTCTTACTTAAAATGAATATAAAAATATTTAGGTACAAACTTTATGTAAAATTATGAATTTAAGTGTACAATTCTACACGTTTACGATTTTACCAATTTTGCACGATTGAATACGATTCTATTAATTCTATTCATTCCACTAAATAGTAAAATCGTGATTTTGACAACTACAAGGACGAAGGTCAACTCATGGCCAACCAAATCAACTCATATTCTAACTTCTAAAGAGGTAGGTTAGGCTATGCATGAGGACCCATTATCTAAATTTATCGATCAATGCCTATTACTAACAATTTAATACTGGAATTGTCTTTATCCCAAAATATCATTATTCAAATAAAAAAGCTAACATCTTAATATAACTCTATTCCATTCCTCAATAATAACAATTCCATTAGAGTCTTAATCATTCAACCAAGTGCATGGACAGTGAGTGTTTGTACTTTCATTTTTTTTATTTAATGTTTATATTTTCTTAATTTGGTTTATGTTGAGGGGAAAGTTATGGTTGTTATATATTTTTGCAATTTAGTGTTTATATTTTTGTTCGAATACATTTTAATATTTACTTACAGATTAATTTATAAAAAAGTATTTTGTATATCTAATTGAAAAATTATTTTCAGAATAAAAAGAAAATTATTTATGTCTAATAATTTTAAACATGAATAATTTTCTACATGTGATCTTTAATTCTAATAATTTCTTATATTGTTATAGAGCTCTTGACATCAATTTTACTTCAAAATAAAATCTTACTATATATTTCATGAATATACAAACTAAAAAATTTTTTAAATGGTTATAATTTATAAATCAACTGTTGTCTCACCTTATAAAATGAATTTCCAAACTAGTCAAATAACACACCTCTACATATTATTAAATTTCTTTTGAAATTTTTGGTAGTGTCCCCCAAAAGACAATTATGGGATTGTTCAAAAAATCTTCCAAGTAGATAGTTTATATAAATTGGCTCACTTGTCTAGTTCGAATGAAAAAAGAACCCTTTTTTAGTTACTCTAAAAAAGCTTGTTAAAGTTACTCAAGTCTAGTCGTGGTTGCTATGTGTTTGAACAGTGGCCTCATCCTCTAAACAAGAGATCTAAAATAAATCTTCGTTTTAGAAGAAGATTTGATGAATTAATTTTTAAATTGTAGAAGTACAATTCTTTTTCCTAAGAAACTAGAATCACATGGAATTATATTGAATTTGTGTAAAAATTATACATCTAAACCCACAATTTTAATACAAACCTACACCAAAATAATTTTATATACATTTGAACTCGGGTAAAACTGTATGGGTAGACTTTGACAAATATGCAGGATGTTTATATAAATAACATAGTTTCGACATCTTTCAAGATTTACACAGTATTTGATGTATAAATATAAAAGGGCATGCATGGTCATGTAAAATAAAAAGTTCAAATCAACTGATAATAATGATATAATATTTAAAACAATTAATAAGCATATAATATATATTGATTATGATAGTATTTCAAAATAAATTCACTATCTCTTATAAATATATACTAACTAGTTTAAACTTTAAACACATGGGCAATTATAATCATTCATGGTCATTTTTTTAACATAACAACAATGATATATATTTTGGAAAATTATAAATTATCCTTCTAAACTTTCATTTCAGAGTAAATTTACCTCTTAAACTATTAAAGTGAACTTTTGACCTTAAATTTTAAAAAATTGATACAGTTTAAGATAGTTAACCATTTTCATTAAAACAAACAAGGAGAATTACAAATTATCTCATTCAAACTTTCTCCTACAAATGAATTTGCACTATAAATTTTTATATATATGTGAATTTATCCTTTTAAACTTTCAAAGTGTATATAAAAATGTTAATTATTCTTAACTATACCAAATATTTAAAACTTAAGAGTTCAAAAAGTGTAACTTAAAAATTTAGGAAATTGGGTCTGTTTGGATTGTCTGTTTTTCATCTGTATCTGTATCTTTTTTAAAATGATATATGTAAATATATCCGATTTGCATCTAAATTTTATCTATATTTGTTCTATTTGATCTTTTGATGAGAACTGTCAACTTTTTTTTATCTATATCTATTTCTTGATAAATAATTTGTTAGCAAAAAATTTGAAAAAATGTCTATATCTGCCGAAAAAAAGCCAAAACAAACAGAAACTATACCAAAAAAAATTACGAGAACTGTTTTGCAATTATCCTTGTATTTTTACTTGCTACTGGCTTTTAAATCACATCACTGCCGACATATATGTGTGTGTGTGTTTTTTCATTTTTCAACTCCTGCTCCTCTCGTTCACTTGGCAACGTCTGTCCTCAACTTTACTAGGTTGGATTTTCACTTTTTCTTTTCTTGTTTTAGTTTAACGTGTTCGGTCTTGCACTCATTTTAAGTCTGTTTCGATAGTTCGATATCGATTCTGTATCGATTTGATATTGATTTAGTATCAATTCAGTATCGATTTAATTTGATTAATTATAAATAAAATTATTAATTTTTTATCGATATTATATTATATTAATCTAA
Organism: Combretum micranthum; assembly: GCA_024138025.1. Classification (NCBI taxonomy): domain Eukaryota; kingdom Viridiplantae; phylum Streptophyta; class Magnoliopsida; order Myrtales; family Combretaceae; genus Combretum; species Combretum micranthum. Next base: position 31,410 of record JAMXBD010000811.1, on the reverse strand, counting down.
TATCTATTTGATATCAAAACGACAAATCAAATACACCTTGTGAAAGAAAGAATATAAGGTCATGTCATATAGTAGGTGGTGAGTGTGATGTTTTGTTTCTAAGAATGTGATAAAATACAAGGAGAAAAGTTTAAAGGAAATGCAATTACGAAATTGACCACTTATATGTTGTTTGTTCTCAAAAGTATAATCCTATCGGAAGAGAACTCCAAATATATTATGGTACGATCCAACAGTGTCATTCTTGAAGGTTATCATAACTTTGATATGACAAGGCATCATACAACAAATTTTTTTTTTCAATCATTTCAATAGATATGAATAGTAAATAAATAATTGTTGTCCTTAGTATTTAAAAATCAAACCCACCAATTTTTCCCTACCAAGCTAAAAATTCATTGGATGATTTATGAGCCTTACTACATTTATTCTAAACTTATAGTTTGACTGCTCTATTCTATCTTTTTATTTTTTGATATGGTCGACTTATCTTTAAGATATGAGGAAAACACATAAAGGACTCGTATTAGACCATTACACATCAACAATTAAACTAAGTTGTCATTATGTTATAGGCAGTGTAATCATTCATTTCACTTTAGCCTAAGTTTTGAGAAGCTCTGCACTTTCATAGGTTTATATGTTCTAATATAATTTCAATATGTAGATGAGAGGATTCGGCTATAGTGGCCAAGGTATGTAGTATACAAGCATACATTTTGCATTTCATGTGATTTCAAAGAGTAATGTAATAATAACTGATAAATAAAAGATGTAGTTAAACTAAAATTGGATATGACTTATCAATCTCAAAACAAATTGAAAAAAAAAACGATTTTAAACCCAAAGCTTAGATGACAAATGCAGGAATTCCAAAAGTTCTAAAATCAAGTTTTAGGTAGACCTTAACCAGAAGTACATACTGAACTTGATTCACTAAATTATCTTAACCAAGAACTTTGGTATATTTGAATGGAAACCTCCCCCCACTAACTATACAACACTGTTCGTTCACTCTGTTATAATAGCGATTCCATCACAGTCTTATTTCTTAGAAAGAGTTCTTACGGCATTTAACTAATTATAATAGCTTTTGCTATAAGTAATGGCTATAAAAAAAAATCACCTATGAATAGCAACTCGATGTTTGAACAAACCTTTTTTTGTAATATTCTCATTTAAATGAAATATTATCAAATTGAAAGTCCTATTATAGTTATGTTACATTCCTTATGAATAGCAATTTCATTATAGTTTCGTTCATTCGGTAAAGTGAACAAGTACTTAGAAGTCGTGGTACAAGTGAAGTGAACATCACAAAAATTAAGATTCTTGATAACTTTAATAGAGAGGAGATAACACTCAATTTATCATTTTCATAAATTCATAATTTAATAATCATGTTGCTTAAACCAACTAGTCAATTTATGGGTCTAAAATATAATTGTTATGTGATCTATATTGAAAAGGAAAGTAAATAATATCTTATGAATTAGGAACAAAAATAAAATACCCATATAATATCTTAATAACGGAATATAAATAAAATCCTTATTATATGACTTATTCTTGGCGAAATTCTATGGTATTGTCATTAGTTTTGACGAGACTGGTCCCGAAAAAATTGATATCCAATTATTATATTTATTTTAACGGTTAGATATTTGACTGGACGGTTCTGTTGATGGAACTGTAGAAGCTCCCATATTCTTAATCTAAACCGATATCCAAAATTTAGGAAACTGAAAAACTGAATTTAAAGTCATATTGAACAACTAATTAAAAAAATGTCAAAATTGATTGTGAAAATTTAAGCAAATAAGTAAGAATTAGGCACATGAAATAAAAAAAATAAAGTTTTAATAAATTGGTTGTTGAAAAACTAAGTAACTATTTGTTGTGTTTGATTATTTTGAAAACTAAGTAACTACCTATTGTGAGAAAGAAAAGTGAAGAAAAGAGAGGAAAGATGACTTTAATAATACTAAAATCGGTTACTTAATATGAACAAAGTGATCGAAAAAAAAAATTGAAGTCGAATTAATCCATATTACCTTATCTTAATTTTCATAAACCCATTGCTCATTGCTGTGCATGCAAATTTTAAATTATAGAGTAGGCAGTGCAGCGGTGAAACCGGCAACTTCACGTGAAAGGTAAAATTACAAAGAATTGAGTGGCTCCAACCCCAGTCTAACTTTGGCTTTTACATAATTAATCAATTAATTGGCATTGAAAAATGGACTCCATAGTCGTCTTCTTCCACATGCCTAGATGCCTATAATATAACCTACACCATACCTACAATAGAGGGATGTAATGCTTGTCCATATGTGCTTTGTTGGAAGCAGAAGCCCATCCTTAATTTTCGGAACCGCCCTCTTGTTCCTGCACATGCTTCAGCGGCTTTCATTTGAGTTATGGTGTAATGTTGCATTTGAATCTTAGCTTGGCCGTAAAAAAACAAAAAAAAATTAAATTAAAAAATATAAGATATCTAAAGTTTAATAAAATATTTTATTAGGTATTAAATTTTAAAATTAATTAATTTTAATATTTAAAATTTTATATAGATTAATTTAGTATATGAAATAAGTTTTTATGTGTGTTGATAGTATCTCTATCAAGTTCTTTTATATATCAAATTGATCAATTAAAGTTTTTCAGATAATAAATTAATTGATTTCAAATTTTAATTATTAAATTGATCAATTTTAAAGTTTAAATACCTAATTACATATTTTATTAAAGTTCATGTAACATTCGTGATATTATCCCAAGTTTTTTCAAAAAAAGATTTTTTTGAATAATATTAAAAATTCTATGGTTCTATACTTTTCTTAAGTGGACCGATTATGTATTGTTATTAAATGGGTTAAATTATATCAAGACATGATACAACTCTTAAAATACCATTTACAATATTAATATTTTATTAACAATTTAATGATGAAATTTTGGATGGATCTATTGTTACGGGAAAATTCTCTCTCTCTCTCTCTCTCTCTATATATATATATATATATATTTTAATTTCTCTCATTTTACAACTAATAGTTGAAATTATCTTGGTTTTTTATACTTTTTTATAAATAAAATGTCATTTTTTTCTTTCCTTTTTTTTTTTTTTACTACCTGCGATTATCATCATTTTCACCATTTGACAAGGATTTTATTGATGCTACCCCCTATTCAGCCAAGTACTTCAATATATCCCCTTATTTTTTTCCCCCATCAAAGGGAAAGTTATTTGTGAGAGTTTAATAATTAAGACTGAAAAATGGGCAGTTTGCTCGGTGGGTAGGCTTAATTGGCGAATCTAGGTTTGTTTTTTAATTTATTTATCTTTAAATAAGCTTCATCAGTGACCGATCGGATCCACTAAATATGTCAACTAGAAATGATTAATTATGAAGAAAACAACATAATACTTTCAAAACGTTAGGGGTGATTAAATTAAGGGTCAGTTGCCAAGGGAAATAGTGGGTAAAACGAGTACGGTGTCCTCAATTTTAGCTGGAGCCTCACTCTCTTGCTTTTGCTTTTAGTTTAATTATTTGGCACATCCCAACACAATTTCAAACCATAATAATTGTTCTTTTTAAAACCATAATAATTGTTAGCCCTACCAAAAATCCAAAACAAATGCATTGAAGATTTTCCTCTAACGTTTTAACCCACCCAATTTTTTTATCATCTCTTTCCAAAGCTATTTTTTATATGTTTTGGGTTTTTTCTTCTAACTTGATATATTACAAGATGCGACCAGAACAGTTTCGCTACAAATCATATAATATTCGATTCAACGTTAACACCCTATAAGGCTCCCCAAAACTTTGATAAAAACCCTGTAAGATTGTTTTCACTATACTATGATCTGTTACAAGTCATATAATATTCGATTCAACGTTAACACCCTATAAGGCTTCCCAAAACTTTGATAAAAACCCTGTAAGATTGTTTTCACTATACTATGATCTGTCTTGATAGGAAGTTTGCAAACTCATGATCTACTCTCCCTCAACTGGATCAACATCTTTTTTAAAGGAAAAATAAACAATCAATATATATTATGACACTTGCAACCATCTTGGTAATTTGTATTGTCATCCATGACCAATTTTCAATTATTCATGATGGGGGAACTCATCAAACTGAAATAAGAATTGGACCAAACCACAAAATGAGGTTTTTTTGTATTTTGACTTTATTCATGGTTCGATTCATTGAACTAAACCACGAACAATCCCTCCTATAATGACTAGCCCGAATGCATCTTTAGGAAGAAAAAATCAATCTTGCACCATACAAAAAGAATAGTAATTATGCCATAAGAGGATTTCCCATTCATACACACACACACATCTTGGTTAACTTATTTATAGGCATACGTAATTATCATCTAGAAAAAGAACAAATGAATCATGGCATGGTACATGAGGAATAAACAACAACATTTCACCATCTTTTTACATCAAAACTCTTTTTTTCCACCCTAATATGCTAGTTTCATGATTATCTTCTATTATATTAATCATATTTTATAGGCTAATTGTAGCAAACATGGTTCAAGTAGAGAATTCTACACTATAAATGTAATGGATGAAAAGGGAGGTGAAAAAATAGGAATTGTAGGGGTATTAACAATATCAAAATAAAAATCACAACTTTAATAGAATAGCAAGCATGAGTTTTTGAATTTGGTCTAACGAGTTAAAAAGTGTTTAATTAATATGAGCGGGATAACATGACAAAGATAAATATAATGTCCCTACTGTTCAGTGATCATGTTAGCCTATGGTAGGATAAATTGCAAGAGTAAAAGCATAGGGTTGATAAGAGAATTTGAGGACGTATATACTGATGAAAAAATTGATGCAACGTAGATTTCAGCCAATAAAAAATCAATAGTCCGATTTATCAATAGGCTTAGATATGGCATATTATGTTTAAGCTACAATGGTATCAAACACTAGAGGATGCAATAAAATTGCTAGGCATAGTAGAGAGGCATCAAAAGCAAAATGCAAAATAGAAGTCAAATTAGACATCCAAAAGGAATACTATAGAGACAAAAGGTAGAGTGAGATGTTAATAAGCATAAGTTGCTTAAGGTATCTAAGGTGAAGAGTCATGAGTATACACAACAAAAAAGAAGCAAATATGAAATGTTTTAAGTGTATGAATTAAAGGTATTAGGTGACATATTATCCTAATAAGAAGGCAATGATATTGAAGGTAGGAAACTATTGAGAGTGAGGAAGATGAAAAGAAAAGTTATTGTAGTAGTGATTTTGAAGATGAATATGGTCATATATATATATATATATATATATGTAGGTTTTATATATATGTTATATAATATATTAGCTATATATATATATATATGTTATGAGTTATATATATAAATATGTCTAGAAAATGTAAATACGTAATCTAGAGATTAGATATATACATTACATATGTAATATATAAGACAATTAAATAAATTATTGATAAAATATATATGTTGCATATATTATTGAGAGCTAGTAACACTTAAAAAGAAAAAAAAAGGAGATTATAGCCAATATCAATTTATTTTCTAAACTAAAAGTCTAATTTATGCGCAATAACAAACATAAACAACAACGATAATAAATAGAGAGATAGGGAAAAGGAAGCTTGCACCATGATTTTTGATATGGAGTTCGGTCCACCCCCTAATCTCAACGGTCTACAACAAATGCCTCCATTAATGGAGGACTTCGCCACTTTATTCAATGAACAAGATTTGCCTCAACAGAGGACTTTAACATATCAACAAACAATTGCTTGAGTTACGTCTTTACAATCTCAAACTCACAAGACTTAACTCAAGACTTCACTAACAAGCTCATAAAAACCTATAGTATAGTGTTTTTACAAAGATTACAATTATAAAACAAATAACACTAAACTAATTTTTTTCTCTCAAATTATACAAATCACAAATAATACTTTGAGAGTGTTTATAAGATTTTGATTACAAGAAGCTTTTTCAACAACTAAAAAGTCTTCATAAACTTTTATTTCTAAGCTCCAAGAGAAGTCTAGTCGCCATCCAATAAAAGATCTTCCAACGGTCAGATAATACAACTCCTAATGGCTAGTTTTGAGCCATGTTGGCAAGCCGATCCAAGTCTCCACCAGCAAGCCAGTCCAAATTGAGCTCTCGACCTTCCTTTGATCAATTTTGATCATTTTTCATGTTTTCTCAGTTTAGATCAGTGAGCCGGTACACTCTTGACAGCTTCAACATGCTTTCGTATTTTGACCATATCTCTCTCATCCAAACTCTGATTGCGGTGATTCAAGATGCTACGGAAAGCTTAGAGAGAGCTATACAACTTTTATGTTTTTACTTTTAAGAGATTCCAAAAGAATCAAGGTCTAAATCATTATTGAATCAACCTACAAAAAATAGAGCACAACCAAAACATAAAACACATATATTTTCAAGCATTTTGTTCATTTAAATTGTTTGACCAATTAAGCGTAACTTGACACAATTAAGTAGTTAATTATATAATTAATTTCCTCATCAAGATTCACATTGAACATATAAGTTCAACAATCTCCCCCTTTTTGATGAAAATAATTATACACAATTAATTCTCCTTCAATTTACCACTCTCCCTTAATTAAGCATCCAGGTTTCAAAAGAATTTTCTCAAATTAATTAAAAAAACTTTATACTTAACTCTACAAAGATCTCAAGCTACACTTAATTACCAAAACTTCACACATATGCACATAAACATATTAATTGTGCACAATTTTTTTACCCCTATGAACTCATCAAAAAGAAAAACTCAATATATGCCATAAAAAGATAGATGTACAAGCAACATGTAAGTTCTAAAAGATGTTTTAGACATGTTTGAGTCACTCAAAACCATGTTAAAACATATATCTCAAATTTGTGCAAGTTTATTTGTCTAAAATTGCATGATATGTTTCTCAATAGTATACAAATTTGTCCAAAAAGCTTTTCAAACATTTTAAATCATTTTAAAAAGTTTAGAAAGCAACATCAAATATGTCTAAACATTGTTTATATATCAAAAGCATAAAAAAAAAAAAAACTATTTTCATGCATTCATAACCAAGTTAAAGCACAAATTAAACTTAAAACATGCACAAAAATAACATATCATTAAAATTCATGCTTAAGCACATCAACGATTCATGAAAGTTTTAAAAAAGATATATAAAGCATGTTTAAACTAAACAAACTCACATAAGTTCAAATATTGAGAATTTGTGCACATTTTAGTCATCGAAAGTATGAATTTTCCTCAAGAGTGTGCACAAAATTGTCAAAAAACATTTTCATTCAAATCAACATTTTTACAAGTTTTTTTAGATCCAATAAACATGAAAAAATATGATTTAAGCATAAAAAATATGAAATCCAATTTTGTACATTTCAAACCCCATTTTAGCTCATTTTTAGCTCAAAACATGCATAAAAGCATCTCCACATAAAAAATTTGCATATGCAAGCATGTCAACACATTATATACATAAACAAGGACACAAACCATTAAACTCAAACAAGTTAAGATTATACTTCATTTTTGCCATTGGAGCCACTTAGGTACCTACAAAAACATAACCATCTTTTTGGTACCCTTTTTTGCTTGGGTTCTTTTTAGTTAGTCATAGCAAGTATTTCAATTCTTGGTACCAAATATACTTGCTTGCATGACCAAAATGCATAGCTTTCCTTATTGCACAATTGTGTTCAATATGGCCAAGCTTGCCACAACAGTTGCAAGTTCCATGAGTAACTCTTATAAACTTGGTTTATGAGACTTGCAACCATTGTTTCTATCATAACCAATTTCATATTTGTCATAATCAAATTTTTTCTTTCTAAGAAGGGTACTCAAATTATTCTCTCCTTTGGTGAATTTGGCTATGGTAGTATTTGCATCATATAAGCTAGTTTTCAACTTTTCATTTTCATTTTAAGTTCAACTAGCCCTTTTAAAATTTCATCATTGCTGCTATTAGCACCTGTAGCATTATCACAAGCACAAGCATCACTTTTTATCATCTCCATTCAAAGTTTTAACTTTAAGATCAAGTAAATCATTCTCAATTGTTAGTTTCTCATTGATCTTACTCAATTCATCATTCTTACTTTTCAGCTTCTTACATTTACAATGCATCTTATCATTTTCCAATTTTAAGGATTTAATTTCTTCATGCATCTTTTCATTTTCCATTTTAACCTCATCATCCTCATTTCTAAAAATATCTAACCCATCTCCTACTTTCCTTATTAAAGATTTAAGCATGCTATTCTTTTTCTCCATTTTAATCAATTTACTACATGCTTGATCATACATTTTATAAATTTCATCATAAGGAACTTGTGAAGAAATAGAGATAGCTTATCATGCAACCATATATGTTATTTTCTTGTCCTCCTTGCTTCCTTTCTTTGTATATGAGCAATATTGTTGAATACACCCGTTCATTACACTTAAAGCAAGTGATGGCCCTCCTTGTTGATTTTGAGGAGTTAGCTTCTTCCTTGTTTTTCATCTTCTTGTTCGATATTCTTGTTCACCTTAAAAAACATGGCGTACTCTCTAATGAACTTGTTCGATTCCTCATCATCCTTCTCACTTTTCTACTCTTCACTTGAGCTTAAGTTGAAGCAAGAAACTTTTAGCACTACTTCCTTCTTGTTGACTCCTCTCTATGCTTCTTAATCATTTCATCAGTCTTGAGGGTTCCAAAAAGTTCTTCTTTGCTCATTTGACTCAAGTCATGGGCTTGCTCAATGGCGGTTCTTTTGGAAAAGACCTAAGAATTTTAGAATCTATCTCTAAGTTAGAAATATCTTGCCAAGAATTGACAGTTGATTGAATGTTTATAAATCTATCATGCCTATCATCAATAGATTCATTAGCCTTTATTTTTAAAATTTTAAATTCTCCACAAAGAAAACTAATTTTAGTATCTTTTACTCTTGTAGATCTTTCATAGGTATGTTCAAGATTTCGCAAATTCTACTAAAATCACTCTCATTTAAGCCACAATACAAGATATTCATGGTAACTTCATTTAATTGAACTCTCTCTTTTTATCTTAGTATAGCTAGGTTCATTTTTGCCTTCAATAACTATGGGACCATTTTCTACAACATACCATAGAGATAAATTTTGTGCTTTAACGAAAATCCTCATTATACACTTTCAATAAGCATAATTGTACTAGTGAAGATAGGCGGCCTATTTATAGCTTGTCCTTCTATGAAACCAAGAGTGTTATATGCCATTTTATTATCTCTAGATGCGATTAAGCACCACATCCTAAAGTACTAATTCTGATACCAATTATTGAAAGCTAGTAACACTTAAGAAAAAGGAGATTATAGCCAATATCAATTTATATTCTAAACTAAAAGTCTAATTTATGCACACAACAATTATAAACAACAACAGTAATAAATAGAGAGATAGGGAAAAAGAAGCTTGCACAGTGATTTTAACGTGAGTTTGTTCTACCCCTTAATCTTCATGGTCCATGACAAATGCCTCACATAATGGAGGACTTCACCACTTTATTGAATTAATAAGATTTGCTCAATAGAGGACTTCAATACATCAACAAACAATTGCCTGAGTTAAGTCTTTGCAATCTCAAACTCACAAGACTTAACTCAAGACTTTACTAACAAGTTCACAAAAACCTATAGTATAGTGGTTTTACGAGATTACAATTATGAAACAAATAGCACTATACTAAGTTTCTTTCTCTCAAACTATACAAATCACAAATAATTTTTTGAATGTTTACAAGATTTTGATTACAAAAAGTAAGCTTTTTCAACAACTAAAAGTCTTCAAAAACTTCTATTTATAAGCTCCAAGAGAAGTCTAGCCATCCCTTAAAAGATCTTCCAACTGTCAGATAAAGCAACTCATAATGACTAGTTTTGGATCATATCGGTGAGCTGGTCTAAGTCAAGCCTTTGACTTCTCCTCGATCAATTTTGATCATTTTTCATGTTTTCCCAGCGTAACTAGCGAGCCGGTTCATTTTGGACCGATGAGTCGATACACTCCTAATAGCTTCGACATGCTTTCGTATTTTGGCTATATCTCTCTCATCTAAACTCCGATTGAGGTGATTCAAGATGCTACGGAAAGCTTAGAGAGAGCTCTACAATTTCATATTTTATCCTTTAAGAGATTCCAAAGAAATAAAGGTCTAAATCATTATTGAAGCAACCTACAAAAAATAGAACATAACCAAAACACAAAATAAATATACTTTTAAGCATTTTGTTCATTTAAATTGTTTGACTAATTAAGTGTCACTTGACACAATTAAGTAGTTAATTTGTTCAACTAATTTCCTCATCAAAATTCACATTAACATATAAGTTCAACATATATAAGTTATATAAGTTCTATGTTTTACAAGTTATAGTTATACATATATAAAAGGTTATAAATATATAATCTATATATTGTATATATTATATGTGTGTTACATACATCACATATATAAATTATATGATGAAACACATGTCTACTGACTTTTCTAAAAAAATTACCTAAATATAAACAAGATGATCTTAATTACCTAATGACTAATGAAAAATCGCATTTAAAACCCGTGACTCACATTTGTCTAAAATAACTCATGTATTGACATTGAAATCCCATTTTTAAGATGTGATTTTGCACTGGTTTTTTTGGTAATTAATTTTTTGTCATTTTTATTTTTATGTAATTTTTTATATAGTGTCAATAATCACACAATTTCTTCATAAATTATATGTTTATATATATATTTATATATCTAATGCATTTATGAGTGCTGGTATATGAATATATTTATTTAACTTTTTATTTATCGAAAATAAAAAAATACGGGTATAATGGTAATGTTAATTATATTCCCAATTTAATACTATAATTAATAAATCAAAGTAAACATTAAAATACATGTACTCTTGGTAATAAAACTTTGGATGAAGTAAAAACTGGAATATATCATTCATAGCCTATTATCGATAATATCATTCTTAAAACATAACTTTTCTAGTCTCATCTATTCCTTATGTCCAAGTAAACAAACCAAAAGCGTATAATGTAGTAGACATGTTTAATTGTGTCAATTGTGGTAGCTGCATTAATGCAATTTCCACATATATGTTCCTAAATTAGGATTGCAAGTTATACAAAATATAGAACCATATGCTCTTAATTTGGTGAACTATCAGGGGATTGTGCATGTTCACAAGCAAGATCATGTACTTAGTTCCATTGGTGATTATACTTACAAAATTCTCTGTAACATAGTTTTTATGAATATTATTATTCAGGTGCTATTAATGAAGCTTTTCTTATGTTCCTATTGTAACACCTTAAACTGAAGGTATTATCAATCTATCACGTATCCTCACTAGAAAAGAACACACTAAGACTATGATTCCACTAATCCACGATTTATATACCATATAACTCCAAAGTCTCGCATAAGGAAACTTTTTAAAACTTTGAAGCCATGAAAGAAATTTTTTAATAACTTTGTTGGCTTAAACCAAACACCAACTTACAATCCATCTTAAAACATATGACAAGATATATTAATACATCAGAAATCATAAAACTAATAGCCAAACTCCATTTATCATGATAACAAATAAAATCTTCAAAAAGGTCTTCAAATCTAACTATCATAGCTTCTTCTTTTCTGAAAATCATTTGGGTAATCAACTTCACTATCATCTATCTCCGTAATCTACATATGCATCATATCCAGATAGGTCAAGCATTACGGGATCGTCACTTGTTCCTGAAAAACAAAAGAGTGAGCGCAAGGCCCAGTACACTAAACTACGATCACATGTGCATGAGCGATCAATATACAAATCCACAGTGTCATAATATCATATATAATATCATAGGTTATTATTTTCAATTAGCCAAGGAACCAGCACAATTTAGAACCATTTGCAACTAGTTCTAAAGCCGAGTAACTCATGACTCCATAAAAACAAATACATATAAAATACTTATATATAAATATATTGATGTTGGGTACTCCATGCACACTATGGGTACCGTACTCGTACCACTCCTAAACTACCAGTATCATCTCTATGCACAACTCCACTCTAGACAACGATACACATAGATCATCAGGTGCCATCCTAGAAAAACGGTACTCTGGTCTAGTAGACCCAGCCATGCACAAGTAGTAAACCAATTAAAGCTGGATAACAATTAGTCCAATTGTATGTTCTACCTAACAAGCACAATCATTAAATAAATAAGGATATACCTGAAACAACTTTTGAAATAGAAACCTAACTTCAACGGAAACACTTGATCACATAAATCAAAACTATTTCAAACTCGTTTTCTCAAGATAAACATACTCTTAAGGTCATCTAAACCCTTAAACCAACAAGAATCACAACCTTCCTTCCTTGATAGTGGAACAACAAAATCTCCAAGAAACTTAGGGTTTCTCCAAGAATTTGATTTCCTTGAAAACCTATAAAAGACTTTAGGTAAGATAACACTTGTAGATTGCCAAAAGAATTGCAAAGGATCAGTCTTACCTAATTCTTGATTTTCATTATTCCTGATGCAAGTTATAGGTTTGAGACGAGATTTTAGGGTTTCCCCACTACCACTCGATTTTTTCTTTCCTCCTACATGCCAATTTTTTCACTTTCTTTTTCTTTTTATTTTACTTTCATCTTTCCTTTTTTTTCCTTTTCTCTCACTTTCATAAAAAAAAAATATTAACTATTCAACTTACCTCACTGTAACTTGAAGCCCTCTTTTTTATCTTAAAATAGTGCATTTGCTTTGGAAGTTTCACTTCAGTGAATGGAGAGATGATGTGTTCCTTGTTAAGCGGAATCCAAACTGTGGTCCACTCAAATACAGCAAGCCTAGCTTAAAGTTTGTCCCTTTGATGTTGGCAGTGAAATAAAAAATGCTTAAGGATATACTGTAATATGGAATTCTGATGTCACAATAACAGGAAATAACACCATTAAAAATGCAAAGAAACACAATGTTCATTTATGTTCTAAACAATCATTTCATCAAAAGGCTTGCAACACATGTATGAGGCAAAAATCAACACAAGGTAGAATCAAACTTGTTTCCAAGTATTTAGGGATCTAATTAGATAAACCACCTAAGGATCCAGTAGAACTTACTCAAGATTGGTCCAAGCAAAACCAGCTAGCGGTCAACCGACTTAGGTCAACGGTTCATAAAATCTAGCCTCTAGAGGTGATAAGACTTGGGGAGCTACTTTGTTGTTTTCCTATCTTATGTTCATCTTTTTTTATTTTGTATATTAGATATTATTAGGTGTTGTTAAGTCTCTTATTTTACTGTCTTAAATTTTATTTTATGTTAATTTATTTTAGTAGTCCTAAGCCTTTTATGTGGTCCTATAATAGGCCAATGGTCATGTTATATAGTTCAATTAATAGCCTCTTTTTCTGTATGGGCATCCACGTCATTGAAAATCTGAGAGTATTGAGTAAACATAATTTTCTCTTTATTATACTTACATTATGGAGAACTCCTTAATGATCTCTAGATTCTTGTAACACTTATAAGAGTCATAAAAGTTTTAAAAATTATATGTAACTTCTATATGTGATTCAATTACAATCCAGTATTAGTACATAATATCATATTAACAATTTTACTCATATCCCCATTTTACTTTATCCCATCAACAACATATAAAAATACACAAATATCCTTTTTCTATTTTATGAACCTTAAATTAGTTTATATTACAGTATATCCATGCACGCTTTTTCATGTTTATATAATAACAGGCTATATGAAGTAATCTTGACCTTGTAATCTATAACATCTCCATTTACTCTTAAGTGAAAGTACCATGTTCGATTCCTCCTTTCCCATTGTAATGGCAATAAAAAAAAAAATAGTAATCTTAGAACTTAAGAGGGGCAAAAGAACAGTTATACGATTGTTTATGTTTTGTGAAATTTTTGTCCTCAAATTATTGTATTATATCTATAGAAACTTTCGCCGTACATGAAAAGAGCAATGAAAACCACAATGTCCCAATCATTATTTGCTTACTCTGAATACCGAAGAACGATAGTTAGAATTTGGTATAATATGCGTCTATGGTTGTATATAATGAAAATTATTTAAATAAAAATTATATAATTTTAGTAGGACGATTCTATTTTCTCACAAGGAAATAGATGCGGATTTGTTTTTTCTCAGGGACATACATGTAAGACATGCAATTTTTTAAATTATAATACATTACAAAATTGCATTTTAAAATTTATGATTTATTATAAAATGAAAAGTTTCAACATTTTTACAAAAATCACAGAAATCCATATAAAACATACAATATGTATAAAAAAATTGCATCGATATTTAAATAATTATTTTATAAAATATATATAATTAAATTATTGACCGGTCAAAAAACAAACAAATATCTCCTTAGATTCATAAAACTAAAGCTAAGTTAATGACTCTTCTACATGTGAGTACAACCTATTAAATATCTGCAATCATCCATCCACTCATTAATAAAGAGTTTCAATGAATCCACATGTCCTACTGGCAATACACCTTACCTGATAAGATCTGCACAAGTGTTATTGTGGTGCATATACCATTGTCCAAAAGAACAATCTGGGCACTTTATCATTATGCAAGTGCTAAGGTACCTTTCAAGTATGATGAAATGAGACCCACCTAGTGTGGGAATTCATGAAAAGTTCCTAGCTATCTACCAGCTGTCAGCTTATTGTGGAAACCAAAAAAGCTCTTATGTTATCTTCCTATCAGAGAAAGTAATGGGAGTGTTCTGAGGGATGACCTTGATGTGTTGGAAGTAAGAATCCACAACAATTTACATGACCCACAAATCACATGTTTACATTGAAAATCCAAAATCCTGGGTAAAAACAACAGACAAGACAAGACCAATCCACTATAGTATAACATTTCAAGCACCTATACCTTTATCCCTGTCATGACACGATAATACACTAGAAAGACTTTGATGAGTAATACATTTCGCGTGTAATATACATAGTAAGTAAATACTAATCAAATTTTAACACATAATCATATACTTCTTTGTATCAATATATAATTGGTAGTTAAACCCCATGCGTATATCCAACACAAGGAGTGTATTACCTAGAAATCCTATAAATGACCCGATGCGTTAGGAAACTACTTGGTACATTCAACACATTCTGTAACAATGTGAAGTTTGAAACTAAGAGGAAAGACCGTGTGCAATCTTTCAAACTTTAAATGGGCAGGGTTTGACACACATCTTAACAAGGTTGGTGTTGAATGTTCCAACTTCCAAGCCTCAGTAAGTACACATTTTCTTATCTGCATTTGTTACACTTCCTTTCATGTATGAAACAATTCCATATCACACAAGTACATGAAAACTCTATCCTCAGCATCGGCTTTACCGACCCTATTCAAAAGATTTCTTCTTTTGAACTTGGGCATCATTACCTTTAAACACATCTACCAAAGTTTGAAATGAATGGCCAGTTGTGATCAGCATAGATATACCAAAAGTACTTTATTGCCGAACCACCACGAATCTCTTGACAGTACAGAAATTTCCACAAAAAGCAAATCCACAACCAACAGTCTTTTTCCTTTCCTAAGAATAACAAGAGAACTCTACAAGAAAAACAAAAGTAGATGTACATCTTTGCCTTCACAGATTTTTATCCCACTTATAAAGAATATCAGGATACAAAAGAATACATGGGTTATGTTTTTATCAAACAATCACTACAAAACCCAGAATCTCCGGTAACGTATATACACTAATACAATAAATAATTCAAGACCCAAAAAAAAACCCTTGAGGGGATAAAAGTAAAAGGAGCAATGAATTCCTTGTTGGGAATGTTTACTTTATCAAATTCACTTCTCGGGTGAATGAATAGTGTTGGACCATTGAAACTCTATCTCCAAATTCCTTGAAGGGCCACTTTTGCTCTGAGGTAATAAAGTGTATTCCCCAGCTACCGCTCCAAGAATTACAACCCGGTCAATTTGAATGGTGACTTTACCAAACGAGCTCTGTTATGTTGAACAGAGATACAGTTAAGGAACTTGTGTAGACAAATCTACTGAGGAAAAAACCAACACTGTACGGTCTTGAAAGAAATGAAATTCCAGAATCTAATTACCAGAACGTACGAAAACACAAAGAATTTCAGTGTCACTCACCTTTCCCATTTTGCTCTTGTTCTTGCAAGATATATGAAGCTTTTGACCTTTGGGGGGACTTTCAAAGGACCACGCAAAGCTCTCATCCCAATCGGGATTAGGACCCGTGGATACAATCTGATAAATTAGCATGCATCAGAAGGATATAAAAGATAACAAGATATACATAAAAGCAACCTTGAGGATTAAGTTATAAGGTTAACTTTGATAATTTTTTAAAGGGAAAGAGGAGGGAGAACTGATGTTATTTGAATATCTGCTCATCAGAATGATAGAAATCTTGATTAAGAATTAATATGTAAAGAACAAACTGGAAGAAGTGTGGGTGCCAACATGCTATACTAGCATCGGGGACAAGTGAAGCCGATTTTATGGAGGAAAATAAAAAGCGGAGGTAGAAATAGGAAAATTTTTGCATGTTATTACTAAATACGTGAGCTTTTTTTATGAGCAATTCAGAGTATATCTTAAGAGAATTGGACTTTGATAATTTGAATGTCGTAGAGTCTTTACTTAAGCAACCTTTTGCATGGCAAATTAACAAAGGGACAATTCATGGTGGTTACAAAGAGCAATGTGATTTTGAGAAAGACCAATGGAATCTAGACTAGAAAAACTCAACTTTCTCATCAATATGTTTTGAGTTCTTGGCATAACATCATGGATGAGAAAAATCAATTACTATAAGAGGTAAGGGTGATACCTTGGTCTGCTTAGGTGGGTTGTTGCCAAGTGTGAGCTTGCAATAGACACTAGGGTTACCAACTGACTGCTTCATATTGTTACCGCGCTTGATTATCACCACCAATGTCCCTGGCAAACATTGTAACAAAAACTCTGCCTTTTCCTGGAACCTAGGTGGACCAGACTGAATTAAGTATTGAAGCAAAGGAATCGCATCAGCAGCAGCAACTGACTGAGCTTTAGAAACCTCCGCTGGGCAGGCTGACCAAGCTTGCCTCAGAAGGAAAAGTGCATCCAAAGCAGCTTCTTGTGTTGCCTCTGAGCCTGTCTTGAGGGATGTAACCAGATGAGGAATGCTAAGAGTTGCAGGCTCACTAGCCCGTAATCGTGGGAAGTTGCCAAAGAATGCATTTAAAGCTTTCAGATACTCCTCGTTAACAGTTCCAGTGGCCCATAAATCCTTTTCAATGGCAGCTGCATGATAAGCAGTTTAGTATACAATGAAAATATGGATCAACTATTTATCAAAAAAAAAAAAAAATTAGTGTATTTATCAAAAAAAATGGATCAACTCTTTCCCAAAACACACACACATAGTGGATCTACTTGCCAAATTCATCAAAACAAAGATAGACCTTTGTGAAGAGCGAAGACATGTACTAAATGTATCAGCCAAAAAGTTGTGATCTTCAAAGAGCAATGATCAAAACTAATTCAAAGATAAGTAAAGATACAGCTTTAAAACACAATGTAAGGTTGAATCAAGCACTAGGATTGCATCAAATTCTTCAATATTTATCTCAGACCAGAGTTTTGAGAAATGAAATAATTTTGACTGAAAAAAACAAACAAAAAACACAACGAAACACTTTTAAGCTGCTCTTTCTAGATAACAAGATTTTTAAGAGCCATGGAAGAGAGAGTGACTCACCAGTTATGGCTCTAACTGTTTCACTGGAAGCATATTCCTGAATGGTGTGATTTGAAAACAAAAGCTTAACGAACATGGCAGCTTGAATAGATGTCTCTGGATCACTTGAACCAATGAGATCTAATACAACTTGAACACCACCGGCCTCTGCAACAGCTCTTTTGTTTGGTCGACTGTACATTACAAGGTTTTGTAAAGCACATATTGCTACCACTTTCATTTCTTCAGTAGGTTGGTCTTCTAGCACATTTACTAATGCACGACAAGCTGAAACAGCATCTGCACTTCGAGCAAGAGCCTCATTCTGAAAGATGTCACCAAGTGCAAGAGTGGCAAGTAACCTTGCTTGCTGAGCTTGAGTTTGCGGGTCAAGAAGGTACTGTGATAAGGGCAATATGGCAGATTTCGTAGCTTTCGTTTCCCTGATCTTCACATTATTTAGCAGCACTTCCAAAAGCCTTGCAGCTGTTTCCTCACAGCGGTGAGATCTAATAAGTTCCAGGAGAGCCTCTACTGCACCACTTTCCGCCATTGCCTCAGCACTAGTTGAGTCATCGCTCTCCAGGACAAGGAGAGCATTTAAAGCACCAACTACAGTGCTTTCTGAGCCAGAATGAAGCAATCTTACCAAAACAGCAACTGGCACCTCCAGATAATATTCGGAACTAAATTGCAAAATACTAGATAACACAGAAGATGCAGACTCCCACAAAGCATGTGGAAGCATAGGATCAGTCTGCAGTATGACTTTGGAAAGCTCTGTGACACCACCCTCCTTCGCAATTTCATTGGGCCACATCAAAGCAATGCTCACAAGCGCCTTAACAGCTCTCTGCTGCACTATTTGTATTCCAGAACCAAGGACACGTACAAGGGGGCCAATTACTTGCTGTGTTACTGAGTCTTTCTGAAGATTTTCTTCCATGAACAGATGTGAGAGAAGCTCAGCTGCCAACTGCTGCACAGCTGGAACTGGGGAATCAAGTAATGGAATGAGAGGCTCTATAGCCTGGTGTGATGTCAGTGTATAATCAGCACGACACTGGGATGTTCCAAAATATTAACCAAAACCTGTAATGCACTGTGCTGTCCATCCGGCCCAAATTCTGGTCTTGTAAGAAGCTGAAATAATGGCTCTACCACTTTCGCAGCAGATGGTCCCTTGGCAATGCCTGCATTGTTGGTTAATATACGAAGCAATTCTGCAAAAGCAGCACAAAGAAAGTCAGGTGCCTCATGGAGAATATCCAGCACACTCTCAATCACCCCTGCTTTCACCATTTCCATTTTACAAGCAGGTCTGTCTTTCCCCAACTTCACAAGAGCCCTGGAGATAGCTTCATGAAGCAAATAATTCCTCCCATAGAGAAGACCAACAAGAGGAATGACTGCACCATGGGCGGCAACTAATTCTGCAAGCTGCTCATCATCAACAAGCTTTTCTATTGCACGGACAACTGAATGTTGAGCAGGACTATATTCAGTAACAAGAAGAGAGACCAAAGGCTCCACACAGCGTGCAGCAGCCACAGTGGATCTTATTCTTGTATTTCCAAATAGTACATAGCACAACTCAGCAGCATCTCCCTTTAGATCCATTGAACAATTGGAAGAGAGTATCCGGCAAAGGACATCCACCGCATTCATTTCAACATCTGCAACTGCAAGTGCTTTTGAAGGGTTTTCGCTCAACAACCTAACCAATGCAGCAATAGCAGCATGCTGTTCCTTCTCCATTCCAGTGCTCAAGATTTCTACCAGGGGTTGAACAGCCTGCCTTGCAGTCTCAGCATTCCTTATATGGTCAGCTGAGAAAAGGCTTTCAAGAGCTTTTGCAGCACTATACCTTGCACTTCTTCCCCCCAAACGTAAAACAGCTACCAATTGACTGACAGCACCGAATGCAGATTCATGTCTCCTTATTTCAGAAGTGCCAAATAGGATCCCCAACAGATCAGTAGCAGCTTCTTCTGTAGCATCCCGCGGTCCAAGTGAAAGATACTTGGTCAATGCTTCCAGGGCTCCTGCTTCAACCATAACAATCTTGTTTGATGGGCAGTCTTTGGCAAGTTGGATCAGAAGGCCAAGTGCAAGAAATGGTGCACTTGGACGTTCAGGAATCGGTTTCAGCAAATCAACAAGAGCAGGTATTGCTTTTCGAGATGTGGCCCCCACCCTAATGTCTTCAACTCTAAACAGCCTCTCAAGAGCAACCTGGTCAGGGTAACGCACCAATCCAAATTCCTCCGACAATTCCAGGATGTCATACATATCATGATCAGCAAAACCAAGTAAGGAAATAAGACCACCTGCTGCGCCAGAATTTGCCACAGAAAGAAGCGTTCCCTGCTGCCATTGCTGACTAGGCTAGCAATAGCTTGTGCAGCAAAATATCTGTTTGATGACTCCTCAGACTTCACCAAATTTGCCATTACAGGTATAGTTCTCATGGTTGCATTTGCTCTTATGATATCTCTATCTTGGAACAATATTGCAAGGAGTAAAGCACAGATCCATATACTGCAATCCTCTCTTTCATCAATCTGCAGGATTCCAACAAATAGATTAATAAAAAAATGAATTGTACTCTGCCAGGATGTAGAAGAAACAATAAAGTACCTGAACATAATGTGAGAAATAATTAGATATCTTGTCAGTAAGGACATCTATGGCACCGGCTTCCATTATCTCAGTTCTAATTTTTTCATCATGGCTAGCAAGGACAGAAAGCAACCACACAGCTAAGTTGGCACCACGTACTGTTGTTGTCCTACCTTCATCCGATTCACCATTTCCTTTGGTGTGCCTGCATATACTAATAATATCCTTTTCATCAACACCCTGGCTTGCCAAAGGAGAAGATTCAGAAGAGCTAGTAATTGCTACAAGAGACTGTATCAAATCAGTGCATGAACTAGACTGGCTTAGATCCTCCACTACTCTCTGGTAATTAACTTGTGCTGCACAGGTAAGAAGTGCTGTTCCCCCAATTTTGACATTTTGGTTTGAGGAACTGATGACTCGTTTAGCAATTGCAGATATACAGCCAGAAGTGCTCACGACTGTGTCCCCTAAGGCAATAGATCGGTCTTGACAAAGTCGTGATAATATCTCAATCGCTTTGTCCTGAAATAATGGTTCTGATGCTGGAATGGATGAAACTATAGGGGATATACTTTTAGGAAATTCAGCTAAGACGGCCCATGCAGGCTTCACGTTTCCACTAGCTCCTCCTAGCCTTGAGAGAATGGCAAGTGCATTTAGCGCCTCTGAAGTAGGTGCAGGATCACAATTTGCTGATTCCAGAAAAGAAACCAATGCAAGAACTGTTCCAGCACGATTCACATAATCAGCTAAGGCTGAATCGATTTGTCGAGAGCAAAGCAACCTTGCAATTGCAGCAGCAGCATGGGTCTTTCCGGCAACCGTGCCCTCACGCAACACCTTAGTGGCAGGCAAAATTATTTCCTCAGGAATTGCTTTATCCGAGACTTCGCTGTCTAAGATAAGGTTCGCCAAAGCACATGTCGCCTGCTCTGCTACTTCCAGATTTGAAGAATTTGCTAATGAAACTAAAGGAGCCAATGCATCTTTAGCAATGGCAGCCACATCTTTATTCACCTTAATTGAGAGAAAAATTGAAGCAAGACATCGGGAGGACTCAACCAAGATACTCTCAGATTCAGTGTTTAAAAGTTTCAGGGCAGACCAGAGGGTCTTCACAGCAATGCTACTCTCACGCAAGTCTTTCCTTTGAGAGAAAATTCCAGCAAGGGCTGATGCAGACTTGGCTTGAGTTTCTTCCTTGGTAGAACTCAATATTTTGATCATCGTTTCAATAGCATCATTTGCAGCACTTCCTTCACGTAATATGTCAGTGATAGGAACTACAGAAAGCATGCTTCTAAGCGCATCCAAAACATATACCTTAGATTCAGGCAACTCGCTGGTCAATAGGGCTGTGAGCTGGCTTATAGTTGCAGTGTCGGATTTTTGGATGAGATGGTTCAATGTCTTAGCAGCAGTTTCTTTTCCGTTTGGGCTACCATTTTTCAATAGCCACAGCAAAGCAGGAACAGCATCAGCACTTTCAACACAAGCACGTATATCTTCACTGTGATTGCAAAGATTTCTCAAAATCAGTGCAGAGTCTTCCTTTGCTTTGACAGATCCAATTTCCAAAATCTGAACTAGAGGCGGTATGCCACCAGCTGCAGTTATGGCCCATTTACTATCATCATTCTCATTTGACAGAAGAGAGAGTAATGCCACTGCACATTCTTGCTGTTGCTCTGAGGAAAGGCCAAGAAGAGAGATTAGTAACTGAACACCTTCACGTCCCTGAAGTGCACGCCATAAGCTGCCTTCATTCTTACAAAGCATTAGAAGAGCTCTCGTGAGCTCATCCTGGACTTCATTGGTTGCCATTGTGATCAGACCAACAAGCAACCGCTTTGCATCAGATTTTGCCAGCTTGGCTGCAAGTATGGAATTGCCATACAAGCTGGCCAGGGCTTCAATGGTACGCTCCTGGACAAGAAATGGCAAGCGGGGTTTGAACTGCTTGATAAGAGTCTGCTCTACAACTGTAGGATCTGATGGTCGCATAGATTCTGCTTTGCTATCGTATATCATAAGGGCCGATGCTAAGGCCCCTAGTGTGTCAGCAACCTGGGCTGGTGAAGTGCATGACTCCAGGCTCTGGCCAAGGCTTGAGATGACATATGACAAACCACCAGATATGTTAGCAAGTGCGCACATTGCATTTTCTTGTAGTGCTTGGGCATATTCCCCCTGCATAAACTCTTTTGAAGGGGCTATTGTGGCATTTATCAGCACTGGGATCCCACCAGAACTTGCAATCTTTTGTCTTGCTTCTTTGCATTGGGCAGAAAGAGATTTAAGTGCATTTGCAGCTTCTGCTCTTACAGAAGCTTCATTTCCTGATCCCAGTAACTTAAGGAGTTGTTTTGTGGTGTCTGTCGCCAATACCCTAGGACAAACAGACACATCTTCCATCATCATACATGCCAGGAGAAAGCACACATTTGCCTGGGTGCTTGACTGGCCAGTTGTTAGCAATTTAACGAGGATATCCACCCCTCCAGCTTGTACAGTTGCAGACCAAAATCCTTCAGTGCTGCTAGACAGGTTCTTCAAAGCTCCTGTTAACAAGCTGTCAACCAAATTACCAGCTTTGAGCCCATTCTCAAGCTGCTCCCAGAGAACAGGCACAACTCCTTCGGTTGAAAATATTTTTGATCCAACGTGATCTTTTGCTCCCCCTTGAGAAACGGCATATATGGTCTTTGCTGCTGCAGTTTGACCTTCTGCAGAGCTGGACTTGAGGAGACCAAGCAATGGAGGAATACATCCTCCCAAGAGAACTTTCACCCTCAGGTCATTTTCTTTACAGAGCGATCCCAGAACAGTAGCAGCCTGTATCTTTACCCCTGTCGAACCTGAGCGGAGAAGTGATACAAGCACTGGAACAGCCTGAGAATGAGATCCAACAGCACTGAAAGCACTTTCACGGCTATCAATAAGTTCCAGCAGCTGCCTCAAGGAATGCTCCTTCTCTTGTGCAGAAGAAGAACTCTGCCGCAATTGCTCTATGCATTGGGCAACGCTTGCTAAAGTCCCATCAGGATCCTCCATGCTACTAGTTCTATCCCTATAAAGCACAATCACAATGAGAATCAGCTTGATTGTATCTGCATTTATGTCTATACAAGGAAATCAACAAATGAAAATAAATCAATCATATCATTTGCACAAGAAGTCATATCAAAATACTAATTAGGAAGAATTGCAAGTTAAATAAGCAACAGGGGATTTTTATAAAAGCAGCCAGATAAAATAAAACATATATGAACATAAATTATGGCTCACTACCAGTAATTTCTTCAAGTGAAGAATCACTAGCAGTTAACCATATAAGTGCATTTTATCTTTTGATCCACAAATAAGAAGGCTTGAATCATTAAAGAGAGAAAAATGCTAACTCCCATTGAAGCAGACAAGCAAACCATGCAACACAAATAAGATTGCATTATCATCCACAGTGTTTCTGCTAGATTGGAATTATTTCGGCTGTTAAATCTTGCAGCAAAACTATGGGAGGACTGAAACTACCCCACCAAACAAATCATGATGGAGAGTTACGTCTAAAACACTCCAAAGCTTTTATCAGTTGGCAGACAACAATAACTAATTTAAAATATAACTATGCCTGTATGTGTGTGAATGCATGTATGTGTTTTTATTACAATATATATATATGTATGTATGATGATATGATCAACAGAAAACAGGCTACGGTGATCATTAGAATAGATCCAATAGGCTTAGAAAAGGTTGAAATTTATCCATCACAAAACGCAAATCAAGGGAACAGATTTCATGAGACAGTGTTTCTTGGAGGAGAAACGCAGCATAGATATGCAGAGTTCATTAGTGAATTCACCTTTAGATGGCTTTTAATTTCACAACTTTACTGACCTTAGGCCCATCTTTATGACTGAATGTGGAGTTGGGGGCTCCGAATCTTGAATTTTCCCATCCCCATTTCTTTCCTGCAATTGAAAATATGAAAAATCATAAATAGTAGCACATATAAGCATCAGCGTGGAAGAAACAATTGCATGCAAACAGAACACACAGTGTCCTATTGAAAAGAACCGAATGAACAAAAGTACACCAATCAGCCACTTGAATTACAAACTCAGTTGAAAGATCAAAATCAGATTTATTTTCAGCTCTACATTATAAAACAATTACATTGGCTTTCATGAGATAGGACACCGATCAACTTGATTTCTTCATGGTTGCACCAAAGAAGAATCTTTCTCGAATAGCCATTTTACGATTCTCGATTAGAAAAAGTAGGCTGGCACCGTTAGGGCTCCCAGGTTCCCACAATTTTGACAAATGCCACAATTATAGAGTCAAAGGACACTCCTTATAAAGCTTAACACAGCCACAGAATGCAAAACCTCAACTAGATCAAACATAACCACTTGGATCCAGCCAAACTCACAGACAAGATCACTAGAGATTCGATCTCAATCCAAAGTAAACAACACTACAAAACAAGTCAAATGTACGGAATCGAGAATAATTACCAGATCATTAGCAGAATGGCCATTGCCATTGCTGGCGGCGAACCGCCAAGCCAGTGTTGCCGCCAGCTTTAACTACTTCACTTGAAATAAAAAACACCAACACCCACACACAACTTCAAATTCTCTCGAATCTCGCGAACCTCCCAGATCTCACCACTCAGTCAAAGCATCAATCTTTCCTGCAAAACCAAAGAAACCCAAAAAATCAATCCCAACCCTATTATATCCAACAAACATACAAATCACAGATCAAGCTAATAAATACTTCAAATCCTGAGTCAAAGTAATAATCAAAATCAACACTGCGTGGATCAAATACTTGGGGAAAACAAACTTAATCGAAATCGAGATCAAATCAAGTATCCAAATGAAATCGAACTCTGGAAATTAAAGCTGAATGAAGTGAGATTCAAGGTAATGTACAATGTTAATCCATCTCTACGGAGAGAGGAGGATTGAAATGGCAACGCGCAACGAGTGGAAAAGCGAAGAAGTGAAGAAGGGATGGTGAAGAAAGTAGAATAGAGAGAGAAAAAGACCTTGTTGGATGGAGGAATGAGTGGTTTCGTAGATGTGAAGAGAGCATCAAATATATGAAATATGGAACCAGAACTAATAATGAGAGAGAGAGATTGTGTTTTGTTTGCTGATGTTGCTGCTGTTCGGGTCGTGAGTAAGAGAGAGAGTGGAGAGAGAGAGTGTGTGTCTGTGTGTTTAGGAGCTGGATCACCGACAGGTCGAGGATGTCTGAACTGAGTTGCTGGTGAGCGGCTCGGCTTATTTCCATCCGGCAGCAGTTTTCAGGTTGAGAGTAATGCTGTAATTAGTGTTGCTTTTTTTATGTTTTTTCTTTTATTAATGACACTGGATTATGAGATACTGGTGGTTATGATTACTGTTTTAAGTTTTATTATAAGTGTGTTTTAACATCTTTTAATAGTTTACATATTTACGCTTTTAGTGTATACAATTTATATATTTATATTTTATCTTTAAGTTTTTTTATTGATAAATAAATATATGTTAGGTTATGATTAATTCATAATAATTAATTTAATAGAATAGTATTACATGGCATAACCACCACTATGGATGGATTATGCCACCGAACCAATCTAAAGTGCTCATCACCGCAGAAGTTAAAAGATAAATAATAAAAACCAAATTAGTCCACAGCTTATTTCCATTTAAGATAAATTACATCGAAATTTACCCTAGATTTAAGGGTAAATTCATTTATCCTAAATTTAGGTTATAACGTTTGAAAATAAGTTCATTTAAGGTCACAACGTTTAGATCAGCAAGTCAATTAAGATTACCATTGGCATGTGTCAACATAAGAAATATTTAAGATTAAAACTTAGAAGATTCGACATATATAATACATGCCAATGATAACCTTAATTGACCCACTTTTCTAAATATTGTAATATTTATTTAATCATTCGAAACATTGTGATTTATTTTAATCATTCGAAATGTTGTGACTTCAAATGAACTTACCTCCAAAATTTGATATCTTCTTGTGTAATTTATTATTTCCATTTAATAGTGTTTCAAGTTAATACTAGCATTATTAAGGGTGGTTTTTAAATTACAAAATATTTAATATAGCAACATTTGGTTGCAAAATTTAAACATAATAAATAAACATCAATAGCACAATACAAAGAGTATTAGACATCACAATTCACTTGTATCGTATTTGATATACTCGATATGAGATGCGAATTTTTGTGTTGTCCATGGTTTGATATACACAATTACAATATAAGAATGTTATAAGATGTTTAAATTGTACAATGAATTCAAGTTATCCAATAAGAGAATTTGTTTCATTTTGCATGTAACACTATCTTTCTTCAAATTTATCCAATACCCTTAAAGTATGTTGTTCAATACTGAAGCCCGCAACAACAACTAAATAAGAGACTATGATGTTTTTTCTTGTCTAGTCCCATAAGTTATGTAAACCAAATGTCTCTTATAAGTAAGCTTTTTTGCCATTTTATATTTTACAAAACAAATAATCCTGAAAACCCATCTACCCTAAAGAAAAACATAATAAGACACGCTCATGCTATATCACCAGATGTAACACTTTTTACCAGTAGGATATGCAACTCAATTATAATGGTAAGCAGCCACCTAACACTTCATTAGTGTGGTGAGCACCCTTACCAAACACTTTATTACGTTGGCACAACCCTTAAAGGTGATCAAACCCCCACAATTTATACAGAAAAAAAAAATGAAACCAACACAAAATGGTCTCATTAGATGATATATAATAAAACCTTACTAAAGTAATGGATTATAAAAACTACCTAAGACTGAGGATGTTTAGTAAGAGCCTATGATATATTTTTTTATTTGTTTCATCATTTTTTCATTGCACAGTACTATTAAAGCGATCCATTCTAAACTATCCAAGACTTAAGTTGGTCAACAAGAGGCTATAAGATTTTTTTTCATTTTTTTTTCATCATTTTATTCATTTTTTATTTCATTTTAACTTTATAGTCATATTTTCATATCATATAATTAGATATAATCAACAATATTACTTAATTAAATTAATTATCATGAACTAATTTAAAATTAACACATGTCTACTTAAATAAAATATAAATATGCAAAATGTCAAAAGCAAAAATATAGGTACGCAATGCACCAAAAAGTGAAAAACCCATGTATGGAAATTAAGGATGTGTTTGGTCCATTGGTTTGGTGCAAGTTTATTATCGATTTCAATCAAACTATTTGTCAAAAATAGATAAATATGAAAAACATACATTTTAACTCATAAATAAATCATGCATATTAGATACAAATAAAATACAAATAAAATCAAACCAACCAAACTAACCCTAAGATTTATCCTTAGCTTGCCAAATGTTGTAAAAATATTCATTAACTAGAGTAGCTCAAAATTATGAGATTAAACAGCAACGTGAGCACACTAGAATCAACAACTATGGGCGTATTCCCTTTCTATTGAAGTACTTATATTGTTAAGATTTATTATAGGATAATCAAAATATATAGTAAATGCTTAGTGTTTTTTTTTTTAAAGACATTTAGCAATTGTATGAACTAGTTTAATGTGTTACCCAACTTTTCTTTTTCTATTTTAATATAACTTATTCGCCACAATTCAGACAAGATCAACCACATACGGTCTCCTAATCTCATGCAATCCTTTAGCCATTTAATCATGTATATTAGTATATGCCATTGCAATACAAGCACATGAAGATGATAATCATATAATATACTCTAAGATGGCGCTAAAGTTGCCTGATAAATAAATAATGAAGTTTGGCCAAAAATAAATAAATAAATAAATAAGTGGCTTGACTAAGTTAAAAGACTTATTAAAGGCTATTTATCCAACAAAGATGACATAATGATTAAAGTAATAGAATAAATTTGCACACAAAACCATATTATACGGGCATAAAAAGTGTAGTGTTAAGAAAATTAGGCAATAATATATAGAGGTTTCTTCTTTTAAGTCAATCATTTCTTTCAATATATGACCAAGGATCTTTCTATCTATCTATCTACATCAACAAATCCATTAATGAAGAAAAGAATTTAGCAAGCATACAAACGCCAATCTATGCTTCTTAATCCATTTAGAGATTTCGCATATTTACATATTACCATTTGCTCATCCTCTAATCCTCAACCTAAGATTATTCAGAACTATAGAATCTCATATAATTCTTCCTAACTAACCTTGTACAAGTTTTCAAAATAAAACTTCTCCATTTTGATATTCATAATAGGGTTTCTCACAAATTTAACTCAATAATATCAATGAAATAGTAAATTAGAAAACTTTTGTGCAAATACAATATTCTTTGTATTTTATTATTCTCACTTCATCTCTTGACTTTTTTTGAAACTTGGTCTTCAAATAGTCTTTTTTCAACACTCAAATAATGTATTAAGTCTCCTAACCATCAAAGTCTAAAATATTTACTTTCCTTCATTTGAAGATATTCTTATGTGTCACTTATTATTCTTTGTATATAGATTTTGACTTCCTTTAAAATTCTCAAGGACAATTTATTTAGTTCTATATAATGGATCTGACTATTTGCTTATTGTATCATTTCAATTGGTTGATATTATTTAAACATATTACTTAAATTAATATAATTAGGTGTGTCACTCTTCAAATCTCTAATATTTCCTTATGTTTAAGGTTCCAATTGATTATAGCTTTTGTTTCCATATAAGAGATTCTAATACACACTTGCTCACTTGTATTCATTGCAGATCTTCCTTATCAGTACAATACCTCAACTTAAGTAATTTTATTAGTGAAATTTAATACTATATTGTTATCATAAAAAACATATTTAAATTGTTTACTTTATTAGACCATCTTTATTGTAATTTTACTTGACATGAGAACCCATACTAAGTAACCCAAATCATCAATAAAGGGGTCACAAGGGAAGTTATTTGACATGGGAATTAAGACCAAAGTTAATTAGCTAAGTAACTTAAAAAGCAAGTTGATTACTTTCTCTCTCTTTACTTTTATTGGCAGAGTGTGGCATATAACAATTAAAATATTTTTTCAAAATTTTTAAGTAACTCTCTTAGCAAGTTTGGTTCACTAGAATGAATTAAGGCTATAAATGAAATATAATTTCTTATTTTATCATTAGGAGTATTTTTAGAATAAAATATAATTTTTGTTAAAAAATAGGTATTCTTTTAGTAAATGGAAGAAATGAGTATTCCTAATCCATTCCACATTACATGGAATAGACAATCTTTTGATAAAATTTTTTGCAAACCAAATGAAGAAATATCTATTATGTGGTAATAAAAGGTAGAACACCAATTCTATTTTCATTGAACCAACACATGACATTAAAAAACTTCTCAATAAAATGAAGAGTTTTTAAGCAAAGAAAGTTGTTTAAAAAAGTGATATAGCTTTCTAAGCATCTCTCTAAATAGCTTATGGTTAGAGATGGTCTTAGGGATAGCATGCTTGCCTTTTACTCTTACTCAACATGTCTTGCATCAAATAAAGTGTTGAGCATCATCTATACTATTAAAGCAAAACCACTCCCTTTGATATCTTTAGTGTAAATGTTTTTAATATAATATTTTTAATATATAGATATAAAATAATTTTCATATCTCCAAAATCATGAAAATTAAATAGGATTTGAATATAATTAAATAAGGGTTGAATAGACATAGCCTTTTCCTTTTTTTAGCATATGAGCATGAAATATTTTTGGTATCCTTGAAATCATGAAATTAAATAGGATTTGAATAGAATTAAATAGAGGTTGAATAGATATAGTCTTCTTCTTTTTTAGTCTAAGAATGTATCTTTATATACCGATCTAAACCTCTAATACAATATCTATGCATGACAGTTACCCAACATGGAGAAGTTACATGTAGAAAATACAATTGTAATTATGATTTGTAATTAATTTCCTCTATGACTACTTAATGTTGTCCTCTTCTCAAAACAATATATCTATTTAATTTATATATGTTGGGTTGTTTTATTTGCACACACATTGTGAGGTATCATCTATAATTTAAAGTATAAATATTGATGCACTATGGTTATTATTATCATTTTTGGGTTAGGTTTTTATGGGCCTTCTTTAATGACTTAGAAAACAGAAACAACATAAATAATCAAATAACAACAACAATAATGAGATTTACCACATCTAATATGAGAAATAATTTCCTAGTCAAAACGACTAAGTCAATTTAATGCTACGTTAATTATTGTTATGCTGTTCACGTGGGCATCATGAGTGTGGCGAGACCAAGCCATATGCTCAAATCAACCACCGACGGAACGGAACGGGAAATCGTCGTCCCCGGAAGACAAAGGAAATTAAAAAAAAAAAGAAAAAAAAAAAATTAAGAAGGAATCTAACATTTTTAATTCAAGTTTTGAGTAACCACTACACGTCATATGCATAAAAATACATAAAATACGAATGGTGAATTTTAAAAAATTATCTATTGTCATTACTATATCTAAATATAATAATTATTTATACAACACTTATATATATATATATATATATATTGTCGGATCATATACGGGAAAAGGAATAATAATAATACACTAATATTTTAAAAAGAAATTATAAAAATGCTACTAGGATAAAAATAACATCAAAATTAGGCAACTTTAACTTATATCTTTAAATAACGAGTTTAGTTTGTATCGAACTCATCTGTTGAAGAGATGAGTTTATTAAAATTGTCTTAAACTCATTTTCTGAAAAGATATTGAAGAGATGAATTAACATATAAGCTCTTCTTGTTTTGAAAAAATAAAGTTATTGTAATTATACTGATT